>OZ038390.1:41858479-42596717 GCA_964036045.1 Eutreptiella sp. 'Long Island Sound 2002'
CAGCGGGTCACTGTAAAATATGTGGTCCGGATCTGTACCACATGTGCCTGCCCATGTCCCAGCCAACGAAGTGTCCGTTGAGGAAGCATTGGCAGAAGACAGCCGTCGCCAGCAAAGTCTTCGGAAGCCACACAGACCAAGCACGACGTCCCACGCCACAGGGATTTCGTCAAACCTGGGGAGCGAGTACTCCGACGTGAGGAAGGGGCGTCCACGCGTGCCGGCTGCCGAAGCGACGTAGAAGCGACGTATGAGCGACCTACACCATCCGTGACCATCCGTGCTAGAGTTGCATGCCGCTCGAGTCGTCAGTGGCAGTTGCACTCGAAGGTACGGTGCGGACAAGAGGAGATGGAGTGGATGTGCGTGAACGGCCGGTTCCCAAACCGTCGGTTCACTTCTCAGAAGGGGGGTGAAGCCGGTCCGGCTGCCCCACGACCGTCTTCGGCACAGACCTCGTAATGGTCAGCGCCGTGTTTAATATTTCTATTTTTTCTGTCTACTTTTTATATATGCTTTTGCATATTTTGTATTTTATTATTGTTTGCAACAGAGCGCGCTGGAGCGCTGGAGCGCTTGGAGACAGAGCGCGCTACAAAGCGCGAGACGCGGTCGCCAGATCAGCGATGTGACCGTCAGCATTGACTACAGAGTTTAGGAAAATCACGGATTCATAGTATAAAAAGCCTATTGAACGCTGTAGGTATAATTATTGCGAATGCCCGCATTTATGAAGACGATGCTCGAATGTTGTAGAGTAGATCGTTCACGAAAGGGCCAGGTGCATGCCCTGTTCTTTTTATGTTACGTGTCTGCAGGTATGCGCCAGTGGTGAGGCCCGGCAAGGGACTATGAATCTTTCGTACAACGGGTATGGATGAACCTCCGGCAGAAGGATGCAAAAGACGACATGAAACGTGTTGAGCGTTCATGCCACTGACGGGGTTCAGGTGTTGCTTGCAGGATTTTTGGACAAAATCAGCAAGGTTTTTCCGAAACAGCAGGGGGAGATCAACGGAAATGGTCCCCAAACACCAAGACCAGGAGAACCCAAGGGGCTAGGGCTCTGGCCCTGTTACAGAGCATATTTGTGGACCTTTCCCTGCTTGAAGTACTTGGCCCTCTTCTCATGCTCGTCCTGAAGTGCCTTGCACACCTTGGCCGCCGTGTCGTCCGCCTCAGCCATCATAGCGTTCGCATCCCGGGCCACTTTGCCATGGTTCAACCACGGGAGAGTGCGTGACACTCGATCCCGTAGGAACAGGATGCGATAGGGCGACAGTCCAGTGGACCCTGGAAGGTCATGGTACGCTTGGAGCACTCTCCACAGCGAATTGTACCAGTTCCGGCCCGGTTCATCGATGTGCAGCTGGCGGAGCTTCTCGAACATCTGCCGCCCGGCAGCCTCAGCCCGGCCATTCGACCGGCTGTGGTACGCCACGGTCTTGGCGTGTCGAATGCCCATGTGCTTGCACATTGTCTTGAACCACGTCCCCACAAATTGACTGCCCCGATCGCTGCAGATGACAGCTGGGACATCAAAAATCGTCAGCCAATGCCTGATCATGGCATTAGCGACGGTCTTGGCCTGCAGCCCCACTCCATGCTTGTCCTTCTTGTCCTTCTTCTTGGACTTCTTGCCAGGGACCGCCACGATATACCCACTGTGCCTATCCACCGCCAGGATGACACAGTCGTAGGTCTCTCCTTCCACGGTGACCTCCAGCATGGCGCATACATCCATGGCCACGGACCGCATAGGGGCCTCCGGTATAGCCGTATACACCGGGTTGCCCGCTGTGGAGTGGTTGGGGCTCTTCGTGGCCCGACACACGGCACAGTCGCTGCAGTACCTATCCAGGATAGCGTAGTACCCCGGAGGGAACTTGAAACGCCACTCCAGATCCTGCTGCATCTTGTCTCGGCCAGGGTGCATGTGCTGGGTGTTGTGCCAATGGTCAATGAGCTCCTCCACTCGGTTCTCGGGCACCAGCAGCTTGTCCTTGAGGAACAACTTGTCTCCATCCTCAGTCAAGCCCTCAGGCCATTCGTCGTCCGACGGGGCGCTCACGGCATTCCAGTACTTGCTCCAGTGGTCGGATGCCGCGTAATCATCCGACCAGTCCTCTGTGAGCACCGACCTGACTAGCTCTACAGGGGCCACCATCCATTGCTCGAGGGTTTCCTCTCGAATAGCTTGGACGCGGGCACCCCGGAACTTGGCCAGGTCCGTACGGTTTGCCATCACCACAAAGCACTTGACCCCCTCTTGCTCCATGGCCTTCTCCATTTCGATGATGCGCTTGGCCTCCCTGGTCTCCTCGGCGTCCCCATGGCTGGATATGTCCATTCAAGCCTTGCCCGCGGGGTAGGCCCATCGACTGAGGCAATCTGCCACAGTGTTGTCCTTCCCCGGGACGTATACGACGCTGAGGTCGAACTTGGCCAACGTCTCATGCTATCGGGCCCTCCTTGCCGCTGGTCCCGAGGGGGTGTCGACGTGCTCCTTGTGCCAGCTCTGTAGGGACTGATGGTCCGTACAAACCACCACCGGTTGCAATCCGATGTGGCCAGACCACTTCCTGAGCACACAAACAATGGCGTACATCTCCTTCTCCCTTGCGGTCCAGGTTTGGCGTTGGCCCTCGGCCAGGATCCGACTCCAGAACGCCACGGGTACGTGTGACCCGTTGTCCCGGACTTGCTGGAGGACTGCCCCTACAGCATAGTCCGAGGCGTCCATCCGTAGCAGGAATCCCTTGTCCGGGTCCACCAGGAATAGCCCCAGCTGCCCCAGGAGTCGCTCCTTCAGGCGGCTGAACGCATCTTCGGCCTCAGGGGTCCAGGCAAGCTTCTTCTTGCTCCCCTTCCGGCCATCGAACTTCCCCACCTGCAGCATCTTGTGCAGCGGCCCCGAGAGTTCTGCATACATCCGGACATAGCCCGAATAGTAATTGCAGAACCCCATGAAGGACCGGAGTTCGCTGATGGTCTGGGGCTTCTCCCAGTGGTGCAGGGACGCCAGCTTCCCAGGCATGGGACGGCGTTGCCCGTGACCAACTGCGTGACCCGCGAACTCCACTTCCTTCATGAAGAGTGAGGCTTTGGTGGGCTTGCACACCATGATGTGCTTGTCCAACTCGCTGAGCACTCGGCGCAGATCCTTCTCATGCGCTTCGATGAGCTCGTCCTCAGTCATGTCCTCCGTGCCGGACCCGATGATGATGTCATCCACAAAGGGGTCGGCACAATCCCGGACTGGACCGAGTAGGTTCTCCATCATGCGCTGGAAAACGGCGTTGCCATTCTTGGCGCCCATGGGCACCACTGTCCACTGCATGGGCCCCAGCGGCGTCGACATCGCTGTGCAGGGCCTGGAGTCCGGGTGTAGCGGCATCTGGTGATAACCGTGTTTCAGGTCCAACACCGTGAAGATCCGCTTTTTCTGTTGTTTTCGGAGGATGGAGTCGATCAGGGGAAGCGAGTACGAGTCGTGCTCGGTTTGCTGGTTCAAACCCCTGTAAACCACCACCAACCTCCACTCGCTCTTCTCCTTCTTGGGCACGATAAAGGCTGGGCTGGCCCACTCGCTGTCGGAGGGTTCGATCCATCCTCGCTCAATGAACTCGGCCAACAACTTCTTCATGGCCTCGGCCCGATCGCCCTGAAGTTGGTACTCCCGATGACGATAGATCTTGGGGTTCGGCTTCAGCTTGATCCTCGCTGTGCCAAACCTCCCACGATCTGGAGGGTTCTTGTTCACCTGCCCCCCCAGGGGGGGCTTTTAATTGGGGGGCCGGGGAATGGGGCCCCGCCCCCCTCTAAAAGCAGTCCTTATGCCATTATATACAATCCGCGCGCCGAAACGAAACATACCTCAAAAGTGTACGATGCAGCCCCTCTAAATGACCGCCTCAGAGAGCTGATTGGTGCCGTCATATTTGTTTTGATGAATCATGACTGTTTTACAAAGTTAGGACCTTTACCAGGTTTTAACTTGTTTACCAGCATCCACTAATTCCATATAAGCTAGGGATGCGATTTAAAGGTGCACTAGCAAAGTTGAGGTGCCAAATAACACTATCAAGAAGCCACAGGCCCGAAAACGCAAGAAATCTTTTTGCTATATTATTTATTTGCTGTGCACGCGTGCATTTCGCAGTCGCCCGCATTTGCGATCTTTCATTTTGAGTGTCCAAAGTGAAATCGGGCTACAGTGCACGAAATTTCGATCTAAGAGCAATCTTATAAATGATTCTACAAGCCGCATCTTGCTGTTTAATTGGAAAACCGCCGTCATTTTGTTTTAGCACCGCTTTTCGATTTCACGGTTCTCAGCGCACGCAGACGCCTTTTTGAGCTCAAAAATGAGAACAACACTCTGGAATTGACCAAAATTGCCTATAATTTTGTCAAAGTCCGATACAATGGGCCCGAGTTATGAATATGTCAATTGTATGCTATTTGCACCCTGTGTCGCTAATCTTGCCGAATGCACCCTCCCTGTCCTTGCGCTGCTAGCTTAAACGTAAGGCAAAGGAGTGTTCTTGCCTTTGTTTGTCACCGCCCGG
Organism: Eutreptiella sp. 'Long Island Sound 2002'; assembly: GCA_964036045.1. NCBI lineage: Eukaryota > Euglenozoa > Euglenophyceae > Eutreptiales > Eutreptiaceae > Eutreptiella > Eutreptiella sp. 'Long Island Sound 2002'. The sequence continues at coordinate 41,863,051 of OZ038390.1, forward strand.
CTCCATTTCGGACATGGAAAGGTGACCCGAAAATGGCTAGAAATGTAATAAGGCTTTTCTTTTGATGGTGCTTCGCACCAGCAAAGGAAAAGCCAGACCAAGGACGAAACACGACGGATTCATTTAATCCTACTTTTTCCACATCCTCCACAACATATCATGTATCATTGCTTCATTGAAATTTCCTCAAAATGCTCATCGTTCTTTGTTATAAATACTTGATCATGCACGTGCATATCGTGCAATCTGACTTACACGTCCGACACATACCCTTCAGAGGCATCACAGCCCGCACACCGCCCTTCCCCATCTCGTGTAGCCCCCCTCCGCTTGTTGGCGACGCCACTGAATAGCCGCGGATAGGCTTTGATCAGCCTCTCCTTCAGCTCGGCGACCTTCGGGTTCTCCTGGGCCTCTTCAGCCGCTTGCTTCGGTATCGATACAACCGACCGCACTGCGGTGTAGGCCTCTTCCGGGTCGGAATCCGACTTCTCCTCGTCCGATATGCCGTCTTCATCGTCGTGGGGCATGCTTCCCACCGATAATCTTCGAAAATTTGCGGCATCGGGCTGGTTCTTGTCGCTCTCGGCACCCATTCTTGGAAAATCCCATGTCGGCGGGTGTGACCCAACCGGACCATCATATTGGTCCGCGATGTGATCCATGACCCTCGCCACGAACTCATCCTTCCCGTACTTGCCGGTGACCAACATCTTGTCATCCCACCGATGCGGAGATGTGACCATGGCCCGCCTCTTCTTGGCTGCCACACGGTCGTGCATCCCCATCCGCATGTAGTTGACGACGTTGTCGATCTTGGCGTGGGACAGGACGTCAATGCCATCGATTGGCTGATCCGTCCCCTCCTTGGGCTCAAACATGACCTTCATGGGCACCGCCTCCACCCTACGGATGAATGCTTCATCACCCGTGGGCTGGGCTTGCGCCCCATCCACCAGGAAAGCCTTGGTACCCCACGCTTGACCCGGGGAGGGCATAGATACACCCTTGGCGTCGATGAACAACTCCTCCTCTGGCTCGAATGACATCTCGTTCAGGGTGATGGAGTCCAGCGTCGACTTGAGACCCTCCAGCGGACATGGGGTGGATCCTATGCCGGTTATGACCAGGATCCCCTTCGTACTATCCGCGACGATCTTCTCCACCGTACGTCTGGTATTATCCAGGGAGCCATGCCAATACATGGGCCCCCACTCCTTCAAACCCCAATGCCTATGCCAGGCTGAGTCTCCTCGATGCCAATGCCTCCTACACTTCCGCAAAAGTGGGGCATCCCGGGAAGCGAAGACGTCCGTCTCGGGCGCTTCGGCTCCCAGCGTCTGGACCATCCTGTCATACACCTGCGGTGCCATTCCATACTCCATGAGCTGAACTCCACGGTCTCCTCTGGACTTGGCACCCACAGCTTGCACCGCTTGGACGATCCGATCCTCTTCCTCAGCATTCCATTGGGATGATCCGCATGCATAGTCCGTGGACAGCCATGTGAGGCACTCATCATCCTCCCGGACCAGCGTTGCGCGATGGGGAAGGGCTCCAATGGCGTTTGCCACCATGAAGTCATACCCCATGATCATATCCCAATCTGTAATGTCGGCCACATAGAAGTTCCCGGATAGAGTGCTTCTCTTCGCCAAATCAGGGCGGTTCAAGCGCTCATGCTCCCAGAATTCCATACTGATAGTGGCCTCACGGGTGCCACCACCCATAATCTCACCATTGGCCACCTTCAGGCGTACCGGTCTACGGCTGGGCTGCAGGGATTCCTCCTTGAACAACCCTCTCCGGACCACGCTCACCTGGGCACCCGTATCCACCAAAACATCCACCACCAACTCCTCTTGTCCGCACCGTACACGCACCTTCAAGTGCAACTGCCGCTCGTTGCCATGCGGTGTATGGACGACTCTCACGGCATGCAACTCTAGCACGTCCGGGTGCATCAGGACTTCGAGGGTATGATCACGGATGGTGTAGATCTTGGGTTGGTCTTGCCCGTCCACGGGGCTCTCCGTGGTCGCTCCTTCCTTCTTACCACGTCCCTTGCCCACATAAACTTTTCTTGGCAGGGCGCTCCAGGGGTTGGGAGTGGCGAAACTCAGTGGTTTTGGCTCTTCTGGAGCCTTCTTCGGCACCCGATGTGCCTTCGCTTTCTCTGGGATTCCACTGATTTTCGGAGGAGAGACCTCCGACGTCCCACTCCCGTGGGGGCTCCTCTAGACTTGGCTTCCCGCAGCCCCTTCCGGCTGCGATCCACCAGGACCTTGTCCACCACGTTGCTGGGCTTTGAGTTCCTCCAACGTCCTCAACATGTCCTCAGCAACCTCCTCGATCGACCTCACTCGTCGGTCTTGGCCAGGTCCACCACCATAGCCTCTTCCTCCGCCTTTTCCTTGGCCTTTGCCTTGGTCTTTTCCCCCGTCTCCGCCCTTCGCCTTCCAATCGTCAATCCGCTGCTCCTTGGGCTTCCTCTCGGGGTGGGCGGCGAAGTAGGCCTTCTTGTCCGCCTCATACACCTTGCACTGACGGTGGTCGTGTGCATGGTTGTTTCCCTTGCCATAACAGACCCAGCACCCGTTGTGCTGAGACCTGTACTCCCGGAACGAGCGCGGTGGCTTCCCGATCCTCCTTGGCACTCTGCTCTTCTTGGGTCCCACCTGGTTCCATCTGGACCGATCCTGCCCATGTTCCCTCACGTTGTGCGCCACAAATGCGAAGAAATGGGCCTCCTCGTGATCCTCCCGGGACCAGTTGTCTTGGCCACTTCCACTGCCATCCTCCGCAGAGTTGGCCGTGTCCTCCTGGATCTCCCGATTACGGCGGTCTTCTCGGTGGCCTCGTTGTCCATGACCATGTCGATCCTGCACGTGGGCCTCGTTCTTCGCATTGAGCTTCAACTCCACCGTGATGTACTTCACGATCTCGTCAAGGCTCATGCGGGCGAAGATGACCTGCATCCTCAGCGGCTCCCCGCGCCTCCACTCCACGTTGTTGAGGCGCAGCAACCTTTGCCCCATGGTGTCTCCAAATACCTCCACGTACACGGCGTTCTTCAGTCCCAACATCCGGTTGGGCTCACCCAGGTTCCTCCTGAAGAACTCCATGATACCCGCATGGGTATCCTCCGCCGCCATGATCCTCACCACCACCCGCTTCTTGGCTCGCTTCTTTTCCTCGTCCTCCACTCGCCTCTTCCAGTGGCCGGGCAGGACGTCCTTCAGCAAGTGACGGATCTCGCTGGACTCGTTCCAGTCCTCAACCAGCTTGAGGCTCCGTCGGTACTTCCGCAGGTACCGGTTCCACTCCCGGACCTGCAACTCACCGCGGTCCAGCTGCAGCGGGATGGACCACAAGTCCTCCAGCTTCTGGTTCGGAGCGTCCACCCGCTCCTCATCCTCCAACCACTGGAGGCAGGCCTGCTCCGTATGGATCAATCCTTTCCGGATCTGATCCCGCAGCCCCTCCTTCAGGTCCTGCGCCAGCTGGTGTGGGAATGTCCGACATACCCACTTGTCCCGCGGCGCTCCCCGCATCTCGCCGACGACCTCCTCGGCGAAGTCCTCCCAATCCAGGATGAAGTCGTCCAGGTTGGAGGGGTTGCCATCATAGTAGGGGATTTCGATTCCCCTGAGGTCGTCAATCCTGATGGCGTCTCCGACGTCCCCAGCCACCACTCCACCGAGACGGATACCACCTGTGGCCGGGGGGTGTGAGTACACTCCCCGTACATCCCTCTCCTCCATGGAGTGCGGTCCAGTTGGGCCTGAACCCATGGGGTTTGGAATGCGGGAAGGACTTGCTCCACCGGCCGTCCATATCCCCGTATTGGGGTTCTTCGCCCACAGGTTTCCGCCTGGATGACCTCGACCATGTCCGTCGGCGCTTCCCATGGTTCGCCCCTGCATGGTCTGGCTCTGGATCTCCTCTTCCGCATAAACTGCATGGGCAGTCGTAGTGATCGGTAGATCCTGGGCGGCATGGGACATCTGTACCGTCAGGCACCTCGGGTCCGTGGTTACGTGCTCTTCCCGCATGGACCCAGCTGGTGCCGTGTGTTCCCCGAGCATTGTGGATTCGCTGAACATGGGAACAAACGGCAGCGCACCCGGGTCAACACGCGGAGGCGCGTAGGATGCCTCTGCCGGACCGCCCATGGGTTTATCCATGGCGCTCCGGAGGGTCTTAACCCGCTCCACCAGCTCTGCCGCTGCCGGCTTTGCCGGGAGCTCCGGACCCGAGGCGAGGGGCTGTAGCTCCTCTAGCCTTTTCAGGCGTCCCGACAAGTCCTCCACCAGGTGGAGGAGGCTGTCCACCACTCGCTGCTGCTTCTCCAGGGCCAGCTCCAGATTCTGCCGGTACCGGTCCTGTTCCGCTCGCAGCTCCCCCATGTCTCTCTCCGCGGCCGACTGGTCATCCAGGATCCCGGCGACTTCCTCCTCTAGGCCGTCCTTCGCGTTGTCCAGGCTGTCGAGGCGATGCACGATGGCGTCCATCCCCATCTTTGGGTACGTGCCCATGAGAGAGGAGCTGGCTCAGCTAGCACTACACAATCACCATATATGGGCCAACTCCTTAAAACCGGTTTGTTTTCTCTGTTTTCTGCTCTTTTGGTGCCCTTTGCTACCTTTCATTGAAACGGGCACCCTCAAAATATACACAAAAATGGTATTATACATGAAAAATGAATTTTTGACCTCAAATACCCCCTCCATGGGGTTTGAACCCACACTCTACCAACCTTAGAGTTGTGTTTTTCCTCTAAGCTACGACCTGTCGTCGACGATCTCAGAGAAAACCGTAGTATAATAAAAAATTTGGAAAATCAGTACTCCTTACATGCTCCAACCACTATTAACCTCCCATGCTCTTAAAACCGGTCACGCGCTCACTGAGTTGTTCAACTAGTGATTAGCTGTACCCAGAGCTTTGATTTCTGATGCAATCCAAAATGTTTTAAGGATATAAATTTTAACAAAATGACAGAAGAAAATGAGACACTGGATTTTCACGAGTTCGTGCTGAAATTGCCGGATTCGGCGTGGAACCTGAGTTCTGAGTCGTTGGAACATGCAGCACAGTTGGCAAAGGAAGGCGCAATGAGTGGTCTCAGTCCCTGGCAGGCAGCGTCACTGTATTCCAAACTTACAGGAAAGAAAACACTGGCCACTGTCAAAGACACGATGGCCTTGGTTCGTGATGCCTTACTCACCTTAAAGGGCGACGACATTGGCAGAACAGGAACGTCGTCGCATCGCGAAGACGTCTTCTTGGCATGCGAAACTTTGAGCGGTCCCAAGGACCACGCTGGCCCCGCGTCGGACAAGGAGTCCACGTTCGTGTGGCGCGATGAGGTTCTGTCGCTTCCTTCACGCTTGTCTGCACTCCTGGAAGAGCGAAAGGTTTTGCAAGACGAGTTTCGCAGAAAAAAGATGTTGAAGCACCTTCCAGTGTTCGACTAGTTCCATAGGGCAGCTGTTAATAACGCGCCAACGCACAAACATCCAGCGGACGCAGAGAAGCGTCGTTGGGAACAACAGGTAAAAGACGCCATGCGAGTCCTGGGAGTAGTCTTAGCACGCGAAGATGACACAACGGTAGCTCCGGAAGCACCTGTTTCATTGGTACTATGTGAACATTTGTTTGCAATGTTGGGTGCGTTGGACTACAGCATCCAAAGCTCCCGGCGAGTGGCAGTAGATAAACGGTTTGAACAACCTGCGATTGCACCAGAGTTACTCTCGAAGGATGACATGTCACTACTTCAGTCGCGCAACAAATTACAAAAAGACCTGAGAGGCACGCGTTTCTCCCCTTACTCGCATCGTAGTTCTTTCCGTTCGTTTTCAACACGAGGTCGTTTTGATCCACGGAGATCTGGCAAAGGAGGCAAAGGCAAAGGTAAGGGTTTCACCCAAAGATTTGTGCCACGTAAAGACAAGTTAGATGAACGACCACAGCAGTAGCTTGACTGTAGAGGATTTATTGGCGCCAGCCGTGTGCGTGCCACCGCGGATCCATCCCCACATGCCACTCTATTTGCGCTGTCGTGCACAATTGCATGAATGGGAAGCGTTGAAGGACACATACGGGGCGTCAGTGATTCGCAATGGGCTGCAGCTTGATTGGGTTGACGGTTTTGATCCGGATCGGCCAACCGACGACTTCCGTCCTCGTTCTTCCCACGCAGAGGTAACGGACCCTGAATTGGTAAAACACGTGTTGGATGCAGTGCAACAGGGTTGCATGGAACGCGTCGAACGAAAAGACATTAAGTGTTGTGCAAGTATGTTTGCAGTGGACAAAGCGTCAGACGAGGCACATCCTGAGGGAGGCCGTCGACCTATCACCAATTTGAAGAACGTGAACCAGTTTGTACAGACCACCTATTTTCGTTTGGTCACTCTGTGGGGCATTTTACCGTTCTTGAGACCCGGTCAGTATGCTTGCAAAATTGACTTGAAAAGTGCTTATTTTCACATGGGTATCCATCCGCGGGATCGACCTTATTTGGGGGTCTACGTCGACGGTGAATTTTACAGGTGGTGCGTTTTGCCGTTTGGATTAAACGTTGCACCACGGGAATGGCAACGCCTCATGCAACCAATTTTAAATGCCGTGCGCGATCGCGGAGCACTCGTTTGGGTCTACTTGGACGATTGGCTCATCATTGGCAATACTTACCGTGAATGTCTGGAACACACACTTTTTTTGGTACAACTTTTGCATCGGTTGGGTATATTGGTCAATGTCCCAAAATCATGTTTGGAGCCGTCTCAAGAAATTATAATGCTTGGTTTTATGCTAAACTTCAGGGAAGGATTCGTCGCGGTACCTCCAAAGCGCCTACAAGCAATTTTTCGGGACGTGAGCAGACTGGCACACAGTCACACACCATCAGTGAGGCGATGCGCCTCCGGTCTTTGAAGAATCCGTTCCTTGTTGTTCGCCATGCCCCATATCCGACTCCTCAGCGACGCCCTGGCGGTGCACGTGGCGGTGGCAGTCCAGGCTGGCTGGGAGGCAGACGTGGCGCTCCCGGAGCGCGTGTCACGTCAGTTGATGGATCTGGCGGACGAGTTACACCAGTGGAAGGGACGCACCTTCGTAGTTTCCATGGGTCATGTCAGGGACATGTACTCGGACGCGTCAGATCTGGCGTGGGGCGGAGTCCTTCAAGGGAATGCCCAAGCAGCGTTCGGTTGGTTCCTGAATCGAGAGGAACACATAAACGTCAAAGAGTTCAGGGGAGCCCTACTGACTATTCAAGCGTATGCGCTGAGGGACACCACGCTGCGATTTTTCACCGACTCAATGGTCCTTTACTGGTATCTCCGCAAGTGGGGAGGTCGCAAGCCGCGGTTCAACGCATTGATTCTCCAACTGTGGAATTTTACACAAGCCAATCGCATCGAGATTCAACCGTTTTACGTGCACACCTCGGTGAATCCGGCGGACATTTGGTCTCGGCTTCGTTGGACACCGTCGGAGGCTACCTTCCCGTCGGACGTGTTGACTTGGATCCTGGAGGAGTTCAAAAGTTGGATTCAGCCGGAAGTCGATTGGATGTCAAGGAGTTCCAATGCGGTGTGCAGCAAGTTCGTCAGTCCGTGTCCTCAGCCGGGGGCTTACGCCATCGATGTCTTCTCCCAGAATCTAACTTTACTTTCACCGGGGTGGGTCTTCCCGCCGTTCAAGCACATACCTCAGTTGGTCAACAAAGTGTTGGAGTCACCAGGGGTGAAGGTTCTCATGGCTCTGCCGTACAGGCCGCGCGAGGTTTGGTGGAACCTATTGATGAAACACGTGAAGTTCGCAGTGAACACGTCCGAGCTCCGTTTGCAAATGCCAGACGGCACGGAGACACAACCACGTTTCGTGTTGACCTTGGCGTATGTTTGCGTGAATACTATCAATTGCGAGGAGCTACCAACGAAGAGGCGACGCTTATCATCAATGAAATCGGGAAGGACACCTTGAAACGTTACAATTCTGCGTGGCACATGTTTGGTACGTTCTTGTTACAAGACGCGGCGCTTGCTCCACTGTTAAAGGTGGAGCGCTTTGGTCAAATCCCACTGATGACGGTGGCGGTGCAACTTTTAAAGTTTTCACGCACGCATTCTTTAAGTGCTGGGCGTATGGCGTATTCAGCAGTGTGTTTATTCCCGTGCTTTTCGCAACTACGTTTCGAGGGTATGCTACGCAACTTGAAACGTGACTGGTTCGTCAGTGTTCCTCATTATCATCGTTTCTATGATGTACGGCGTCTTATACAAGTCATGCATCAGCAACCTGTGGAGACGGAAGCTCAGCTGCGCTTGCAAGCCATTTTGTCCTTGAGATTCTTTGCCTTGTTCCGAGGCGTTGATCTGGCGCGATCACGTAGGGATATCCAACGCGCTGCTCAGCCTTGGTTCATTTCTGCTAAGCGCAAAGGGAGGAGATACTATGCACGTTATCCTATTCACAATGTTACGCCACCGTCAATTGATCCGCAGCGCTGCTTAGCGCGTTATTTGGAGGCTACTGGTGATTACGAGGGTTCTGAGATTTTTGTGTCCCTACGAAAGCCACGGAAGCCTTTATCATCTGATACCATCAACGGTCTCACTACTCGCTGGTTAAGGAAACACCTACTGGAATTGGGGGAACTGGAGACGGATTCGTTTTCCGCGCATTCTACACGAGGAGCAGCAGCAACTGCACTAATCTATCTTGGCGTGGATCCGCATGTGGTAGCAGCATTGGGTGATTGGTCCTGTTACGATACATTCAGAAGGTTTTACGACAGGACGAGAGCTCTGTTGCGCATCTCGCAAGTTCTGGTCCCTCCTGATCTGGCGACTGGAGAAGCGGCGCGCGCTTCGCGCCTGGCGATTAATTAATTCTTATGAAGGGTTCAGTTCACGGGAGCTCAGTCTTCCGTTCTGTTGCCCATATATGGGGATTGTGTAGTGCTAGCTGAGCCAGCTCGGATTTACCCGAATAGGTGAGGAGGAAAGAAGAGATGGCGAAGCAATAGCACTACACAAGACACATATATGCCCACCCTGTCCCTCCCTTAAGTTCTTCGCTCACCGTGAAAAGCAGTTGACACTTGGGTCGTCGGTTGCCACGGTTTTAAGAGCATGGGAGGTTAATAGTGGTTGGAGCATATAAGGAGTACTGATTTTCCAAATTTTTTATTATACTACGGTTTTCTCTGAGAATGTCGACGACAGGTCGTAGCTTAGAGGAAAAACACAACTCTAAGGTTGGTAGAGTGTGGGTTCAAACCCCATGGAGGGGGTATTTGAGGTCAAAAATTCATTTTTCATGTATAATACCATTTTTGTGTATATTTTGAGGGTGCCCGTTTCAATGAAAGGTAGCAAAGGGCACCAAAAGAGCAGAAAACAGAGAAAACAAACCGGTTTTAAGGAGTTGGCCCATATATGTGTCTTGTGTAGTGCTATTGCTTCGCCATCTCTTCTTTCCTCCTCACCTATTCGGGTAAATCCGACACGTGCTCGCAGTGGCACTCAGCGTGCTTTCCACCTGATCCAGCGCATCCCGCGGTTCCCGGCGCCTCAGACTCATCGCCCATGGGCGTATCGCCTATGGCGTCCCTCTCTGGTCCCGTGTGCCGGGGCACAGGTGCCATCCTGGCCCTGGCTGGCCTCTCCAAGCCCTTGGCGTCGTGCTTCAGGGCGGGCTCGGGGCCGTATGCGCCCTGGCGGTCGGCGCGGGCATCTCCTCCGACTCCGAGGGGAAGCAAGTCCGATAGCCATCGGAGTGCCCCTCGGATTCCCATAGCCTGACCGGGCTGGGGTCCGTATCCATAGCCCCGGCGTCCCCTGCCGCGGGCTTGGGTGACCCGCGCTTCCGGTAGCGCCGGGCCCATCCTCCACTGCTGCCTGAATGGCAGGCCTCCTCAGAGTCTTCCGCGGCGGAGCGGAGGTTGCATGCCTTTCGGCAGCGACGCTCACACATGGAGACCAGGTCCTCCATGTCAAGTCCTCCTCTTCCCGAACGTCGTACTTCTCTTCGGGCTTCAACTTCCGGCGTAGTCTCCACCGAGTCCACAATACGCACCCGGGGCGTACTTGGGCAGGGCTCATAGGGGCCCAAGTCCCCAGGTCGGCGGTAGGTAGGGGCAGCAGGTACGCCTCTGCTACCATAAAGAAGGTCCCTACCAGGACCGGCCCCCGCTGTGCCCCTTCCCCCTGTCACCCCTGCTGACTTGCTCCTGATCAACGATTGCATTTATCAAAATCCTGGGTCGAAAACCAAAAATATAGAAAATCCAATCCTCCTTCAACCCTGAACAGCAATCAGATCCCACAAATACAGCAATAACCCGATCCACAATCCAATCCACACTGCGGGCTTCCGTTCAGCACACCGGTCGTCCCACGGCGGCGGGCATGTACAAGAATTGCACCAAAGAGGAAAGCCCTGAAATTGGCATATGAACACAAATAAAGCAAAGTTGGGGAAAGAGGTAAACATACACAGACTCAGCCATAGACCCCTCATTCCCTGGACTCAAGTCCTTCCCCTGACTCACCAACATGATGCCCTGAACCCAGTCAAATAAGATGGCTAAATGCCATGTGTCAAAAGTCACTACATAAACCGCAAAAATGTGTTCACTCCCAAGCCTCTAAGTCCTAGCCCAATAGGGGAGGTGGCGTGTCATGGCATAGAGTAGCACTCAGGACCATGCCCTACCCTGACATAACCTTGGTTGGACTTGGAGTCAAATGGGCTTGGAGATATGCCCCATGAGTTTGAACTCATAACATGCCCAAAACTGCCAATTCACACCATATTGGCCATATATCAAATATATGCTCAAAATTGAAGTTACCACTTATCCGAAGGCTCAAAGCATGCATGGAATCCAAGTCTAATATTCATGGAGGATAGAGACCAAAGGTCAATGCCCATGTACATCCCACTTTACCCTCGAGATCCCTTCGGATATGGGTGCCACGCAGTGCCCAAGTCAGCCCATGATCTTGAGACCAATTCTTGTAATCCTTCATGCGCCAAGCCAAATGGAGTACGCGATCCGGCATATGGTGGTGTTCAACTCCAAAGCATATGCCAACATATGAACAACATACCACGGTTCCACTCTCCATAGGCTTCTAGCTGTTTGCCGACCAGGTAAGTACACAAAACGCAAAAATGAGCAAAAATTGAGGTCAAAAACATGAAAATATGTCCAAACACAAAGTTGTCATGATAGTATATCTCTATGCTCACCAATGATATCCGCGCATGGTTCAATATACAAATGATTGGAACCATTTGCAAACAATTCCTCCACTTGGATCCCCAATCGGGCGCATGGAGATACCTTCGCCACTCATATGTACATGCCCCATGAAAATGGGAGTGCACTCATGGATCTCTTTGCCAAACATACCATGAGCAATACATATGCGGTAGACTTAGTCTAGCGCTTTGAATTCCACAATTGGGACATGGGCAAAGCCCTTGTCACGTGTGGCTCCCCATCTCTTCGGCCACACGAAGATATATAACATGGGCGTGAGCATATCGAAGCACATACCATGCGTATAACACATACCCTCAAAAGGTGGCTCCCACCATGGTATGCCATGCCCCTCCATGGACATCACTTCACGTTAAAAATACGTGGGAACCCAAGGAAAGTATCTATGCAACCCCAACACTCATGCGGTACACTCGAAAGTCGCAATAAAATATTCGGTTGCACGGTCCAAGAGTTATATATCACTTTCTACCCTCTTGACCATTATCCCTTGCTATACCAGGCATGTGTACACACCCAAGGCGTTTGATGCTTCCTAAATTAAGTTGAGACCAAGGCAGTTCCAACCCAATTCTCGAAATTGAGACTACTCGCGGTGAGCCGGAGATATGACCTCTCAAAGTGGCCTCACGAATCAACTTTGTCTCACCTATATCTCGGAGCAAAACGAAGGGCATAACAAAAGGAAGGTTGATTCGTGATCGGGGAAAAATGTAGGACCACTCAGCATTCGTCATATCAAGTGCGGCGATGTCGAAGTCGAGAATCCGATTCTGAAAGTCTGAAAAAATCGGATTAAGTTTGCGAGTGTATAATATGAAAATAGCGGAAGCAACGAACCCTTTACTGATGAAATCTGACCCTTCATCGGAGTTTCCGCCAAAATATCTGTAAATAACAGTTAACCATTCGGTTACCGCAAAATCGCGAGCCAACTGACAGTCGCCGATACATTGACAATCAGAACGAAAAGCGGAAAAATTCCGGAAACATTATGATAAAAAAACCCTGTTGATTCCTGATATTCTGATATATAAATCTCAGCTGGCGGCGCCTCGGTACTGAATATGGCCGCTCATCGCCGGAATGGCCAAACCTATCACACTGTCACATCGGGTTAGGTCAGTTGGATGGGAGAGTATGATATCAGCCAATGGCGGCTTGCCGGCACATAGATACACACCCCAAGTGACCCCAAGATGGCCACGGGGGTCCAAACTGGGGTCAGTTGGTCCACGCTCAGCGCCCTGGTGTCGCCGGGGCTGATTGCCGGGTGGTCGTGCAGCCGGATTTCCGCTCCGGCGATCATGCTTGCCCGGGAACGAAGTGCCGTCACATGTTCCTTGAGCCACGCCGGGCCTCCGCGCTGGTGCACCACCAGGTGTCCCGTGTCCTCCGGCTGGTCCTCCAGCGCGTGCACTGCCATGTCTGGGTCGTGCGGCACCCCCGTAGCTACCAGCAGGGCGGTGCCACGGGGGAGTCCACGGGGTTTGGGCTGGCCTGCCCCCACCTGCACTATTACCCACTCAGCCTGGAGCTGCGCTTGCCCCGCCGCTCGGGTGCATTGGTCGTCCGTGGTAACCAAGCACAGCGGCGTCGGCGCGTGGGGCCGGGGGCGCAGGGGCTCAGGCCATGCGACATCCGCGTTAGGCTCTCGGTGCTCGCTTTCCGCGAGTATGTCGTGGATTATGTACATGCTGGCTGCCGGCGGGTGGTCCGCCGCCCCCCGCGTGGGGGGGGATAGGCCGCCCCGGCGGCGGTAGCCCCCGATGTGGAGGTGCAGGCCGTCCGGGGTCACCCGTGGGCCGGTGTGGGCGTCCTGCTTAGCCCTCGTGGGGTGGACGAGTCTCAGACGGGGGTCCCGCGTGCCGGTGGTGTGGAAGAGGTGGACAAAGGCGTCGCGCCACCCGGGGTGGTTGGTGGGCTCCTGCTCGCAGCGGCAATAGTGGAGGTGTTCATCGGCGCATTGGTTGAGGCATTCCCGCACTGCCGTCGGCCGCGGGTCGTCGTTGTCGGGGAAGGGGTGGCGTGGCCCGTGGTGCCCATGCCACGGCGTTGTGTGCGGCACCGTCAGGCGGCACGTGTCGCGGTGTCGCAGCTTGGCGGTGCGCAGCATGACGATGTTGCCCGGCGGGGACTGTAGTTGGACATGGGCCGCCCTGGGGCACGCGATGGGGTCGTACAGCCCCACTCCCAGGGCGGCCAGGGCCCGGGGTATGCGGTGGACCCAGTCACCCCCCGCTAGAGTTGCGAACTCCGGGACGGGGTAGTGCACCTCGGGACATATTCCGTGCGCGCCGGCTATTTCCCAGAAAATCTTGGTGACCTCGGCGCGCACGGAGGTTGAGCGCAGGTGGACGAGTGTACCCACGAGGGCCACCGCTGCCTGCTGGCACCGCGTTGGCACCCGTGTGAGCCCCAGGGTCTGGTCATCCTGCAGGCTGTCCCGCGAGGCGTCGAAGGCGTACCACGCCCTGTCCTTCGCGACCTTGACGGTGATGTGGTCCAGGTGGCGTGCAGTGTCGGAGTCGTCGGCGATGAACGGGGCGACGTACTGTGTCGACCCCCCGAGGATCGCCAGGATGACGTCCTGCACCACTTTCGGCGGCGGGAGGGCGTTGAGGCACCAGTGGTGCACCGCCGCCAGGCGTAGCCGGTGCTTGGGCTGCAGGGAGAACTCCCCGTCCGGCTGCAGCTGGAGTCCCAGGTAGGGGACGGAGTCCGCCGCTGGTACCCAGTGCCATGGGTTTTCCAGGTGGGGACAGAGGCGCAGCTGCAGGCCCGGGACCCCCTCCGTGGTGGCCATGGCGCACTTGCCGGGGTTGAGCTCCATGCCCATCATCCCTAGGTACGCGGCCACCGCCTTCACGCCCTCGACGAAGTGCTGCAGCGTGTGGGCCACTACCAGCAGGTCGTCGATGTAGGCCTGGATGAGGCCTTGCTCGGCCTCTCTTGGCGGGCGCAGGTGGTGCCCCTGCACCCTGAGCAGGGGCTCCAGGAGGAGCGCGTACAGCAGGGGGCTCTCGGGGTTGCCCTGCGGGACGCCGCGCAGCATGTGGACGGGCTGCGTTAGCCTGTGTGCGGTGACGATGCGCAGCCTCGCGCACGTGTGGAGGAAGAGCAGGAGGTCGATGACCTCCGGCGGCACGGAGAGGTGGCGCAGGATGAGGTGGAGGGCGCCGTGCGGGGCGGTGTCGAAGGCCTTGCGGGCGTCGAAGGAGAAAACGTAGTTGGGCCTTCCCCTCTGGAGCTGCCGCTGCGCCATGAACAGTGGGGGGCCTGTGTTGGAGCCAGGGAGGGCCCCTTGCTGCCAGTCGCTGACCACTCCGTGCCGTGTGAGCACTTCCGTGATGCGCTGGGTGAGGGGGCCCGTGAGCAGCTTCATGTCCAGCTGGCCCAGGGCTATGGGCCTGTAGTCGTCCAGTCTGGCGGAGCACGGTACCTTGGGGCTGAGCCAGATGTGCGCGTCCCTCCAGTGCATTGGCGGCGGGGCGCCGCGGAGGATGGCCCGGTAGGAGTGGACCAGGAGCCACTGGGCGGGTGCCGGGAGGGCCTTGATGAAACGGGCCTCCACGTGGTTGGGACCTGGGGCCTTGCCATCGGCCTTGTCCAGGGCGGACTGCAGGTCCTGCATGGAGTACTGCTGGACCTGTGTCCAGGCCCAGTCAGGGACCCGGGGGACATGGCAGCCGAGGACTGCCTGGAAGCCTGGGAGGTCCACCGGGCGTTCGTCATACAGTTCCCGCCAGAAGGCGCGAACTGCGAACATCACGTCGTGGGCCTCCGTGAGGAGCGTTTGGGTGTTGGGGCCCCGCACGTTCGAGAGGCCTGACGGGCCCGGGGCTCCTACCTCTATGGCTCCCCGCACGGCTTTCCATCGCTGGGCGACGTCGGGGGCGTGGCGGCGCCAGAAGTCCTTGATGGCGCGCTTGCCGTCTGCCGCCAGGAGTGCGCGGAGTTCGCGAATGTCCTCCTCGAGGGCGGCTGCTTGCCTCTCCAGCTCCTCCTGTAGCTGGCCCTGTGTGGTCGGGCGGAACCCGGGCGACGCACCCCGTAGCTCCTCCGCGAGCCGGAGTGCCGCCTCGGACCGGATGCCATGCCGTGCCGCGTCCGCCTGGTACGCCGCCGGCGCGCACGCTGCCAGGGTGTCATAGCGGAGGACCGCCGCCTGGAGCCGCTTTCCGCTCTCCGGGGGGTCTCCCTCTGCCGGGTCCGTCCCCGCCGGGGACGGCTGCCGGCGTCCCACCACACGCGCCAGGGCGTCATGCGCCGCGTGGAGGTGTTCGAAAGCCTTGTCCACCGCGGCCGCGGGCATGGACCCGTAGGCGTGCTGCTCTGCGGGACCCAGCCAGGGCGCCAGGGAGGGTTCATCCTGGGCGGCGGTGACCGCCGCCCACAGGCAGTGTTGGACGGGCGCGGCCTCGGCGTCGTACGGGAGGAGGCAGCCCTCCGTGTGGCTGTAGGGGGTGGGCACCGCCGCGCGCCCCGCTGCGCTGAGGAGGCCCGGCAGGGCCAGGCGGACCAGGAGGTGGTCCGAGCCGATCACCTGGGGGTGTGCCATGCCGCGAGCCCAGACGCTTTCTTGCAGGGACCACGGCAGGAGGGGCTCGTTGACCAGGAAGGTGTCCACCCTGTGCCGGGACGGGTGGAGCGTGGGGGTCATGTCCTCCTCGCCGCCTGCCGTGGCCCTCCGGAAACCGCAGGCCTCCCAGCCCGCGCGGAAGTGCTCTGTGGCCGGGTTGGTGGTGGCATCCATGTAGATGTTGGTGTCGCCGGCGATGACCACCGGGTGTCTCCCACCGAGGCTGCGTGCCGTGGCATATATTTGTATGTCGGCCCAGAATGCCGCCCGTCCCGCCCACGGGGAGCAGCCTGCTTGCGGCCTGTGGATGTTGATGAGGGTGAGGCCTCCCCCGTCCGTGCGGATCTCCAGGGCCGCGGCATTCCCGGGGACGATTTCCGTGAAACTGAGCACCTCTTGCTCCGCCACGTACTTGCTGCTGACCGCGGTGAGGAGGCCCCCCCTCTCGAGGTGGAAGTGGCCTCCGTCTCCGCCAGCCGGCTGCTGAAGAAGGGGGTGTACCCCTTGTCCCGGAGCGCCGCGGCCACGTGCATCTCCTGCGCCCGGCTGGCGATCCCTGTTTCCTGGAGCATGATGGCAAAGCCCCCCTCCTGGGGTATCATGCCGGTGATGAGGTGCTCCTTGTCGGTACAGGCCGCCGGCCCCCGGCGCTGCCTGAGCGTGTCCCGGAGGGACCGGTCTGGCGGTACGAGGCCGTTGCGCAGGTTCCACGAGAGGAGCCATAGGGCGTTGCCCGCCGTGTCCTCCTGGAGTCAGCCATCCCGCATCGGCATCGCCGCTGGGTCCGCCGGCGCAGCCAGGGCATCCGGGTGCGCCGGGGCCATGGGGTGCGAGCCCGTTCCCAGCGGGGCCCACAGGGGGGCCAGGGGGGCCGGCAGAGCCAGGGGGGCCAGGGGGGCCAGCCCTGCGGGGATGGACCCTGGTTGGGCCGCACCGCCGGTCCCCGGGGCCGCCCCGGGTGCCTCCTCATCGCCGTCTGCGTGGTCGGCCGCCTGGGGCGGGGGGCGCCGGGCGTACGGGGCGTGCCATGGGGACCTCCGTGCCCTCCCTTGCAGGATGTTGGACGCCGCCTCCTTGTCGTCCATCGGGGCTGCAGCGTGCACCGTGTGCCACGCCAGGTGTTCCAGCATTGCCCCGCTTGTGGAGTACTTGTCTGCACACAGGGGGCATTTCGTTGGTTCCGTGGCCCCCCGCGCCGGGGGGAGCGGCACCGACTTCCGGATCGCGCCCTCCGTTGCTGGTTTGAAGAGCAGGTTGGCCAGTGGAACCGTGTGTGGCACCAGCGTGCGGCCCGGGGCCGCCGCATCGAGGGCTCGTGTCGCGGGCGCGGGCCCGAGGCTCCGGATGGCATCGCGCTGCGCGTCTGCTTGCAGCCACGTTTGCCAGTGCGTGGAGCCGATTTGGCGGTCGGGTTTGCCCCTCCATTGCAGGTCTTGGAAGGCTTGTAGCCAGTGGTACACTGTGGTCGGGACCGCTAGCTGGAGCTCTAGGTCGGCGGGGTGCGCCGCTGCCGGCCACACCCCCGGCCTCACCGCCCGGGCGTTGTCCTTCAACCTGACTTGGAGCAGGAGGGCGTGGTCTTCGCCCTCCCGTAGCGCCTTGACGATCATGCGGGTACAGTCTGCCACGCGGACCACGGCTTCGGGCCCCGGCAGGCGCTCGGGGTCGCAGACGACGATGTGCGCGTCCGCCGGGCTGAACATGCAGACCACCCACTGTGGGTTCTGGTGTCCCCGTTGGGCCACCGCCAGGGTAGCCGCCGGGCGGCCGTGCGTGATTGGCCCCGCGTGGAGGTCCGGGACGTCGGTGGCCCTGATGGCGTCTCCCTGCCACGCGGCCTGTAGATGCTCCCCCTGGTCGGGGCTCCACACCAGTGCGGGGGGGTTGACCCATCCCGGTTCCTGCCTCTTGTTGGGGGCGCTGAGAGTGTGTAGCAGGACTGCCAGCAGCCAGGGGTCCGCCGACATATAGTAGGCCCGGGTGGGCCCCTGCTGCCAGTCGACGTGGGGCAGGGGCGGGAATGCCCCTTGCCTGGCGGTGCTGTGCCAGACAGTCCAGCGGCCCCCAGCAAGGACTTGCGACCGGTACCCTCCGGCGTGGCCGTGCAGGATTGCCTGGCAGCCTGCCGTCTGCAGCACCAGTGCCTCCCCCGGCTGAGGCCCGGCAGGTGTGGCGTGCCACGGGTGGGGTGCATTGCGCTGCGGCCCTTGTATGCTTCCCGCAATCTGCGCCGGGCCGTGGTGGTGGACGAAGCTCTCCCCGCCGTCTGCCAGCAGCGCCGCCGCGACGACGTATAGCTGCTCCGCCGTGAGGGGTGCCGTCGGCGCGTGTGTTGCGGCCGGCTGGCGGGGCCCCGTGTCGCGGCTGGGGACGTGGGGCAGCAGTTGCGCCGGCCACGCCGCCAAGGGACCCATGGTGACGGCCGCGACCGCGGACGCCAGCGCCGTGCGGTCCGCTGGTCTGTACTGCCGGAGCCCCGTGGTCTCTCGGGCCAGGTGCCTGCAGGCCGCCATCCAGGCCACCGCTCCGCAGTTCGTGACGTCCGGTTCGGCACCATCCGCGCCGTCGCGTCCCCTCTGTTGTACCGTGGTGGCGGTGTTGAGCGGGGGGCCCTGCTGCAGCGCCTCCGGGCCCTGCCTTGGCGAGAGGGCGGGCGGGACTGGCTGCGGGAAGCCCTGCGCGCCTCGGCGCTCCGGGTGCGTGTGGTACAGGTTTTGCCGGCGGTGTTCCGGGGCCGCCCGTGGTAGGAGGAGGAGTTGGTGTAGGTACCAGTGGCCTCGCGCGGCGGACGGGTTGCGGAGCGTTAGCAACTGTTCCACCACGCTCCCCGGGTGCGCGGCCTCGACGCGGTGCTGCAAACCCAGGCGGCCTAGGCGGTTGGACGTGCCCGCGGGTGGGATGTGGGTCTGCGGGTAAAGCACCCGCAGCGGCTCCAGCGCCAGGTCTAGCACCTCGTCGTTTGGCTGCTCCGTGAGAGCCGATGCCCTGTGCAGGGCGTGGCGGACCCCAGGTGTGGGGGCCGTGAGCTGTTCGAGCACCGGCCCCGGCGGGTACCGTGCACCCGGGTTCGTTAGCCACTCCCTGGTGTGGCTCAGTATGGTCCTCCATACGTCCCTCGTAAAGGCCTGTTGGGGGGCCAAAGAGGGGACCATCCGTAGGAGGCGGTGGCATGCCGGCGGCGATCGCATGGGCTGTGGGGCGGCCGCGGTGATCCACCTGCACGCCGTGCCGGGCACGATCGCCCCCCATTCCACGGTCCCCATGCCCTCGGCGTGGAGCAGCGCCCGGCCCTGGACCAGAGGGAAATAGGGGCTGGAGCGCCCGCCTCCTTCCTTCCACCGTACCCAGGCCGCCCCCGCCTGCAGGCTGCGGAGCAGGGCCACGCCGGGGAGGAGCGGCTGCGGGAAAGCCCCGTTGACGGCTTGAGCCGCGTCGGCCAGGGTGCCCATGGGCAAATACCACAACGGGAGGACCCAGGGGCCCGGCAGCGGTGGCGCGTCCCCTGCGTCCCATCGCCACTCGGAGTCTGGCGGGGCGGCCGGGACCGTGCCCGTCTGCAGGAAGTGGCGTGCCCTCTTGTCGGGGTGCCGTTGGAGGGTTGCCGCGAGGCTGAGCCCCTCTGCCGCGGGTGCCACTGGGAGGCCGCCCCGGGGCCTGCGCCAGGGGTAATCCTGGTCGGCCGGCCAGGTGTGGAGGTCCCGGGCGATTTCCTCCGCGGTCCCTGTGGGGGCGTCCTCCGGTGCCAGGTGCCACATGACGGCGAGCACCGCCCACGTGGAGAAGGGCCACGCCCGTGGGGGGGTGTACACCTGGATGGTCCACTGTGGGCGCGCCCGCCGCACACGGGATGCGTGGAGCACCCCTCGGACCATGTCCGCCGCCAGGACCAGCACCATTCCCGAGGGCTCCACAATGATCCCCTCTGCGGGTCCGCCGTGGCGGCCCCGGGTGTCCAAGGCCCCTGCCGCCTGTCCCGCGTGGTTGACTCGGTCGACGGCCTCCTGGATGTTCACCCTGCCGCCCGCGGTCTCATCCAGGATCCAGCCCTGCGCCACCCCGTAGCGTAGGGCGGCGCCTGCGGCCGCGGGTCCCATCTCGGGCAGCGGTCCGTCATTGGGGCCGGGCTGAGGGTGCTGTTTGGGGCACCAGCCTTCGCCGGTGCAGTGTCCCCGTTTCCACGTGGGGCAGAGGGTGGGCATGCTGCCCGCCGGCGGCGCAGGTTCCGCGGGCGCGCTTCCCGTGGAGGGCTCTGGTATCGCCTCCAGGTCAGAGTCCGTGCCCGCGTCCCCTTGTGGGGGGTCTCCTTCGCCGTCTCTGAGTCCCGGCGCCCTGATGACCTCGTGTGCTGCGTCCAGTGTCGGAGATCGGGGGCGTGTTTTTCGTGGGGCCGCGGGTTCCGCCATTGTTGTGTCGCTGTGCCTAAGAGCAGGGGGTGGGGTGCGGATGTCCCGTGGCTGGTGCGTTGGTGCGTTGGTGCGTTGCTCGTTGTGGGGGTGGCGGAAGGGCGTCCCCGGGGGGGGTGCCTTCCACCATTGCGAGGGGCGTCTGGTGTCAGGCGCTGTCCCTCCCTCGGCCGCCCATCCTCTGAAGCGGGTAGCCGGGGTTCCGCGGCACGTGTGTCCCGGGTGCGGTCGGTGCAGGAGCGGGGACCCAGCACCGGCCCCACAGCGTGCGCCCTTGCGGGCCGGCGTTGCTCGCTGTGGGGGTGGTGGAAGGGCGTCCCCGGGGGGGGTGCCTTCCACCACTGTGTGAGGGGGGTCTGAGGTCAGGCGCTGTCCCTCCCCCGACTGCCCGACCATTGGGCGGGCTGTTGGGGTCCCCTACCCACGTGCTGTGGGCGCGGGTGTGTGGGTGTGAGGGCCCAACACTGTCCCTCTGGCCTGCATGCCTTGCGGGGGCTGCGTGCCATGGGGGTGGTGGGGGGCCGTCGCCGGGGGGGGTGGCCTGCCATCGTTGTGAGGGGCGTCTGGTGTCAGGCGCTGTCCCTCCCCCGGCCGCCCGTCCTCTGGAGCGGGCACCCGGGGTTCCGCGACCCGTGTGTCCCGGGTGCGGTCGGTGCGGGCGTGGGGACCCAGCACCGGCCCCACAGCGTGCGCCCTTGCGGGCCGGCGTTGCTCGCTGTGGGGCTGGCGGAAGGGCGTCCCCCGGGGGGGATGCCTTCCACCATTGTGAGGGGCGTCTGAGGTCAGGCGCTGTCCCTCCCCCGACTGCCCAACGACCGAGCGGGCTGTTGGGGTCCGCCACCCACGTGCTGTGGGTGCGGGTGTGTGGGTGTGGGGGCCCAACACTGCCCCCTTGGCCTGTATGCCCTGTAGGGGCTGCGTGCCGCGGGGTTGGTGGGGGGCCGTCCCCGGGGGGGTTGGCCTGCCACCGTTGTGAGGGGCGCCTGGTGTCAGGCGCTGTCCCTCCCCCGGCCGCCCGTCCTCTGGAGCGGGCAGCCAGGGTTCCGCGACCCGTGTGTCCCGGGTGCGGTAGGTGCGGGCGTGGGGACCCAGCACCGGCCCCACAGTGTGCGCCCTTGTGGGCCGGCGTTGCTGGCTGTGGGGGTGGCGGAAGGGCGTCCCCGGGGGGGGTGCCTGCCACCGTTGTCAGGGGCGCCTGGTGTCAGGCGCTGTCCCTCCCCCGACTGCCCGACCATTGGGCGGGCCGTTGGGGTCCCCTACCCACGTGCTGTGGGCGCGGGTGTGTGGGTGTGAGGGCCCAACACTGTCCCTCTGGCCTGCATGCCTTGCGGGGGCTGCGTGCCATGGGGGTGGTGGGGGACCGTCGCCGGGGGGGGTGGCCTGCCACCGTTGTGAGGGGCGTCTGGTGTCAGGCGCTGTCCCTCCCCCGGCCGCCCGTCCTCTGGAGCGGGCACCCGGGGTTCCGCGACCCGTGTGTCCCGGGTGCGCTCGGTGCGGGCGTGGGGACCCAGCACCGGCCCCACAGCGTGCGCCCTTGCGGGCCGGCGTTGCTCGCTGTGGGGCTGGCGGAAGGGCGTCCCCCGGGGGGGATGCCTTCCACCATTGTGAGGGGCGTCTGAGGTCAGGCGCTGTCCCTCCCCCGACTGCCCAACGACCGAGCGGGCTGTTGGGGTCCGCCACCCACGTGCTGTGGGTGCGGGTGTGTGGTTGTGGGGGCCCAACACTGCCCCCTTGGCCTGTATGCCCTGTAGGGGCTGCGTGCCGCGGGGTTGGTGGGGGGCCGTCCCCGGGGGGGTTGGCCTGCCACCGTTGTGAGGGGCGCCTGGTGTCAGGCGCTGTCCCTCCCCCGGCCGCCCGTCCTCTGGAGCGGGCAGCCAGGGTTCCGCGACCCGTGTGTCCCGGGTGCGGTAGGTGCGGGCGTGGGGACCCAGCACCGGCCCCACAGTGTGCGCCCTTGTGGGCCGGCGTTGCTGGCTGTGGGGGTGGCGGAAGGGCGTCCCCGGGGGGGTTGCCTGCCACCGTTGTCAGGGGCGCCTGGTGTCAGGCGCTGTCCCTCCCCCGGCCGCCCGTCCTCTGAAGCGGGCAGCCAGGGTTCCGCAACCCGGTGTCCCGGGTGCGTTCGGTGCGGGCGTGGGGACCCCGCACCGGCCCCACAGCGTGCGCCCTTGCGGGCCGGCGCTGCTCGTTTTGGGGCTGGCGGAAGGGCGTCCCCGGGGGGGGTGCCTTCCACCATTGTGAGGGGCGTCTGAGGTCAGGCGCTGTCCCTCCCCCGACTGCCCAACGACCGAGCGGGCTGTTGGGGTCCGCCACCCACGCGCTGTGGGCGCGGGTGTGTGGGTGTGGGGGCCCAACACTGTCCCCTTGGCCTGCATGCCCTGTGGCGGCTGCGTGCCGCGGGGGTGGTGGGGGGCCGTCCCCGGGGGGGGTGGCCTGCCACCGTTGTGAGGGGCGTCTGGTGTCAGGCGCTGTCCCTCCCCCGGCCGCCCGTCCTCTGGTGCGGGCAGCCAGGGTTCCGCGACCCGTGTGTCCCGGGTGCGGTCGGTGCGGGCGTGAGGACCCAGCATCGGCCTGGCAGCGTGCGCCCTTGCGGGCCGGCGTTGCTCGCTGTGGGGGTGGCGGAAGGGCGTCCCCGGGGAAGGTGCCTTCCACCATTGTGAGGGGCGTCTGAGGCCAGGCGCTGTCCCTCCGCCGACTGCCCGCCCACTGGGCAGGCTGTTGGGGTCTGCCACCCACGTGCTGTGGGCGCGGTTGTGTGGGTGCGGGGGCCCAGCACTGTCCCCTTGGCCCCCATGCCCTGTGGCGGCTGCGTGCCGCGGGGGTGGTGGGTGGCCGTCCCCGGGGGGGGTGGCCTGCCACCGTTGTAAGGGGCATCTGGTGTCAGGCGCTGTCCCTCCCCCGGCCGCCCTTCCTTTGGAGCGGGCAGCCAGGGTTCCGCGACCCGTGTGTCTCGGGTGCGGTCGGTGCGGGAGTGGGGACCCAGCACCGGCCCCACAGCGTGCGCCCTTGCGGGCCGGCGTTGCTCGCTTTCGGGCTGGCGGAAGGGCGTCCCCAGGGGGGGTGCCTTGCACCATTGTGAGGGGCGTCTGAGGTCAGGCGCTGTCCCTCCCCCGACTGCCCGCCCACTGGGCGGGCTGTTGGGGTCCGCCACCCACGTGCTGTGGGCGCGGGTGTGTGGGTGTGGGGCCCCAACACTGCCCCATTGGCCCCCATGCCCGGTGGGGGCTGCATGCCGCGGGGGTGGTGGGGGGCCGTCCCCGGGGGGGGGTGGCCTGCCACCGTTGTGAGGGGCGCCTGGTGTCAGGCGCTGTCCCTCCCCCGGCCGCCCGTCCTCTGGAGCGGGCAGCCAGGGTTCCGCGACCCGTGTTGCCCGGGTGCGGTCCGTGCGGGCGTGGGGACCCAGCACCGGCCCCACAGCGTGCGCCCTTGCGGGCCGGCGTTGCTCGTTGTGGGGGTGGCGGAAGGGCGTCCCCGGAGGGGGTGCCTTGCACCATTGTGAGGGGCGTCTGAGGTCAGGCGCTGTTCCTCCCCCGACTGCCCGCCCACTGGGCGGGCTGTTGGGGTCTGCCACCCACGTGCTGTGGGTGCGGGTGTGTGGGTGTGGGGGCTCAACACTGTCCCTTTGGCCTGCATGCCCTGTGGGGCTGAGTGCCGTGGGGGTGGTGGGGGGCCGTCCCCGGGGGGGGTGGCCTGCCACCGTTGTCAGGGGCGCCTGGTGTCAGGCGCTGTCCCTCCCCCGGCCGCCCGTCCTCTGGAGCGGGCAGCCAGGGTTCCGCGACCCGTGTGTCCCGGGCGCGGTAGGTGCGGGCGTGGGGACCCAGCACCGGCCCCACAGCGTGCGCCCTTGCGGGCCGGCGCTGCTCGTTTTGGGGGTGGCGGAAGGGCGTCCCCGGAGGGGGTGCCTTGCACCATTGTGAGGGGCGTCTGAGGTCAGGCCCTGTTCCTCCCCTGACTGCCCGCCCACTGGGCGGGCTGTTGGGGTCTGCCACCCACCTGCTGTGGGTGCGGGTGTGTGGGTGTGGGGGCCCAACACTGTCCCTTTGGCCTGCATGCCCTGTGGGGGCTGCGTGCCGTGGGGCTGGTGGGGGGCCGTCCCCGGGGGGGGTGGCCTGCCAACGTTGTGAGGGGCGTCTGGTGTCAGGCGCTGTCCCTCCCCCGGCCGCCCGTCCTCTGGAGCGGGCAGCTAGGGTTCCGCGACCCGTGTGTCCCGGGTGCGGTCGTGGGGACCCTGCACCGGCCCCACGGCGCGCGCCCTTGCGGGCCTGCGGTGCGCGCCGTGGGCGTGGCGGTAGGGCGTCCCCAGGGGGGTTGCCGTCCGCCGTTGTGAGGGGCGTCTGGGGTCAGACGCTCCCCCTCCCCCGGCTGCCCGCCCTCTGGGCGGGCTGTTGGGGCTCGTTGTCCACGTGCTGTGGGCACGGGGGTGGGTGTGTGCGGTGTGTGTGGTGTCTGTGCGGTGCGTGTCGTGGTGCGCGGTACCGCTCTTCTCTTGTCCCTCTGGTGCTCCCCTCTCTGGTGTCTCGGTGCGGTGTTGTGCTCGCCGTGTGCCTGCCGTGCCCCCTTCCCTGCGCGCACCCCTTGCTCGGCTGCTGGCTACCCCCTGTTTCTTTCGTGGCTTCGTTGCTCTTTACCCTTTCCTCTACCCTTCTCCCTGGCATGCACTTTTTCCCTGCCTCCGCTCTGGTGCGTGTCTCGGTCTTTTTCCTTGCCGGCTCGTCGTTCTCTATCGTTGGGCCTTCTCCTTTGGACCTGCGAAGAGAAAGGATGCCAACGGGCGTGCGGCGGCGGGGGTTTTGTCGCGCCATCTCACCTTGTCATTGCCATCCTCGGTTGGTCTCTTACTCTTGCGGTGGTGTGGTATGTTACCTATTTATGCCTCGTTCGTGTGCTCCTCTCTCCTTTTTCTTACCGTGTTGTGCTTGTGACGGCGTCTTTTAGCTTGCGTCGTTTGGCGTAGGTTTATATCCTACTTGCTCTCAACACGGCTCCACACACCTCTCTGGCCGCCACCTTTGTTCGTTGTCCGTCCCGCGTACGCGGCGTGGCATGCAACATGCTTGCGAGGGAGACAAACTTTGATCAATCTTGTTTTTTTCCCCTAATCTTAGAGTCCTAATCCTCTTGATCTTAGGGTGAGCAAGGTGTGGCAAGATGCGAAGCACAAGCGAGACACAACGCTTTGCCTAAGTGTGTATCGCGCGGGCCGGGCGCTTGTTGCTCCCCTCGTGTGCGCGGCGTGGCACGACACGGTAACATACTTGCTCCTTGCTCCTTGCTCCTTTCCCTCCTTATCTTCTCGTGTCATGCGTGTCTTGTCGCCTTTATGCTCCTTGCGTGGGTGTAACATACTTATCTCACCCACCTTTTTGCCTGTTCCGTGTGTCGCGGCGGCGTTGTGCTCCCTATGCAAACGGGCGTGCGGCGGCGGGGGTTTTGTCGTGTCATGGCGTCTTGCCATTGCCATCCTCGGTTGGTCTTTAATCTTGCGGTGGTGTGGTATGTTACCTACTTATGTCTCTTACGTGTTCCCCACTCTCCTATTTTTCACCGTGTTGTGCTTGCTACGGCGTATTTTAGCGTGCGTTGTTTGGCGTAGGTTTATATCCTACTTGCACTCGACACGGCTCCACATACTTCTTTGGCCACCTTTGTTCGTTGTCCTTCCCGTGTGCGTGGCGTGACATTTAACATACTTGCGTGGCTCCCTCTTTACCCACCTCTTTTCTTGTTTGGCGTGTTCCGACCCCGTCTTACCCCCTATGCGAGTGGGCGTGTTGGGGCTGGGCGTTCGCACGCATGTGTGCACACTTGCGGTATGCTTCCACCATGGCGCGGTTTATACCGTACACTTGCCTCCTTGCCATCCTTGTGTTTTGTGTTTGGTACGGCGTCATGTATGGCGATATGCGCTATGGTGATATGCATGGCGTGGCATATAACATACTTGTTTTTCGGCGGCCGGTGGCGTTGTTGTTGCTTGTGTGTGTTATTCTTGCACCCGGCACCTCTTTGGTCACCTTTGTTCATTGTCCTTCCCGCGTGCGCGGCATGACATGCAACATACTTGTGCGGCTTCCTTTTTAACCACATCTTTTCGTGTTTCGCGTGTTACGGCGCCGTCGTACTCCCTCTGCAAGTGGGCTTGCAATGCTTGGTCTCATACTTGCGGTACATCTCCACCGTGGCGCGGTTTGTTACATACTTGTTCTCTCCTTGTCTACATCTTTCCGTGTTGTGCTTGTTACGTCGTTTTTTAGCGTTGCGCGGCATATAACATACTTGTTTTTCGGCGGCCGGTAGCGTTGTTGTTGTTTATGTGTGCTTTGTTTTGGGGCGCGCACAAGTCCCTAGCGCCTAGGGCACACACTTTGCTAGGTGGTTTGGGGCAAGCAACACTCAGCTTCTTCGCCGTCGCGACTCTATTGTTCTTCTTTTCTCGTGAGTGTCCTAAATTTTGCGACCTCGCCAAACAGCGGCGTAAAATTTTTGGGGGGGTTTCTGAGGTCGGAAAAGACGATTTTTCGCTTTATTTTTTCTGGCGGTGCGTCTTTTTCTTGGTTTTTTTTTTCTTCTGCTGCGATCGCGCGGCATCACGGTTCTACTTTTTAACTGTTTCTGAATTCAGTTGCTTTGCCACGTCATTTTCTGTGTTGGCCTGACATCTATGCCCCACATTCCTAACCAGCACCATTTCACCCAAAAGAGTGCACATGAAGTGCCTGATGCTATCTTGGAGGCCAGAGTCAGTCCAGTTTTCATATAAAATCTTTTGTATTATTCAATTGTGATTGAATCTTTGTGTTTATACCTGCATTGTCTATCTGCAGCCCTTCTGTGTTACACTGGTTTTCAAAACTATTCATTCATTCGATCCACATCCTGTTCTTGCTCTACTTGCTGCTTTGGTTTGGGCTTTCAACTTCAAAACCTGCAGGATTTCATCAAAATATCTAGGGCATTAATCAAGGACATCTTTCTAGTACTGGTCCTCGCCAGTCAACAGAGGATCATTGGTAACAACCCAGTCACCTGGCTCTGTGATCAGGATTCGGTCAAGTACCTTATGGACTCACCGCCTCCCAAACAAAAGAGACTACGGCGATGGTAGGTATTCCTATCTCAACTACGACTAGCCGTTCACCACATCCAAGGACTCAAGAACGAGCTAAGCGATTACCTGAGCCGCAACTCGTTCGACGAACGCTGAAGAAATGGCAAAGGACGCGTTCGCCAAGATGGATGTGCAGCTCGACCTGTTCATGAAGACCAAGCAACCGCAGAAGAAGTGGGGAAAGGAGGAACTGTTGAAGGATTACGCTGCGATTATGAAGCAACTGCAACCAGGGCACGTCAAGCTGATCGCCGGCGAACAGTGGGCAATGACTAAAGACGCGCTGTACAGGGAAGATCGAGTCTGTGTACCTGAATCTCGTCTGGAGGAAACACTTCGATGCAGCCACATGGTCAACGGTCATCCTGCAGTGCAGAGGTCCTTATGGTTCTTCGACCGCCATCTTCCCTGCAACAAGAATGAGGCAGAGAAGAAAAGACTTATGACCGAAGTGACGAACGACTGCCAATGCATCCTGGGGAAACCCAACAGTCAAGTCGATCGCGGAGAAATGGGAAACCTGCCCATACCTCATATGGTGAACCCTGTCGTGTACCTCGACTTCATGCACCTGCCCCACTATGCCGGGCACAACTTTGCGTTGATGGTCACGTACGGGCTCTCCAGATTCGCGAAGGTGTTTCCTATGAACAAGAAGGCGGACAGCGAGACCGTGCTGAAGACTTTGTTTGAAGAATGGGTACAAGTCTATGGTTTACCGAAGGTCATCCACTCTGATCAGGACGTGCGCTTAACAGCAGCAGGCAACTGGTACAGGGCAGTACTGGAAACTCTTGGTTGCGAGATACAATTCGGTACGCCCTATCTACGCACCAAGAACGCACTCTGCGAGAGGCAAATCCGCTCCTTCAAAACAGTGATGCGGATCCTCATGGTGCAGGAGAAGGGGAGGAACTGGTTGAGAGTCCTACCGTACACAATATACCTGATGAACAACCAGGTGTCCACGCGTACTGGTTTCTCAACGCACGAGCTCTTCTTCGGTCGTCCTGGTTTCCACATGGAGTTCCCGACGCTGCAGGACGCGAATCCTAAGGTGAAAGAGTGGATGGAGAAGCAAGGGACGTTGGCAAGCAAGGCCAAAGAACTGCTTCAGAGGATCAGAGAACGTGAGAACACACGTAGCAACCGTGGGCGCAAACCCGTCGAATAGCAAATCGGAGACATGGTACTCGTGCACCACAGGACGTTACCGCTCTGGAAAAAGAACGATCTAGACCTACCCTACTATGGTCCTTTTATTGTCACGGATGTGGGTCCTAGTTCGGTTAAAGTACGCGCAAGCCCGAGGTTTTGGGGAGAGATCAAAGTCGGCTTCCCTTTCCTCAAGAGGTACACCCTGATGGACGAGTACGACCTGGATTTGCAGGGTTTCGACGACGAAGTGGCGGCTGAGGAGGATGAGCTCAACGACGATCAGGATGAGGACGTGACGTCGGAGCTCAGCAGCGCGGAGGTTTCTGAAGGAGAAGGACAGCTGCCGGATATGGACGCGAAGGAGATGAAGGCAAGGGTTTTTACAAGGTGGAAGCTATTCTGTGTTCAAAGTACAGGCATGGCTGGAGATTCTTGGTCAAGTGGGAGGGTTACTCTATGGCAGAGGCAACGTGGGAACCCTACACGGCGTTCATTTTGGACCAAGGAAACGTGAGTTCGGTATTTTGAGACTACAGCCACGCCAACAAATTGCAGAAAGTGCTCAAACTAACGGAGATCAAGAGTAAGAAGGAGCACGAAAAGCACAACAAGCAGGAACCTGAAGACTCTTCTCCCAAGTCAGCCGACTCCACGGGCGAAGGATCGAGCACGTTCACGGACACCGTCTCGGAGCATTCCTCACCTGCCTGCAGCTGCTGATCCAACTGCGCCTGCGGCTGTGCCAATGGCTGTTGATCCAGCTGCGTCTGCGGCTGCTGATCCGGCTGCGTCTGCGGCTGTTGATCCGGCTGCGCCTGTGGCTGTTGATCCGGCTCCACCAATGCGGGCACCAGCCCTGGGTCCACCGCTCCCGGCAGCCAACGAGGCTCACTCAGCTGGGCGCTGTCCAGCTGAGCATCTGCCCAGTACAGCCGAAGCCCATCAGAGTAGGGCATGACTGCCCAACGGCCGACGGGCTCCAGCTGGCGCCCAGGCCCGAAGAGGGCCTGGACGGGCAGGTGGGAGCGGGGGAAGGGGGTGCGGGTGTTGGTGAGGGGAAGAGGGATGCGGGGAGGCAGAGTGCCGGAGAAGGAGAGCGGAGAATTGTAGATGGACTCAGCAGTAGATGCAGGAGATGGAGATGCAAGAGATGCACCGGAAGTAGAGGAAGAAGAAGAAGAAGGAGGTGGCATCGGAGGCGGCGCCAGAGCCGCGGGGAGCGGCACGTTTGCCAACTGAGGCGGCGTTGGTACTGCCGGAGGTGCCGGTGCTGGCAGTGGCAACATCACGTGCAAGAAGGGCACGGGCTGGAACAAAGACTGTCCACTGGGGGCAATGGGTGCAGGGGGGAGTATGGGGTAGGGTTTTGCTGGTTTTGGTAGGGGCTTGGGCAGAGGTCTGGGCTTAGGCTTGGGCACGCCTTTACCAGTCCACTTTCTACGGTCCATGACTTCCTTGTAAAATAAGCTGTAAAACCATACAAGTCACGGCACTACTGTCAGCCGTAAGGTATCGTTTAAAGTGCCAGAACAGGAGTTTGCGTCCCTCTAACCAACCGTCGCGCGCGAACTCAAGAACCCAAACCAACAGAAAGGCCAGAAGAAAGAGAGAGAGCAAGACAGAGAAGAGGGGAAGAGAAGAGTGTGAGAGACGGGGGGGGAGGATATACGACAAAAAATGTTATGAAACCCACGCTGAAAACAGCGAACTCCGCCAGCGAGGTTCTGGGTAGCTAGGGCGCCAGGTCACTGTAACCAGGGGTAGATGCCTACGCACCCAGGTACTAAGCGAACGGTGAACGCCAAGTGGGAATGGTGTACAGTGACATCCTTTACTCCTTGTGACATCTTTTTCACCTTGTGCGAATCAATTATTTCATTCCCTTCTCACCAATGAGCGAATCAACACGCGCACGCTGGCCCCCCTGAGCAGTACAAAGGCCACCCCGGCAGTGCGGTGACCACACCCTGCCAAGTGGATCGAAGGACGCTCGCAGGATGACAGCGATTTTGTTAAACAAGCATGTAAACCACGACGCGATCTATGCGACGCGAACGAAGGTCCACCTCAGCAACTTGCCCGTACCAGTACCTTTACTACGAGAGTGACGGAGCACGAGGGAGAGACGGATGAGTACCAAGTACCTCTACTACAGCTACCTGCGGACTGCGTACAAGAAGATCAACCTGACTGCCTACAGCAACAAGGACATTGGGAGAGGTAATGATAGTGTGGTCGTTGGGTTGAAGGGAGATAATTGCGGCTGATCCGGAGGGGTTGGAAGAGTTGGGGTCGTCCGATCCGTTGGTATAGATGATGGAGTAGGTGGTGTTGGATTGGAGAACGTTGAGTAAGTCGTGACAGCCCCAATAATCCAGATGTGAAAAGTTGGGAAGGGGAATATTATGGTTGGATTTGAGCTTGAAATAATGTGTGGTTGATAGGGTGGTGGTATGTGAGATGGGGAAGTCTTGTAGTGTGGTTGGGCATATTGGGTGTGTGGGGGTAGTAATAAAGGGAGAGAGTTCGTTGCCCTTTTGAGTGATGAAGGAGAAGTGGTGGGTGTCGTGAAGGTGAAAGATGTTGTCGGAGAATTGGACTGATGTGGAGTGGAGATTGTGCTGGATGGTTGTGCCTGGGTACCAGATATTTGAATTTTCGTTGTTGTGGTCGAGGAAGGCGACCTGGATGGCTGAGTTGAGTGGAAGCGATCGGACTTGGCAGGGGTTGTGGTGTGGAATGTTGTGTGTTTGGATGGAGAAGTGGTGGGCTGAAGTGATGAGCATGTCTTGCAGGAGGTGAGAAGCTGGGCCGCGGTGAAAAAGGGTGTGTTGGATAGAGTGATTGGATGTGGGGGGACCTTCGTTTGATGTGTAACGAAGGAAGTGGTTGATGGCTTGAGAGCCCTCTCCCCTCAAAGGGTCATACCCAGCAGAAATTTATGCCATCGTCATCTCCCTCCTCTACCCTCAACTCACCACCCTCCCCCAAACCGATCATCTTCGCCGTTGACAACTTGACCACATGCCTCACCCTAAACACCCTCCTCCACTTTCACTCTCCCCCCTTCACCACTAGCAACAACTCCTTTGCTCTTTGGTACAACCTCATATGGCATCTTCTCCTACACCTAAAACACATCGCCATCCTACTCACTTGGATCAAAGGACATGCCGATTTCCCCGGCAATGACGCGGCGGACAGTGTCTCCAAATGGAGCACCACCCATTTCGATTACCTTCTCTCCCCCACAACTTCCACGCAACTGGCCATTAACCAAACTCCACTTCCCGGCAAAATAACCTCTAAACTCACGAAACATCAACTTCCAACTCATCAACACAACAACATTCACCTCTCCCTTAGTAATCACTTCTTTGTCAAATCCTCGTGGTTCTCCACTTTCACCTTTAAGTGGGCGAATGGCCTCTTCTCTTGCAAGGGCTACCAACCCCACTTCATCCTCAACACCTACCTTTGCCCTCTTTGTAACCATCACCACCCCTTAGACCCCATCACCTTCGTCACCGAATGCCACACCATTAACGCAATACGGAAAAAATTCTTCAACACTTGGAATGGGCATTTCCACAACACCATCATCACTTGGTGGGCCACCGCTTCCAAAGGCGACCGCCGCAACTTCATTCGCACCCTCATACCCAACACACTCAGCAATCAATTACGCACAGCCCCACCAAACACAACCTACTACTCCAACATCAAATCTCTTCGTCAAGCCCTAAAACATCGACAAAAACCTCTCACCACCCTCCTCAACGAAACCAAACAATGGCTCATGGACAACGCCATCTCTAACCCTCATCAGTTATCTCCGACGGCCACCCCCAACCCCTGGAACGAATCTTTTTCCATTTACAGTACATCCTCCACCGCTCCCCACCCACTGCACTTTCCATCCCCTATCAACAAGGAACCAACCAACAAACAACTTCACTCTAAACGCCCTACCACAAAACCGAAACCGCCCACCAAAACTTCAGCCATACAACTTCAACACTTTCCGCCTCAACCACTACCTCCTCACATCATCAACTGCATACCTCCTCCAAATGACACTTAACCTCCAGTCCCATCATTCACCTCCAGCGCATACACTCGCTTCACCGGCGGCACTCTCGTCTTGTCAGCCAACAGCAAACAATCAGCAACCAACAGTCAGCAGCCAGCAGCCAGCAACAAACAACAAACAACCAGCAGCAGCAGCAGTCAGCAGCCAGCAGCCAGCGACCAACAACCAGTAACCAGCGGCCAACAGCCAACAGCCAGCACATCAACCACCCACCGCCTCCCTTCCACAGTAGGACACTTCCAGCGACAACAGCCAGCAAACACCCCCCCCCCCCAACCACACACCCCATACACCCCAAACATTATCCCCCCCCCCGATTTCCTGCTCCCCTCTTCTGACACTGCTTCGACCTGTCTCGACAGCACCGTCCCACCCTGTATCAGCAAGCAAATAGCACCCAGCAACCAGCCAGCAGCAAACATCCAGCAACCAGCAGCCAGCGACCAGCAGCCAGCAATCCACAGCTAACGACAAACAGCAGCAGCAGTCAACATCCAGCACCCAGCAGCCAAGAGCAAACAGCCAGTAAACAGCAGCCGCCAACATCCACCAGCAGGCAGCCAGCAACCAACAGCCATCTGACACATCAGCCTTCACCCGTCACCCACCTACACTGTAGGACACAACACCGTCACCACACTGCACCACACTGCACCAATGCATGCACAGCTCTGCGCACCAGGAAACCTTACCGATCCATTGAGTCTTTTTTGTTTGAGCCATCAATTAGAATTTTTCTTTTCTATTTTTTCAGGACCATTAAGGCAAGAGCGCAAGACTTGAGCAGAATGAAAGGGCTTTGTACTTTAGTAATTCTCAGATCAGCTACAGGGCCCCAGACTGACTTCAGGCAAGCCAGATTGTTCCAGTCTGTTTTTCTTTTTGCCCCTGCACTTGCTCACTTCTTTTCGCTCAATCCACTGGTCCATTTTTTCATTATATCATCTTTTTGTTATTCTCCATTTTGCCTTGGTATAGGCTATATATCCCTTTGCATCTTTCACCGAAATGGCCTCCACTAGTATTTTAACCTTTTCAGGCCCATGGTGCAGTTCATGCAGTGTTTTCACCCTGACTAGGTTTTTAAATACCCGCGGCTGTCCTTCGGAGAACTTCGGCTCACCATAAAGGCTCTTTTTGCCCATGGTTAGGCCGCTTTGGTGCAATGCTTTGGGCGGGGGACCGCCATGCCTAAAAAAAAAACAAGGACATTGGGGTCAACGCGTGGAATTCAAGGTACGCGCTACGCAAAGCTGCTGAAGGACGTGTCAGACGCCTCCACGCCTACGCAACGAACAGATCATGGCGATGAAGGACGGCGCGCGCAAGCAGCTTGACTGAGCACGACCCAAAACCACACGCGCAACTCACATGCGCTATTCCAGAGCACCTAAGGTCTGACCACAAGCAAGAAATGGGTGTAAGGATATTGCGCATGCATGTGGTGAGCCCATCTAAGGGTTATATTTTTTGCTACGCACGCAAAGGACTTGCAGCGCTGCAGGGGGGGAGTTAGATGGACCCACTGAGGCTGTTTCTTTTTGAGAACATGCCTATTTATATGAGCATTCAGTTCTTAAGCTGAACACTGGTAGTGAATTTCCTACTTTAATCCAGATCCAGATCCAGATCCCAGAATGTATAGCATGATGCTGCTAATCCAAGATTGTCCTGCATGAACAGTGAAGCTGAACAGTAAATCAGAAGAATGATTGAAGATGATGGTGACAGGCAGATTCTCAGAGGTCTAATTGTTCATAATCAGATCATGATGCAGAAATGATATGATGGGTCATGATGGGGCACATGAATGGCTCTATGATGGCCAGTCCTACTGAGTTGGCAGTTCAAGAGATAAAGGTCAGAACTGAACGTTGGTGATAGTAAAAGGCCCAGAAACCACAGAAACATATCTTTTTCATGTATTTTATGCTCTAAAGACTTGTGCATATTTTTGGGTCATTTGTGTAGCCTTTTATGCCATGGACCTACAATCAGTGGTGGACTTTCATCAGCAAGTTTGATCCTGAACTTTTGCTTTGTGCTAGGGTGTAAGGCAGAAATCGTTCTTCCCATGGGTCTGGACCATGCTCATCATGCTGATCATGCTCAGACAGTGGCATGTTATTAGAAGCAGTCCTCGCTAGAGCATCAGGACTCCGGGCCACGGGTTCACCTGTGTGCATACGCTGCATGTGGAGCACCGGTTTCCCAACACGAGAAGTGGGTTCTGAGGTTGACTCCAGATCTACCTCCTCCAACAACAGCTGGGCTAGGAAGGCACTGTGTTTTAGATCAACATAGCTGGGATCAATAGGAGGGGTAGTGCTGGCGATCTCAGACAGTTGGTCGTCAGCATCCTCCTGCAGGTTCCAGATAGCCATCGAGAGATTCACACCCTGTAAGTGTGGCAGATAGGTGCTCAGGAGATCGGTTTTTGAGATCAGAAAGGGTCAGGCCACGATTTTCGGCCATGACCTCTTTCAGTAGCACCTGGTCTAGGTCACACAGGGGTACATGATTGAGAGATCCATCGAGGGTTGGATAAGAAACCGGCCCACTCAGGGGCCTGCATAGCTGTGTCTGAGTCCTCAGGCACATAGATGGGACCGTCGGGGAGTTGCACTCTTCCCACGGTCATTCGATCTAGCATACGGCGCCAGTAAGCGTGTTCACCAGAGCAACCCTAGTCAGGGGTGCACATGACAACCCTTCCTCCCTGGGGGTGAGGTAGGGATATGGACCCCTGAAACGAGTCGATCATACCTCCCCTGCCCCGGGTGAGCACCTGCACGGTGGAATCCCCAATGATCCCGCACTGCTGGACGGTCACATGGTCAATCAAGAACCTGGTCGTGGAGTTCGTTGTCAAAGACTTCGTGGAGTTCGTTGTCAAAGACTGAGCGTCTGGAGGAAGATGGAGACGGTCGTAAATGGGATTCTTCGGTGAGGCGATCAACATACCGTCGGAAACAGGTGGATCGTGGAGCAGCCCTGACGTTTCACAACTATCGGCCATGAAAATGTCTCATAAGCGATTTTGGTTAGAACCTTCGCGAGCAGGGAGAAGGGACTGTTAGTATACACTAGGCCCATTGTTTTCCAGAAGAAACGGAAAGCGTTGTTCAAATGTTTCGAGCAGTACAACTGCATGATGTGCTGTTGTTGGCCTGCAAACGATTCCACCTGGATCTCATTCAGGTTTACCTGAAGGGCCGCCAGTCCATTTTCAAGAAAGTGACGGGCCAATTGGTAGTTTTCAGTACGATAGTTAGTCTTGGATGCGTAGCGCAGCCCAGACTCTTTTCTTCCTGACAGCTCCAAAGGTACGGAGAAGAGCCCGCTGCCAAAGTCGCAGTGCAGAGAACAGGGGCGCTGGAGAGACGGGATTTTTACCTGGGGTTTCTTCGTAGGAAGCCGGTACCAATGACGATGTCAAAGGCGTCGGTGTCCAACACTCTGCAGTGTTGGGTCACAGTTTCGTCGCCCAGGCATATAGTCACATTCAACCCCCCCAAGGAATGGATGGTACACCCATCCCCTACTCTTATGGCTACGGTCTTAGTTTTCTTGAAAGTCCTTAGCAGGCACCGGGCCACTATAGAAAGTGTTGCACCGGTGTCAAGCACCGCTCGAAAAACTTGATCCCCGATTTTCACGAGAATCCAGAAAACCACGTCCTGCTCTTCGGAGCCGCCCCCCTACTCCTCACCAGGGAATTTCACATCCACCCCTGCAGCCATGAGGGACTTGGTCATCCAGGCCAGTCGCCTCTTCGTGGAGTTATTCCCCTCAGGAAAGGCGTTCTCTCCCTGTGGGCGCTTCTTGGGGTCACCCTCGGCAGGGAGGGGAGTAGCAGCGGGCGCTGATGAGCGCCTCTGGGGGTTAGGGGGTCCACCTTTGCCACCCCCCTTGCCATCTCCTTTACCACCTTTATCCCCATTCTGGGGCGTTTTGGTGGGTGTTTGGGTCTTCTGGCGTTCAGCTTCCTGCCGCTTGAGTTTATCACTCTCGCGTTTCTTTATGTGACATTCGTCCTCGTAGTGACAACGTTTGCCACAATAGCCACAGGTGATGGTACACCTGAAATGATCTTGATGGGTCACAGTTTTCCCATCTTTGGAGTGCTGCTGTCGTTTCATCTGCAGCATACAACTACTGCGGTGGTCGCAGTCAGGGGCATGACAAGGTCCCCCCTTGTCAATGACAGGTTTACAGTAGAACAGAGGGGGTGTACCTGCATCCGGTTTAACCTCATTCATGGCACGTAGGTTACCCCTTCCTTTACCACCTCCCTGGTTGGCGTTAGTGGGATTTTTAGGCCCTTTACCTTTGCCACGTTCGGGGGTAGGGGTACCACCTCAACCCAAGTGCTTCTTGAGGAATTTCTCCATGTGGGAGTCATTCTACCTCTCAAGAGCTAGCTCAATCAGCAGGTCCACCAGTTCATCGTACGAGTGGGTCCGACTCTTCCTCTCAGAGGTAGAGCGGCAATCATCCCACGTACGTTGGGGGATCTTACTCATGAGCCACAGGTGTGGTTCAGTGGCTCCGTAGGAGCCCACGTTCATCCGTGAAAACAGATACTCCAAGTCGCACACGTATTCAGAGATTCGCGCAGCGGATGGAAACTCAGGGAGCATAGGTAGCTCCTCTATCTGTGTGCGCACACTGAGGTCAGTCTCATAGACTGGGAACATTTTCTCCGACCTCTGAAGTACCTCTGCCCAGGTGGAACAGGTTTTCACAATCTGTTTCACCTGTTTTTGCAAAAATATCTTTTTGCATGAGCGTTTCAGCAGTGAGCATTTGGTGGCCACATCCACATGGGATTGGCCAGTCAGCAAAAGAAACTCAGCAAATTCTTCTGCCAATTCGGGCAGATTTCTCGGGTTGAACTCCGGCAATTCTAGCTGGATGTTCGCCTGGGCAATCCGTCTGCCAATCTTCCCACCCCCTGGGGTTAGGCCTGAAGGGGGAGGAGATACGCCGGCAAGGGGTGCCAGGGCTGTGAAAGTGCTGTCCTAGGTCGTGGATGGTGCCGGAGGGCTCAGGGCCGGCAAGACCAGGGGGACAGGCACGCGAGGAGTCGACCTGAACGCTGCTGTTGGGGGCAGAACCGGAGACACGGACACCAACGGAGGCAAGAGCGGCGACAACGGAGGCAAGATCCATGCTGATTGTTATCCGGCAAAAAATCCCAGTCTATGAAGAAAATTGATGCGGATTATCCTAAGTACATCTGAGTGTCCATATCTGTCTGAAAAGATTTATATAAATCCGATTGTGAAAAAATATTTGGCCGATCTGGCTCGCGCACGCGCGTCAGCGGCAAATGGCGATTCCGGGTAAATGATCGGAACGCGGCGGATTTACGATGAATGGACCGCGGAATCAGATCCGGCACATCAGAAATATATAGGTCTGATCCTGAGACTGAGCTGCGGGGCGGCGATTCCGCCGAAGCAGAGAAAATGGCCAAAATGTAGCCAATCTGGGGCAGATCTGCTAAAATCTGAGCAGATGGGGGTTAGCCGCACTTACACTCCCCCTCCAAAAACACACTGGGGTGTGTCGCTACGTCAACGAAGAACGTAGTGCGGGTAAGTCCCAGAAAAAAATAGAAATGTAGCCTCGATGGGGCGAAATCTGCTTGATCTGACCTGATTTGGACTGAATTGGCACTGAATCAGGATGGATGAACCTGAAATGAGACAGAATGAGGAGTGACGAACAGTCCTCCGTGCAGTAAAACATTAGGTTAAGGGCTAAAAAGCATGTAAACGTATCGAGAATCGATACCAAACCATGCACTGGTTGAGAATGAGGTAGATTATTGGTGGATTGAGTGGGAGAATCAAGAAATGGAGTGACATCTCGGCGCTCTGGCACAGTTTAGCTGTCGCGGGCACGCTACGGTGTCCTCCACGTACTCTACATCGTGTCACTCCCGCTTTTCTCGTTCTGAAAAGTGCAGCATGTGCTTCAGATTTGGCGCATCTGGTGGATGATCACAAGATTCAGCAAGATTGAGAATCAATTTGAGCAGAGATGAAGGAGATGAAACAATCACAGAGAGGGAAAACAAATACAAATGTAGTCTACAGGCCCTAAGTGAACAGAAAAACATCAGCGTCAACGAACTAACTTCGCCTAACTTGCCTAACTTCGTTGAATGAGAGGAGATGACAAGGAAATCAACCTAAAATGTCCTAAAATCAGCAAGTTCCCTAAGATGAAGGTGAAATGAAGCGGAATGTCTAGAACTGAAACTACTAACACCTTCGTTTAGACTAAAGTTAATATATATTGTCGTTTATTCAGCTGAGTTGTGCTTTCCGGCACGTTGGTTCGCGAGCATCCAACAGATTCCATGAAAATGTGGATCATGTGATGGTGCATCATGATGGGACATGATGGCCCTGGATCCTTGGCATGTAACGCGCCGAAGGTTCGCTGAAGGCGCTTTACTGACAGTATATAACTGAGAGACACCGAATAGTCCTTTATTTACAGTGGCGGCGGTGTCAATTGACTTGGACAAGGCCCATCTTTCGATTGAGTCCCACAAGACACTTCGATTCACCATTTTCGACAGTTTCAGGTTGGATTGAGCTCACATTGGCGTGTGCCAAAAATACATCAAAGCTTGCGGACCTCGGAGGTTGCTGTTAGAAGTCCCTAGAGCTCCTATATGAAGGTTGTCTGAACAATTGACGTCGAGGTTTTGCTGCAACAGTGCAAGAATGATGGACAAACCTGAGGAATTCAAGGTAAATTCAAGGAATCTGGATCTGAATCTGGACTTTGGCTTCAGCATCATGGCAAATGAAGGTAAGATCTGAGTTCCTGGCGTCGCATCTAGTGCAGCCAGTACTACAGGGGGTGCCTGTAGGGGTGAATGTCGCTGCGCAGCGTTTTTACTATGTACATTTGCTTCCATCTGCACGAGTAGCCAAATTCCAAAGATGCACAGACCAACAGAGACAAGATTACCCCGAATCTGCCTGAATTAAGCCTGAGTTTGGTTTTTTCTGGACACGGCAGCACACTTCGTGGCTTTCGGCAGCGTATCTACGCCTTGTCTGCCGAACGGAGACCAAACAAAAGTTGATTGACGTCAAATTATCAAACATTCGCAGTTCTCCACATCATGTCGTAATCAGAAAAAATGAACAGTGGATTGAGCAGAATGTGGTTTTTTCGAGTCGTCAGAACACTCACATTGGAATAAGTGGTCGACGGGGCGAGGCTGGAGCTTTTGTAGGAGTTGGACATGCAAGGGTTTCGAACCTACACCCTTGAGCCCTAGCGACGAGTGCCATGACGCCCTGGACTAGACGACTGTTACCCAGATTATGGCGTCGGCGACTCAAGTCACGACGGGTCTCCTTCAATTCGCACGAATACATGTGACCACCAACCTGTCTGGTGGGGCCCTCGTACGGCTTGGGCGCTGCAAATCAGCGGCCGAACTCGAAGCTTGGTCCTCATTTGGCTCCTGGGCTGGCCTGACCGCAGGAGGGGGGATCGACGGATCAGCCCTGGAATGTGGCTGCTGAGGGCCGTAAAAGGCTGGATCTCGATTCACCACAGGTCTTTTTCCGTCGCTCTCCACCTGTCTGTCTGGTTTCGACAGACAGTCTGTCAGGAGTACGCCAATTTCGGGGTGCTTCTTGAGGAAGTCGATGAACCCCTTGGTATACCCATGGACAAAAGAGTGGGCTGGTTCCCAGTTGTTGTGACTGGAATCAAAGCCCCTCCACTCACATAGAAATTCCCATTCGACCTTTTCGTCACGTCTTGCTTCTAAAATCCTCTTGAGTTCGTACTTCCCCCCTTCGATGACCCGATCGGACAAAAATTTCGAAATCCAAAAAAGGGGTTTAACCCGCTCCTTGGGGGAGGGGATCTCTCTCTTGAGGCGATCGCCCGAAACTTCAATTTCCCTGCTGACATCCACACGAATCCTCCACCTGTTCTCAGCTAGACGCGCTGTAACAGCGAATGGCCCCTCCCACAAGGGAAGAAGCTTATCATCTCCGTCCAGGGTGGTTTCGGATTTTCGAAGCCAAACTCGATCATCGACTTCAAAATTGTGGGGGTTTTTTCGACCTTGATTCTGGACCCAAAGCCAGTCAGCTTGATGCTTATCAATTAATTTCGAGACAGTTTTTTCTGCTCGTTGGATTTCGTCCAAAAACAACGAAGCATCTTTACAAGGGCGAGGATTATTCAACGGCATGTTCCACCAACACTTCTTTCGTCCAAAGACAATTTCATTTGGAGAAAGGTCATGATACAAAGGCGTGTTGTGGTAACGGAGAAGCATGGCGAAAAGAATCTCAAGCCAATGGAAGTCCTTCTCACTGGCGAGTTCCTTACGGAGCATATTTATAAGTGAGCGGCCGGCTCTTTCGCCTGGCAGCGCTTGATGTGAGTGGATTTCACATCTGAGGTGATGGATTCCAAGGCGGGTACATAATTCTCTCCACCATTCGGAGGTGTACTCCCTACCTGAGTCCGTAATCACCTCGGATGGGACGTCCCAACCTCCCATCCAGGTCTGCGCGCACCATTTGGCGGCAGCCTTGCCAGTCATTGACTCGATGTTGCAAGGCAACACCTGAATGTAGCCAGAATGACGGCATTGTATAAGGAGCACTCCATTGACCTTTTTGTTGGTCCAATGGCACTCTTCGTCGTCGAGTTCACCAAGATAGAAAAAATCACTGGTGACTCTGTTAAAGAGGCGCTCCGGAATAGGATGTGGCCTCAGATGACCGTGCTTCTTCGCGCTGGGTGGCGTCGCGACAGCACATTGGGCAGATCCGGCGG
This sequence comes from Eutreptiella sp. 'Long Island Sound 2002', assembly GCA_964036045.1. Lineage (NCBI taxonomy): Eukaryota > Euglenozoa > Euglenophyceae > Eutreptiales > Eutreptiaceae > Eutreptiella > Eutreptiella sp. 'Long Island Sound 2002'. The sequence goes on from OZ038390.1 coordinate 41,904,538, forward strand.
CTACTTTCATACAGTGAGTATATAGCCTTGAGCCGAACAACCTATGTTTAATCATCGACCATAATCTTCGGCCATGTGCGTGGGGGGACTCCCATTTGTGCCACCAGTTTAACACTCGGGGGGCCAGGGCGTCTGGTACGCACAATTTACCCTCCATCCACAGCATCCCCCCATCCAACGAATATTCAGCATAAATTCCATCCTTGTGAGCATCTTTGGATTTGAGATTTCCAAAGACCTCTTTAAACATGGAATCATGCAGATAATCATTCGTCCAGTCACGGATGATCAGGGAATCTTTCGGCAGGGGTGGAGTTTTGGCCGGATCTCGACGCTTAATGCCCTGAATCAACCGAAATCCACTTACTGGTCGGGTATACTCGAACCGTTTCACACTCCCTGAGGAGGGATCGGTGACTTTCTCCACGACTTTCAGTGATTTGGTGATGATTTCATGAGCATGCGCCGGATCTGAAAAGGCCGTGATGTCATGGCACGGTAATGCATGCTGTTTAACAGAGCATTGCATGCATTCACGTCGAATGAGCTTTTTTTCTTCCTGATCCCACTCGATTACAACGTGGCGGTCCTGCTCCGTACCATGGATGTTGGTACTTTGCAGCCCCTCTGAAGCATGGTAAGCCCATCGGCTCAGAGCATCCGCTACCGTGTTGTGTTTTCCAGGCAAATACGACACATGGAGGTCAAACAGACTGAGAAATTCATGCCATCTGGCCCGTCGACCAGCTGGGCTCGCGACAGTATCAATGTGTTCGGTGGCCCAATACTCCAGAGATCGATGATCCGTCAGGACCTCGACTCGATTGGTGCCAACCCACGATTGGTACTTCTTCAGAGCGCAGATTATGGCGTAAGTCTCTTGCTCACGCGGTGACCATTGCATCTGGCGTGGAGCTAGCTTCCGCGACCAAAATGCAAGAGGGTAATGATCACCTGTGGCTTCATCAACCTGTTCAAGGACAGCTCCGATCGCGTACCTAGAAGCGTCGGTTCTTTTGTAGAAGGGTCGGTCGAATTTCGGCACATGCAACGTGGCGACTTCGCAGAGGGCCGCCTTCAAGTGATGGAAGGCCTCCTCGCACTCGTCAGTCCACTTGACACGAACCTTTGAACCTGCCTTGCCCGCATCTCTCCCTACCTTCAATAATTCAGTGAGGGGGGCAGCAAATTTGGCATAATTCGGCACAAAAGTGTGGTAAAAATTGCAACAACCCAGGAATCCTCTCAATTCCGTGATCGTCTCAGGGCGCTTCCACTTCTGAATAGCGACGAGCTTCCCTGGACTGGGTCGTCGGGTGCCATTCTCAAGGAGAGAGCCACAAAATTCGACTGATTTTAAAAATAGTTTTCCCTTCTTTGGCCCACAAATCAGCTGATTGGCATCAAGAATGTCTCAAACCTGGTTCAGCTGCTGTTCGTGTAGGGCCACCAGCTCGGCTTCGGTCAGTCCCTCCCCCTCTGTCGCGATGATTATGTCATCTATGTACACACTCACAAAGGCACGAAGCTCAGGATGAGCTGTAAAAAGCACATCCTCCATCATTCTTTGAAAAAACGAAGGGGCGTTCTTCAGGCCCATGGGCATGACCGTCTACTGGACTGGGCCACATGGCGTGCACATACAGGTGAGAGGTCGGCTGTCCTTCCTCAACGGCATTTGGTGAAAGCCGTGACGGAGATCCAGCACAGAAAACAAACGACCTCTTGCCCTCTTGGCGATTTCCTCCTCAATGAGGGGCAGGGGGTGTGAATCCGCCTTGGTTTCGGCGTTGAGGTTGCGAAAATCAACAACCATCCGCAAACCATCAATAGTGTTCTGCTCTGCAGGCGGTGGCTTCGGGACTGTGAAGGGTGCACAGCACCACTCGCTGGTCATACAACCCTCAAGCCAACCAAATTCCCTGAGATTTCTCTCGATTTTTTTTCTGAGTATCTCATGTTTCTGTCCATGGTTCTCATAAGGACGCTGTTTCTTCGCCTTGTACCCTTCACGAAGCTCGATGAAGGCTTCACCAAACTGCCCACGGACAGGGGGGTCTTTGATCAACTTCCCCGAAAGGGTTGTGTCCTTCCGTTCCTCAAAAATCTTGTCTCTTTTCTTGGAACACAACTCAGTGTCCACCTGATCGCCAGGAATTACTGTCGAAAAAACTTTGGCGATTTCTTCGGCCTTGGCAGGAAGAATCTTCTTACGGATGTCCCTAAAAAGGTCCGTATCAACTGCCTCTTGAAGATAGGTGGGTCGAGTGTCGACATTCCAGAGATTCTCTTCGTGATCCAGCTCCTCGAAAGGATCTATGAAAGCTTCCACACGGGGTTTTTCATAAAAAACTCTGAATTTGCGGCGCGAAGAAAGTTTTTTTGTCGTCCGTGCGCCGTAGATTCTTTTGGATGTAGATCGTATTGGGGAAGAGGGAGACGAGGCGGATCCATTTGACATTGGATCACCTTGGGCATCTGACGGACAAAAATCAGAAAAAATAGATTCATCATCAGTACCACGCTCAACCTCAGATTCAGACCCAACACAAGAATCAGTACTAGAATCAGCAGAATCAGAGTCAGAAAGCTTTCCATCCACCAGGAATGCAAGCGAACTCCAGGGCCGCTGTGGCAGGGGACCTGTGTCGTCCCTAGCATACAGCTTAATCTTCCTGGGAAGTTCGATGTAATCTACACAAATGTCTTGCAATTCCTGAAACCAAGGCTTGTCGTCCCACAAGGGCACAACTAAAATCGCCTGGGTTTTATCTTGCTTGATTTTGTGGATGACCTGCTGGATTAAGTGAGACGGAGGATTAATCCATAACTTCTTGTCCCATTTATGGGTCCAAGCGTCGCGAAAGTGCTTGTCAAAGCGCTTGTTCTCGCGATTAGCAAAGGCATCATACTGTGGCCAAAAGGAATGGTGTTCATAAAAATATTCACAAATTGTATCGCGCCATTTGTCGACAACTCTGTAGGATGAAGAGTGCCAGCGCGAAGGGCGTCGTGGCTGGGAGTCCCTACGAAGACATTCTAACTCTCGGGAGTAATCGGCACTCCCATTCACCTCTGCAATGGTGACATCTTCGCCAAACTTTGGTGTAACCTTTTGCTTCAAAAATTCTTCTGCACTTTTAAACCCTGCGTGCAAAAAACGAAATTCAGGACGCTCCAAGGGACCTGACTCCAGCAAAAAACAACGCCGATGACCTACGGGCGCCACCCTGTTCTTGCGAAGCCAAGGATGGCCCAAGTAAAGGTCATACTTTATGTCGGCACGATAGAAGTAGTCATCCTTAAGGATAACTTCCTCCACATTGCCATCTTCCCAAAGGTCTTGAGCGACCAAATGAGTTGATATATAACAACCGCGTTGCCCACCTGCGAGAGAATGTCCAGAAACCCCCTCGAGGGTAACAGGATGAGGCGAATCAAACACGCAGTCGTCAGGCAAAAAGGAATTGGATTGGAGATTTACCTCCGATCCATTGTCACACAAACAAGTGGCGAGGTGGAAATTGCCCTTGCAATCAGAGACCCACAGCTTTGTGACAAACTGACGGGCCCTGTGCCTGGACTGTACACCAACCTCGTCCACTACAACAGAAGGATCCGCTGCCGGATCCAGGGGAGAGGAGACAAGCGACCCTACATCAAGTAGTGGTCGAGAAGGAATCTGGGGATCATGCCTGAAATCGCCTGGGGAGGGGTGATTTTCGTGGCTCCCCTAGGCGTTCTGACCTCCAGTGGCTGCGTTAACATTAGGAACACACCCTGATTCGTCGACCCACCCATCTTGGAGCGGATCATCTGCTGGATTCAAGGCATTTTCAACGTAATCTCGATCCGCATCGGACACCTGATCTGCACCTGAGACCTGATCCACACGATGGTTGCCCTTTCCACGTCCACGGCCACGGCCGCCGGATGATGGACCTCCACCGTCGCCATGCCCTCTGCCCTTACCAGAGAAAGGGGTTCCCGAAGGATTTCCCTTACCTTTACCCTGGAATCCTGGAGCATTTCCCTTGTTTGTACCGGATTGAGGGGTTTGGCCTGGATTTCGATTTCCGCCTCCGGCGTTGCTATTGGGATTTTTCTGGCCGTTCGGCTGCCCACCGGAGCCGGATGGAGTCCGATTTCCTGTGCCTTGGGACCCGCCAGGGCCTCCAGGATTTTTGTTTCCACCGGAGGGGGTCGGATTCCCTTTTCCAGCCTTCCCAGCGTGCACCTGTCTGTCATTCCTGTCTGAATTCTGCAAATTACTGAGATTTTCACCAATCACCTTGTGATCGTAAGGAGACCATCGGTGATTATCAGTAGAATGCGTCTTAGCTCGGTTCGTAGAACCTAAAAGAAGGCAGATGCTACAGTGCTGCTGAACATTCCGGGTGTCATTCACCTTTTTGTTGCCCTTTTGGGCCCCATTTTGGGTGTTTTGCTGGGTATTCTTGTTTCCCCCAAGACCCTCATGGAAATTCTGATTGGCGGCGTCAGCGAGCCGCTCAACCTCTTCCCAGAGTTCCTTCGGGGTGTGCGAAAACACCCAGTTCTTGGCCTTCAGGCGATGGCCATGGAAACTGACTCCCCTGTTGAGGACTTGGACAAACAAGTCCCGATCCTCGTGTTCATGAAACTTGATTTTCCACGTGTTTTCAGTGAATTTCACCTTGGAAAACGACGTGGGAGAACACTTTTGAAGTGCTTCCCGTACTGAAAATTTATTGGCGGAGTCATCGAAGCCTTCCACCTCCGCCCACCAGGTCTTGACCTTCTCTTCGGACTGTTTGTTCCGAAGGGTGGCGGCAGTTTCTCAGGGGATCTTGTCAAAAATCAGACTTTTCAGCTCGGCACTAGAAAATTTTTCGCCTGAATGTTCAGCTTCTTCCACTAAATTCCAGAAGCGCTGTTTTTTGTCCTGCACTTCGTGCAAGATTAATCGCGAGAATGAAGGAAAATTCTTCAACATTTGGTGGTAATGCTCCTCTGGCAGCCGGGATCCACGTACCTCCAACTGTTCCCACACCTCATCAAAGGTAAGGGGGGAACTTGTGTCCTCGCGATCACTCCAAGTCCTGAGCCAAGTGTTGGCCGGCGCTCCCTCAAGGCAATCCAAGAGGGCCATCAGGAACTGATCATCTTGGAGTTTTTGAGTCTTAACCCACAGTTTAAATTCCCGTTGGAACTGAGGCCAACGTCGGGGATTCCCATTATACTTCGGTTGCTTGGCAACCTGACGAAGTCGCAAGGAAGTAGGATTGAGAAGCGAATCCAGCCCAACACCGGCCGTAATGGCAGACACCTTGGCGGCATCATTCGCCACACCAGCTCCGGCGAGGGTCTGGGCGAGCAACAGCTGGGCTAAGGTATTGGAATCAGCAGCAGGAGGGGCAGTACGGGAGGCAGTTTGCTTGGCATTCTGAGCCTCAGTCCTAGCCTTCGCCGTGTCCTGAAGGGCCTGAGCAGGCTGTCGGACCGCTGATCTCGGTGGTCCGCAGCCAGGAGTCCACTTGGGGAGCTCCTTCAGCCCTGATTTCCAGACTTGCCTGCCTGGCCGCCTCTAAAATTCCTTCCTCAACCGCGGCGGCTAGATCGTCGCGGATGGAAACAGGGGGATGAGGGGCGGAGGGCCCGGGAACAGGTGCGCAGCCCTTCTCCTTCGGGAAGGGGCTTGCCTCCCAGATCTGCAAAAAAATGGCAAAAGAGTCATCTTCTTGAGAACGCCACCACATCCTGGTATTAATTTCGTTCTGAAGGAGGAAAAAATATTCCGTTAAAAAATCAGAGGCGATTCTTTCTTGTTCGACCAGCTTAGACGAGGCTAGCCAACAAAGGGCCTCAAGGCTCTCAAGGTTACGGGTCACTTCTAGGGACAAATGGTCGTCCCATTGTGCCCAAGAGGCTGGTCGATTATAGCTAGGTACCTCACCTGGACCACCCATCTCAATGTCGTCCAGATTGGCGTCCAGTGTCTCAAATGTTGGACATCCGTAAGGAATGTTGGTACCTGTCAGCTCCGTAAGCTCCACCGGAGCGTTGCCATCGTCGTAGGCCGGCGGATTCCAGCTGCTCGATGGCCAGTTTCGACTGGGATTCTGGTAATCTGGGTCTCCACAGCTGCTGATGTGCGCCCTTCTTGGGCAGCTTGGGCTTGCGCAAGGCATTCCTCTCAAGGCCTCGTTCGCGCAGCACCATGGCAGCGTAATCGTTACTTCTTCAGAAGCGGCGGGGTCTACGGGGCCGTACTGGGGAGCGGGCTGTGGAGCAGAGACCACTGAAGCAACATTCAGGTAGCCTCTGCTACCATGAAAGTGCTGTCCTAGGTCGTGGATGGTGCCGGAGGGCTCAGGGCCGGCAAGACCAGGGGGACGGGCACGCGAGGAGTCGACCTGAACGCTGCTGTTCGGGGCAGAACCGGAGACACGGACACCAACGGAGGCAAGAGCGGTGACAACGGAGGCAAGATCCATGCTGATTGTTATCCGGCAAAAAATCCCAGTCTATGAAGAAAATTGATGCGGATTATCCTAAGTACCTCTGAGTGTCCATATCTGTCTGAAAAGATTTATATAAATCCGATTGTGAAAAAATATTTGGCCGATCTGGCTCGCGCACGCGCGTCAGCGGCAAATGGCGATTCCGGGTAAATGATCGGAACGCGGCGGATTTACGATGAATGGACCGCGGAATCAGATCCGGCACATCAGAAATATATAGGTCTGATCCTGAGACTGAGCTGCGGGGCGGCGATTCCGCCGAAGCAGAGAAAATGGCCAAAATGTAGCCAATCTGGGGCAGATCTGCTAAAATCTGAGCAGATGGGGGTTAGCCGCACTTACAGGCTGACAGCCCTCTTTTTTCAGTCTCAGTCACAGGCATGTCCTGTAATTCAGCAATTGGGACTGTCCTGGCGCGAGGATGAAGAGGGCTGGGGCAAGTGACCTTGGGTAGCAACCTGGACACCCTTAATCTTTTGAGATCATCAGCCAACTTGCTCCATCCGGGTGAAGGTGAGAGTAGTGCTGGCTTGGGTAAGGATTCGGTGATACCCAATTTAGCCTTGACAGCCTCTGACAGACCTGTCACATCCGGGTCTTCAGATCCGGATAGAAGTTTGACCAAAAGTTCGGCCGTGCGATCCAGAGCCCCATAGGTAAGCTCTGGGTGGAGAGGATGCAGACTCTTTTCAGGAGCCCTTGAAGCTGTCGGCAGGTCTGGATGCCATGCTCTCGGGTGCTTGTGTACGTAGGTAGGTAGGTGCACTCGGTCGTGGAGAGGCGCCCCATGGTTCCCCCTGGCGTCGTTCCTGTGACGAACAGGAAGAGGCTCCGCGCGTGAAGAGGGGAGGCGGCTTACATCCCGCTAGACCTGACTGTTGGCCCCCAACAAAGCGGCCCCGGGCAACACCGGGAGGGCTGATCGCCGCCAGCGTGACGTGCTTGTCTCGCCGGGGGGTGTGCCCCCGTGCTTGCGCACGTCCCCTCCTTTGGGCGGAACCCTAGAGGTTCACCGGACTTCCTGGCGTATCCCGTTCCCAAGGCATGCATGCACGTTCTTGGTACTAGGGTTCCGAGGCGCTTGGGTGTCGCACGCTGCGCCTCGAGTCCCAAAGCAGCGCAGGCCTTAGGATGCAGCCTTACCCCCGGTCTCCGGATCTCGTTTGGCCGGGTCACCTGCATGGCACGGGCTGCCTCAGTGCCCGGGCTGTGGGCACGGGGTTTCCTACTGTTGTGCGGCGTTTGTGTTTGGGTCCGGTTGGCGGTTGGGTGTGGGTTTTGTTAACCCCGCCAGTCCTGGCTGGAGTCTTGGGTGGGTGTGTTTGGGCACGGTTTGTGGTGTTGTCCCTCTAGTGTCGGCTGTTTGTGGTGTTCGTGGTTGGGGTTCGGTGTCGGCCTGCTTATGGGACGTGTGTGGTTTCGTGGGCGCCCCACTTGCCCCCCGCCGTTTCCGGTTCTTGCGTGCGGTGTGGGTGTGTGTGCGGGGACCGGGTCTCGGCTGTGCCCAGCCCTTCTTGGCTGGGTCGTCGGGGTGTGTTTTTTGCGCTTTTTTTTTCTTTCTTTTTTTCTTTTTTGTTTTTTTTCTGGGTGTTCCTGTCCCAAGCCTTGTGGTCCCTGTCCCCGCATCCCCTTTTTTTCGGGCTGGGCTGGTGGCTCTCTCTCTTTTTTTTTTTTCTTTTTTGGTGTCCCTTTTCCCGGTGGGCCGCTGTTCCTGGCTTGGTGTTGCCGGTTTTGGGTGGGTGGTCCCCCTGTGCCTCTTTGGGGGTCCTGTCTTCGGTGCCTTCTGGGGGGGGGTTTTGGCCGCCTCTGGTGGTGTTGGCGGGCGGTTTGGCGGCTGTGGGCTGTTTTCGCGCCTTTTCCCCTTCCCCCCTCCGTTTTTTTTTTTTGGGGGGGGGCTTGCCTGTTCCTCCCTCTGCCTTCCCTGGGCTGGTGCACGCACTGGCCTGCATTCAGTGTTGTCTTCCGGGCTGCTGTTTTCAGTTGCGTTCTGTTTGGCCGCGTTCCGGCCCCATGGGTCGGGTGGGCTATGTACATGGTGGGCTCGGCGCCCCTTCTTGCCGGGATAGGTCGTGGCTCTGCCGGCTGGGCGGCTGCGCCAGGCGGCTGCTTGTGGTTCTGGGTTAGGGGGCTGGGGTTGTTCGTGTCCTTTCCCCTCTGATGTGCCGGTCTTATTCTTCTGGGTGGTCCGCCACCATTGTTGCCAGGCGCGCTGTGGCCCCGTGTGTGGCCTGCGGTGCTGGTGTGTGGCGTGCTGGTGCGGCGCCTTCCAGGGTGTGCTGTGGCTGGCTTCGGTTAGTCCTTCAGGTTAGGGTCAGTTGTGTCGTGTTGTGCCGCTCTGTGCCGCGTCGCGTCGCGTCGTGCTGTGGCGCGTTGCACTGTGGCGCGCTGTGGTGCGGTGTACCGTGGTCTCGCGTGGTGCCGCGGTGGGTCAGTGGAGGTCAGCCTGGCCTGTGTCGTGGTGCGGAGTGCGGGCCGGAGTGTGGCTGGCTGGTGGCTGGGGGGTGCGGTTAGGTGTGGGTGTCTCGCTGGGTCCGTGCTGTGGGGGCTCGGGCGTGCCGCTCGGGCTGGTGGGTCGGGTAGGTCGATCGCGTGACGGTCCGTGGAATTGCCCTCCCTGGGGGCCTGTGCCTTGGTCCCGTGTCCTCTGGGGGTTTCGGTCCCTAGTCCTGGCCGCGGTGGCCGTGCCTTCGTCCTCTTCCGGTGGCTGTGAGGTGGCCCTTGTGGTGGCCGGGGTCGTCGCCTGGCGGTGAGGGCGTGGTGGTGCGCCGTGCAGCGGCGTTCCCTGCGGCTTCCTCTGTGGGTGTGGCCCGTTCTCCCCGTGTAGGTGTGCCCTCCATTCTCCGTGTGGTTTCCGGTGGCTGGTGGGTGTGCGCTGGTGTGATCCGCACGGCGTCCCATGCTTGCTTCGGTGGTGTGTGTTGGGGGGTGCGTCCCCGGGTGTCGTGGGGTGTTTGGTGGGGATGGGGCGGCGCTGGTCCCCCCGTCGTGGTAAACCCTCATGGGTGTGGGTCGTGGCGCCTGCCGTGGTGCCTTTTTCCTCCCTGCCTTGGTCCCTGCTCCCGCCCCTTCCTGGTTCTTGGGTGGTTTGCTGCCCCCATGTGGTGTCTCTTCCGGCGTCCTGTCCCTGTGAGTGCCTGCCCTCACTTGGGGCCCCTCCGTGCCCTCTTGCCTGAGTGCTCCTTGGTGTCCCTTGCCCTTCCCTTGCCCTTGTCCTGCCCCTTCCTGGTGTGGTGGTGGCGGGAGGGGCGGGTTGGGGAGGGGGCGCCGGCGGCCCAGGCCTGGGGGTGGGTGGCCTGGTGCTTGTGTCTCCTTGGTCGTCTCGGCAGTTATATTGTGTCCGCCATGTCTGTAGATGGCCCCGAATAAAGGAAGGAACCCATCTCAGTTTGAGGCGGAGACCCGAGGGCATCAAGAGGTACTTCTCCATCTTCCCCTACGGTGGACTTGTGGTACTCCTCGTGAAGCATAAACTCGTCCATCCTCCTTTGTAGGTCCTCTTGTTCTTCAGGACCACCTCAGAAAGATGTCCTTGATTAGTGCCCTATAGATTTTGATGAAATCCTGCAGGTTTTTGATGGTGAAATCCCAAAACCAAAGGAGCAAGTAGGGCAAGAACAGGATGTGGATCGAATCAATGAATGGTTTGAAATCCAGTGTAACACAGAAGGGCTGCAGATAGACAATGCAGGTTTAGATACAAAGGTTCAATCACAAATGGATAAAACAAAAGAGTTTATGAGAAAACTGGCCGGACTCTAGCCTCCAAGTTAGCATCAAGCACTTCATGTGCACTCTTTTGGGTGAAATGGTGCTGGTTAGGAATATGGGGCAAAGGAGTTAGGCCAGACACAGATTATGACTTGGCCAAGGAACTGAATTCAGAAACAGTTAAAAAGTAGAACCACAATAAGTGGTAGAAACAATTGAGTATAGGGGTCTTAGGGTGGAAGACCACTAGGCTTAACCTCCAAGGCCTAAAGCATGAAATGCCTATTTTAATTCGGTATATCCTCCATGAAGGAAGATACCTCCGCTCAGTTGAGTGGTTGGGGTGAACTTCATGGGGGGCTAGGGTTATAACCCTAGTTACTTTGAGAAAGTGTACTAAAAGCTTCAAAAGAGTAATAAAAATACTTAAGTTAGTCATAGCATCAACAAAAGGGTTTTAAGGGGGGCTTGGCCTGGATCAAGCCCTCCAAGAAAGACATGGCAGTGACTTTTTCTTACTCCCCCCTGGAGTACTAGTTGATCAAGCTAGTAGGACCAAGGACAAAGGCTCAAATATTCCCAAAATTACCTCAGAAAATGCATTAAACTTACCAAAAACATCCTCATCAGTTCATAGAAGCCTATCACACTGTAGGTACCCTTGAAAAACAGTGTAGTGTACCGTGAATGATGTCCCTTCGATGGGGCATTCCTCAAAACTCACCAGCGTGCGACGAAAACGTTTGGAAAAAATTTGGGGGTATTGGGGTTTGAACCCAGGACTCCCTCCGTAGAGCACATATGCTTGCCCACTAGGGTACAGTCGAACGCTCTAATGCGGACGGCTATCGCTGCATAAACAGCACTTTAGTAAACGTCCTGACCAAGGGCCAGGGCGGAGCAATACTCCCAATGGAGGACAAAAATCTCCAGGAGCTGGAAAAAATAGAAAATGAAACCAACAGGGAGTGAATCCTGTGGTTTAGCGAAAGGTGTAGCGATTTAAGAAGTAAAATCGCTAAAAATTGACCAAATCACGCGAGAAATCGTCATTTTTACACCAAAATTTAAGGTCGCAGACAAGCGCAACAGAAGCGGACTTCAAAAACAGGGTTGCGCAAGCGTAAACGGCCCTTGAAAAAGAAGGTATGAGCCGTACGTTTTCAAGTTCCAAAGGAAATTTGTGCACAGTTGCATCAAAACGTTTGTAAACTTTAGGCAAAAGTATCCAAAATCAACCCACACCACAGAGCAGTTGGAGAACCCACCTCTCAGGTATGCCAGTGTCATTCCACACGCATGCATTGCGTTCGTGTTGGTTGCTTCGTTAAAACGTTAGGGTTGTCAACGTTGTGTTCGTTGGGGGTTCGGGTGCTCCTCTCCTTTGCTCTGCACAGGTCAAAACAGAAATGAAAGGTATGCGATGCGAATGGAGCGCGCAGCGCGCACGTAGGGTTAGAATATGCGCTCTGCTCGCGATGCATGTGCCTAATTTGGGCATTCACACGCTGTGGCGCTTCACCCTTGTTCTCTCTTCACAGGTAAGAAAAGAAAGCGCTTGCTCGTGTTCCTGTTGCCGTAGCGCTCAAATAGGGTTGCTTAAAACGCTTAGGCTTGTTTTGCGCTGTGCAGTGTGCCACTCTCTCTCCTCTTTCTGCAGGAAACAAGACAAGGAAAGCATGCATGACACACAGTGCATTAATCGCTTAGGGTGGTTTATAATTCGCCGTAGGTTTGTTTAAGCGCGCAGGGTTATTTTGCGCTCGTGTTTTCCTCGGCATTCACATGATGCGTGGTGAGTAAGGTAGGTAAGCCCAAGAGGAGCTCACCTCCTGGTTGAGTCACGCTATGATTGGTGATGTTGGTTTAAATCAGGTAAGAGTAGGAGAAATTGGGAACCCTTTGCATATCTGTGCACGCATATGACGCATTAAAGGGTAGGCCACGCGAAGTGCGCACGGTACAACTCTTGTTTAGGTTACCCAGGGGCTCCACCCTACGTTCTTTAAGAGAACAGGTGGAGTTCCTTAAGCTTGCTTGCTTGTACTGAGGTTCTCGAACAGCGTATTATAGGGCAGCCTGAGAAGCGTATAATACGTGGAGGTACTCTTGGTTCCTCAGTCTTGAACCTCAGTCATTGGCCTTTGCTTTACAGGCGGGAAGGTAAGGGCGATTGGTGCAGTCCCTCTTGGCAGCGCTAAAATATGCTGCGCGGATCACAAAAACAAATAACTGCAGCTCAACCAGGAGTGGTGAGTGCAGTCCGACTTCACCGCCATCCACGCTGTGCACGCATTCTGAGCACTCCCTCCCTCCAAGCCCTGACAGGGAAACGCGTAGTGGCGTCCGTGTTAGGCCACAGCCGCTTAGTAGTGCTGTGTTCTCTTGCTTTCTCACAGGAGGGTCAGTAGGACCCGAGACTTCATTGCCTTCAACTCCCAGTAGAGTGTGTAGGTGTTAGGGTCAGCAAGCCTGGCAGGTGTTGAGCGCAAGTGATGAGTGCTCACCCTGCCTTCGAAGGCTGGTGCTGGCGTTAGTGAGTGTAGTGTAGTGGTGTCTCCTGTCCCGCGTGCTTTTCCACGTGGGCAGGGGAGTGCGTTACGTTTTGGCCTTTAGCAAAAATGGGCGTTTCGTATGCCCTTAGCACACTTGGCCACCCCTCCCCTCTAATAGGTAGGGCTTTTGCCGTCTTCCCCCAAGGATAGGCGCCTGCACAGAAATTGGGCGCCATAGGAGTGGTAGTAGTACCTGATTAGGACCTTCGGTGCGACGTCAGCGAAGCCCGATCTCCAGGAGCCACGCCGGGGAGAGAAGTGAGACACACACAGACATACGTAGCACACTTAGGGGTATGGTAAACCCTGTAAGGAAGGGTAGAACCCCACGGATCTGGACCAGTCAGGGGTCCTAACTGTGGGCTCGCTTGTCCCCAAGGAGGGAAGACAAACCTTGCCTCATAACACCTTGCTTGTCATTCCCCCCTGGTGTAGTAAGCCACCGTTCTTCGTTGGCTCCCCAAGGTCATTACATCAGGGCAGTCCCCATGCAACACATGGTCAACAAGGCATACACTCGCTGGGTGGCTGCAAACCTGATAAGCGGCCACCTGGTCCACGCTGGAAACCATAGGCATGGGACTGCAGGCACAGACAGGGTCAGTGCAGTGCTCAGTAAGCAGTAGTCTGTGAAAAGCCAATGGCCTGCGGCCAGGGAGTGGTTGTCACGGGGGGCTAACGGTCCTGTCCTGCGATGCAATGCGGGACAACTATGACAACTGCTCTTACACCCATACACAAGCATGTCTGCACAAGAGTGCTCACTGCACCTGTAAGGTTAGAACACAGTCAGCAGACTGACACAGGGAAATTAGTTTTTCTTTTTACGCTGGGACAGAGTCTCAGCACGGCTTGGTAGCTGCCCCTCGTTGTTCTCAACAAGGTAGGAGCGGAAGATGGGGTTGATACTCCCATCTGGTTGTATGAAGGCTGACATAGGTTCCCAGGCCGCCTCAGATAACCCATAGCCATCCCACAGGGTTAGGAATTTCCAGCCCTGTTTATACTCGTGGCGAGCAATACCTGCAACCACGTAGTAACCATCGACTGCCATCTCATCGGCAGTCATCTCTTCGAGTTAGTCTGCCTCCTCTGGACTGGCAGCCTTCTCTAGGTCTATACGCTCGACCTCACTGTCGCTGAGGCGCCATTCATCCCAGGACAAATCGTCAGGGGAGTGATAGTGCCTCAACTGTTTAGGTGCACACGGCAGTTCACCACCTAGACCTGGACTGCACCTGACATGGATCCTGGATCCATCTATCCTGATGATACAATAGGGTCCAAAATAAGGGTCCTGTAGGCAGTTACGTGGCCAGCAGGGTAGGCGTGAATGGTGAACCAAAACAAGGTCACCCACCTTGAAGCTGGCAGGTCGCAGTAGGCGGTTCCGTCGGCTCAGTTCACGGTCACGAATGTGTCTCAGGTTAGTCCCAGCCTGGTTAGCCATAGACTGCTTGTGTTCCAGCCAATCTCCCACAGGGCTCTTGAAGTCCTCAGGAAAGGGGGCTTTGAAGAACCAAGCAGGTCGTCCTGCATGGAACAGTTCGTCTGGGGTGAAACCCGTAGAAGAGCTCCGCTGTGAGTCCATGGTCAGCACTGCCCAGGGCACTAGGCGTACCCAGTGTTTGGTACGCTCCTGTTTAATCAGGATTCTTAGGTTTTGCTCCACCACACGGTTCTGTCTCTCACAGAGAGGGTTAGACGTGTGGGTATAGGGCACACCTGTGGTTACCTCCACGTTGAGGGCATTTAGCACTCGTTTGTACCACCCAGTGTCACTGCGGCTGCGTACATGTTCATCAGATTACACCTGCTTAGGTGCTCCATAGGGTTCGAACCATTGTTCGACCAACATTTTCACAGTCTGCTCACCTGTGATTTTCTTATTGCAAGGGAACACACGGGTGAAGCGAGATAGGCCACAGGTGACCACTAGGCAACTGTCATAGCCGCCGAAGCGTGGTAGGCCGTGGGTAAAATCCACATAGAGAAGAGAGTTAGCACAATATGGTATGGGTAAGCTGGAAATCAGTCCCCTATCCCTACTGTCGCTCTGCTTGCTGGCATGACAGCCACAAGCATCCACAATGGTCTGCATACGAGACCTCAGTTCAGTCATGGTTAGACTAGAGTAGAAACACTCACGGAAGAAGTTCACTGAGCGATTGGCGCCAGTGTGACCAGAACTGAGATGCGACCACTGTAGGCACCCATCCAGTCGTGCCTCAGGCACAACAATACGGTCCTCGTAGAAGAGGTACTGGTTGTTTTTATACCACTGGTGCCCGTCAATGACACGGGGTTCGAGACCAGTGCTGAGGGTTCGGAGAATTTCTTTATACTCTGACTGGTAGTCGGTTAGGCTCCAACCCTCCAGGATTCCAGCAGTGCGCATGGACAGGTCCAGTTGGACATCCATATGCTGGAAAGCCTCTTTGGCGAGCGCCTCAGAGCTCTCACCTATAAGCGCATCAAAGTTATTGCGCGATATATTATCAGACAGTTCGTCTTTTATACCGGGGATATGATGAACTGTCAGCCTGAAGTGGCTCAGGTAGGTCCACCACCGCTTTAGTTTTGCTTTCTCTGGTGGTGGGCCCTTCTGAAAAGACTTCACAGGTTCCTGGTCACACAGCCAGACAATAGGGTTAGATCCCAGGAGTCGGGATCGTGACGAAAGCACCAACATACCGGCCAGGAGTTTCTGGTCATACGTGCTGTAGTTGGAACGCGCTTGGTTCCATTTCCAATTCCAGTGTCCCAGTGGCACCAGCCGCCACTCACTGGTAGGATAGTCATGTTTCAAAGAACCATCACGGTTCAGTCCACTAGTACGATAATGGCAGTGGGTTAGTTCAGCTGGGTAAAGCTCCTGCCATTGTTAGATCGTTCCACCCCCCCCCTACATCACTGGCATCAGTGATCAGGACTATCTCGCCCTTAGGGTGGGGTACCCCCAGGCAGTTGGAGGAGGCAGTTTTCTTCTTCAACTCCTGGAAACACTCCTCCTATCTGGCGGTCCACCTCCAGGGAGTAGTTTTCTTAATTAGGTCAGTGAGGGGGGCAGAGGAGTAGGTAAAACTGTGGATGTGACGCCTATAGAAGTTACAGGCGCCCACAAAACTCCTCACGTCGTGTAGAACTTTCTTAGGGTCATCGCGAATCTGCATGTCCTGTAGGGGCTGCATCTTAGACGCGGCTGGTTTCCACCAGCCATACCCCACGTCGAAACCCAAATATTGCATCTCCTCTTTCATAAACTCACATTTTTCGAGTTTGATTCGGAGATTGTTTTCCTTGACAAACAATGAAAAATTCACAGAGGAGAAGGACATGGTCCTCTTGGGTATTAGTGCCCAAACTCACGTCGTCGATTTGGGCCTCCATTTCTGCACCCCGAGAAATCAACTCCTGTACTAGAGGTCTGCGCCTCAGTATGTACAAAATTTTTTTCATTAGCACCTGGAAGAGCGCTGGGGCATTAGCGATCGCGAAAGGCATGACCTTCCACTTAAATACACGACCCTTACGGGTTACAAGGCCAGCAGCTCCTGAGCTGCGGCAGTTAGGTCTACCTGCCAGAAACCACTGCGTTTGTCCATTTTGGTCTTGTACCTGCATTTGGCAATACGCTCCAGGGTATTTTCCATGTTAGGATTAGGGTTTGAAACCGGTTTTTCAGGTATTGCCAATAACCGGTACCTGTTTAGCATGGTTGTTTGAAACCAATAACCGGTTTCATTTTCTGCACACAAGCCAATTAACGGTTTTGTTTTTTTGCCAAACATCCGGTATTGGCAATTAAATCATAAATAGTTACTTGGTTCTGTATTGTCCAAACCACTTGTACAACTGACAATTGGACACCCAAATTATCAATAACCGGTACCTGTTTGATACATAAGTCCAAACCAATAACCGGTTTTTAATATGATGAAAAAACCAATAACCGGTTTGGATTTTTGAAGTGAGCAACAATAACCTTTTTTTGGATGTCAAAAAAGGTTCCAAGCCTTAGTTAGGAATACTCCCTCAGTGGTTCTGGTTTTTGTTGTTGACCTCACCATAGTCAACAACCAGTCGTAGGGCAGTCGACCCTGGTTTAGCAACCAGGAAACAGGGACTGCAGTGGTGGGGGTAGTCCCCCTTCTTATATTCCTCCACGAGACCAGCATCAATACATTCCTGGATCTGGCGCTCGATTTCCTCAACCTGTTCCTGTGGAGCGGGATAGGGACGACGCCTCACTCGCGTCTTTTCAAATTCAGGTTTCAGTTTCAGGTCCATCTGAACCAGTTTTTTACAATAGAGGGGGGGGCGGCAAGGCGCCGAACACCTCCTCATAGGTTAGGAGCAGTTTCTTCAGTCGGGGGTCAAGGTTAAGACTCTCGATTTCCAGCAGGGGATCCTCCTCAGCATGGAGGTTGCTCTTTCCATGTTCTTTCTTTTTCTGCCGATTAGCAGTTTCGGCAGGTACAGAACCATCGTCCCACTCAGGGGAACTTTGCTGCCCATATCGCAAAGAATACACTAGCGGTATCTCAGGATCAGGCAGCGTATAGGAATCATCGTCCTCCTCAGACCAGATGGAGGATTTCCAGGTCTGTCTGAGGTATTGCAGCCGCTCGTGACGCTCAATACCTTCGGCCTTCAGGTACAACAGCCGTCTGAGTTCCTGAGTGTCATGCTCAGACAGTGGCATGTTATTAGAAGCAGGCCGCGCTAGAGCATCAGGACTCCGGGCCACGGGTTCACCTGTGTGCATAGGCTGCATGTGTAGCACCGGTTTCCCAACAGGGGAAGTGGGTCCTGAGGTTGACTCTAGATCTACCTCCTCCAGCAACAGCTGGGCTAGGAAGGCACTGTGTTTTAGATCAACACAGTTGGGATCAACAGGAGGGATAGTGCTGGCGATCTCAGACAGTTGGTCGTCAGCATCCTCCTTAACAGCTGCAGGTTCCAGATAGCCATCAGGAGTTTCACACCCTGTAAGTGTGGCAGATAGGTGCTCAGGAGATCGATTTTTGAGATCAGAAGGAGTCAGGCCACGATTTTCGGCCATGACCTCTTTCAGTAGCACCTGGTCTAGGTCACACAGGGGTACATGATTGAGAGATCCATCGACGATGGATAAGAAACTGGCCCACTCAGGGGCCTGCATAGCTGTGTCTGAGTCCTCAGGCACATAGATGGGACCGTCGGGGAGTTGCACTCTTCCCACGGTCATTCGATCTAGCATACGGCGCCAGTAAGCGTGTTCACCAGAGCAGCCCTAGTCAGGGGTGCACATGACAACCCTTCCTCCCTCATAAGCGATTTTGGTTGGAACCTTCGCGAGCAGGGAGAAGGGAGGGTTAGCATACGCTAGGCCCATTGCTTTCCAGAAGAAACGGAAAGCGTTGTTCAAATGTTTCGAGCAGTACAACTGCATGATGTGCTGTTGTTGGCTCGCAAACAATTCCACCTGGATCTGATCCAGGTTTACCTGAAGGGCCGCCAGTCCATTTTCAAGAACATGACGGGCCAATTGGTAGTTTCCAGTACGATAGTTAGTCTTGGATGCGTAGCGCAGCCCAGACTCCTTTCATCCTGACAGCTCCAAAGGTACGGAGAAGAGCCCACTGCCAAAGTCGCAGTGCAAAGAATAGGGGCACTGGGGAGACAGCATTTTTACCTGGGGTTTCTTTGTAGGAAGTCGGTACCAATGACGATGTCAAAGGCGTCGGTGTCCAACACTCTGCAGTGTTGGGTCACAGTTTCGTCGTCCAGGCATATACTCACATCGAACCCCCCCAAGGAATGGATGGTACGCCCATCCCCTACTCTTATGGCCACGGTCTTAGTTTTCTTGAAAGTCTTTAGCAGGCGCCGCGCCACTATAGAAAGTGTTGCACCGGTGTCAAGCACCGCTCGAAAAACCTGATCCCCGATTTTCACGAGGATCGGAAAAACCAAGTCCTCCTCTTCGGAGCCGCCCCCCTACTCCTCACCAGGGAACTTGACATCCACCCCTGCAGCCATGAGGGACTTGGCCATCCAGGCCAGTCGCCTCTTCTTGGAGTTTTTCCCCTCAGGGGAAGCGTTATCTCCCTGTGGGCGCTTCTTGGGGTCACCTTCGGCAGGAGGGGGAGTTGCAGCGGGCGCTGATGAGCGCCTCTGGGGGTTAGGGGGTCCACCTTTGCCACCCCCCTTGCCATCTCCTTTACCACCTTTATCCACATTCTGGGGGCTTTTGGTGGGTGTTTGGGTCTTCTGGCGTTCAGCTTCCTGCCGCTTGAGTTTATCACTCTCGCGTTTCTTTATGTGACATTCGTCCTCGTAGAGACGATGTTTGCCACAATAGCCACAGGTGATGGTACACCTGAAATGATCCTGATGGGTCACAGCTTTCCCATCCTTGGAATGCTCCTGTCGTTTCATCTGCAGCATACAGCCACTGCGGTGGTCGCAGTCAGGGGCATGACAAGGTCCCCCCTTGTCAATGACAGGTTTACAGTAGAACAGAGGGGGTGTACCTGCATCAGGTTTAACCTCATTCTTAGGCGGGTCAAGTTGCTTAGGCGGCTCAAGTTGCATGGTCAAAATGTGCCCAAAACTGCCTCTCCACGGGACTGCAAAAAAATAGTCCCTTTGGGGGGGACCTAAAACACGAGAACCAAAAATCCTGTGAAAAGCAATTAACTGGTCCATTTTCCTTTCTTTTCAACAAAACCGACTGCCCGGGAAAATGATTTATTTCCACAAAAATGAAGTTCTTTTTTGGGAAAACCACGGCTTTTTGTTTCCTATACCACTTATGCTTTGCAATAAAAACACCCATGAGCTTTCGATCTTTTGGAAAACCAGTTTTCGAAAACCATGCTGCACGCTGCACGACAAGAAGCATTTTTTGGGACCCCTTCTTTGCGCGAGGCCTCGCGCAAACACCAACACAACAGCGCAATAAAATGCATCACTGAGAGAAATGTGCCGCACAAGGTGACAGCATAAAGGTCGTCGAAGAGGAATGCATAGCGCGAGGCCTCGCGCATAATATATCAGAACAAGCGAAGAAATTACTTTTTCTTCGGAACAGTTTGCATACAGCGCACCTTCGCTGAAGGAGAAGCCCGCAGTCAGGTTACAGACTACATGGAAAAAAATACACCAACAGTGGGTTGTGTTGTGGATGGACAATTGGTACAACAAACAGTTTACCACAAATCCTGACAAGAACGACAAAAGCCTGAACGCAACAGCGTTGGCTGTGTTGCTACTGAAGGATGCACCGCATACTGGCATGGTCATCCTAGCCTGGAAGAGCTTGAGCGGCGTGTTCCTGTTGTTGCACGCATGCTGGGGAACACCGAGAGAACATTTGCACGTATCCAGCGTGATCTAGGATTTGCAAGCACGCGACCTGTTGTTCGAAACATTAGGGCACCGCTTGACATTATTCGCCCTGTACCTGCCAAGAGACCACATTGGCGACCCCTTTGTCTAAGCCAAGAAAAGGTGAGCGGCAACGTCTCGCTGCTTAATCTATTG
Source organism: Eutreptiella sp. 'Long Island Sound 2002' (assembly GCA_964036045.1). NCBI lineage: Eukaryota > Euglenozoa > Euglenophyceae > Eutreptiales > Eutreptiaceae > Eutreptiella > Eutreptiella sp. 'Long Island Sound 2002'. Next base: position 41,924,834 of record OZ038390.1, read on the forward strand.
CAATTCACTAGGGACGTGGCGCAGCACACTCGACCAGTCGTGCCTGTTTTATGTGATGAGAACATCCATTACCGCATTTGTAAGATGATGTACGGTGAAAAAACAACGGGTTGGAATGTCCGGCTTTTCTTGCGGTCACACCCTGTATTGTATGGTTTCTGGCACGCGTACAAGTTTTGCGTTACACAAACATTTCGCTCATTTTGGCCGATCATGACTTTCTTCTGTAAAGGTTTGTTGCGCAGCGGTGACACAGTCCCCTTTTTTCCCAAGCTGATCACAATGGAGATAACTGTTGGCGCACTGCTGTGGGGTATGGGCCCCCACATACGGCGCCTTAACGGAAAATGTCATTCCCTTGGGCTGGCACGTCCTGTAAGTCGGCGAGGACGCCTCCGTTACGCTGTGTGTAAGGCCATACAGGTTCTGTTAACACAATACTGTCCTATGTTACTATACCTAGGTTACCTCGTTAGACAGTGCAGTTGGGCCGGGGAGACGGCCAACACGGGTGTTTTTGCTTCTGAGGGATTGCAGGTTGTTATGTGTCTGTTAGACCGTTTGAACATGGGGGACACACTTTTAAAATACGAACACACTGTTGCAACTGCGCTATTGTGCCACACTGGATGGCACACAGCCATGCCTGGACAGGCTTTTGCCGAGGAGTTTTGTGAAAGTCTGCTTTCCAGCCTTGTGACAAAGAAGGGCCAAAACAGAGGTGCAGTAACCATTGAAGATGTTGACGATCTGTATCATCTCATCACCATCTGCAAAGAAGGTCACAGGGTGACCGTCTGCAAAATCCCCAATTCCTTTGTCAATTCCGTGCGTCAGCGATTAACTGCTTACTTGAACGCAGAGCGTGTATATGTGCCTTGGGTTAGGTGGTGTGCTGAGCCTACTTGTACAATTCAGGCGCATTGGCTGCGCAGGGGTGTACCTAACTTTCCACCATCTCTTCTAATTCCAAAGGGTTCTACCCACTACAAACAAGTCCTTGTGTCTGTGTTGTTGGTGCTAACGCAGCAGGGGCCGCTTAAGGCTGGTTTTAAGCGAAAACTGTCGGAGCTGATCCCCCAACGCAGTGTGTTGGAGGAACAGAGAGAGGCCGACACGCTGCGAAACGTTCGAAGAAGATTGGAGAACATGCAGTGATGCGCGAGGCCTCGCGCAAACAGCATGAAAAAACAGGTTAGTACACCCCCTCTCTTGCGCGAGGCCTCGCGCAAGGTTAACAGTCAAAAACAGTGCCGAGCCCCTTCAGTTTTGCATTCTCAACCATACTGTACTCGTATTCGCTAAAAGCGCCTCACATATGCATTATCGACGACGATTTTAACCCTTTTCAATGTTATGTTTCCTTCAATACAGGCTTTCTCCTTATCGCAGAATGGCAAGCCCCGCCAAAAAAACAGCTGAGGAACGAGAAGATACCAACTATGACCCTGGGACCTCAGGATCGGAGGCTGGAACACCAAAGAAGGGGCGTAAGAAGAAGGAAAAACCAGATCCTGGCTTAACCTTGGGTACTGACATCGAGGACCACCTGAAACCGGATGGGAGGCGGGTGGAGGTTGAGCTGGACAACGTGAGAATCGACCAGGAGAAGACAAAGGGGCAGATTAGACGGAAAGATACGAAGTTACTGCAGAAGCGTATTGAGTCACTCGAAGCAGCACCGTCCACAGGCCCATTACACGTCGTTCTCTGGGAAGATAATAGTATGTTGCCAACCGACTGTTCGCTCTTCTCGTTGCGCGAGCCCTCGCGCATAGACGTGTCTCATATTTGCAGATGGCGATTATTGGTGTGTATCTGGACAGCACAGCGTGGAAGCGATTGCGAAGATTCGGGAGAAGCGACGCACAGCGTGTCTGGATCTGCAGCAGTGGCATACTACATGCAATGCCGATCTTCTGAAGCCTACGACACCGTGGGCCTTCCGTGCAAAGCTGGTGGGACAAGCACAAGGAAGCGCACAAGACGTTGAGCCAATACCGCTGTATGAGGCAGCAGATAACCTCATTTGATGTGTTGAAGATCAGCGGCGGAGAGGCCTGGCTGACACGTACAGCAATCTCAAGATCGCCATTGTGGATGCTGTGCAGATGAGTGCCCTGGTTCCAACCGCTGAGCTGAAGCAGCCTGGTCAATTCGTATGTTCATTAATCGTTGTTTCGATGCTGTTCGTTGCGCAAGGCCTCGCGCATAACGTTGTCACTTTCAGGACAAAACGTATAAATTGTGAAAGATTTTATGACGTTTGCCTACTATGCTGGTCCGGAAGCTGTGAAAGGTCTGCAGAAGTTCCACAACAAAGGAGAGAAAGTCACGAAGAACGCGCTGAAGAAACCGAACGGGATCCTGTTGCCGGAGTTCTACAAGAAAGTGGCAGAAGTGATGCAGGAAGAAAAAACAACCCTTACATCCTTGCCGAATTCGATTGACGACATCATCCTTGACCAGTGGGTCTCAATGCATCTGGACCACCTGCACAACGGCCAGTACGTTCGACCTGAGAAAGGTGTGTACCATCGACGCGACGTGGGTTCCGCTTCTGCATTGGTGCGCCGCACTTTCTCCATTTCTCTTCTTTAGCCAAAGACATGCGGACCCGCAAAGAGGTTGCTGCACTTGGAAGGCCTGCCCTGAAGGTGACTCTTGGTACATGGGGCTATTGGCGGGAACCTGAAGGCAAAAGTCGCGGTCCATGGCCGGCATGGAAATCCATGATTCGCGCACCACTGTGGCAGGTGGCAGAGAAAGGCAAACCCGCCTCCCTGAAAATCCTCAACGTCCAAAACTCCTGGGTCAAGAGCCTACCAAGAGCCGTGTGGTCCCCCCAGCTGCTGGCGTTACTGGTGACTTCAAGACAGTGGAACAGCAGGATCCATTACTGTCAAGTCAAACTATCACAATTAAGGCGACCCGAATTGCAGCGTTGGCCCACGATCCCCCGAGGCGGTGTATTGAGATTGACAAGAACCTGATTGTTATCAACGGCGACATATTTGAACATCTTGCTCCTGAGATGATGTGCCCAGCCTGGCTGTATGAAGAGATGGCGCGTGCCGATACCCTTATCTGCGGCTCTCAAACTGTTGTTGACAACATGTTCGACGTGCTGGAGACGGAAACAGATAGGCGTCTCAACGATGATTTCAACGCGCCGCGCATGGCTAACATGTTGCGTGTTCCCATCTTCAGTTGGCCAGTCAAACCGAAGCCTGCAGGGGATCCTACAACGTTTGACGTTCGCTGATTGCTGATTTCGTCACCGGATAGCTGGTCGAGACAGGTATAATTCCCTCATTACGTCCGTTCTTTGCGCGGGGCCTCGCGCAATAACTTCTCCCTTGCAGATTCCGAATTATCTGACGTTTGGACCTACTCAAGTAGAGGAGATGGATCCTGTTGAATTTTGCGGTCACCTTCCGATAACGACGGTTATGTGGTATTTCGACACTCACCTCTTTTACCTGAAGCAGGATAAGAGCTTCAAGCCTGCGTTTGTGTTCATTGATCATCAGCCGGATCTGGTGTGCAAGATCGCGTCCATCGAGCCGGATTCTCGCATGTACCTTCTTGGTGTTACCTCCGACAATCTCTCCGATTGGGTCAACAGAGTGCAGACTCAGTTGAACCACGTATTGACACAAGGGTCGAGACTGGACGCGTCTGGTGATTAGGACCAGCAGGCCAACTGGTCAAACCGTGGTATTCCCCTTTGGGTTCACGATGACAAGGTGGGTTCTGATGCGTTGTCGCTGAAGGAGGAAGAGACTGTTGAGAAAGGTCAAGCTGCAGAAGCACTGGCCCCTGCAAAGCGGAAGTCTACTGGTGGGGAACCAGCCCCCAAGAAGAAGAAGACTGCCTCCAAGCCTCAGGCAGCGAAGACGGTTACCGGTGCAGAATCCGACGAGAGCGATGGGGATGAAGAGGAGGAGAGCGAGGAAGAAGAGGAGGAGGAAGCGCAGGTCTCCCAGGGCAAGGCAGCGAAGAAAGTGGCAGCGAAGCCGAGGTCCGAGGAAACCGGGGCCCGAGCTCCATTCAAGCAGCCAGCCTGTCAGTCCCAACCAAGAAGCGAGCCCGCAAAGCCACCGCCTAAGGGTAAGACGCCCGTTGCTAAGGCATCGGGTTCTAAGATGCAAACTGTTCCGAAGAAAAAGTAATTTCTTCGCTTGTTCTGATATATTATGCGCGAGGGCTCGCGCTATGCATTCCTCTTCGACGACCTTTATGCTGTCACCTTGTGCGGCACATTTTTCTCTGTGATGCATTTTATTGCGCTGTTGTGTTGGTGTTTGCGCGAGGCCTCGCGCAAAGAAGGGGTCCCAAAAAATGCTTCTTGTCGTGCAGCGTGCAACATGGTTTTCAAAAACTGGTTTTCCAAAAGATTGAAAGCTCATGGGTGTTTTTATTGCAAAGCATAAGTGGTATAGGAAACAAAAAGTCGTGGTTTTCCCAAAAAAGAACTTCATTTTTGTGGAAATAAATCATTTTCCCGGGCAGTCGGTTTTGTTGAAAATAAAGGGAAATGGACCAGTTAATTGCTTTTCACAGGACTTTTGGTTCTTGTGTTTTAGGTCCCCCCCAAAGGGACTATTTTTTTGCAGTGCTGTGGAGAGGCAGTTTTGGGCGCATTTTGACCATGCAACTTGAGCCGCCTAAGTCATTCATGGCACGTAGGTTACCCCTTCCTTTGCCACCTCCCTGGTTGGCGTTAGTGGGATTTTTACGCCCTTTCCCTTTGCCACATTCGGGGGTAAGGGTACCACCTCGGCCCAAGTGCTTCTTGAGGAATTTCCCCATGTGGGAGTCATTCTCCCTCTCAAGAGCTAGCTCAATCAGCAGTTCCAACAGTTCATCGTACGAGTGGGTCCGGCTCTTCCTCTCAGAGGTAGCGCGGCAATCATCCCACGTACGTTGGCGGATCTTACTCATGAGCCACAGCTGGGGCTCAGTGGCTCAGTAGGAGCCCACGTTCATCCGTGAAAACAGATACTCTAGGTCGCACACGTATTCAGAGACTCGCGCAGCGGATGGAAACTCAGGGAGCATAGGTAGCTCCTCTATCTGTGTGCGCACACTGAGGTTAGTCTCATAGACTGGGAATGTTTTCTCCAGTCTGTGGAGTACCTCTACCCAGGTGGAACAGGTTTTCACAATCTGTTTCACCTGTTTTTGCAAAAAGATCTTTTTGCAGGAGCGTTTCAGCAGTGAGCATTTGGTGGCCACATCAACATGGGATTGGCCAGTGAGCAAAAGAAATTCAGCAAATTCTTCTGCCCATTTGGGCAGATTTCTCGGGTTGAACTCCGGCAGTTCTAGCTGGATGTTTGCCTGGGCAATAGGTCTGCCCATCTTCCCACCCCCCGGGGTTAGGCCAGAAGGAGAAGGAGATACGCCGGCAAGAGGTGCCAGGGCTGACAGCCCTCTTTTCTCAGTCTCAGTCACCGGCACGTCCTGTAGTTCAGCAATTGGGACCGTCCTGGCGCGAGGATGAAAAGGGCTGGGGCAAGTGACCTTGGGTAGCAACCTGGACACTCTTGATCTTTTGAGATCATCAGCCAACGTGCTCAATCCGGGTGAAGGTGAGAGTAGTGCTGGCTTGGGTAAGGGTTCAGTGATACCCAATTTAGCCTTGACAGCCTCTGACAGAGCTGTCACATCCGGGTCTTCCGATCCGGATAGAAGTTTGGCCAAAAGTTCGGGCGTCCGATCCAGAGCCCCATAGGTGGGCTCTGGGCGAAGAGGATCCAGATTCTTTTCAGGAGCCATTGAATTTATCGGCAGGTCTGGATGCCATGCTCTCGGGTGCTTGTGTACTCTTGGTCGTCTCGGTAGTGATACTGTGTCCGCCACGTCTGTAGATTGCCCCGAATAAAGGAAGGAGCCCATCTCAGTTTGGGGCGGCGACCCGAGGGCATCAAGAGGTATTTCTCCAACTTCTCCTACGGTGGACTTGTGGTACTCCTCGTGGAGCATAAACTCGTCAATCCTCCTTCGTAGGTCCTCTTGTTCTTCAGGACCACCTCCAAGAACAGTAGAAAAAGAGGCCGGACAGGCCGGCCGGGCGATGGAGGCTTCGACACGCCTGCGGAGCCTTTGCAGGCTGTCCTCACCATGGGCCGCTAAGGTCTCCATGGTTAATGGTGTTGTTCTGGGCGGATTTAGATTCGCCCTTCTGTGCTCTGGATCTTCCTGGGACCCAGATGCTGCTCTGAGTGGCGGTTCACTCTTTGGGTGGGCTACACTGCCAAGTTGTACTTGTACACTTCTGATCGGCCAGGTTCGGGAAGACAGTTGTGTGGACATGTTCAATGTGCTTTTCAGTGTGCTTTTCTTGTGCTTCTGCTCAGAGTCGGTTCGAAAGGTACTCAGGGTTTGCCTCTGCTACCGGAAAGATGTCCTTGATTAGTGCCCTATAGATTTTGATGAAATCCTGCACGTTCTTGATGGTGAAATCCCAAAACCAAAGGAGCAAGTAGAGCAAGAACAGGATGTGGATCGAATCAATGAATGGTTTGAAATCCAGTGTAACACAGAAGGGCTGCAGATAGACAATGCAGGTATAGATACAAAGATTCAATCACAAATGGATTAAACAAAAGATTTTATGAGAAAACTGGCCCGACTCTAGCCTCCAAGTTAGCATCAAGCGCTTCATGTGCACTCTTTTGGGTGAAATGGTGTTGGTTAGGAATATGGGGCAAAGGAGTTAGGCCAGACACAGATTATGACTTGGCCAAGGAACTGAATTCAGAAACAGTTAAAAAGCAGAACCACAATAAGTGGTAGAAACAATTGAGTATAGGGGTCTTGGGGTGGGAGACCACTAGGCTTAACCTCCAAGGCCTAAGGCATGAAATGCCTATTTTTTTTCGGGATATATCCTCTATGAAGGAAGATACCTCCGCTCAGTTGAGTGGTAGGGGTGAACTTCATGGGGGGCTAGGGTTATAACCCTAGTTACTTTGAGAAAGTGTACTAAAAGCTTCACAAGAGTAATAAAAATACTTAAGTTAGTCTTAGCATCAACAAAAGGGTTTTAAGGGGTGCTTGGCCTGGATCAAGCCCTCCAAGAAAGACATGGCAGTGACTTTTTCTTACTACCTCCAAGAACAGTAGAAGAAGAGGCCGGACAGGCCGACCGGGCGATGGAGGCTTCGACTCGCCTGCGGAGCCTTTGCAGGCTGTCCTCACCACGGGCCGCTAAGGTCTCCATGGTTAAAGGGGTTTTCTGGGCGGATTTTGATTCGCCCTTCTGTGCTCTGGATCTTCTTGAGACCCAGATGCTGCTCTGAGTGGCGGTTCACTCTTTGGGTGGGCTACACTGCCAAGTTGGACTTGTACACTTCTGATCGGCCAGGTTCGGGAGGATAGTTGAGTGGACATGTTCAACGTGCTTTTCAGTGTGCTTTTCTTGTGCTTCTGTTCAGAGTCGGTTCGAAAGGTACTCAGGGTTTGCCTCTGCTACCGGAAAGATGTCCTTGATTAGTGCCCTATAGATTTTGATGAAATCCTGCAGGTTTTTGATGGTGAAATCCCAAAACCAAAGGAGCAAGTAGAGCAAGAACATGATGTGGATCGAATCAATGAATGGTTTGAAATCCAGTGTAACACAGAAGGGCTGCAGATAGACAATGCAGGTATAGATACAAAGATTCAATCACAAATGGATTAAACAAAAGATTTTATGAGAAAACTGGCCTGACTCTAGCCTCCAAGTTAGCATCAAGCGCTTCATGTGCACTCTTTTGGGTGAAATGGTGTTGGTTAGGAATATGGGGCAAAGGAGTTAGGCCAGACACAGATTATGACTTGGCCAAGCAACTGAATTCAGAAACAGTTAAAAAGCAGAACCACAATAAGTGGTAGAAACAATTGAGTATAGGGGTCTTGGGGTGGGAGACCACTAGGCTTAACCTCCAAGGCCTAAGGCATGAAATGCCTATTTTTTTTCGGGATATATCCTCTATGAAGGAAGATACCTCCGCTCAGTTGAGTGGTAGGGGTGAACTTCATGGGGGGCTAGGGTTATAACCCTAGTTACTTTGAGAAAGTGTACTAAAAGCTTCACAAGAGTAATAAAAATACTTAAGTTAGTCTTAGCATCAACAAAAGGGTTTTAAGGGGTGCTTGGCCTGGATCAAGCCCTCCAAGAAAGACATGGCAGTGACTTTTTCTTACTACCTCCAAGAACAGTAGAAGAAGAGGCCGGACAGGCCGACCGGGCGATGGAGGCTTCGACTCGCCTGCGGAGCCTTTGCAGGCTGTCCTCACCACGGGCCGCTAAGGTCTCCATGGTTAAAGGGGTTTTCTGGGCGGATTTTGATTCGCCCTTCTGTGCTCTGGATCTTCTTGAGACCCAGATGCTGCTCTGAGTGGCGGTTCACTCTTTGGGTGGGCTACACTGCCAAGTTGGACTTGTACACTTCTGATCGGCCAGGTTCGGGAGGATAGTTGAGTGGACATGTTCAACGTGCTTTTCAGTGTGCTTTTCTTGTGCTTCTGTTCAGAGTCGGTTCGAAAGGTACTCAGGGTTTGCCTCTGCTACCGGAAAGATGTCCTTGATTAGTGCCCTATAGATTTTGATGAAATCCTGCAGGTTTTTGATGGTGAAATCCCAAAACCAAAGGAGCAAGTAGAGCAAGAACATGATGTGGATCGAATCAATGAATGGTTTGAAATCCAGTGTAACACAGAAGGGCTGCAGATAGACAATGCAGGTATAGATACAAAGATTCAATCACAAATGGATTAAACAAAAGATTTTATGAGAAAACTGGCCTGACTCTAGCCTCCAAGTTAGCATCAAGCGCTTCATGTGCACTCTTTTGGATGAAATGGAGTTGGTTAGGAATATGGGGCAAAGGAGTTAGGCCAGACACAGATTATGACTTGGCCAAGCAACTAAATTCAGAAACAGTTAAAAAGTAGAACCACAATAAGTGGTAGAAACAATTGAGTATAGGGGTCTTGGGGTGGGAGACCACTAGGCTTAACCTCCAAGGCCTAAGGCATGAAATGCCTATTTTATTTCGGTATATCCTCCATGAAGGAAGGTACCTCCCCTCAGTTGAGTGGTAGGGGTGAACTTCATGGGGGGGCTAGGGTTACAACCCTAGTTACTTTGAGAAAGTGTACTTAGAGCTTCAAAAGAGGGATAAAAATACTTAAGTAAGTCTTAGCATCAACAAAAGGGTTTTAAGGGGGGCTTGGCCTGGATCAAGCCCTCCAAGAAAGACATGGCAGTGACGTTTTCTTACTCAATCACTACGACATCAATTTGTGGACCACTGAAGTATGATAAATTTCTTTGAAAATCCTTGACCAAATTGCATGTTTTTTTGCATATTCGCTTCGGTGAATTCCTCACCTATCGGATCGTGTGGTGAAAATGCGTACGGCAAAACTATTTGTTGATCGTACGTGTGACAGGCACGGGCCCCCGTTTTGCAAAAGCTTCTAAATGGCTTATAATATATTCGAAAAGTCAAAAAATTGCCGGAACGGAAAAATCATCATGAAAAGATGTTATCATCAAATTGGATGTGATTTGGCATGTTTGCATTCCAATATGTTCTTAAATTGTAAATGAAGCGGGACCAACACATTTGACGGCTGCAAATACAAGCTCAAACCAAAAGTTTCCTCAAACAGAAAAACAAAATCACCAGTTTCTATGCTACCTAAAGATTGAAACAAATTTTCAACGAATATCCAGATATTTACCGTTGTTACAAGAGTTTTAGAGCATGTTATACACCAAGATACAAGCAATACCTGTTTGTTTCACCATTGCTTCATGCTACGCTATGCGATTTTTTTGAAAAATTACTCCGTTTCACAACAGAATTTTCGCATCAAAAATGATGTTTTTTTTCCAAAATTTTAAGACAACATTCGGAAATCTCTCGTGAGAGGGAAGAATGGTATTTGGCGCCGATCAAAATTTTACAGTTTTATTCACCCTAAACCATGTCATTATTACCCTACATAGCTCTTTGTTTTATTTGGTCAATGAAATGTCTATTTTCGGTACCAGTTAGTAAACAGGTGGTCTATAAAATCTAGCAATGAGTTCAAAGTGCTTTTACGTCATAAATGGTCATATGCCTATTGCTGAATGCCTTCTTATCATTGTCCATGGGGGGTTAGGTTTCAAATCTGGAATATGCGCAAGCCGATTTTAAAATATAGGCAAGTACAAAATGGCGAAAAGAACATTGTTGCACATTCGGGAACGACAAATCCATCCTTTTATGTACAAAAAAGGTCCCTTTTTGTAAACCCAATGTCTTGGACAATGGGCTCCATACAATTGGCCCCTCCACCTTCTCGTCGCTCCTAGGCGTTACATAGATATTACAAGAAAATTGAAGAAAAACAAGTTTATAAATGATGTCGGACAACATTATTTTCACTATGAAGTATCATCATAACATTCTACTTGAAAACATCATTCTTCTGCAAAAAGTTTCCAAGATCGATTATCTGGTACAAAAATTGATGAATGGTAAAGAAACTGGTGGTATTGCTTTAGTTTAGTCTTTAGTGAATCCATTTGCTGCATCAAATCGCTTTCAAATTCTGCTGCTGACTACCGAGGAGAAAACTAAGCAGCTTTATGACACCAAACCGGGCAGTTTGTGGTGTAGAAATATGAAATAAGTCCGCCAAACCCATGGTTTCTTCGGCCGGGGTCCTTGGAAAAATTGGTGTTCCATTTATGTTTCACGGATTGGAATTTGTCTTCCTTTCGAGTGGTCGGTTTTTGGCAATCAATAGGTTTCCATGCTCATGCATAAAAATATTCTTTCTCGTGCCGTTTTGCCTCATGTTCGATTTGTCACCTTGCCCTTAACCTCGTCCCTAACTCCTTCAACGTTGCCTGTCACAAACCGCATCCCAATTCCCATTTGAAACTTGCCCCATTGCAATCCCGAACGGCGCAACACACATTGCAAACCTTGTCCCAAATCCTCTTCCCAAATTTGGGCCGAATCCCTGCATTCAATCCCATCCCACACACCGTCTAGCATCCCATCACAAACACCATAGAAAAAGCAAGCCCACAACCCATTCTGCAAATGTACCCACATCCAAACCCATACCAATCCCTATGCCAAACCATTTGCTAGCCCTATGCCAAACAATTCTTGCGGCACTGTCCCCAAACCCTATCTGAGCATTTTTTGTAACCGGCCCGAAATCTTTTGCCAAACCCTACCCTAAAATTGTGTTCAAAAATTTCTCCCCAGCTTGATTGATGTGCAGACATGTCTCCGGGCCTAGTGTATCCCCAACGTCCCCGCACAGCACATCATAAAGCGTGTCCCCAAACCTCAGCCTAGTCCCGCCCCTCTGCAAACGTGTCCCAAGCTGCACACCAATGATTGTCCCAAAATCTTTTCCCAAAACCGTGGGCCTCGGCCTACCTCAGACCCTGTCCAAAACCTTGTACCAGACCCCCTCAAACATCTCAACCGCTCCCAAGCAGCTATCTTAAACCAGGGCCTTTAGCCCTCTCAAAATTGGTATGAAACCACAACCCCATGCCTATTCCCAACCTGAAAAGAACCATCAACCAAAACAACAAAAGCTGACAACCCAGGCCATGTTTCTATCTTTGTCTTCCATATTACAGGTTTATCCCAAAATCCTGTGCCAAACCCTGGACAGAATAATTATTTTTTGTGTAGCCCTACACAACAAACGAAACAAGCCCCCAAAGCAGCAAAGGCTACACATCAAGCATGCTATTGTGTGTTATAAACAATCTTGCACAATGTTAACGTCATTGGGGGGTGCATCACCTTGAAAAAAGCATGACATTTTGAATGCGTCGTTCACGAAGGTGCAAATGGATTCACGCCACGTTACTGGATAATTTACGTTGTGGTTGTGCTTGTAAAACCACCCCCACAGGGGTGATAAAAACATGCCCCACCCCTTTTTTGGCCAGTTTGGGCCCCTGGGGCTTAAGGGACCCCTCGGGGTGGTTTTATCACCCCCTTTAGCAAAGTGACTTTGTCAGCTGCTTGGGGTGGTTTCATCACCCCGCTGGGGAGGGGCAATGGCTGCAATGGTGGTGGGTTTAATACCTCCTTGTTTTGTGGTGTGGGGGATTAATGACTTATTTGGGGTGCTTCTATCACCCCAAAGACTTTCATGCCCCATTTCCATTAGAACCACAAACCAGTGTACCAGTGTATGGTTTTGGTGACCCAGACATCAACAGTACAGGCCGATGATGCACAGCCGCAATTGCTTACGCTTTGCTTTTTGATCTTTCCTTTTTCTTTTCAGTTCAACCATTTGTTTTCCGACATTTGTCAGAAACATTCCTTTGAATCATAAAAACATACGCAAAACATCAAAACATCCAGCCATGCAGCTTAAATGCATAGAATGCATAGAAATTGCGGAAGGAGCACATTGAAGTGGTGCTGCACTCTCTGTGTGGCAAATGCAGGTGGAAGCACAGACATAAGGTTGCCACGACCCTGGCTAGCATCGGTACCGCGTCACTGCTATTGTTGTTGGCGATCGGTGTCCAAAGGCACATGCAGATCGGAGTGGTGGCGGAAGTGGTGTTGGGACACTCTCTGTGTGGCAGGTGCAGAAGCATTGGATCGAGTACCAAAATTTTCAAGCCACAGCTCATGGGTAGGAACCATATTCGAACCCATGTGCAATTTGTGCCATACAAAAATTTCACATCTTTCTCACAAGAACACACTTGGCATAAACCTAAACTGCAGCTGATTTGCAACAGCACCCTCCGTTGCGGCGTGCAGCTCTTACCAGCACGTTCAGAAGAGGTGAGATTACAATCCTGCAGCTTTTCCCCACTTTGTTGACAGGAAGAGCAACATTGGTCTGCCACCACCGGCAAAAACTTGTGATTGCACCATGCTTTCTGAATCAGGACTCACTGCAAAAGTGTTGCTTCACTGGTCTTCCACCACACTGCCATGGGCCCACCTGCACCCCATTTTGGCCTGCCACAAGAGTGCCGAGACACCCACCAGGCAAAAATTCTGCAATCACTCACCCCTGCACTGCAGGCCAACCACCAAACACAACCGAAATACCAGCACCTAATTGTCAGCAATCTGGATTCATAAATTTGGCTTACAAAGCCCTGTACATATGGGTTACAACCCTTGCAAATGATGATGACCAAAATATGAAACGAACATGGGAAGACTTGTTTGCACCTGCACCAATGATGTGCATAGAAATGCTGGCTTATAAATTGGTTTGCTCTAACCTGGTGTCATGATCATGGCAAAGAAACTCAAAAATGGTGTGCCCAAACACTCATGCAACAAGCTGCATGCACAATTGTGGTTTCCAGGCCAATTAAATGGTGGTTGTGGACAGCTACCATAATGGTGGTGTGGGGCATACTCCCCCCCCCCAAAGGTCATACCCCCCCCCCTTTGGGACAAATCCCCTGCCCTTGCGACGACAACAACGGCGACGACGAAGACAAAAACAACAATCGTCACCAGTTTATCCTACCCCCCACCCCCCACCCAATGCGTTAACCCTCACCCCCCCCCCCTTCCCCTTGTGCTGAGTGATGGCAAGGAGAGGGTATGGCAAGAGTCAAGCTTGGTGGTAGCCAAAGAGGAATATTCCAGGGATGCCACCTGGCGCTGAGTGAGGAGGGGGAAGGGGAGATGGCCGGGATGAGGGTGGTGCCAGGCTCTGATATATGAAGCAGGGCCGGACCCTTATTCAGCGCAAGAAGCATGTGTTGGATGTGGTGGACAGTGGTGGCAGCTACAAATGACACAGGGCTGAATAACCATGAACCCAATGATATGAATCATATATTGGTGTGTGCACCAGGCACACACAATGCAACTGAACTTCGCGCATCAATTCAAGCACGTCCTCTTCCATTAAAAATGTGCAAGAAAATGCAAATAACGCAGTTGGTTTTCACACGCTTTGCTATTTCCTTGTTTTGGGGCCACCCAAAAAACAGTGTGGATTGTGGTTACATATCCCGTCCCATACCAGGACCACACCCAAAAATGGTGTGAGTTTTGGCTCCATATCCCATGTCCTATGAGGGCCACAATCAAAACTGGTGTGGATTGTGGCTTTGTATGCCCTGCCGAATGGGGGCCACCCCCAAACATTGTGTGGATTTTGGCGATGTATCCTGGGCTGTATCAGGGCCATACCCCAAAACTGTGTGGATTTTGGCCGCATACCCACTGCCGCATCGGGGCAAAACCGAAAAACCAGGGATGGACATAAGAGGGGGGCCCGTTGATAATTTACGATTTACCAAGCGCAGGACCCCTAAACCTGAACCGACATGGCGCCGGAGAGGACCCGGACCCCAAATTTCAGCACAAATGAAAATGGTGTTTTTGGAGTCAGCACAATGAGGGGGTCCAGAAAATCATCATGTGCCTTGTAATCAGTGAAATTTGTTTCCAAGAGTTTTTGACTCCCCAAAAGTGTTTCTTGACACCTTTGACAGCCCATTTCATAAATTGTAAAGCGCAATTCTACCCTCCTCCAGAGCCCCCCAGCCCCACCCCCATCAATTCAATACACATTTATTCTATCCATCCCTGCCAAAAACGGTGTGCCGTACTCGGCCCACACCCAAAAACTTTGTATATTGCGGCTATGTATCCACGGTCGTATCAGGGCCGCACCCAATAACTGTGGGTCGGCATTTTGGCTACATATCCCCTGCCGTGTCGGTTGTGGTATCCCCAGCCATATTGGGGCCACACCCCAAAGCTGTGCGGATTGTGGCTATGCATCCCCTGCCATATTGGGCCTACGATAGGGGCTACACCAAAAATGGGTCATAATCCCCCCCCCTTTCGGGACGTAACCCCCCTAAAGGGGGCATAACGCCCCCCCCCCCCCCCCCACAAAAAGGGCCCTAAAGGGGGCATAACGCTCCCCCCCCCCACAAAAAGGGCCCTAAAGGGGGCATAACGCTCCCCCCCCCCACAAAAAGGGCCCTAAAGGGGGCATAACGCTCCCCCCCCACACACAAAAAGGGCCCTAAAGGGGGCATAACGCTCCCCCCCCCCCACACAAAAAGGGGGGACGAAAAAACCCAAGGACACAAAACACCCCACCCGGGGTAGTAAAATGGTCAAACAGGGGTGGGGGGGTTTCATGACCCCCAAAAGGATGGGTTTGATGTCCATGTCCAGATTACATGGCAGAGTCGTCGTGCATGGGCATTACCAAACAAGATCTGATGTCACCACATTCTTCACACGCGGCAAAATCACACAACTTCTGCTGCGCAGAGACTGACCTCAGAACCAGGGTTGCTCTCAACAATATTTTCGTCTTTACCTCCGCCGAAATTCATTCCTTCAACACACTGCTCCAGAGATCAACAACACAGCAATGAACACAACTGCGTGGGTCAGTACCTGGGAACAATGTCCGGTTAACTGCACGGTTATTTGTGTCGGCCTGGAGCGAACATCTCAACATCCCATACACCCCAAAAGGCCCCCGCCAAAACCACGAAATTGCATTTGTCTGAACTGCCCAAGTCAGCCTTAATGCTGCACCTGCCACTTTTCGACAGCCCGTCAGCACCATATGTCCTTCCAGGGGAATAGCAAAAGACCCAACCACTCTTCGAGCGCCGCTGTGATGGGTTGGCCTCACAACAAGTAGTGTGTGATTTGCACTTCGGTGCCTTTATCACTGTAATCACCTTCAAATCGCTTGGAGCGGAACTCGCCCCAATTCACAGGCCGATACTTCGGCGCAACGCTGCAAAACAGTGCGGTCAGAATACAGGAGACCCAATGTGCGGTCCCTGAATGACAGGAATCGTATTCCGATATGGACTGTACGCATGCATATGCCTTTGTGGTTGGCAATTGCACAATGGTCAGGAGTGCTTTTTCTTTATGCTTTGTCGAGTGTGGCGTATATTTAGTAGTCTCAGCTGGATTTTATCAAGAGTGGCGCCATACCCTATTTCTACTCTTTCTACTCCTTCATTCCCTCTGTTCGGCCCCCAAGCTATCTACAATCCCTCTAAAACAAGGTTTGCCTTGACGCCATAATAGAGGGCTTTCTCTTCACTTGTCTTCCAAAAGCCCACCAAGTACCCTAACCCTTAGGGAGAAACAGAGGTCCTCTCCTCTTTAACCTAGCGAATAACGACAACAGGCAAGCAAAGAACAACAAATCATCGGACTTGTGTGGATAACTCCACCCAACTTGCTCCGCTTTTGCTTTCTTGTACATGGACATGCACCCTTTCCCAATTTAGGGTCCTTGGCGCCGAAATGGGTAGATACCCTGCATAAACGGCCCACTTTTTCATGCACCCTTAAACCGGAAGCAAATATATGTAGAACAAAGCAGGTGTTTTAATACCTTTTTTTTCAAAGATCCCTTTTGTTGTTGCTTCCCCTCCGTATCTGGCACCGCATCTACACCACCTAAGAGCCTATGCAGAACCACCTCGACGAGCATTTGGCGGTACCTACTCGGAATTGGAACTGCGTCTGCATCGTAATTCGGGTTGTAGAAGAAGGGCATGGAAATGCGATCCTTCGATGTGTTGCTCAGCACCCGGTGTAGCGGCGCCAAATAGACGTCATTGCTCATCACCTACGGCAGCCGATGGGGACTGTATGGAAGTGGCCACAGGGGTACAAGGGTACACAGGGGTACAGGGTTGGATTGTCTACAATCCTTTGCAACCCTCCACAACCGTGTACATATGCTCATTACTCCACAAACCTGGCCTTGCCCACCTTGATGACCTCAGCCAACAAACCTTCAACAGTGATTGACCCGCGTCAACATTACACACCACAGTCTTCACTACCCTCCCCTCTTCATTACACCCCCCAAATTTCTCCCGTCTCCAACCCTCCACAACCCCAAACAAAATAATCTTAATGGCCGAGCATGTGTTTGGAGCCCATGGGCAGCTCAAAAAAATGCTGCTGCATGCATGGCCGCTGAAGGCAGATCACTCAGCCCTGCGAAACAACTGCTCACCGGTTGCAGACTGAGCCATGCAAATGAAGAGCGTCATTGCAATACACCACCGGAGCATGCCACACGTGTCGAGCCATGCAGACCTCCATGAGAAGTGGCAGAGCAGCACCAGCAGAGCAGCTGAAGCAGAGGCAGAGGCAGTGGCAGAGGCCAAGGCGGAGGCAGTGGCAAAGACTGGGGCAGAGGCAAAGAGTGGGGCACGAGCAGAACAAAGGCAAAGACTGGGGCAAAAGCAGAGCAGAGTCAGAGGCAAGAGCAGAGCCGAAGGCTCGAGCAGAGGCAGAGGCATCGGCAGGAATGCTGCCTTGTGCATCAAGGTAATCCCGCTGATCTTGCGGTTGATCAGGTAGTTGGAACCCAGACAAAGGTGCAGCTTCCTCAAAGCAGGAGCCTGTGTGCAACACGAACCACCTCGGAAATCCCCTGCAGGATCCAAACAAACTTCTTGCACTCCTTATAAGAACCCCAACTTCCCCGATCACGGAGCAACAGTACGTGATCATGTGTCGAATCAAACACGTTGCACAATTTGGCATCAATTAGTGGGGCAGAGCCCATCAGCATTAGACTCTCAATATGGATTACCAATGCCCGATGTTGGACCGAACAACGGCTCAGAGGCAGAGGCAGAGGCAAAAGTAGAGGTCCAGCTATCCGTCGTGATTGTTACGAAATCCCACTGCAGAGGAATTTTACTACCGATCCCTTGCTCCAACAGCAATGCTCTTCAAGACCACTAAATCCCGCTCCTGTCGTCGGCAGCCTCACCATTCTCTCCTGAAAAGGTTCCTAGACACTCTCTGCCTGTCACGCAACCACCCCTCGATGTCGTTCTTCACCGATTACGTTTCGGCTTCATGCCTCTCCGCAATCGCACAGCTGACCTTGCTGTTGTCAGGCCGGCATGGGTTGAGTGAAAAACCGCTACACTGGGGCGACGCCCGACGACCCTAAGGCCGCCTTGGGCCAGGCTTGGGCCATCCTTTGGCGATACTACAAGACATGTGCTTGTAGCCGTGCGCGCACCGTTGCGCACAACGTGGGCGCACGCTTGCACCTCATTTTCCCGCACGGCGGTAACCACATGACTGGCACAGCACATGGGGGTCTTTTGCACCAAAACGAGCAAAATGAGCGCCGGTCGCTGGCCCCACCCAATCCTCATGCTGATGCACAGCTGACCCCATCCGATCAGACCTGACACATATCCCCAACGTTGATGATGAAGGCGCCGGGCTCCGGTTGTACATTGATCCATTCGCCATCATGGAATACCTGAACGCATGAACAATCCAACAGGGCACCCGCGCCCTCAAGCAGACACGCCTACAGCCAAAGCTTTCAGCCAAAAGAGGGCACCATCGGTGCCGATTCCTTTCCCCTGAGGGGGCCATTGCTTGGTGAGTCCCAGTCAACCCCGGCCCACCCACCCACCCACATCAGAAAACCTTTCCTTGGGGATATAGAACTTACTCAAGGGGCAAATCATTTCTGGCCTCACCCCGCCCCCCTACCCCAGGGACTTGCTTGAGCGCGATGGGGGCGTGGGGGGCAGGAGGCAGCGCGTAGTAGGGCAGGGCGCCCACAGCCTCGGCCGCCGTACCTCGCCGGGCGCGGCTGGTGCCCCATGCAAGCGCATGTCCGGTCCTGGGGCGGGGGGCAGGGGTGCTGGACGGCGGGGGGCGAATCCATAAAGGCCGAACGGGGGCTGTGTAGTACAATTGGTGTCTTTTGTGTGACCCGCTTTTGTTGGTCGACCCCCCCCCCCCGCCGCCGCACACGTCGGGGGCCCTTATATGCGTAGGCCGGCTGAGCCGCCGAGGGATCAGAGGAGCTGACGCCAGGCCAATACTCAAAACCTGAAATTCGAAGTTCTGGAGGCCAAATTTGCACCGACCGTCAGATACAAAAGGTCGTGGCGGTGGATGCAACCGCAGTTCCCTCAACGCCCCACGAAAGGGGGGGCTTGCGAGTCTCTGGGATTTTCTCTTGGTCAATGGGTCTGCAACGTGAGCTACGTTCAGTAGCTGGGGTTCCACACCCGTTCAGGTCTATGGCCGACGGAGGGGCAGCAACACCGCGGGCGCGGGGGGGGGGGGGGGTGGGCACTGCACAGTGCGCGCGCTTTGCAGCCGGCATGCCATGTTACAATGTGCTATTTGATACATCCAATTCGCAAACTCGTACTATGATTTCGCGGTTTGGGACCCAGAATCTCCCGCATGTAGCGCATGTGAGGCGCGTGCAGAGTTCTCCTTAAGGAGGGGGTTTGGGGGGGGGGGGGGTTCCTGGAACCCAAAAGTCCACAAGTTTGTGTACCAAAAACAGCCAAATTGATTCTTTCCTTTTGCGAAGTTTCGTTTTTTCCCACTATGAAATCCGGGCCCGAAGGGGGGGGGGGTGTTAGCCCCCCCCCCCCCCCGCAGGAGACGCTGAGTTGTCAAGCAAAACTCTGGGCGCGTGCTGATTGTCAGTGCACCATGCAGTGATGTGGTCGGGTCAGCTCTTCTGCAACGCGGCCATGGGCCATGGACCGGGGAGGCAGACGCCCCATGCGAAACCGCAGTCTGTGTACAGTCCTCATGTCCATTTCCCGAAAAGAGCTCTTCGGGCGCCTTCGGTGCGAACACTCAATGTAGGCCCAGGGCCTTGACGCAGCCGCACTCTGGTCACCGGGAGCACTGGACATGGCAGAGACCTGCAGGGCAGCAACCGAATCCTGACTCAGGATTGTCAGGAAACCAGCATCTTTGTGCGGATTTACACCTGCAAACACCACAGATGTGAAGGGCATCGTGCGGTGGATAAGGGCACGGTCCCTGCCCTGACATGCCCGCACCACCCCTCCATCAATGCCTCACTCGTAGCTCCACGTGTACACACATATGTACAGCAAATGCTACACACGCCGACATGAGGACGCCCCCAGACGCAGCACTAGAACAAGTGGAAGCGGCGAAAGCATCGCCGCTTGGTCTGTACATGGCCACAAGCCAAGCAGCTCTGCGGGATTTCAGGCGGACCCCCTCCCCCAGCCTCTGGTGAACCGGTTCTGGTGGATGGCTTTGCTAAACAAGGTCAGTCTTCCACAGGGTCGGCCCCGGTTGCCTGCCCCTTTGGACGTGTCTGCCCTGATTTGATGTAGCGCTGTGCTTTTTTTTGTGGAGGAAGGGAGGGGGCACGAGGTTGGGACTCACCTGTACCATCCCCTTATGCCCTTACTTAGAACCCCCTGCCACTGGGTCAAGCCCCCCGACCCCCCCGGCCCTGCTCCCTGTGGAGGAAGGCTTCGGCAAAAACATCTTCCGGGATAACAACCAGAATCCCCCCCCCCCCCCGCCCGCCTCGCTGCATCCCCATCTATAATCTCAGCTTCTCCAATGACTGCCGCCTGGTCAGTGCCACCCTAAACGCCCTGGTCGCCCTGACACGCCTCCGCACCACCGCCACCATCACCAAAAGCGGCCTCGTCCACCTTCATAAGCTCCAATTCGCCTCCACGCTCCCGCTGATGCCATCTGCCAGATCTCTGTCACCGTACAGTGTTTCCACATCCATGGCCTGCTCAAGTAGTGGGCATCCCCCTATCTGCCGACATGTCCAAGCCCGGCCTTCGCTAAGCTCTCCCGTGCCCGGCATCTGCTGGCCACCTACACCTAGCCTCATGCTCCCTCAGCCCCAGTAGGTAGGCTACGGCCGCCTATCTTGCTACGGCTGATGGTCAAGGTAGCGAACGGCCCCGCTTGCAGCATGGGGCATCCATCTTGCACGTCCAGCTGGCAATCCTACCTAACGCACACACACAAGACCTACCTGTGCAGGTGGAGGTCGACTTGTAGGCCTTGGATGCCCTTTCCCACCTCCTCCTATCCACTGACAGTGCCCTCCATGGCTTGGTTGCCGGGGGGGCATAATGCTAGCGGGGCCTTGATGTTGGACCCCCACATGGGCTTGGATGCAGCGTACAATGCGGCTGCCGCTGCTGCCTACTTCATGGGCATCAATTGCAGCCTTCTCCGACCCTCCGCAACCGACTTCCTAGCTATGGTGGAGACCGCCACAATCCTGACACTAGCCATCAAGCGAGCCTTTGCCTACCAACTCCTCGAGTGACAGTCACCGCCTGACCGCCAATTGCTGATGGAGTGCCAACTGTGCCATGTTGTCTGGCATGATCCACATTGACACATTCGTGGATGCTGCCCTGTGGCCTTTACCCACCGCCAAAACACACCAGCCCTGTTACTCCATCATGGGCCACAAAGACTAGGGGCGCGTGTGCAGCTAGATGGCTAGCTATGGTCCCCCATGGGTTGCTAGCTTCACTGCTGCACCTTGGACGGTCTCTTCCAACACACCAATGCGCCTCCACGTGTCCTAGTCACGCTGTCCGGGCTGGCGTATGCTGGGAGGGTTGTGGCTCTGCCCCTCTACCTTCTGGGTCTGTAAGCAGGTAGTTCAACAAGTGGTGCCCCGGCCGACCTAATCCAAGGCCCCAAGGCAGTGCTGGCCCTGTGGGCCTCACTGGGCCTCACTACCTGACACTATCAGCCCACCCCCTATCCCGCTAGGCCAACCTCTGAATATCCTGATTCTACACGCTAGCTGCTAGTAGGACTGGACCCTTAGCCTGGCCGTGTACCTGGTGTGTGGCCTGCCAGCTTGGCGGGCCGAGAGTGTGTGTGCCCTCCATCTGCCCCTCCCATGGCGGCCACAACCCTGATGTTGGCAGAGATTGAACACCTACCCTGGGCACTAAATCGCTTGGACCAGCCCTGCAGCGGTGCAGGGCTGCAGTGGGTACACCTGCATGGGGGCAGGGGGGGCCATGGAAGGCATTCAAGGTGCGGCATCTGTGGGGAGGGAATGGCCTCCCCACGGGGGGGCCGTCCCCTCGCTTTTAGACGCGACTCCCCCCCTAGTAGAAGTGGGCCGAAGGCCCCTAGGGGGGGGGGGGGGGGGGGGGGGGGGGGGATTGGAGGGGGGTTTCAGGGAGGGGCGATGGGGGGGGGGGGGGGCGGTCGGGAGGGTCAGTTGGGGGGGGGGGGTCCAGGTGGGGCGATTTGGGGTGGTGGGGGGGGGGGCACAGGCTCCCGTTACCTCCCCTTGGCCTCCCTCTGGGGTGAGAGCTGGGGCTAGGGTTAGGGTCACCGAGCTGGTGGAACCAGTCTTGGTTTTATAACCCTTTTTAGGGTCTAGGGTGGACCTACCAGGTTTAGCAGCAGCAGCAACAAGCAGCAAGCAGCAACAAGCAGCACGCGCGAAATGGGGAAAAATCAGACATCCGTCGTGGTGCTTCACATTCGGCTGAAATTTTGGTGGAGATACCTATGGGTGTGAGGGACAACCACACAAAGTTTGAGCCAGAAACTCAATGGTGGCGGCCGGGAATGGGTGTCGCAAGTGGCGGACCTCGGTTTCAAAAACTGCAATTTAGGGCCAAAAACAGCCATTTTTGGGCCAAAAGAGCCCTAGAACCCATTCAAAACGGCCAAGGAAAGGGAAAGGGTGGGTGCACTCCATGTGCGGCTTGACTTTCTTGTGTCAACGAGCCATTTGCGGCCCTCTGACTCCACCATATGTCCCGGAAACGGCCCAAAAAGGCCCCCACAAGCCCCAAATTTTGTGCAGATTGGCTGGCGACAGCCACAAACCAAGAATAGGCCATATCTTTGGCTACATGGCTCAAAACGCGATTCCGAGGGCACCTAATCCACCCGCAACCCCCCTCGTTTTGTGGTTTCCACCCCTCAAAATTGCCCAAATGGACGCCTAGACCCCCGTACCCAAGCCCACTAGGCTGCGGCAAGCTGCAAGCTCAAGCCCAAACAGGTGGGTGCCCAAATGGGTCAATAGGGTCCAATAGGGGCAGAAAAATGACTTTTCTCAAAAATGATCCTAGACCATGTGTGATGCTAAAACAAGTGTTTTTGGACTGTTTTGAGCTTGGGGTGGCCCATTTTGGTCCTCCGAAAATCCCAAAATGCCTTGAAGATGCGCTGTTTTGGGACCAAAAATGGGTCAAAAATGGGTCAAAAACGCATTTTTCCAAAACTCATCCTAGACCATTTGGGGTGCACAAACGGGTGAAATGAGCCTATTTTGAGCCCATTTTGGGGCATTTTGGCCCCTCACAAGTCCACAAAAGCCTTGAAAGTGGGCCTTGTGGTGAAGGGGATCACTTGCAAGCCGATTCCACCCTGTCAACGGCCTTCAATGTGTAACTCATTGGTGTCCCTCACCATTCATATCTAATGTTCCCTCCCCCACCAGCTCGGTCCCAATATTCAGTCTTGATTAGGGTTAGGGTCACCGAGCTGGTGGAACCAGTCTTGGTTTTATAACCCTTTTTAGTGTCTAGGGTGGACCTACCAGGTTTAGCAGCAAGCAAGCAAGCAAGTAGCAAGCAGCACGCGCGAAATGGGGAAAAATCAGAACTCCATCGTGGTGCTTCAGATTCAGGTGAAATTTTGGTGGATGATAC
Source organism: Eutreptiella sp. 'Long Island Sound 2002' (assembly GCA_964036045.1). Lineage (NCBI taxonomy): Eukaryota > Euglenozoa > Euglenophyceae > Eutreptiales > Eutreptiaceae > Eutreptiella > Eutreptiella sp. 'Long Island Sound 2002'. The sequence goes on from OZ038390.1 coordinate 41,948,361, forward strand.
CTATGGGTGTGAAGTACAATCACACAAAGTTTGAGCAAAGAACTCAACGGTGGCGACCGGGAACGGGATTCGCAAGTGGCGGACCTCGGTTTCAAAAACTGCAGTTTAGGGCCAAAAATAGCCATTTTTGGGCCAAAAAAGCCCTGGAACACATTCAAAACGGCCAAATGACGGGGAACGGTGGGTACAGTCCACGTGCGGCTTGACTTCCCCGTGTCAACGAGCTCTTTGCGGCCCTCTAACTCCATGATATGTCCCGGAAACGGCCCAAAAAGCCCGCAGAAGCTGCAAATGCCGACAGCCACAAACCAAGAATAGGCCAAATCTTTGGCTACATGGCTCAAAATGCGATTCCGAGGGCACCTACTTCATCCGCAACCCCCCACGTTTTGTGGTTTCCACCCCTCAGAATTGCCCAAACGGACGCCTAGACCCCAATACCTAGGCCCACTAGGGTGCGGCAAGCTGCAAGCTCAAGCCCAAAGAGGTAGGTGCCCAAATGGGTCAACAGGGTCCAGTAGGGGCAAAAAGATGACTTTTCTCAAAAATGATCCTAGACCATGTGCGACGCTAAAACAAGTGCTTTTGGACCGTTTTGAGCTTGTGGTGGCCCATTTTGGTCCTCCGAAAATCCCAAAATGCCTTGAAAATGGGCTGTCTTGGGACCAAAAATGGGTCAAAAATGGGTCAAAAACGCATTTTTCCAAACCTCAGCCTAGACCATTTGGGGTGCACAAACGGGTGAAATGAGCCCATTTTGAGCCCATTTTGGGGCATTTTGGCCCCTTAGAAGTCCAAAAAGCCTTGAAAGTGGGCCTTGTGGTGATGGGGTTCACTTGCAAGCTGATTTCACTTTGTCAAGAGCCATCAATGTGTGAATCATTCTTGATGTCCCTCACCAGTCATAGCCGATGTTCCCTCCCCCACCAGCTCGGTCCCAATATTCAGTCTTGATTAGGGTTAGGGTTAGGGTTAGGGTCACCGAGCTGGTGGAACCAGTCTTGGTTTTATAACCCTTTTTAGGGTCTAGGGTGGACCTACCAGGTTTAGCAGCAAGCAGCAACAAGCAGCACGCGCGAAATGGGGAAAAATCTGACATCCGTCGTGGTGCTTCACATTCGGCTGAAATTTTGGTGGATGATACCTATGGGTGTGAGGGACAACCACACAAAGTTTGAGCCAGAAACTCAATGGTGGCGGCCGGGAATGGGTGTCGCAAGTGGCGGACCTCAGTTTCAAAAACTGCAATTTAGGGCCAAAAACAGCCATTTTTGGGCCAAAAGAGCCCTAGAACCCATTCAAAACGGCCAAGGAAAGGGAAAGGGTGGATGCACTCCATGTGCGGCTTGACTTTCTTGTGTCAACGAGCCATTTGCGGCCCTCTGACTCCACCATATGTCCCGGAAATGGCCCAAAAAGGCCCCCACAAGCCCCAAATTTTGTGCAGATTGGCTGGCGACAGCCACAAACCAAGAATAGGCCATATCTTTGGCTACATGGCTCAAAACGCGATTCCGAGGGCACCTAATCCACCCGCAACCCCCCTCGTTTTGTGGTTTCCACCCCTCAAAATTGCCCAAATGGACGCCTAGACCCCCGTACCCAAGCCCACTAGGCTGCGGCAAGCTGCAAGCTCAAGCCCAAACAGGTGGGTGCCCAAATGGGTCAATAGGGTCCAATAGGGGCAGAAAAATGACTTTTCTCAAAAATGATCCGAGACCATGTGTGATGCTAAAACAAGTGTTTTTGGACTGTTTTGAGCTTGGGGTGGCCCATTTTGGTCCTCCGAAAATCCCAAAATGCCTTGAAGATGCGCTGTTTTGGGACCAAAAATGGGTCAAAAATGGGTCAAAAACGCATTTTTCCAAAACTCATCCTAGACCATTTGGGGTGCACAAACGGGTGAAATGAGCCTATTTTGAGCCCATTTTGGGGCATTTTGGCCCCTCACAAGTCCACAAAAGCCTTGAAAGTGGGCCTTGTGGTGAAGGGGATCACTTGCAAGCTGATTCCACCCTGTCAACGGCCTTCAATGTGTAACTCATTGGTGTCCCTCACCATTCATATCGAATGTTCCCTCCCCCACCAGCTCGGTCCCAATATTCAGTCTTGATTAGGGTTAGGGTCACCGAGCTGGTGGAACCAGTCTTGGTTTTATAACCCTTTTTAGTGTCTAGGGTGGACCTACCAGGTTTAGCAGCAAGCAAGCAAGCAAGTAGCAAGCAGCACGCGCGAAATGGCTAAAAATCAGACCTCCATCGTGGTGCTTCAGATTCAGGTGAAATTTTGGTGGATGATACCTATGGGTGTGAAGTACAATCACACAAAGTTTGAGCAAAGAACTCAACGGTGGCGGCCGGGAACGGGATTCGCAAGTGGCGGACCTCGGTTTCAAAAACTGCAGTTTAGGGCCAAAAATAGCCATTTTTGGGCCAAAAAAGCCCTGGAACGCATTCAAAACGGCCAAATGACGGGGAACGGTGGGTACACTCCACGTGCGGCTTGACTTCCCCGTGTCAACGAGCTCTTTGCGGCCCTCTAACTCCATGATATGTCCCGGAAACGGCCCAAAAAGCCCGCAGAAGCTGCAAATGCCGACAGCCACAAACCAAGAATAGGCCAAATCTTTGGCTACATGGCTCAAAATGCGATTCCGAGGGCACCTACTTCATCCGCAACCCCCCACGTTTTGTGGTTTCCACCCCTCAGAATTGCCCAAACGGACGCCTAGACCCCAATACCTAGGCCCACTAGGGTGCGGCAAGCTGCAAGCTCAAGCCCAAAGAGGTAGGTGCCCAAATGGGTCAACAGGGTCCAGTAGGGGCAAAAAGATGACTTTTCTCAAAAATGATCCTAGACCATGTGCGACGCTAAAACAAGTGCTTTTGGACCGTTTTGAGCTTGTGGTGGCCCATTTTGGTCCTCCGAAAATCCCAAAATGCCTTGAAAATGGGCTGTCTTGGGACCAAAAATGGGTCAAAAATGGGTCAAAAACGCATTTTTCCAAACCTCAGCCTAGACCATTTGGGGTGCACAAACGGGTGAAATGAGCCCATTTTGAGCCCATTTTGGGGCATTTTGGCCCCTTAGAAGTCCAAAAAGCCTTGAAAGTGGGCCTTGTGGTGATGGGGTTCACTTGCAAGCTGATTTCACTTTGTCAAGAGCCATCAATGTGTGAATCATTCTTGATGTCCCTCACCAGTCATAGCTGATGTTCCCTCCCCCAACAGCTCGGTCCCAATATTCAGTCTTGATTAGGGTTAGGGTTAGGGTTAGGGTCACCGAGCTGGTGGAACCAGTCTTGGTTTTATAACCCTTTTTAGTGTCTAGGGTGGACCTACCAGGTTTAGCAGCAAGCAAGCAAGCAAGCAGCAAGCAGCACGCGCGAAATGGCTAAAAATCAGACCTCCATCGTGGTGCTTCAGATTCAGGTGAAATTTTGGTGGATGATACCTATGGGTGTGAAGTACAATCACACAAAGTTTGAGCAAAGAACTCAACGGTGGCGGCCGGGAACGGGATTCGCAAGTGGCGGACCTCGGTTTCAAAAACTGCAGTTTAGGGCCAAAAATAGCCATTTTTGGGCCAAAAAAGCCCTGGAACACATTCAAAACGGCCAAATGACGGGGAACGGTGGGTACAGTCCACGTGCGGCTTGACTTCCCCGTGTCAACGAGCTCTTTGCGGCCCTCTAACTCCATGATATGTCCCGGAAACGGCCCAAAAAGCCCGCAGAAGCTGCAAATGCCGACAGCCACAAACCAAGAATAGGCCAAATCTTTGGCTACATGGCTCAAAATGCGATTCCGAGGGCACCTACTTCATCCGCAACCCCCCACGTTTTGTGGTTTCCACCCCTCAGAATTGCCCAAACGGACGCCTAGACCCCAATACCTAGGCCCACTAGGGTGCGGCAAGCTGCAAGCTCAAGCCCAAAGAGGTAGGTGCCCAAATGGGTCAACAGGGTCCAGTAGGGGCAAAAAGATGACTTTTCTCAAAAATGATCCTAGACCATGTGCGACGCTAAAACAAGTGCTTTTGGACCGTTTTGAGCTTGTGGTGGCCCATTTTGGTCCTCCGAAAATCCCAAAATGCCTTGAAAATGGGCTGTCTTGGGACCAAAAATGGGTCAAAAATGGGTCAAAAACGCATTTTTCCAAACCTCAGCCTAGACCATTTGGGGTGCACAAACGGGTGAAATGAGCCCATTTTGAGCCCATTTTGGGGCATTTTGGCCCCTTAGAAGTCCAAAAAGCCTTGAAAGTGGGCCTTGTGGTGATGGGGTTCACTTGCAAGCTGATTTCACTTTGTCAAGAGCCATCAATGTGTGAATCATTCTTGATGTCCCTCACCAGTCATAGCTGATGTTCCCTCCCCCAACAGCTCGGTCCCAATATTCAGTCTTGATTAGGGTTAGGGTTAGGGTTAGGGTCACCGAGCTGGTGGAACCAGTCTTGGTTTTATAACCCTTTTTAGTGTCTAGGGTGGACCTACCAGGTTTAGCAGCAAGCAAGCAAGCAAGCAGCAAGCAGCACGCGCGAAATGGCTAAAAATCAGAACTCCATCGTGGTGCTTCAGATTCAGGTGAAATTTTGGTGGATGATACCTATGGGTGTGAAGTACAATCACACAAAGTTTGAGCAAAGAACTCAACGGTGGCGGCCGGGAACGGGATTCGCAAGTGGCGGACCTCGGTTTCAAAAACTGCAGTTTAGGGCCAAAAATAGCCATTTTTGGGCCAAAAAAGCCCTGGAACACATTCAAAACGGCCAAATGACGGGGAACGGTGGGTACAGTCCACGTGCGGCTTGACTTCCCCGTGTCAACGAGCTCTTTGCGGCCCTCTAACTCCATGATATGTCCCGGAAACGGCCCAAAAAGGCCGCAGAAGCTGCAAATGCCGACAGCCACAAACCAAGAATAGGCCAAATCTTTGGCTACATGGCTCAAAATGCGATTCCGAGGGCACCTAGTCCACCCGCAACCCCCCACTTTTTGTGGTTTCCACCCCTCAGAATTGCCCAAACGGACGCCTAGACCCCAATACCTAGGCCCACTAGGGTGCGGCAAGCTGCAAGCTCAAGCCCAAAGAGGTGGGTGCCCAAATGGGTCTACAGGGTCCATTAGGGGCAAAAAGATGACTTTTCTCAAAAATGATCCTAGACCATGTGCAACGCTAAAACAAGTGTTTTTGGACCGTTTTGAGCTTGTGGTGGCCCATTTTGGTCCTCCGAAAATCCCAAAATGCCTTGAAAATGGGCTGTCTTGGGACCAAAAATGGGTCAAAAATGGGTCAAAACCGCATTTTTCCAAACCTCAGCCTAGACCATTTGGGGTGCACAAACGGGTGAAATGAGCCCATTTTGAGCCCATTTTGGGGCATTTTGGCCCCTCAGAAGTCCAAAAAGCCTTGAAAGTGGGCCTTGTGGTGATGGGGTTCACTTGCAAGCTGATTTCACTTTGTCAAGAGCCATCAATGTGTGAATCATTCTTGATGTCCCTCACCAGTCATAGCCGATGTTCCCTCCCCCACCAGCTCGGTCCCAATATTCAGTCTTGATTAGGGTTAGAGTTAGGGTTAGGGTTAGGGTCATGGGTAGGGTTAGGTGTAGGGTTAGGAGCAGGCTGAGGGTTGGGGTGGGCGTTAGAGTCAAGATTGGGTTCAAGTATAGCGTTGGGGTGCTCCACCGCCTGGGCGGGGAGGGATGCTACGTGGGCAAGGGGAATGAAAAAAAAATTTTCGGGCGCCTTCGGCGCCACCATATGTATGGTCAGTAGCCATTGACCCTTGGTAACTAAGTGGGCCCGGAGGGCCCGAATGGGGGGGGGGGGGGAGTCGCGTACCGGGACCGAGGAGACGGCCCCCCCGTGGGCCTCCCGTTGGCGCCGTTGGCACTAAGCTGGTCCAGGAGTGCCCCACCATTGGGCGCTGCACAGTGATGGCAGATAGAATTGATGATGGGCACCTTTGCTCCCGTGCTGTATGGGCCTGGCAGTAAGTGCTGAGGCTGGGCCTCAGGGCGTGGGCGTGACCACAGGGCCAAACGCACCTGTGGCTTGGTGGGGGTTGCTGAATTGAGATGTTCCGAGGAAAGGAGCTGTTGCTGTTGGTGGTGCAGATGAGGAGGCCCTGCAGTTGAGTTGATTTGGTGGTACAACGGGGTAAGGGGAGGGTTGGGTTGGGTTGGGTTGTCTGGTCTCACAGCCGCCCAGACTGTTTAACGGTCCCTGAACCCCACCAAAGTGCTGATGGGAGGGAGATACCGCCATGCTTGTCTGTGTTGCCTGCGTGTGTCCTTTGGGGTGGGGGGGGGAGGGCGGCAGGTGTCCAGTGCCGCTACACGTTTCTGGCTTGTGTTTTGGTCTGGCCATATCCCTCACCTGCGCCCTGCCACTTGCCAACAGGCACTGCACAATATGGATGCTGTTGCGAGTGTTGCGGAGGGAGGGGGGAGCCCGGCCCACCTCTTTCGCTTCAACGCTTCGCCCCTGCCTGTCTTTCCAAAACAAAACCAGATGATGACATGTCCTTTGGGATCCAGCTGCAGAGCGAGCGGGTGCAGGTGACTTGGCACCTTCCCTCGAGGGACCAACATTTCTCCTGGGACCCAATGCTACCACCAACACCAGGGCTGCTGCAGCAACAGCGCAGCAGACACACCAGCACCTGAGACCAGAGTGTTTGCTTTTTACCAGAAAAAAAAAGCAAGGGGCTGTCCAGAAGTGAAACCCCCACCCCTTTGTTTCAAGCACCAAAATAATAGCAAGCATGCCAAATGTGTGGTGCTGTGGAATGTTTCAGGGCAAGGGCCGGTCCCGATGTACTCTGAGCACCCCCAAAAAGGCAGATGCACACACGTTCATATCCTACCCCCAAAATGCAAAACACATAAAAGCGCCTCATAATATGAGGGGAGGGGGTTTCGTCCATTCTTCTAGACAGAAAGAGAGTGGTGGTTTTGTATTGTCGCCTATTTGGACGCTGACGACGGCCGTTTTGAGCCCCCTGTGGCAGTTGGAAAGATGACAATGGCTTCTAGGCTACCTGGGGGCAAATGTGGGGCAACCGATGGTGGCTATGTGCCAGGCGACTGCAGTTGGACCGGAAGTTTTTTCAATAACATTTTAAGAACAGCACTGTCGAGTGCACGAACAAACGCCGCCCCAGATCTTACAATTTGATTTCGTTCGCAATACACTTCCAATGTCCATCATCAGCCACCCCAGACATCACAACCATTTCCCTTGCTCACTGCGAATCAAGACAGCCTCTGCCACATACCTTCCAATCCTCCTGCAACCCACGCAGCAGGGGAGCAAAACCCGGCTGCACTCTAAGGGCGTGGAAAAGAGGGGGCCCCCAGTTGCAGCTGTTACTTCTTGTGGTGGTACCCCCCTGCAGTCTAGACAAGGCTCGCTGCCCAGAAGATGACGGAAACAACGCCTGCTGTTGTTGGACAAGGGTGTTGCCTGCGCGCTACAGTGTGCACGGTGCACATATAGACATGGTGCAATATCCCGAAAACAAGGGGGTAAAACATGCCACAAATGATGTCATGCCCCAATCACCTTCAATTGCACAAATTTCAACTGAATTCCAAAACACCACACTGCACACAGAGCGAAATCCCTCGTTTGCCAACAAGTTGCATCGCAGAAATCTATGTTACAAAATGTGACGGAGACAACACTCGGTGCTGTTTAGACATGGGGCTTCGTTGGCCGTAAGAACAACAATGGTCGCCAACCTCAAGCCTCACACCGAGAAACATCACATCATGGAGCTGTTTGGACGTATGCTTTCAACGGGTCGCGTCACGGCCCCCATGCTACATCTCAACCTCTGCCTCCCCCCGTCAATTGCAGCACAGTCTCTGCACGGAGGAAACTCTGATGATGCCAAAACTGCATACAGAAATGGGCTGACATGTTGTAGAACTAGCACTTCAAAGCCAATGAGGTGGCACAATACAAAGATGGCCGAAAACATGCTTCACATGTGATATTGTGATCATTGCGCGGGCGCAGTACCAAAGATATCAGTGTTGGGAATTTTCGATTTCTGAGCTGTTGAGGCTGTAAACTGTCTCAGCGGTTTGACCACAATTTCATTGCAAATCCTCATCTATTGTGGGGGCCATGTCCGACAAGGGATGAACATCCGAATGTCAGCCCCTTCCTTGGGCTATGGTACCAGAACGTACCCCTCAAAAGAGGGGGGCAGGGGCATGGCGTTTCCCATATGTGCGGGCCCGCCATGTTTTGACCACACAACCTCCGGGAGGCGATGCCAAAGAGGGGGATGGACAGGGCCATGAGGCAGGTCCTCGACGGAACATGTCACGCCCGAACCTCCTGACCTCAGGAACACAAAAACAAACCCAGCGTCTTTGAGTCGGAACATGTCGGATAGTAATTCAGCCTCAGAAAACTCGTGTGCTTGTCAAACTTGTCTTTGAAGAAGGACTTGTCACCCCCTGAGGTATGCCGGTGTGCCATGCGACCGCAGTCAAGCGGAGGCGACATGGATGGGAAACGGGTATTATCGGCCACTCACGCGCGGAATGGCTGTGGTGCGGTGCGCGGGGACCGATGCCAAGTTGCAGGAGAACCGCGTGTTCCACCCGCGAGGGTTTCTGCACCGATCGCTGAACATCGTTGTGTACAGTTCCACACGCATGTTCTTGACAAAGCGACTGATGCACCGCGCGGCGGATTCGTGAGGCGGGGGATCAACGGCCGTGGCTGCCCTCAATATCATGAAGACCGCCGGGCACTGTTACTGCCGACAGAAGCGCCGCCGGGCACCCCTCGGCCACGAAGGCGACGAACATCTGCTGCGTCCGGAGGGGCACTGGCCCGTGGGAGGGGGGCGGGCCAACGGGGCCCGGCGGTGGTGGGAGGGTGAGCCATCGGGGCAACGGGGGGCGTAGTCACTCCACGGCTCAACCACCGAACAAGTGACGCGGGTTGTTTGGGCCTTGGGTGGCGCTTCGCCGAACACCACAACACAACTCAATGGCCAAACAGTGGCCAAGACCATGGGCCATGCACCGGCCCCGGGGGGAGACAGACGCCCCATGCGAAACCGCAGTCCGCTCATGTCCATTTCCTGAAAAGAGCTCTTCAGGCGCCTTCGGTGCGAACACTCAATGTAGGCCCCAGGGCCTTGACGCAGCCGCACTATCCCGGGCCCCGGAGGAGCGGCGGGGCCGGGGGGGGGGGGGGGTCATGAGGTCAGGTTTGGAAAGAACCGGCGATCCTGACCTCCTGCCAGACTCACTCCGTTCAATTCAGCTCAAACAAAGTGTTTTGCCGTGCCGCTCTCGCAGCCCAAACCAGCCCAGCACCGAATGTCCCCTCGAGTGCACTGCACTGACACGGCCATCGAAACTTTCGTGGGCTGTCTGGGTCAGCTCTTCCCCCTCCGGGGGCCGGGGGAGGGGGGGGGGGGGGGTGCTTGCCTGGTCCCGGATTCCCGGTCACGAGGGCATGATCTGCAAGTACCGCCGGCCACTGCCCAGTGCCATCAGCTACTCTCCAAAACCCGTCAGTTTTCTCTCCAGCAGCCGTCACTTCCAGACGGCCGGCGCTTACCCTCTAAACCGCTGCCGGCTGGGGGGCAGAAATGGGTTCCCATAATGACGGTCCTGTCCGACAGCGCTGTGCTCTCTCTTTGAATCAGAGAATGCCTCCAAACCCCCGGGTCTCGATGCCCATTGCTGCAATGCCCCCCCCCTTCTTCGTGAGCGCGTGCAAAAAGGCAATCCCCAGATTCGGAGGGAGTGTGGGGACGACTGCGGACGAAACAGACCCAATCCGACGGCAATGATCTCCGTCAAAATGACTGCCAAATGGTGGACGGTATCGTAGTACTGCTGCAGTTGTCCCTTGAATTGCGGGGGCGTCGCAGGCCTGAAGTACAGCGGATACACAAGAGCACTTTGCGCGTGCTTTCAGAACGGCCTTGGGCCCGCTGGTCCGCTTCGGGTTTGGGCGGCAGGCGTCGGGGTGTAGTCTTCATGAGTCGCACGACACGCCCGGCACCGTCGGGCCCCTTCAGGCAGTACCTACCGGACATCCATCAACCGACGGCGGTGGGGAGGTGACTGGCACTGGCCAACGCGTCATTGATGGCGATTGGCGGTCTTCCGACGGTGCCTCGGGGCTTGGCCAACGGCGGGTACCACGAATGCAACGAGGATCGGTTGTTGACCACCGGCGGTTCAGACTTCTTTTGGGAGCATCCAGAGACGCCAACGGCCCCGCATGCCCCGTGGCTCAAACGGCGGTCATCGGCCTCCAGAGGGACGGCAGGCGAGTGCATACCAGCGGTTGCAGCCATCCATGCAGCGGTTGTCCGGATGCTCGTCATCAAGTTCCGGGTGCGGCTTGTGGCCGAAATCGAAGCCTGAGTCAATTGCAATCAGCGGAATTGAAAGGGTGGGCAGACAGATGCCCCGATACGAAGCGCATGCAATATGGCAGCTCCAATGCGACGCAGGGAAGCCCCCCCCCCCCCCCAGTCCCCTCCGCTCTGCTGCCTCGACCCCATCCAGTACCGTGGCCTGTGTTGGTCCACAGGCGAGGGCCTTCATGCAAAAGCAGGAGCAGTGTCGCCCCGTTCATCCCGTTGCCACGATGCTGCTCCCTATGCGCCATTGCGCATGTTGGAAGCAACACGGGTGCCCGACTTGTTTTGCGCTCTCAGCTGCTCTTTTTTTCCTTCGTTCATCCGCTCCCAATGCCTTGGCTTCCGTCTGGCACCATCCTCTGCCGTGCCCTGTACTGGGGGCACTAGTACATGCCTGTCACCAGCCCAGACACGTACCAGTGGTAGACACGTGCTGGTGGTAAACATGGTGAAGTCGTGCTACACAAGGAAATGTATCTCCTACTCTCACTTCTGCGGGCATCCCCGCCTCCGCCGATCCTGTTCTGCACGCGGTGGTTGACCTCCGCAGCCTCCAGATCCGACCTCGAGCTTGGCGGGTTCGCATGCGATGCGGTGTGCCATGGTCGTAGACATGTACCATGTGGAAACAGTTCCATCAACGCGCCGGGGAGGAGACAAGCAGCTGAACAGCAGCAAACGGTGCAACACAGGTCTCTCTTGCAATAAAAAAAATGGAACCATGAAATGCATGAACAGTTGCAGATGCAACGCCTGTTGTTGTCTGATCTTCTACAACCAGTTCACGGAGCGGCACATAAGTGATATCAATGCCTTTTGTTCGCTTTGTCTTTTCTTTTCTGCTGGGTCTGGGGTGGCACCAGCGGGGAGGGGAATTAATGGGAGTGCTTCGGTCAGACCCCTGAGGGCGGTGAGTAGGAACAGGAACCCCTTTCTGTGTCGGTGTCCCCTCACCGGGGGAGCAATACTTTCTGGCACAACCAACATACTTCAATCAAAAGGCGGTTTTGCTTCCTGAAACGCCCTGAAACCCCCGGCAGAGCAGAAGGGGGGGGCAGAGGGATACCATGCTTACCCCCCCCCCGCGGGGGCATTTGGAAGGGGGGGAGGGTCTGAAGGGGTTTTCTGCTGCACAGGGGCTTCCCCAGTATAATAGGTGAACCCCCCCCAACAAAAAACACCCGTGGGGGGGGGGGGGTTGGGGACCGAAAAGTTTGTGTACTAAAAATGGCCCGACCAGGTTTTCCCTTGTTGTAAATTTCGTTTTCTCCCACTATGGTCACTTTGGTCTGGGGATTTGGGGGTTGGGGGGATCAATGGTCGGTTCTGATAGACTGAATGTCCCCGCCATAGACACTTTCAGGCATTAGTGGGGGGGGGGCTTTGGGGGAGGGGGGGTGGGAGACATGTCAGCCACAATCCGGGCAAAGGGACAATTCCCCCTCTGGATTGTGTTACCGGGTAGCGAGTGCTGCGGCCTCACACTTGGACCCAAAATTTGTCTCCCAGAAAAAAAAAGCACAAAACTGAATACGACCAAGAAACAACAGTGGGGGATTGGCATCCATGCATCCAAAATCCATCTTAATCCCCCCCCCCTCCCGGGAGCAATTTCGGAAAAAGGGAGGGTTTCCCAAACCCCCGCATGGTATCCAATATTTTAGAATTTTAGGGTTCTGCAAATGCACCGCAGTTGTCGCCAGATCCTTGACCCCGAAAAATTGGCGCTTTTGGCCAAATTTCCGTCAGAAACTGAGGGGATTGTCTGGGGCCCCATGGCCATAGGGCCACAGCGCGAGGTCGATCTTGAAAGGGTTGACAAGAGGCGCCGAAGTCACGCAGAGGCGGGCATGGGCGGGGTCTCGAGAGGCGCTGGCGGTGCTCACGGACAAGTCCCGCATCCGGGAGCGCCGGTCCCGCATCCCCTGCCCTCGTCCATCCCCTGGAGCCGCCGCAAGTACGTACCTTCCTTCCAGTCACGCGTCTGCTTTGTGAACTCGTCGTCAAACCAGCCGCGCGCGTTGTCTTCACTGCGCTTGACCTGAACACACCAAAGCCCTGGGCTCACTCATCACCCGGGCCTTTCACCGGATGACTTGTGCTCGGACTAGTGCATCCCGCCCAAAATTGCCGTCATCCGTCTTTTTCAACGCATCTACCGGGGCCGAGAGGAGCCCCTCCGCCCGCCTTACAGACAACGTACCCCCCCCCCTTTGCAAGAGCAACACTAAAATTTCGAACGGAATTCCGAAATTTCGACGGAAACAGCTCCTCCTGTTGTTCTGACGAAGGGGGGGATTTATAAAGGGCAAAGTGGGAAATGGTTCCCAAAGATACGGCAACAACACTCGCTGTTTCTCTGACGAGGGTGTTGCTCTTGCAACGGGGGATAGCTCAGAAGCGAGGTGCAATGTTATCTCTGCCCCTGCCCTGAGAATGGCGATCAGAAGTCCCGGTCGCCTTCCTCGGCGTCGGTTCAGTGAGACATGGAACGCCCTCTTCGCAAAACACAGGCAAAGCGGCGCGGATGAGACCACGAAGCACAACGAAGACTGCGGGTGCGAAAATGGCAGCGTCCACGTGGGCCCCGGGCCGAGACATTCGGGTGCCGGCGGGGCACAGGGCCAGGCAGTGCGCGAGAGGGGGCCTGGACGCTCGCTGGACATCCGTTGCACACGCTCTCGTGCACTGCGCCCCGGCGCACTGCCTCGACGCCCAAGCGGACCACCTCGCCACACCGCCTGATCACACGGCACCATCGCAGACAGGGCCCCCGCACGCAGTGCCGCTACACACGAATGCTTCGGCACACATGCCTAACATTCAGTGCGCCCTGAAGGGCGTGTGTGTCGGGGGGAGGGGGGCTGACCTTCCTCCTCCTGAGCACGGGCCTCCTTCGCCCTGTGTCACCCCGTCCTCGTGGTGCCTGCGGGCAATGCTCCTGATGCACCGCAAAATCATGTGCGGAGGCACTGCGTGGCACACAACGTCGTCACTCATCCCTCATCAGAGCGTTGATTGGATCCGGTGGCACAACGACTGTACCCGTAGTCAGAGCCGCATGCGTCTGACCACTAACACACCTTTTGTTTGACATCCTTCGGCTGCAAAAAGAAGTCGCGGGTCACTGCATATGTGTCTTGAATCACTGCGTCGGGGATGCCGTGGCCCACGACCTTAAAAAAGCCCCACTCTTGGCACGCCTGTCAAACGGGACGCCGGTGTAGCACTGCACGGAGGTTGCGGAGTCAGGGCACACCATAATGCAAGGCCCAAAATGAAAAGACGGGGGGCTCGAACTCTTTGGAAAGCCTCAGCCGACCACAGCGACTATTGTTGATTGTTTCACCAACCGATCCGGTGACCATTGGCTGACGTGGCTCAGTGGCAACTGAGCGGTCCCCCCCCCCCCTGCGCAAGCACGGCCCATGTGAAGGAAAACAACGGTCAGACGGTCAGACCCGCGCTGAGACAAGGATGGGCCTACCATGCCCCCCCTTGCCAATGGCCTGGGCCAAGATTCTTCTTTCCCGGAAAGGAGGGCATTGACAGTGGGCGTCATGACCCTTTATTCCTGGTGGGGGGGCCATTGGCATGTAGGAAGGAGGGCCATTGGCTCCGAGTATTATCAAAAAGTTTCAAAAAAAACTGGCGTGTGAGCATTTTCTCGCCCGTGCATCTTGTTGAGGCATTGTTTGGATGCATCCCTTCTAGGGCACACATCTTTTGAATGGTTGTAGGTCTCACTTCCCTCCATTTTTTAGCGACTCACCTGTCATGCATGAAAAGCACTCTCTAGTTATCAATATCCCTAGGCAGCTCCTGTATGGGAAGCAGACACGTCAGCTCGCTGGGGTTTGGAAGTCCCCAGGTCTGGGCAGCTCCTGCATGGGCAACATGCAATATGCAATATTGTTTAAACAAAGACCAAAAGCATTTCCATCCATGATATACTTCCCCTTCATGACCAAAATAATCTTGTGTGTCCAATGGGCAACATTTGGCAGCTCGAAAATAAACCAAAACACGGGATTCTTCAACAAAAAATCCTTCGGGGGGCCAAGATTCTTCGTTCCTAAAAGGGGGGCCATTGACACGGGGGGCCATGATTCTTCATTCTGGTTGGGGGGCCATTGGCATGGGGGGGGCATTGGCAAGGGGGGGGGGGGGGGTGGTACTTGCGCTGAGCAGGTCTTTGGCCACAGGTTCTGACGTGAACGTCCCAATTCATTGCAGCTTGTGCAGACATGGGCTGCACTCCCAGGCGGAGGGTTGGTCTAAGCAGACATGCCATGTTGCATGCGGGACCCAGCCCCTGTCGCTGACCACGCAGCGCTCAAATCCACGTCATCTTACATGCTCAACCACCAAAACTGTGGTCAGGAAAATGATAGGCAGATGGGGTCATCGCGCTGAGACAGCGCTGTCCAAGGCACTTTTAAAAAAATGTCTTGACACTTTGTGGGTCTGACATGCGATGCTATAACAACCGCTGGCAGATCCAAATAGGGTATGAGAATCCAGCCATACAGTGAAGCACATAGGGGAAGGCCTTGCTGTTTTAGGGGTGGGGGGGTAATCCACAAGGGCATAGGAAGGAAACTGGTATTATTACAAGCACTAGTTTCAAGCCAAAGAAGACGTGCAGGGGGAGGGTACATGCTCAATCAAAGAAGAATGACTGAAAGAACCCCAAGTCTTAAGAATGGCCCTCGTGTGAGCACCTCTGCCATCTTCCGCACCAATCATTCGTTTAAGTCCTTCCCTTTTGTCCCCTACCTCCAAAAGACACCGGTTTTTGCTGATGTTTTGGGGGCTGTCACTCCACATCACAGATCTCACCACCGCTCCAATGGGGATGGGGTACCAGCCACTGCTGTGGACATGAGCCCCCTGCCGGAGCCCAGAAATTGGCGTAAGCAGCGCGCCGTGTTGTTCAGACCACGGGGGCTACCGCAAGCCAATGTGTGACCCCGAGGGGCATGCAACCGTTTTGGGGGTTGTACGGGGGGCGCTATCATCATTCAAACTGCAACAGTTCTTGTGTTCGAGAGGATATGCTATGGACAATCTAGATGAAGCACAACGTATTCATCCGTCATAAAACTGCATCCATATCTACAATCAAACTGCAACTATCGTGCTTGTTCACCTGATGACTTATATATCGGCATGTGCTGCCTTCATGCTACATACTGTGTGTCTTACCTCCCACTGCTACCGTGATCAAGCACTCCTTCGGCTCTCAGTTGCTGTGGTAGTCCTATGGTGTGTTCTGCCGTGTGTCTGTGTGTTCCATTGCTGTTGCTGTCTCATGGTGCTGTGGTCAGTGCATATGGCTGTAGTGCGTAGTTGGTGCGAGGGGGCCGGAGGCCCAGCCTCTCGTTTTAAATTTCTGCTTGGACGCTTCGTTCCTGTGTATTGTGGTGCAAAAGCAGGGTTTTGCGGCAAGTACCCCAGCGGCAGCGCAGCCGGCTGCCGCACTGAAGACGGGGGTTCGAATCCCCCTCAGCAGGCGAGCTGAGGGGGAATACGAGGAGGAGATGCGGTTCCGGAGCCGCAAGGTGGCACCGGTGGTGGAGCGCGCTGCTGCAGGTGTGTGGTGGCGGATGCCTTTTTGTTGCACTCTCAGGTATAACTGACACTGATCTGTGACATAACTCAGTGTGAAAAACTATGAGGACGAGACACGCCACCCGTCGCACCGGCGGTACCGGTGGTGGAGCGGGATGCTGAAGGGGGCGGTGGCGGAGGCCTCACCAACGGGCCCCTGGACGGACAGACGAACCGGGGTTCGAACCCCCGACCACGACGAGCGCCAGCCATGGCGCATACCACTAGACCATCCATGTCTCTTACCCTAAATGACGCGAATTTCGCATATACCGTATACGAAAACTCTCTCAGGGGCGGGGATCGTGCCATTCATCGTGCCAAGTAGGGGCAGCATAATACTGAGGTGCAGGGGGCCTATGCGCTAGTCTGATGGAAACAGGTGTTTACGGCGTTTCCGCCTGGGGACTGACACGTCTGTACTCGCAGAGGAGTCAGAATCACTGCCCATAGAGATAGTTTCGTCATCGGAGTCAAATCTCAGTGGGGCAACACTCGTATCTGAGCCCGTAGGCGTGGAAAAACCCTCAGGAAGGGACCTGTCACAAGGGGTATGCAACAGCTGCAGGTCCAGTGCAGTGAGTAGCTGTGTGGCTGGGCTGGTGCCCAAGGGGATCACTCCGGGAGTGTGTGCAGGAGATGGTCGGGGGTCCCTTGTAGGCAGAACAGGCGTGGCAGGTGTAACCGGTATGTGATCAGGAGCAAAGGTGTCAAAAATTACAGGTGGTGGGGATGGCTCTGTGTCCTCTGTGTCCGATTCAGACTCAGATTCGGAATCCGAGACCACAATGTGATTGCGGTCCTGTCTGCTGGGCTCAGTGGAGCATCTCACAGCGATACGCTGTGGTGGCACAGAGCGCCTGATATGTTGTGTCATGGGTACGCTGGACTGCATGAGTAGTGGGCTGGACAATCGGCCCGTCTCAGCAAGTGCGTCCGCCTCCTCGTTACCTACAATCCCGACATGTGACGGAACTTTGATCCACTGTATCTCTCGATCCGATTTGTCAAGCTCTGCGAGGAGCTGTTTCCAAAGTTCTACGTTGCTGAGCGGGCCATTGGAGCCCACCCAGTTATTTAGTTCCCACTTCTTGGCTTTCCCATTTGCCCCCAGAAAAACAAGAGAGGAGTCAGTGCAGATGGCGATTTTCCCTGACGGGAAAAGCTTGATAGCCTGGATTGCTGCGTAGAGTTCGGCGGTATTGTTAGTCTGTCGCAGACCTGGGGGGAGATGGGCACCTATGGCATGCAGGCCCGGGGCATAAATGCCATATCCTCCAACATAGCCAATTTTGGCCACCTTTTCAGAAGAACCATCAGTGTAGATAATGTGAAACCCCTGGTCCTCGAGTTCACATATGAGGGCTTCAAGTTTGGCAGAGTCTCGCATAGCTCTGTCAAGTTTGTTTTGTTGTCTTCGTTGTGCTTTCGAAATAGGGGGGGTGGGTGGGGCAGGGTTCAGATTGGGGTGAACCAGTTTCCCTTCATTCAAGAGTGAAGAGAGAGACTTTGCAAAAAGCGAAATATCATTGGGGGTTGTACGGGGGGGGAGGGGGGCTTGGTTGACCCAAACCTTGGGGGTCGGTGGGTTGGGCGGTCAGCTGCCGGGCTCCCCAGGGGTGGTCGGTGGGTACCCCAACATACATACCTCAAAATGATCCCCATGACGCGCTGATCATTTTAAATGTACACAAGTGGGATAAAATTTTTTTTCAAAAAAAATTGCCCATCAACTTAGGCTCCCATCAGCCAAGGTCCGGCCTGGAGGTCTGGTGGTGGTCAAAATCCTTTTTTGTGTTTTTCATCCATTTTTGAAATCTCCACAAAATTCTGAGTATTTTGAGTATAGACGAATAGTGTCAAACAAAAAATTTCCCCCTGCCATATGCCTAAAACAAAATCTCCGGCGCCCACAAAACCCATTGTTCCATACAACCATTTTGGGGTCTGTAGAGGGGTCGCCCCCCCCCCCCCCCCCCCCCCCCTTTGAGGTTGGGCCCTGGCCGGGAGCAGCCCCCGTGGTTCAGACCAGGGCGTAGTCAGTGCATCACAGCGCACATAGTGCATTGACGACAAGATGTGATGTGTTGTTCTCAAAGCGGGGCAAAACGTGCCAAAAATTTCAGCACACCCCCATCCTCGTTCCTTGCACAAGGAAGCAGGTTGAAGGAGCTGCACCGCAGAGAGCGCAAAATCTCTGATGGCAAAAAAAAAAAGCAACGCTGAATTCCATGGCTCAGAACTTGTGGGAAACTGCACGTCGTGTTGATTGGACATGTGGGTTGCTTGGGCAAAAGGGGAGGAGGGGTCAGACTTGCACGAAAAGCAATAATCGCAATTTAGCCTGTGCCGCCACTCAACGGCGTGACCCGCTTTGGGCCTTCTGATGTGCCATGGTCCTCGCTGGGGCTCCCGTGTCAGCCTTCGTTTTGCAGCTGAACCCCTGCCAGCCTGAGGCATCTGATTTCCAACGTGCATCACGTGCCCTACGCAGTGACCACACAGGGCCAGGCTGGTGCCGGGTAACCCTTCGGTGCCCTCCAGTGGCTGGACCCACCCGTTGAGTTCTCTCGTAGTCGTCAGGGAGACCTTCATGTTGCGCATGCCCTTTTGCCCACAGTTGAATGTTCCATATGTCAGGGGCGTAACGTCTGCCCAGTGCCGCGGGCGCCCTGGTAGAGGACGCACAGTGCCTGCACCGGGGTACGCGGACCCTCTCAGCTCTGATTGCAGGACGCACTGTTTGACATCATGGAGGGAAGTGTTGGAAAAAAAAAAGGAACAACCAATGCGCACAACGCCACGGGTGGACAAAATCAGGATTCAGCACTTATCCAGTGGCTGAGCACCGAGCAGTCGTTTGCCGGTGTCCGTAACTCACACAGATATCGAGAAGGGATTACCATGTGCAAGCATGGGCTTCTTGAAATCTGGTGGCACGGCGCTTTCACTACTTCTCAGAATTCTGTTAGTCTTATTTCGAACGAGAGATCAGCAATCGAGCAGTCTTGTGTGAATTGAAGTTAGTTTAGCAGTACATCCAATCCAGAAAATGTCATCCAAATGCAATCTTGAGTACATGGCACTGCTCTTTATGTCCGCAACGAGATACCTACACCAGTCTTGATAGATGTGGGGGTTCCGGCTTTGTGGTTTGTGATTTGCGCCACGCATTGCGATGGACTGGTGAAGGGGTTCAGCCAAGCATTTTGCCTATCTATGGATGGGGGGGGGGAGGCACCGGTTGTTCGGGACCAGGCCAATCTGCGCGTCACTGGCCTGAGGCTGGGGCAATGGGCACACTTGATGGATGTCTTGTGTGACACGATTGACTTGGTCCGCATCCCCTGCTAGGGCAGACAGATCGATCGTCGGGATGTCAATGGGCCCCCCTTTGGATGTGGCCTTTGATACCTTGTTGGAGTTGGACGTGAGACCCCAGAAATGGGCATCACGGTCGATTTCTGGGGTCGGCGTGGAGTCACTAAAACCTGGAGACAAAGAGGAGGAGGCAGGCCTTTGCTTAACATTGGGGGGGGAGGGGGCAGCGGTGTGGTGCAGCTGACCAACCCACCCACCCAGCCACCCAAAATAGAGAGAAACAACCGCACCGCGCGCTCGTTCTTCATTGCTGTTTTACGCACTTCTGACGGATTTTCAGGGCGGCAGGGATGCGGTGGCCTCCTGGGTTGGCATACAACAACGGAGGCCTCCACTCTACCTCCTCACCAATGTGATGGTGGTGGTAGCTGCTCACAACCCCTTTTGGTGGTGGGGAGGGTTGAATACAAAGAGACCTCTTCCGCACAAAAAGGGTGCCCCACACGGTGCCCAAGCCTGTGGGGCAGTCATTTCGACACGTCTCGCGCTTTGAACCTCACGGGTTGGTTATTCCCGTCAGGTGCCCCACAGCGTGCTGCGGCCTATGTTGATGTCCAGATGTTCATGTCACTCAGTTGGAGTCCTCTTCCTCATTCTCTGCATCATCCTCCTCAGCAGAAGCAAGGGACGAGCCTGAAGCTCACAACTCCACACCCATTATCGTCAGCAAATTTTCGATTCCGCTGCCTTCCCACAAGCTCTACTTATGCGTGTGGGAGAGTGGCGCTTGTGGCCTACAGTGACGAAATGAAAAAATAGTGCATTCATAAAATAGCGTGTGCAAAACGTGCACACCGTGCATAGTACCGGGCGCACCGCACATTTGTGTCTCTCATCGGAAAAAGTGGTGCAAAATATTTCAGGACAATGGAAAATATTTTTGCACAACTCTTTCTGGCTTCGCCGATGCTGATGCTGAGGCTGGGGATGTGTGTGTGCCAATTGCCAATTGCCCCCGCCATTGGGGTGTTTTCATGGCCATCAGTTCTTGCCAGTGCGTGGGTGTGTGTGTGTGTGTGTGTGTGTGTGTGCGTGGGGTATTGCCATTTTTACCAGGTCTCCCGGATTAGCCCGTATGGCCACTCTGGCGTCCTCGGGTCGGGTCACTCCCATCGAAGCAGGCCCACTGCGGGCTCAGGGTGCGTCCCTGTGTTACCCCTCGACCAGTGTGATATGCACTCTGGACCAGAACCTGGCTCGCTGCCCCAGGACCACCCTGGAAGTGAGGGTGGCAGCTCCGTGGCTTCCGCTGGGCCAGCTCCACGGTAATGGTTCAACGAGCCTGTCATGGCCATGTTGCCCCGTGTGTTGTGTGTGTGATGGGGCAATCACAGCTGGTGGTGCTCGCGGCAGCGAGGCGGCATCCATGCCTACTCATTCAGCGACTTTCCCAGAAAGGATGCCCTTGACGCACGGCTGCCGCCGCCCGCCTCCAGGCACGCCCACTCCGGGAATCGAACCCATGACCTCTCGGGTGCGAGTCCTACGCTTAGCCCGGTTGAGTTAGCCGGGGATCCTTGTGTGTGTGTGTGTGTGTGTGTGTGTGTGTGTGTGTGTGCCAAGGTATCAATCCAATCATGCTCAAACTGCGAGGTTCAACATTCCTACATCCTACCAGTACCACTACCACTACTGTGTGTATGTGTGTGTGTGATACTCTAGTGTGTACAGTACAGTAGGCGTACATACCGTGTTGCTTTGGCGCCTTCGACAATGAGGGGCGACATGTTGACAAAGATCACACCGCACCATGAAAACAGCGATAGACAACAACCTTTGCCCATGATTTTTTGTTTTTGATCTGCCCTCCTCCCTGGCTCTTGCCAAGGATTGGAGAGGAGGCTGGCTGGGTGGGTGGGTGTGAGAACAACATTCTCAATTTTTTTTGGCAAAATGCCAAATCTTTGCTTGAGCAAAATTTTCTGATTTGAATGGAATTTCGGGCCACATGTCTCACCGGCAGAGAGTATTTTGCTCATATTTATGTGCAAAGTATTTCCTCCATAACGGCGCGTTCTGCACCAATATTATCGGGTGTATTTGGCATTCATCATGAACTTCATAACAAATGCAAACATGGAACGTCAAACATTAATCCGTAGGCCACATTTGTAGCTGACAAGCTAAGGAGGGCGTACAGACCGCACACGGCGCGCACATGACAAGGAGAAATTGGGTTTTTTTGGCTACAATTGGCAATATCCTTGCCTATACAGACCATACCTCACCCCCATTCGTCGAGAATTGGGGAGCGCTGTCAGTGTAGACGGTTTGAGAGGGCTGTAGGGGGTTTTGGTGGATTGTACGGTGTTGTTGAGTATCACAGAGGTCGGAAAAATACTGTTGAGTGGTGAAGGACGTTGTGGAGGGTTCTGGAAGAGTTGTGTATGGAAGCTTCTCAGATGAGTGTTGCGTATTTAAAGCGTTGCAGAGGGTTGTAGCTGGTTGTGGAGGAAGAGGGTCGGCGAGGATTGATCATTGCCGCAAGGCAAATAATGTCAGTGAAGGTAGAGGACATAGTGTGGACGGCGGTGATGGGGACCCTCAAACAAATTTGGGAATCAGTATTCCATGCCATTAACATGGCTGAGCATTACTTGCTTCCCAGTCGTTGGGTAAACGAGCTGATGATGTGTCTTCTGAAAACCGTCATCCCCGAAAATGTGTATAAACCTGTATCAGCTTGCGCAAACCTCCACAATGTTATGCACTTCTCTGCAACCCTTTACAACCCTTTGCAGTTCCGTGTCACTGCGAGTACTGTTGTGCTCACTGAGCATATGCTTCAACACAAAACAAGGTCGTTTGCCATCTGAAATTTTCAGGTATTCCTGCACGAGGCGATTCACCGCAGAGGGAGGCGCACTACTATGCACCAGGGGAATATGTCCTGTCGCACCGCTTCATGCTGATGCCCCTCAAAGTTGTGTGCTGCTGCGACCTCACATCTACCCCTGTCCCTCCAGCACACATACTGTTCTTCATCTGCATCCACTGATGTCGCCTACCGAATTTGTTTGAGCTCCCGCATCTCCCCACAGTCCTCATGTTTGTGGTGGTTCTCCATCTCATCCCCCATTGATGGGTGATGGGTGATTGTGCACGACCAACCGATTGCAGGGCACGGAACATAAAGCTGCAAGTGTGACGGATTGGCCTGAGGGATAGAGCAAGAACGGGGTTGCAATCCCCCCTCCTGTTCCAGCGAGACAAATGCAACGTTTCCGCGGCCGACACCGCATCTTTTTCATGGAATTTAACGCCATACAAGGTGCAGAAAGGAGGTGGTGGTGGTCTCTTTGGTCAAAAATCTATACCCCACGGGGGGGCGACTACAACCGGTCCTGATGCGACCCACCCCCCAACTATCTTTCAAAACTCGGGGGGGGGGGGGGGGGTCCAGCCGGGGATCGGGGGGGTGTTCCTGCCGGGGGTCGGGGGGGGGGGGGTCTGGCTGGGGGTCATGGGGGTGTCCAGCCAGGGGTGAAAGGGGGGGGGGTTAGGGTTAGGGCTAGGGTTAGGGTCACCGAGCTGGTGGAACCAGTCTTGGTTTTATAACCCTTTTTAGTGTCTAGGGTGGACCTACCAGGTTTAGCAAGCAAGCAGCAAGCAGCAAGCAGCAAGCAGCAAGCAGCACGCGCGAAATGGGCCAAAATCAGAACTCCGTCGTGGTGCTTTGGATTTGAGTGAAATTTTGGTGGATGATACCTATGGGTGTGAAGTACAATCACACAAAGTTTGAGCAAGAAACTTGACAGTGGTGGCCGGGAACGGGATTCGCAAGTGGCGGACCTCAGTTTCAAAAACTGCATTTTAGGGCCAAAACAGCCATTTTTCGGCCAAAAAAGCCCTAGAACACTTTCAAAACGGCCAAACGAAGGGAAACGGTGGCTACACTGCATGTGCGGCTTGACTTCCCCGAGTCAACGAGCTCTTTGCCGCCCTCTAACTCCATGATATGTCCCGGAAACGGCCTAAAAAGGCCCCCAGAAACAAACCAAGAATAGGCCATATCTTTGGCTACATGGCTCAAAATGCGATTCCGAGGGCACCTATTCCACCCGCAACCCCCCACTTTTTGTGGTTTCCACCCCTCAGAATTGCCCAAAGGGACGCCTAGACCCCAATGCCTAGGCCCACTAGGCTGCGGCAAGCTGCAAGCTGAAGCCCAAACAGGTGGTTGCCCAAATGGGTCAACAGGGTCCAGTAGGGGCAAAAAGATGACTTTTCTCAAAAATGATCCTAGACCATGTGCGACGCTAAAACAAGTGTTTTTGGACCGTTTTGAGCTTGTGGTGGCCCATTTTGGTACTCCGAAAATCCCGAAATGCCTTGAAACTGGGCTGTTTTGGGACCAAAAATGGGTCAAAAATGGGTCAAAAACGCATTTTTCCAGACCTCATCCTAGACCATTTGGGGTGCACAAACGGGTGAAATAGGCCCATTTTGAGCCCATTTCGGGGGCATTTTGGCCCCTCAGAAGTCCAAAAAGCCTTCAACGTGGGCCTCGTGGCACCCCGTAATGCGTGAAACAAGGAACATGCAACACTTGACAGGCACACAATAGCCGGATAGAGACATCAATTTTTTGGTACAGGTATGTGGCAGGAAGTACAATGCATTGTACATATGCATCGATTTGCTCATAACAAGAGAAAGAGGAACGGGATCGCGGTGAAGCGAAAGCCGAGCGCAGACGTCAACACGAAGCTTGGGGAGCACATTCATTCCGAGTGGAGTACGGGGTTAGGTTGCTCGCTTCAAGGTTAGGATGAACGTGGTCCAATGTTGGAACTCATGCAGTCGAAAATGAATGGGATCGCGGTGAAGCGAAAGCCATTTGCAAACACATAAAAGGGGAGGGGGATACGAACCAAACAGTGCAATTCGTGCAATAATGGGATCGCGGTGAAGCGAAAGCCATTTGCAAACTCAGAAGGAGGGAGGGGAAGACAAAACATTCAGTGACATTCATGCAATAATGGGATCGCGGTGAAGCGAAATCCAATTGCCAAGGCAAAAAGAGGGGAGGGATTACGGAACACACAACCACATGCATGCAACCCTCAATCGCCATCATTAACCTACAGTCAATCAATGACATACATGCAAGATCATTAACCTACCTGACGCACGGGAGCAGATATCTGGTGGTTAGGGGAACACTGAACACACAATGACACAAGGCGGACTTTTTAACTTCTCTATCTACCTATCACGCACAAGAGCAAATGTTGGAACTCATGCAGTCGAAAATGAATGGGATCGCGGTGAAGCGAAAGCCATTTGCAAACACATAAAAGGGGAGGGGAATACAAAACAGACAGTGCAATTCGTGCAATAATGGGATCGCGGTGAAGCGAAAGCCATTTGCAAACTCAAAAGGAGGGAGGGGAAAACAAAACATGCAGTGACATTCATGCAATAATGGCATCACGATGAAGCGAAAACCAGTTGCCAATGCAAAATGAGGGGAGAGGAATACGAAACACACAACAACATGCATGCAACCCTCAATCGCCATCCCCCAACCAATTGACTTTCCTCCACCCTAGTACGCACAGAAGCATAGGCACTACCCCACCAGCTCGGTCCCAATATTCAGTCTTCATTAGGGTCACCGAGCTGGTGGAACCAGTCTTGGTTTTATAACCCTTTTTAGTGTCTAGGGTGGACCTACCAGGTTTAGCAAGCAAGCAGCAAGCAGCAAGCAGCAAGCAGCAAGCAGCACGCGCGAAATGGGCCAAAATCAGAACTCCGTCGTGGTGCTTCGGATTCGGGTGAAATTTTGGTGGATGATACCTATGGGTGTGAAGTACAATCACACAAAGTTTGAGCAAGAAACTCAACGGTGGCGGCCGGGAACGGGATTCGCAAGTGGCGGACCTCAGTTTCAAAAGCTGCAGTTTAGGGCCAAAAACAGCCATTTTTGGGCTTAAGAAGCCCTGGAACACATTCAAAACGGCCAAACAAAGGGAAACGGTGGGTACACTCCACGTGCGGCTTGACTTCCCCATGTCAACGAGCTCTTTGCGGCCCTCTAACTCCATGATATGTCGTGGAAACGGCCCAAAAAGGCCCCCAGAAGCTCCAAATGCCGACAGCCACAAACCAAGAATAGGCCATATCTTTGGCTACATGGCTCAAAATGCGATTCCGAGGGCACCTACTCCACCCGCAACCCCCCACTTTTTGTGGTTTCCACCCCTCAAAATTGCCCAAATGGACGTCTAGACCCCCATACCTAGGCCCACTAGGTTGCGGCAAGCTGCGAGCTCAAGTGTCTAGGGTGGACCTACCAGGTTTAGCAAGCAAGCAGCAAGCAGCAAGCAAGCAGCACGCGCGAAATGGGCCAAAATCAGAACTCCGTCGTGGTGCTTCGGATTCGGCTGAAATTTTGGTGGATGATACCTATGGGTGTGAAGTACAATCACACAAAGTTTGAGCAAGAAACTCAACGGTGGCGGCCGGGAACGGGATTCGCAAGTGGCGGACCTCAGTTTCAAAAACTGCAGTTTAGGGCCAAAAACAGCCATTTTTGGGCTTAAAAAGCCCTAGAACACATTCAAAACGGCCAAACAAAGGGAAACGGTGGGTACACTCCACGCGCGGCTTGACTTCTTCATGTCAACGAGCTCTTTGCGGCCCTCTAACTCCATGATATGTCGTGGAAACGGCCCAAAAAGGCCCCCAGAAGCTCCAAATGCCGACAGCCACAAACCAAGAATAGGCCATATCTTTGGCTACATGGCTCAAAATGCGATTCCGAGGGCACCTACTCCACCCGCAACCCCCCACTTTTTGTGGTTTCCACCCCTCAAAATTGCCCAAATGGACGTCTAGACCCCCATACCTAGGCCCACTAGGTTGCGGCAAGCTGCAAGCTCAAGCCCAAACAGGTGGGTGCCCAAATGGGTCAACAGGGTCCAGTAGGGGCAAAAGAAAGACTTTTCTCAAAAATGATCCTCAACCATGTGCGACGCTAAAACAAGTGTTTTTGGACCGTTTTGAGCTTGTGGTGGCCCATTTTGGTACTCCGAAAATCCCAAAATGCCTTGGAAATGGGCTGTTTTGGGACCAAAAATGGGTAAAAAATGGGTCAAAAACGCATTTTTCCAAACCTCATCCTAGACCATTTGGGGTGCACAAACGGGTGAAATGAGCCCATTTTGAGCCCATTTTGGGGTATTTTGGCCCCTCAGAAGTCCAAAAAGCCTTGAAAGTGGGCCTCGTGGTGATGGGGTTCACTTGCAAGCCGATTCCACTTTGTCAAGAGCCATCAATGTGTGAATCATTCTTGGTGTCCCTCACCAGTCATAGCTGATGTTCCCTCCCCCACCAGCTCGGTCCCAATATTCAGTCTTGATTAGCCCTAGGGTTAGGGTCACCGAGCTGGTGGAACCAGTCTTGGTTTTATAACCCTTTTTAGTGTCTAGGGTGGACCTACTAGGTTTAGCAGCAGCAGCAAGCAAGCAGCAGCAGCAAGCAAGCAAGCAGCACGCGCGAACTGGACAAAAATCAGAACTCCGTCGTGGTGCTTCGGATTCGGGTGAAATTTTGGTGGATGATACCTATGGGTGTGAAGTACAATCACACAAAGTTTGAGCAAGAAACTCAACGGTGGCGGCCGGGAACGGGATTCGCAAGTGGCAAACCTCAGTTTCAAAAGCTGCAGTTTAGGGCCAAAAACAGCATTTTTGGGCCAAAAAAGCCCTGGAACACATTCAAAGCGGCCAAACGAAGGGAAACAGTGGGTACACTCCACGTGCGGCTTGACTTCCCCGTGTCAACGAGCTCTTTGCGGCCCTCTAACGCCATGATGTGTCCCAGAAACGGCCCAAAAAGGCCCCCAGAAGCTCCAAATACCGACAGCCACAAACCAAGAATAGGCCATATCTTTGGCGACATGGCTCAAAATGCGATTCCGAGGGCACCTACTCCACCCGCAACCCCCCACTTTTTGTGGTTTCCACCCCTCAGAATAGCCTAAACGGACGCCTAGACCCCAATACCTAGGCCCACTAGGCTGCGGCAAGCTGCAAGCTCAAGCCCAAACAGGTGGTTGCCCAAATGGGTCTACAGGGTCCAGTAGGGGCAAAAAGATGATTTTTCTCAAAAATGATCCTAGACCATGTGCAACGCTAAAACAAGTGTTTTTGGACCGTTTTGAGCTTGTGGTGGCCCATTTTGGTCCTCCGAAAATCCCGAAATGCCTTGAAACTGGGCTGTTTTGGGACCAAAAATGGGTCAAAAATGGCTCAAAAACGCATTTTTCCAAACCTCATCCTAGACCATTTGGGGTGCACAAACGGGTGAAATGAGCCCATTTTGAGCCCATTTTGAGCCCATTTTGGGGCATTTTGGCCCCTTAGAAGTCCAAAAAGCCTTCAAAGTGGGCCTTGTGGTGATGGGGTTCACTTGCAGGCTGATTTCACTTTGTCAAGAGCCATCAATGTGTAAATCATTCTCGATGTCCCTCACTAGTCATAGCTGATGTTCCCTCCCCCACCAGCTCGGTCCCAATATTCAGTCTTGATTAGGGTCACCGAGCTGGTGGAACCAGTCTTGGTTTTATAACCCTTTTTAGTGTCTAGGGTGGACCTACCAGGTTTGGCAAGCAAGCAGCAAGCAGCAAGCAGCAGCACGCGCGAAATGGGTAAAAATCAGAATTCCGTCGTGGTGCTTCCGATTCGGGTGAAGTTTTGGTGGATGATACCTATGGGTGTGAAGTACAATCACACAAAGTTTGAGCAAGAAACTCAACGGTGGCGGCCGGGAACGGGATTCGCAAGTGGCAGACCTCAGTTTCAAAAGCTGCAGTTTAGGGCCAAAAACAGCATTTTTGGGCCAAAAAAGCCCTGGAACACATTCAAAGCGGCCAAACGAAGGGAAACAGTGGGTACACTCCACGTGCGGCTTGACTTCCCCGTGTCAACGAGCTCTTTGCGGCCCTCTAACGCCATGATGTGTCCCAGAAACGGCCCAAAAAGGCCCCCAGAAGCTCCAAATACCGACAGCCACAAACCAAGAATAGGCCATATCTTTGGCGACATGGCTCAAAATGCGATTCCGAGGGCACCTACTCCACCCGCAACCCCCCACTTTTTGTGGTTTCCATCCCTCAGAATAGCCTAAACGGACGCCTAGACCCCAATACCTAGGCCCACTAGGCTGCGGCAAGCTGCAAGCTCAAGCCCAAACAGGTGGTTGCCCAAATGGGTCTACAGGGTCCAGTAGGGGCAAAAAGATGATTTTTCTCAAAAATGATCCTAGACCATGTGCGACGCTAAAACAAGTGTTTTTGGACCGTTTTGAGCTTGTGGTGGCCCATTTTGGTCCTCCGAAAATCCCAAAATGCCTTGAAAATGGGCTGTTTTGGGACAAAAAATGGGTCAAAAACGCATTTTTCCAAACCTCATCCTAGACCATTTGGGGTGCACAAACGGGTGAAATGAGCCCATTTTGAGCATATTTGGGGCATTTTGGCCCCTCAGAAGTCCAAAAAGCCTTGAAAGTGGGCCTCGTGGTGATGGGGTTCACTTGCAAGCTGATTTCACTTTGTCAAGAGCCATCAATGTGTGAATCATTCTTGATGTCCCTCACCAGTCATAGCTGATGTTCCCCCCCCCACCAGCTCGGTCCCAATATTCAGTCTTGATTAGGGTTAGGGCTAGGGTTAGGGTCACCGAGCTGGTGGAACCAGTCTTGGTTTTATAACCCTTTTTAGTGTCTAGGGTGGACCTACCAGGTTTAGCAGCAGCAGCAGCAGCAGCAAGCAGCAGCAGCAAGCAGCAGCAGCAAGCAGCAAGCAGCAGCACGCGCGAAATGGGTAAAAATCAGACCTCCGTCGTGGGGGTTCAGATTCGGGTGAAATTTTGGTGGATGATACCTATGGGTGTGAAGTACAATCACACAAAGTTTGAGCAAAGAACTCAACGGTGGCGGCCGGGAACGGGATTCGCAAGTGGCGGACCTCAGTTTCAAAAGCTGCAGTTTAGGGCCAAAAACAGCCATTGTTGGGCTTAAAAAGCCCTAGAACACATTCAAAACGGCCAAACGAAGGGAAACGGTGGGTACACTCCACGTGCGGCTTGACTTCCCCGTGTCAACGAGCTCTTTGCGGCCCTCTAACTCCATGATATGTCCAGGAAACGGCCTAAAAAGGCCCCCAGAAGCTCCAAATGCCGACAGCCACAAACCAAGAATAGGCCATATCTTTGGCTACATGGCTCAAAATGCGATTCCGAGGGCACCTATTCCACCCACAACCCCCCACTTTTTGTGGTTTCCACCCCTCAAAATTGCCTAAACGGACGCCTAGACCCCCGTACCTAGGCCCGGTAGGCTGCGGCAAGCTGCTAGCTCAAACCGAAATAGGTGGGTGCCCAAATGGGTCATCAGGGTCCAACAGGGGCAAAAAGATGATTTTTCTCAAAAATGATCCTAGACCATGTGCGACGCTAAAACAAGTGTTTTTGGACCGTTTTGAGCTTGTGGTGGCCCATTTTGGTACTCCGAAAATCCCAAAATGCCTTGAAAATGGGCTGTTTTGAGACCAAAAATGGGTCAAAAATGGGTCAAAAACGCATTTTTCCAGACCTCATCCTAGACCATTTGGGGTGCACAAACGGGTGAAATAGGCCCATTTTGAGCCCATTTTGGGGGCATTTTGGCCCCTCAGAAGTCCAACAAAAGCCTTGAAAGTGGGCCTCGTGGTGAAGGGGATCACTTGCAAGCTGATTCCACTCTGTCAACGGGCTTCACTGTGTGCCTCATTGGTGTCCCTCACCATTCATAGGTGATGTTCCCTCCCCCACCAGCTCAGTCCCAATATTCAGTCTTGATAGGGATAGGGTTAGCCCTAGGTTAGGGTTAGGGTCACCGAGTTGGTGGAACCAGTCTTGGTTTTATAACCCTTTTTAGGGTCTAGGGTGGACCTACCAGGTTTAGCAGCAGCAGCAACAAGCAGCAAGCAGCAACAAGCAGCAAGCAGCACGCGCGAAATGGGGAAAAATCAGAATTCCGTCGTGGGACTTCACATTCGGCTGAAATTTTGGTGGATGATACCTATGGGTGTGAGGGACAACCACACAAAGTTTGAGCGAGAAACTCAATGGTGGCGGCCGGGAACGGGTGTCGCAAGTGGCGGACCTCAGTTTCAAAAACTGCAATTTAGGGCCAAAAACAGCCATTTTTGGGCCAAAAGAGCCCTAGAACCCATTCAAAACGGCCAAGGAAAGGGAAAGGGTGGGTGCACTCCATGTGCGGCTTGACTTTCTTGTGTCAACGAGCCATTTGCGGCCCTCTGACTCCACCATATGTCTCGGAAACGGCCCAAAAAGGCCCCCACAAGCCCCAAATTTTGTGCAGATTGGCTGGCGACAGCCACAAACCAAGAATAGGCCATATCTTTGGCTACATGGCTCAAAATGTGATTCCGAGGGCACCTACTACACCCGCAACCCCCCTCGTTTTGTGGTTTCCACCCCTCAAAATTGCCCAAATGGACGCCTAGACCCCCGTACCCAAGCCCACTAGGCTGCGGCAAGCTGCAAGCTCAAGCCCAAACAGGTGGGTGCCCAAATGGGTCAATAGGGTCCAATAGGGGCAGAAAAATGACTTTTCTCAAAAATGATCCTAGACCATGTGTGATGATCCTAGACCAAGTGTTTTTGGACTGTTTTGAGCTTGGGGTGGCCCATTTTGGTCCTCCGAAAATCCCAAAATGCCTTGAAGATGCGCTGTTTTGGGACCAAAAATGGGTCAAAAATGGGTCAAAAACGCATTTTTCCAGACCTCATCCTAGACCATTTGGGGTGCACAAACGGGTGAAATGAGCCTATTTTGAGCCCATTTTGGGGCATTTTGGCCCCTCACAAGTCCACAAAAGCCTTGAAAGTGGGCCTTGTGGTGAAGGGGATCACTTGCAAGCTGATGCCACCCTGTCAACGGCCTTCAATGTGTAACTCATTGGTGTCCCTCACCATTCATATCTAATGTTCCCTCCTCCACCAGCTCGGTCCCAATATTCAGTCTTGATTAGGGTTAGGGCTAGGGTTGTGGTTGCTGGTAGGGCCTGCAACCCTCCTGTAGCCCTCCTTCAGGTCAAAAAATGTTTCTTGTTGTTTTAACACAAATATGATTTCTCTACAAAATTTTGAGTATTTTGAGTATAAACACATAGTATGAAAAAAAAAATTGGCGCCTTCGGCGCCATAGAGTTTTCTCTAGGGACACTTGTTGGTGGCCGACCCGGCACCACTATCTTTCAAAACCCGGGGGGGGGGGAGGGGGGGGGGCTGGGGGGGGTCGCATACAAGGACCGGGCCCGGCCGCCCCCCCGTGCTATACCCATTCAGTAGGAATTCATTTTTTTTTGGGAAGACAAATTCACACCATATGGCAATCATATGTCAGAACTGGAAGTAGTGTGGGCAAGGACTATGACCGATCCAATTTCAAAGCGTAAGCTACAAATGCTGCATTTAGTACTAAAGTGGGGGTCCACTTTTTTGGGGTTGGTTTTTTCTCCAATTCTACACCCATTTTGATTTCTTATTGTTAAGTAAATAACAATCAACCAGCCAAAAACCACCATCCATATATGACACAGACCCTCAAGGCACCATCGACCTACAACATAGACCCTCATGACAGTCAATACGGACCAAAAGCAGGGGATTGTTGATGATGCGGTCCAATGTGTTGCCCATGACTAAATATTTGCCCATTTGGGGATGCATTTGATGATATCATCAGTCACCATTGCATAAAGACACACTGAAAATGGGCAAATATCATCAATGATTCCGCTGTGAATGTGGGCAGCACATTTCTTGTCGTGTGTCTCAGAAATGATGTGGGCAGATATTGTTCTCTTGATTGTGGTCTACATGTTTGCCATAACACCGGCACATCAATCGTTTGCGTTGTGCAGCCCATATTTCCCAAACTTCTTTTTTTTTGTACTCCGCCAGTCCATAGAAGGCCCCAGTAGGGGGCGGAAACATGGCAATGCCATGGTCCGTAAAGGTAGTACATGTTGGTCTGTCCGGGGCGTTTCACAAAAACAGTCCCTCGAATTCCCAGTAGTAGTACGTGCAACCATCAGGGTATGCCTTATCGGCCACGCATCCCAAAGAGACGCTGCGGGCTGAGTCTGCCCTAGTCCCTACAATGAGGGCACCTGATACTCAACTGTCATATTTCCCAAACTTCTTCACCGGTCATCCACAGCGATGTTTTTGACCTGTGGTCTATGTTTCTTCTCCTTTTCTTCCGCTTTCACTCGTTGGACATGTGTTGTAGTGTTGTTGCCAGCAACATTGGCTGCTGGTTGTGCAGATTGAGCTGCATCAGCAACTCAGCAAGTTCAGTGGAGTTAAGAGGTTGAGCAATACATGTGGTACTCTACTGGTACTCTAGGTGACAAACTTGTTCGGTAGCACAATGTACACCGTAAGCACAAGAGTTTCTCTTGTCAAGGTCAGGCTGCAGTTAAAATTACTCGACGGGCCGCAAATGTTCCAAATCATGCATTGTTGCCCCCTTTGACCCACAAAAGTAGACTTCAGTATGTCTGTGGGTAAATGGAGCAACAAAATGCCAAAAACTATCTGGAAAAGTTGACAAGTAATACAATTTCCTGTCTGACCGTGCTGCAATGACTGTTATGGCTTTTGACAATGTGACAAGTAAAAAAAGCAACGTTCTCGCAGAATGCTCTGGCAATTCCGGTCGCCTGGAAAGGCGGCGGGGGGGGTCGCGTAGGATCGCAAAACCTTGAATCGCATGGGGCTCTGGCGCTGTCCTTTAGAGACCGTATCAACTTTTTAATCCATTTTTTCTTGCTGTATTGAAAGCCCAACAGCACTACAGGACCGCTTAAAGCTGACGGCGCCCGTGACGGCTGTGAGGGGTTAACCAATAGTGGTTGGGGGCGGGTCCAAAAAGACGTAGAGGCAAATCCGTGGAAGCAGACAACAACCAGTGGCACGGAGTTCCTTGCCACATTTCCGCACATGTCAGCCCCATCCCAATGTTGAGGGTCAAGACATTGTAACTGGTGCACATGGTAGATGTAGACAGGGGTTCCCTGACAGCAGACAATGGTAAATACAGATGTGATTTCCTGACAGTAGACAGGTGTACACTATGATTAAGTGACTAGACAGTTGTAGACAGCGATTCTCAGGCACAAATATTGTGCCGTATGTAACCAATGTGCACGTTTGTTGAAAAGGCGCAGTGATCATATGAAATCACCTCTTGAGCTGTATTAGCATACCAGCTGCTGCAAAATATTACCGCGGAAACCCTCGTTTTTTCAAACAAGGGGCTGATCTCCCCTGTGCATTGGCCTGTGTGTTGCCATCGGCACCCCACTCGGGAAATGCGCTGTGGGAGGGCTGCTCATTGTGCCTTCGAACCGAACGCTCCAGTGGCATAGTCCTGTACTGTTGCTCACTGCAACCGACAGAAAAACAACTCAGGAAGCCTGAGTCACTTGTTGGCCCCCACTCCTGTTCCGAGTCTCACAGCCTATCGCTGGTTGCTGCCTGCTGGGGGAGATGAATACCCCCTGTGTGACATCCCGTCTGGTTGTTGTTCCTTTACGGGGCCCTTGACAGTTACCTGTTCCTCCCTTCGCATGTTGCGTCAGGTTGCTGCTTTCTGTCGGCCGCTGCGGCCGGTGCTCTTGCTGGTGTCGTTTCCGTGTTCGCGGAGCCCAGTAGTTGGTGTGTTGGGGCTGTGCCGGTTGTTGCCGGGGTCGTTTGACTGTTTTTGCTGTCCACGCGCCTCTGTCCACAGGCCGTCCATAGCCTGCCTCACTGTGTTTCTCTGTGCGTGAGGCCCAGGTGCCCTGTTCCTCCGGGCGCTGTCCCGGCCGTCCACCATATGTCCTTTTCCCCCTCACGGCTGGTCTGCCCCTGATGGGCTCCCGCTCCTGTTGCGCAAACAGCCCATCTGGCCATCCCCCCCCCCCCCCCAAGCCCAGTGAACAATAAAGCATAAAATATACAATCCAAACAGGAGCGTTCGTTGGACACGCCGTTCGGTACTCAATTGATTCAGTACCGAAACCCGGTATTAATTGAGTACCGAAAAAATACCGTCCGAACGGAAATGACACGGTGGGGGGGGGGTTAGTGCAACCCTTGAACATTTGCACTCCGCCAATTTCCGATGATAGGTGCACAAAATAGCTTTGCCCCACAGACACTGGAATTTCCCAAGGGACAGTTGGGTGTCCAAAAAATTTGTTTCCCACCTGTGGAGACTTAAAACACAGTCAATTGGGAATTCAACAATTAGTAAAAAGGAAAAGAGGCCCTCACTGTACATTGTTGCACTGAGCGAATCAAAGTGCGTCCACCTGTGCAAAGTGATGAGGTACTAGTGAGGGATGTACACCTGGGAGCGCAAAACAGGATCTCATGGGCACAGGGATCGCAAAATCCACTCTTTGGTGGTAGGTGGATGGGCAGGAGCCCCGGGGTCACGGGCTTCCACCAAATATTGGAGAGCACATGGGGAAACCCATGTGCACCAACAGGTTGTTTCCCCGGCCAAGATCCTATTCATCCCCACTCCATGAACAGCACCCGAGTAGTGGTGCACTGGGGACCAGATGCCTGACCCACAAACCGCCAATCTTAAACTCCGTGCCTCCCACTGAGAACTGGGACCTCCATCAAGGACAACTCAAGACTACCGGTGTCTCCCCAATGACACAGTGGCCGTCATGGCACCTTCCCGGGCCCCTGTTGCATGAGCACCTCCTTGACCAACCAAAAGACGGCTTGACCAGGTTTGGCAGTTGGGTTTCTGTAGATGGTGTTGCACAGGACCCCCACTGCTGGTTTCCGGACAGCACCACGACCGTTGGCACCAGGGAACCCTTGCAAGGCGTGCACTGTGCGCTACCTTTAGACTAGTGCCAAGTTCTTGCACTGTGTGCGCACTGCGTGCATACTGCGCATGCAAAGGCCAGGATACTGGCCCAAGAATACCTGTCACCTGTCTGGTAGCAAATAGGATGAAGGGGAGGGCGGTAGTGATTCTGATCGTGGACACGACACACTTGTTGATGGCGAGTGAGGACAGTGATGTGGTGGGAATGAAGGCCGTACCACAAACTCCTCAAGGTCCACGGAGATTGACATGTGTATTCTACGAACAAAGTGCAAAATACAGTAGTTTCACAGCAGACACCCTGGAGTTGTATGACCACATACCAGGCTCAGGGTGCCCGTTTGACATTTGGCAACAAACATGGGAGAGGCATGAACGCAAGGAAGGGGGCTGAGTTACAACCGTAACACCGACCGTAGGAAAGATTGGCCCGGTTTCCTCAATAGCACCGGAAGGTTGAAGGCCCAAAATAACGCTCCCTCAAAGATGCCCGGCGCGCACCCCGTGCGCTAAAGCACATGCGGGGGAGGAAATAGGGGAAAATGGTTGAAAATGGGCAAAAATGGTTGACAATTCAAATATGCCACATCCTAAATGCTTAGGAAGCTAAAAAAACTCTGGTACGAGACCAAAAACTTGTGAAAAGGGGCCGAAACTAGGATTCGAGTATTTGCTGACATCCAAAACTTCGCACTACGTGCGCACTGCGTGCATGGCATTCCCTAGACCCCTGAAGAACCGCCACACCAACCCCTCAAAATTAGGCCACCCCAACTACCCTAGCTCGACTACTAAGTACAATGTTAGATGTAGCAACTTGTGTGCATAGCTTGCATGACATAGTTGCAGAATCCCAAGCGCACACAAAATTTGTTGGGACAGGTCAAAGATGATGACGAGCACTCTTCCTTGTCATATGAGGTATCTTGGCTGACCACAATGAGGCCGACATGGACTGCTCGGGGCTTGACATGGCGATGCTGATGTATGTATCTTGAGAAAGCTGTACTCAATCTCCCATGCTAACCGCTAGGCCAGGAGTCACTACCCACAATCAAGTGCTGGTTTGAGTATACGAGCACGACTTGATGAGACTATCAATTGCAACTGTGACTTTATATACACAACTTGCATACTTCAGATCAAAGAGGACATCCCAAAAGGCCCTAAGGTCGAGAGGGACATCTTTCGCGGCTTGTTGACGGGCTTTGACCAACAATGCACGGGACCAAGACGAGGATTGGCTAGCCTGTTTGACGGTGGAGACCATTACGGGAGGGAGCATTGTAGGTTGCTCCTTGTCCAGCAAAAAATGTGTGAAAAGGGGTGAAGATAGGTAAAAATGGGTGAAATTGGGTGAACTTCCAAATGTGTCATATCCCAAATGTGGAAGAAGCAAGAAAATACCTGTTATCAAACAACAATGATGCCCCTAGTATCACAAAATATGGGTTTCTAGTATGGCCAAACCCCCAAATAGTTGCATTGCGTGCGCACTGCGCTAAGGGTGCCCCCCGCCCATGCCATGAGGTGCTGTACTTTTCTATGCCCGAGTCAGGCACTAAAACACACAGTCCCTTGAGGAAATGGTGCTTTGACAAGCGCACTCTGCCGGCACATGGGCCAGCCTTTGACTGGTGAGAGGATTGCTGCATCATGGAATCCATTGTGGCAGGTTTCTCAACCTTCTAGAAACAAACACACCAGGCAGACAGATGCACAACATGCCCCACAAACCAGACAACTCCCAACAACATGGCACGCCAAGCTTGTGACTGTCACAATATCCCAACAAAAGGAGCCCACGCCGGTGAGGAAATGGAATAATACAGTCCCCAGAGACTCCGCCTGTCTTAGGGCCCTCCAGCCAGGGCGGAGGTTCAGCATTGCGGGAATCGAACTTAATTCACGGGCATTGGAAGAATGTTCTGCCGCTCAGTTACCTAGTCCCATTCTGGGGTGGATGGGGGCGGTGGCCAACCGGGTGGGTGGGTGGGGGTTGATGCTTGACCCGAACCACCAACAAACAATCAGGGGTAGAGTAGTGTAAACCGGATCCATTTTTTGGATTGCCACTTGCCGGCAGCTCACTCTCGAAATTTGTCAGCTTGCGATACATCCTATACATCACGAAATGCCACATCCGATGAGCCGACACAGCAAAAGACAATCAGTCGAGCACAGGCCTGACAGCGGGTGGTGCGATAGAAGGATGGACGCTAAGAGTCGTTGGTAGGTTAATGAGGCCTTAGTGCAGGCACCGGCAGCGGAATCCCCCTGCCAAACGAAAGGTCAGGCGTGCATACTGTTTGGGATCACCCACCCTCTGCTAAGCCATGCGCGTGGGGCGTGGAGGAGCTGTTCTGCGGATATATAAAAGGGGTCAGCGGGTCCTCGAGAAATAAATTGCCGAAAAACTTTCCCTGCGGCAAGAGAAAACAGCGCTTGCGGCTGTCCGGTGCGCTGTGCATCGAAAGGGCCTCTCGCCAAGAAAGGCGACGCGCCAACTGGCGTGTTGTTGCGCCCGGCACTATCGGTCAGTCATAACCGGCGTCGGTTCACCCCCTGATTACTGATCCGCTGCCAAATCCAGACCTGCCCATTGGCAAATCTTGGGCACAAGCAGTTACTCGAAGACTGCAAAGATGTGTTGTAAGGGAAGAGCATTGAAATCAGGGCTGGCGTGTGATTACGGAGGCGAAGCTGAGAAAGCTGCAAACCACATGGAGCCAAGCATCCTGTCTGCTCACGGAGGCCGCACATGGGGCCAAGGGCGGGGGGGGGGCGTTGCAACAAAGGCTGAGTGAGTGTGCCGGTTGGTACTTCCGGGTGCACGTATTTGTTCACCTTTTGAGGAGGGACCCCTCCACGCGTGGATGGGGGGTTGGGTTGGCGCATTGGGTTTGGGGTGAAGGGTGAAGGGTGACCCCCCTCTCCCAGTTGAAACCCGAGATATGTGCCCGCGGGGAGGCAAAATGCCAGGCGCCAGCCCCCCAAAGTCATGATGCCAGCGGGTGGGCAGTTCCAAATTGGGGACATCGTCCCGGTGGCATCATGAGCGGGCTCCGTGTATGTGTTTGTTTGTTTTCTGAAAATTATGGTGGTGGTGGGGTCCACCTGTTGGATTGGTGTGGGCGGATTAGATCGAGGGGGGGGGGGGGGGGCTGAGTACCTAAAACAAATGCGCAGAGCTCTTGAGAAATTGTGAAGGGGAAAGAACTGGGAATTCGAAGGCGGAAAGTGGGGTTGCCTATGGCGCCTAACAAACAGCGGTCAGTGGGTGATGAACCGCCTGTGCATCTCGTTTGTATCACCAAAATGCCCACAAAAGGCCCCTTGAAGCAAATTCCTGTCACGCCCCACCTCATGCGATGAATTGCCCTGCCCTGCCCTCCTCCTGCCTTCCCTGCAGTGCCAACCCCCATGTCATGATGCGTCAGATGCCAAATGAGAGGCCTTTGGAATAGTGACTAAGACTGTGATGGCCAGGCAAACGGTTCTTTCTCTTACATCACGTGATACTTTTATCCAGAAAACGACAAAATCTGAGCCACACAAACAAGACGGGAGGTGGGGAACTACTGGTGAGCCAGCACAGCTATGTGCCGGTGGTAGGTTGGTTGAGACATGTGATGGGGGCACCGAGGACGCCTGGGGGTAGTAGTGTGGTTGATGGAAGGCATCCACGCAGCAGCACAGCAGTTGTAGGAGCCGGTGCCTACCTGTTTGAAAGCATAGGACCCGTTGCGAGGAATAACCGTCAAGAGGATCTCACGAATCACGCTTGAGCTCCATCTCCGTCCCGTTGTTTCCACTCCGGATCCAGCTTCATCATCCCCCCCCCCCAATTGCACCACAATGCACAAATGTCTGCTTCAGATACAGGGCCCCAGAATGCCCTGGATCTTCCGGTAGTCCTGCACTTTGCCTTCCCTGGGACCATCCTTGCACCACCTCCCCTTTCTTTACCTCTCCGCCAACAGCATAGAGCCCAACCCCGAAGGGCCAATCCGCTGGTGCCCAATACCCCTCTCCATCTAAATTCCTTCTCAACAACGTGCTCCTCCAAAATGGGGTGCAGGGTCCTTACTTCCCTCCCAAAGCCCGGCCGGTAGTGTGGAAGGGGGGGGGGCATAACACATAAAATCGCCAAACACATACATACATCGCCCTCTCGGCCTCCCCTCCTCTGCCTACACTCTCGCCTCCGTCACATCTTCTGTCCGTTGACTGGCTGCATAACGCTGCGCTCCAGGCTTCCACAGAGATAAGTCCCATGGGTACCGTCACTGGGTATGTCCCTTCGTGATTGGTGCGCCCATTACTTGCGAGCGGGTTTGTTGCCGGCCGGCTGCTGCCCCATCTCTAGCTTGTCCTTCAGCTTTTCAGCTCTGAGCGTCTCGGGTCTGCGCTGGGACTTGGAGCGGTAGCCCTTGTACTGCGGAGCATATCCGCTCTTGAGCTTCGCCTCACGGTACACAACGACCCGCCCCAGGTTGGGATCAACCAAGAGCGCAGCACGGCCACCTTGGTCGTCTCCTCTCGTCAATTTCCTGAGAGATGCAGTGAGAGAAAAAACTGCTCACGGGTTGGCATGTGTCGCGCAAGTGTCTTTGGGGTGATTGCCTGAATGTCAACTTATGGACATGGGGGGTGGGGGTGATCTGGCCGTTTCCCGGCATCATCACCTCAAAAGGTGCGCAGCACCTGTACTCCCATAGCCCCGCAAACAGGATGGCATATCATAGGGCTTACACCTGTTGGAGGGGTGAGTGCGGTATGACCTGGCCTTCCCACACAGACACAGAAGGGGTGGGGCGGCTCCACGGTACGCTCTGTGCAGGAGGAACCGCACTCTTTGTGGCTGCCATCGGCGCTGTGGTCCACATGTGCTCAAGGGCCACCAAGCAATTCAATCGGTGCACAAACTGCCGGTTTGCAAGGCAGCACAGCAAGCCGAGAGTCACTGTCCTGCTCTGCTGCTAAACACGCAGCCTGGAAACGACATGCCATACTAACTCTTCGCTCCGAATCCGGCTTCCCTGCACAAGGGGCACAATCATCATTTCAACAGCACTGGTGTGATTTGGGTACGTACGGCGCATTGGAGTTGGTATGGTACATTCCACTGGTGGTACAAGGCCTAGAATCTGTAGACTGTTGAGGACATGATATGTAGCAGTAGCACTGCCAGATACTCACTGCCTGTATGCAACCACAAAGGTGGAAACAGCTCAGCTTGGGGGATCCAAGGCACTCCCTGCACAAGAGTGGGGGGGCTGGCA
Source organism: Eutreptiella sp. 'Long Island Sound 2002' (assembly GCA_964036045.1). Taxonomy (NCBI): domain Eukaryota; phylum Euglenozoa; class Euglenophyceae; order Eutreptiales; family Eutreptiaceae; genus Eutreptiella; species Eutreptiella sp. 'Long Island Sound 2002'. The sequence goes on from OZ038390.1 coordinate 41,988,969, forward strand.
GATAATGCCAATGCTGTCAACCGCCCATCATTCAGTCTGTTGCCACTGCGCTCAGCTGCATGTCTGGTCTTGGAAACATGTGGCCTGGTGCCGTGGTGGCACCTGTGCAAATGGCCAACACACGTGGTTCGGGTCGCGGTCGATAGAGAACCCACGTGTCAGCAGGCAGCGGCCCCAAAGGAGGTCCGACATTTTGTAGGGCATCCTTCACCATGAGCGGCAGTGCCCCCTCCCCCGTTTGCGAGGAAAACGGCAAAAACACTCACAATCACGGAAACAACGCCTTCTGTTGTTCTTATGGCGGGCTTCGCGCACCCTGAGAAGACACAAGCAGTGGCACTACATCAGCCGCGGTCCAAATAGGGTACCCCGCCCCCCCCTTGCAATCTCCCTCGTGCGCGACGGTCTCCCAGGGGGGGGGGGAGACGGTCACCAAGTGACGGTCTTCCCCTCCCGAATTCTAGTATCACCTAAAGAAAATTTTTCTTCGGCGCCTTTGGCGCCAAGTGTTTCCAATGCTTTTTAGGCCAAGTGACGGTCTCCCAGATGGGGAGGGGGGGGATTGCAAAGGGGGGGGGGGGGGCGGTACGATGCCCTGCACGCCTGGACCACCGGACATGCGGCCCCAAGTGGCAGCACAGCAATCAGCATCCCCAAGCACCGATCTCCTTGCGCCCTTTGGGAGGTTTCGCCTGCAACATCGTTGCAAGATACCCCCGAGGGTACAGGAGGGCACCGCAAGTGGTCGTGTAAATGCAGCCTGGCACAACTACTGGGCTTCAGTGGCACGGAAACGAAACCGCACCGCCTGAGGACGTGGCGTAACGTACACTGGAGCCGACTGACAGACCGCAAAACGAGCGGCAGAGATCAGGAAGAGCACGTTCCCCACAAGATGCGTTGGGTCTGGCCTCTGCACGCCTGTTGGTCAGGCAATGCATTGTGGCCGTTGTGTGTAGTGCCACAGGTACCCTCCCTTGCGGAAGCAACGCCTCTGTCTGAACAACAGGGGGTCTTGTTGCCGTGCAATTTGGCGGTTCCGTTATCTGGTTGTCCTCGAAGATCAAGTTTGTTCGGTGATTCGGAGCCGGTGCTGAGCGATCCCTTACTGAAAACAAGCAGCTGCTTCTCCAAAAGGCTTGCAATGATGATGTGCGAGTGTGTGGGCTGTGTGAGTGTGCGGGCTGTGTGACGGTCCAAAGACTGTTTCAGTGCAATGTAGTGCGGCGCTTGTCATGTGCCCTGTGCCGTGCACAGTCATCACATACGTGCGAACCGTAAAATCCCCCGTCGCTGCTGCAGATCGCAATTGGTACATGACCACCCCCTTCTTCTTCGCCTTGGACTTCTTCTTCAGGAGAACGGGAGTCGGACGCATCTGCAGGGCTGGCGTGCTTCGGAACAGGCAGAGAGAGCTTGGCCCAAACAGCTGCATTGCTGTGGGGCCGAAAAACAGTTTCGGAGCAAGCCGGAACATGGCAGGTGCTGTGGCAGGGGGATGAGCGGGGCATGGACTGAGGGATCAACGCGATTAAATGGGACCGTCGAATCACACCGCTGAAGTGCCCAAACATGACCCACGGTCCTGGGACATTTCCTTTGGCCTACGTTCAAGTGCAAGGTACTCCTTCGGGTGTTAAAGCTGGGACCTGCGAGCCTGTACCCTGCAGCAGCACGCGCTGCTCGTGCAGTGTAAATACATCCTCTTTGGTGTGCCTCTCTGGCATGAGCACGCCACTATGGAGGAGGGTTTCAATGAATCACATGTACACAGGCAGGCAGGCAGGCAGGCACACACACACACAGGCACAGGCACAGGCACACACACACACACACACACACACACACACACACACACACACACACACACACACACACACACACACACACACACACACACACACACACACACACACACACACAAACACACACAAACACATTGGACATACCCCCCCCCCCCCAGCAGCGCCAAAGTACCAAATTAATACGGTCCCTACACCTACTGTAGCTTGGACACGGGCGTAGCTTGCGCGCGGCACATACAACCACCGACACACACGTAAGTGAGCACATAGTATGAGTGCACCTCAATCTCCACCCATGTTCCCAAAGGCATGCAAACGCAAGAAAGTGTTTGAAACATGGAAATTCAGGTTCATACCCATGTTTTCACAAGCAATGAAGCATGAGAAGCCTACAAATGTTTGGCTTGGAAACCCTTCTTGCGATCATACACCATGCGGAACAACTGCACATGCTCACCACTTGAAGATGCCTTTGAAGATGTCTTTGCCTGAGGTTTAGGGGCTGGTTTGGGCTGAGGCAACTTCAAGTCCTTGGGAATGAAATTGCCTTGCATGTGGTCTCTTGTAAAATACAACTTCCCATCAAAGACATGGGCCATTCCCCACACACCTCGTGGCTGCACTACATTTGGTACCGAATTAAAATGAGGTACCAAATTAATATGGTCCCTACGCCTCTGTAGCTTGGACAAGGGCGCAGCTTATACAAGAGGGGGGGGGGGGGGGTAACGAGGAGCAAAGTAAGTGATTTGCAAAACAACCCCCGGTGGTACCCCCCTTTTTCCAAGCTACGGAAAAGACCCAAATGAATACAGTCCCTACGCCTACTGTAGGTCAGACAAGGCCGAAGTTTGCACGCAGCACATGGAGATGGGAACTGTTGCGCTGGTGCAGGCAAAGGGTCAGGATAATGCCCAGTGCCTTGCAAATGCTCTTAGTTGACCGCTTTGCCTCTCCCCAAGTTGATTTGACGTCCGAAGGAAACACAGCGAAAACACAGGCTGCAAAATGCAGCTTGCAGCCTGCATCAGCAAAACCCAACTTCCCAGACTTGCACAGCCTTCCCACCGTCTTCGATTCCTTTTTTAATGCGTTCGGCACGTCGAAAATAAGGGGGTGGAAGATGGGGTGTGGGGTTGGCACAAGGCCTTGGTGGTTGGCTTTGTTAGCGGCGCCTATTGGCCTCTCGCCCTTGAACCTTCTGCTATGACAAGCGGGCATCCGTACTACTGCGGGCATCCGCACTGGCGCGGGCATCCACCTGCCTGGGTGGGAATCTAGAATGCAACTTCTGCCCATGGCGTCCTCCCCTGATGGCCTAATCAGTGCCCGGCATGTGGTCATCACGAAGACCCTCGGTTGGGAGGTGCTCACCACAACCAGCAACATGAATTTCACACAACGCCATGGGTGGGGGGCGGGGGGGATGTGGGTCACGATTCCAATCCGGGACCCAAAATCGTATATGCAGCATATAAATAGGTACTCCGGGTACATTCGCACCTTCAAACATCATTCATGTTTTTGTCATGGAAATTGATTTGGATCTATCTGTGGGTGTCCTTGACGGTGCTACAGCTTGTCGTTGACAACGTCAATGACACCATTGTTCAACTTGCAAGCATTGGAGAACATCAAAGCTATTGAAGAATGCGCTGCCCGTCGGATGGCGGCCGCATTGATTTGAGGGAGCTGCCCGGTTGTCAGTATGATGCCAATGATGCATTGATTCGGTTCAGGCCCAGGCCCAGGTGTGTTCTTGAGTCTGAGATACCAATGAGTACCACCCTGCCAAGAAACAGGCACAAGCCCCATTGATGCAGCCCTAGAAGCAACTGGTTCACACTTATTGGCAATCCATGATACGGTGGCATTTCGTGCTCTATGCGTGTGTGCTACAAACAGGGTGTTGTAAGTCCCTGGGTGGCATGGATCTCTTGGGGGGGTTTTATAAGTGTGGGGGGGTTATTTGGTCATGCCTCCCAGAACTAGAGAAAGTAGGGTGCACGGGGTGACACAGTGAGCACGGTGTGCAGCCTTTGGATATTTACACAGCTTTCACACCCTAGACAGCAAGGACCCCAAAGCAACATGGACATATGAAAAATAGCAAGCAAATGGTTATCTCATCGTGTTTTAATGGCCCGCCCATAGTGTCTGCAGTCCAAAGTCTTGCAGGACATTAAAAATGGCAAAAAAAAATGAATGAGACACATAAATACACACGGTGTCACTAGGTGCAAGGACACGCAAACAACGCTCCACAAGACATCAACGACCACCTTTGCAATCTTGCCATTCATCATACTGCATGTGTTAGTGTTTTGCAGTGCAAGTGGGCCATCAGCCAATACATGTCTTTGTCAACGAGCTTCAAAGACCGACTTTGCTGAGTTTGTGGAAAAGTGGAAACATCCAAATGTGCTGCATACAACCTCTATTTGTGTATTGGCTGCATGAGCGGCATGAGTGTGAGCGCGCTCGCGACATATGTGTGGCCAATTGAGTTTCGTCTACGCTTGTTTTCGTTAGTACAGCCCCATGATGCCTCTCAATCATACCAAGGGCGATGTTTATGGAGAAGATTGGGTGTACGATGTGCGATTTTTAGCTGGGTTCAGTGTTCAGTGATTTTGAAGTGGTCCTAAAAAGTCACCCCATAACTGCACACTCTAAGCAAACGCCACGGTTTGCATGAGTGTTGAAGTGTCCTCCGTATCACATTGCACTTGACACCAGCTTCTCCAATATTTCCAGCAAACAGCCAGAACAAGTAAGGATTGCTGAGAAGGATGAGACTACCTCATGGCTAATGTGCTTGGGCCTTTTGCTTCTTCTGGTGCCTTTGCATTCTTAACCTTTGCATTATTCTCCACCTTCACAACCACACGTCGCAACTAGGAGCCCAAATGCTGCCGTTGGACCCATCCCCAGCTAATTCTCTCCCTCAGGTGTACTTGCTCTTGCAGATTCCTTCCCATCATCCCGCCTCCTGTTGATGCTGATGTGATACGGCCACCGCTGTTCCAACCAACCAATAGACAACGGAGCAAAAGAAGCATTCACAACCGGCAGCCCTGCCAGAGTAGCATCACATGTGGGAGCTGCCCATCGTGGGTCAACATGTGAAATCACAGATTTCTGCCACAGCAGAGGAAGGGGGGTGGAGGGCAAAGGCCTTCTCCCTCAGCACCCTCGATCTGGACAGAAAGACAGGAGTGAGGGCATCAAGGGGGGTTTGACCATATTTACGATGGTCGTCACCCTGTCACATTCATACAACTGGTACCAGGAAGGAGAGATGACTCCACGGGGGTATGGTTCTGCGGGGTGGGGGGGGGGGAGCTCATGAAGGCCCAGGCGGTCATGCGACAAGGTTGACGGGGAACAAAGCGCCCCCCGACCACTCAGGATACCCACTGCGATGCAGAACACAGCGTGAATTGCATGGGGCATAAATGGAGGTGTCTGGGAGGGAATGGGTACCCAGCCCAGCAAAAGGGCTGAAAACACCAGCATGGTCCAGAATGCCACCTATTGCAGGGGATCCATTGGAGGAGGGCCATTCCAAGCAGAGATGGTGCGCACTCTGCACAACTTTTGAATTCGGCTTCCGAAAAATGGTCCCAAACAGCGACTCCTAATGGTACCAAAGCGAAGCTCCAAAATGTATCACTGGGGCAGCCATAAAGGCAGGAACTGGTCCAGCATACACCACGCAAGCCGCTAGTACATATCCTTCGGGGTTGGGGCTCATGAAGATTTTTGGTACATCTGCGAGGGTCATTATCAATTTTTTTAATATTCAAACCAGAATGCGCTATTGGCTGTCTCACAACAGCATAACAAACAAAAATGGAACACGACCTCTCCACCCGATCGGTACCCAGATTTTGAACCGACCAAACCAGTTCCCCGCTTACAATGGCGTGCACAAGGCTGTCGCTCAGACGGTAGGGGTAGGAGAGAGCAATGGTCGGTCTGATGGACTGAATGTCTCCTCCTTAGACAATTTCAGCCGTTAATCCATTAATGCACCTCATGCCGAACAATTGTGCCCCCTTCTTGGTTGGGGTGATCCACTAGAATTCTTGTACACCGGTGTGCACTGCAGTGCAGACGACGTGGGGGGGGGGGAGGGTTGAAGCGATGATTGGTGCTCTGGACCTCACGAGCTCACCCCCAACCCCACCACAGACCTTATCTTTCTCGCTAATGACTGTGAGTCACGGAACAAGGGTTCGCAGTCGAAGAAAAGAAGGAGATCGTTGAAGACAACTTGCTGCCTGTGCCTTGGTCTAACCTTTTGAAAACTTTAGACGTGTGGTGCAGGGTTGCTGGTGGCAAAACGCAAAACTCGAACCCCAGCTCAACCACATATTCCGTGGTTCCAAAAAGGTAACGAAAACAGCAGCTGGTGCTGTTCAGACAGGGCGCTGTGTGGGGAGGGGGAGGGAGGAGGGGGGGGGGGGGTCTTGGTAGTGCGCGGTGTGATGGGGCTGGTGGACATCAGAAGTGAGTAGAGACAGACGCTATTGCTATCCATCCACTTGGGCCAGCCCTTGCGAGCTGCCACAACAGGTTGTGGAGGAGCCATCCCAGGCTCTCAAACAATCCTGTCGGATGGTGTTGGTGCATTGCCACCCTCCATCATGTTGCGGAGTCGAAGCCGAGCCTTCGGGGCCCGTTTTACAGAGATGGGGGAGGGGCCGTTGTGCAGGTTAGGGTTAGCAGACTAGTGCCCCACTACCCCAATGCCCGGGTGGGCGTGGCTCAGCCCTGCTGAACGGCGGACCAGTGTCCCGCAGCGACGGAAGGATTAGTGCCGGTGCCGACCACCTGGTGGCAGGTGTACACACGGGTTTCATGATAACACAGAGCCCCAAGATAAGATGCAGAAATAACAGCCTTTGATGTTCGCAACAAATCCGGCAACTTGCAGCAGACGTTTGCAGCAAATGCGGCGGCCTCCGGGAGGGCAAAGGTCGATGCGTACACAAACAGCAACACTGACGCCAGGATTCATGGTCATGTTGCTTGCATCGGCATTGGGCTTCGTCTTCAGCCAATTTTGGCCACCTCCAGCGGCCGCCAGCAGAGGAGTGTAGTCACTTCCGCAGCCTCCGGTAGGTCTGCGATGCCATGGCCAGTTCCGCATGGTGTTCATCATTGTGCCGGTCCGGCGAAGGCTGGCCACAAGTTTCCGCGGTTGCCGGTTCACAACTTGGTTTGAAGGCGGCTCGGCGAGCGGGAGTTTTGACCTCCACACACAATGGTCAGAGGCAAAATTTAATACGACAAAGTGGGTGGGTGGGGGGGTTGCAGCCTTGATTATGAAAACGAAAACAACTGGAGATTGGACCGGATTCCCCTCGTCCTTATCACCGTCATGGCGGCCCTGTGCTGGGAAACGTGATGCAGCTCGACAGAATTCAAATCAACATCGCAAACCGCATGCCCCTCCACCCCTGTCTATCGAGCCATCAGACGCAATCCCGCACGAACCATTCAAGCTTCCATTTTGGGCTATGAAGTGCACACAGATGGAGCAAAATGATGGATCGCATTTTTCACCAAAGTGGCCTTTGTACCTCTAGACAGTTGCACCATCATTTAAGTGGCCATGTTGAGCTTTGGTTCTTTTCAATACATCCTTACTATCTCTAATCAGGTCAAAAAGTGTGCATTGTGTGGGGTCCCCATGCACCGCAACGGACAACCTGAAGCGCTTGGTGAACTCATGGACCGCAAGGGATGCACAAGAGGGTGGTGAACGTATGCGGTGCCCGTTTGGATCGCAATTTGGTATCTCAATCTGTCTGAATGAACAGTGCGGACCACGGTTCTGGATGAATGCCTTGGACCCCATGTTTCATCTCAACACTTCTCGACCACTTTTTCGCCCGGCGTTTTGAAGGCGATTGCTGCAATGTTGGGTCTTCAGAATCCCCCCCCATCAGAAGGTCGACGGTCTTGGACGGATTGACGGGGGCTGATGGGCTGATGTCCCTCGTGCAGAGAGAGAGAGAGAGAGAGAGAGAGAGAGAGAGAGAGAGAGAGAGAGAGAGAGAGAGAGAGAGAGAGAGCAATAAAGGACAGGCCCGCAGGCGTATGTCTGGCGACATTCAGACACAATGCCAGACTGTAGGCCTGAGCTTCAGACATACGGTCTACCATACAAAAAGCAGCCCGAAGGACCGACTCCCTACCTTGACACACGGCCCGACGGTGTGTGAGGGATGTGCCTGCAGTCGGCACCTGGTCACTGCGATTAGTCCCGTGTCAGGGCCTGTGTCTCATTCGGTCCCATGTCAGGGCCACTGCCTTGCATTAGTGCATTGCCGAAGCTACTGCCTGGCAGAGAGGAGGAAAGAAACACAAGGCTGGATTAGTGCCGTGGACTGGAAGCGTCGACTTCCTTCGCAGGATCTCAGGTGAATGGCGGGGGTGCACCACATCTACAATACAGTGAGCTTCGCTGCTGCGTGTTGTGCAAGCGCCTGCGCAGTGTATGTGCCCCTCCCGCATTCTGAAATTGAAGGAAAATTAGAGTTAACAAAGAACAGTCTGACATTCAGAAGAAGCAGCGGTCAACCGCCACACCAAAATAAAAGACAACCTTCGGTTCCGACCTGAGCCTCGGAGCTCTCACTAAAGGCTCATCAGCAAATCAAACACATAGAAGGCAACCGCATGATTGACGCAGGCCCTTAGCAGTTTCGAATCCAATCCCTCCCAAAACACCCCCAGGCCCTGCGTTTCGTACAGCCGCATGGCCGTGCGAGTCATGCTGGGCCTTTCGCTCTCCATCCCACTCAAAGTGTTCTGCATCTCCGTTTTGACGACGTCGATGGGGTAGACCGGCAGCCAAGAGGCCATGCCCGCCAGGCCTCCGCAGAAGAGTGGGCCTAGGCTGGCCATGGGCTCACTGATGACAATCGATTGCCACTGAACCAACAGGAGGCCGTAGACCACGAAGTACAGGCCATAGGACGGGATTTCTCTGGCCAACGTCGCGCTCAAGCCCCGGAACATCAGCCCCTGCAGCCCGTCGCTCTCTTTAAGTTGCCTCAAGGCCTGGAGCTCGTTGCTGTTGCCCACGCTGCCCGCCTGCATGACCACTTTGATCCGTTCGACGGGGTTGACAAAGAAGGAGGTGAACAGCCCGGCGAACATGGCGCTGGCGATCAGCTGCCACACTGTGGGGGAGACCCCCCCTGAGAGCTCTGTGAGGGCCCAGTCGTTGCTGGCGAAGGCCACGGCTTTGACAACGGCCTGTCCGAGCATCGCCCCCGTGACCCCCTGGTAGAACCCGCTGATGCCTTCGTCCTCCAGCACGTAGCAGAACATGCCGAACAAGCCGCGCGAGGCTTCCCCTCGCGCCGCCAGGGCCTGGGACTTGGTTTTGATGGAATCGAAAGGGTAGGCCACACCGACCCCGATCGCCCCGGCAATCGAGCCCGCCACCAGAGGGCGAATGGTTGGCAGGACGAGCCAAATGAAGATGGAGAACAGGGTGGCGGCGGCGGCCAACAGCACCCCCAGAATAGGGAGACGATCCTCGGCCTCCTCGCCCCCTCGGTCCACTTCGAGGTTGGCGTTCTGCTGTACCTTTAGGGCATACGGAGGCAATTTCGATCGTCGGGGAACGGCATAGGGTTTAGGTGGAGCAAGGGGCCTTTGATGTCGAGGCAATGCGGCGGGGGTTTTCAATGCTTTTGGAACCTCCGCCTGGACGCCGCGTGGTCGCGCCAGCGTGTGACTGCAGAAGGTCAGCAGGAGCAGGATCAAACACATGAAACGCGGTGGAGGCATCACTTGCAAGGCACCGACAGCCCCGATGGTTACACAAAGGCCTGAAAGCGAAGAGGCAGATTGGAAGCGGGGACAATGCGGCATACACATGCACGTGAGGGTGCCCCTGCCTTTGTCATTAGGTCGCTGCTGCCACAGAGCACGGACGGAACATTCCACGCTTGACTGAACCTGGGCGTCTGGCCTGCATGTCCAGTTTACCTAAAGCTGGGCAATATCCCTGGGTGTCCACTTTACCCTGAACTGAATATCTGGCCTGCAATGTCCATTGTGCCCCAGGTTCTCGCCTGCGCGGCTCTTTTACGCAAAAGGGGACCGCCTGCCCAGTTTGCCCCAAGATACATCGAGCCTGTGCATCCCAAATTAGACATCAACTTCTGTGTCTAGGTTGCCTCAACTGGACATCTCGCCGTGTCTCCACGTTGGACTCGAAATCTATCCCCCGCCCCTGCCAGGTCCCTGCTTTTTGTGCATGGTGCCTAATTCCCTGTGACTTAATTTTGTGAGGCCTCACATTCCGACAAGCAGAGTTTTGGAACAACTGGATTTGTCACTCCACATTGGTTAAATACAATCGGACAAACTACAACCCATCAAAATATTGGATTGTGCGGTATCACATTTCAAACCTCAAACCTGCGGTTCCGCTTGCATGCAACAGTTTTCCACACCCCTAGGGGAACATGGCCAAATGGATGGGATCCCCAGGGACTAACCAAGAAACGCACGGCATGGATAAAGACATGCACAAAGCAAGGGCATAGGACACGCACAATGAACATGAAAGCGCATGTTGTGGTGTGTGTTCCCCTCTACTGGGGGGGGGGGTGTTTGCCAAGAGCGCACCTGGCGCGCTACTTTTGTGTTAACTATCCCGACTTTAACCCTGGATTTACCAAAGGAGCCCCCCAAGCTGACCAGAGTGGACCGCAAAGGTTCCCGACAAAGCACGCAGCATAAGTCGAAATAGCTGAATTTAATATCAATGTGCGTCACTCATGTATTGGCTAATAAACAGTTTGTTCCCAACAAGTGTGGGCATCGGAACATTCCTCACAATAGTGCTCCTGGCACTCACCACAACCTGTGATGGTGGAGCGCTTGTGACAACACAAGGCACACACACCTGCCTCGTCCTCTCCCTCATCTTGCATGGAGTTGCTTTTATCTGTCCAAACATGAGGTAGGGCATGGTCCTATGGTCCATAAAGAGGGTGACAGACCCGCCTCCGAATGCAAAATTGCGTGCAATATAACAAAACATGCACGGACTGGTGCAACTCAATAGGGTCCACGCCAACGTTCCTAACCAAACTCTGATGCCACAAATGAGCAAACAGCTGCTCAATGTGTGCCCTATACCACCCATGCACATCATTATACAACTGTTGCTAGGCTGTCACAATTTCATTCTTTCTACCAATAAATGGCACAATGACATCAATCCGGCCTTTTTCAGCACCGTCATCGCCCCCATCCTCAAATCAAAACATCTCCAGATGTCCTGTGGGCCAAAGGGCAAATCCATACAATGTTGCCCACCATATCAACGGCAACCGTTACCTTGCAAACATGGGTCACATACTTAGGATTCCACAAGTCAACATATGCGACCAATGGAACCGATGGGCATGGAGTCCGTGAATGTGTCATAAAGAATGGAAAATGGGGACAATGGTTGAAAGGATTCAACCTGCTAGCCCAGCGAATTTCTTGTGCAACACGGTTAAGATATTTGCGGACACGGGCACGCTTTGACGCAAGCTGCTTGTGAACACCCTTTGGTGCTTGACATGAAAGCACCGCTATTTGCGGGTGGGGTGTGTTTCATTCAAAAAACAAATGAAACAATGCCTCCCGGTCAAGAAGCCAAGGATGGCCATATTTCATCCAAAAGGGGCCCACATTTTTCAAGGGTTAGTTGCGTAGGTGCTGCTAACTTAGAAAACCTTAAATTGATCCATCAAAGCACCTTCTTTTGGATGTGGTCCATGTACTGTTGCACGGGTGTGGCATGTGGAGCACCACTACAAGCAGTATCTTGGACTTCCTCAAGCGGTGCGCACCGCTAGCCTTGAACGCCCCCTTAGACTCTTTCAGCTTTGTGCTTGCTACTGCTTGAAAATTGCGACGGTACGCCACCCAATTTGGGTGTTGATCAGCCCAAAGCGTGGTCAGAAGACCATAGCAGCCTGATTGAACGGCCTACAAGCCTTTGAGCCATTCTTAGCCCATTGGACATCCAACGGTGGCAATGGCAACATCTTTGCGAGTTGTCAAATTTCTTTGTCCCTTGCACGAGCCTTTGCTGACGTTTGCGAAGCACACTTTCCTGGTTGTACGTCATCATCAAACAAGGGAGCTGGGGAGGGGGCGTGACTCCGGGATGGGGAGTGTGAAGACGGTCCTGTTGGGGGGGAACCATGAACGGGGCTTCCGTTATCCTTGCCCCCCGGGGGGTGGTGGGGGTGGTCCAAAGGGAGTTCCGGAGGGACTTCCGCCGGGACGTCCATTGCACGAATCGATGGGGATGGTGGCGGAGACTCCAAACCAGGGGGGTTGAAAAAGACTTCCGCAGGGGCTTCCATTAATGGTGATGGTGGTGGAGACTCGAAACAGGGGATCACCAGGGGGACGGAGTCCATGGGGCATTGATGATTGATGACCTGGACACCATCTTGATGATACTCCAACTCCGCATGCCCATTGTGCAAAAGCGCAATCACCTTTGCAGGTACCCGAAGCTGAGTTGACATAGTGTAGAACACCTTGTCCCCGATGCTCAACTCCATTACAAAGAGGTCCAAGGACGCAAGGGGCAAAAACTGATTCTCTGCAGCGGACAAGCCGAATGTATCACCATGTACCAAGCTCAACGTGCCGGTTTCACAATACACATGCATACAACTTCAAAGTTCCGGTCCCCTATCGACCATGAAACGGCATTCCAACATCTCTGCACTACATCACTTACCCATAGAGCGTTGGGTTTGGCGTTTTCACTCACGCCCCGGGGACATCCCGGCCGTTCCCGTAGAAAGGGAGGCAGCCGGGGAGTCCTCCCCAAGATTTTCAACGTATTTGTGTCACAAAAGAGGATGTCCGTCCTCCACAGGATCTTGAGAAAGCGATGTGAGCCCGGTAGTTACATAACCCCTGCCGTCTGAGGGGTTGGGTCATGGCTGGCAGTAGCCCCCCTGGGAGAAATCAATATGGCTACATAACCCACACAAAAAGCGTGGATTAGGGCTCCGTATCAAAGGTGGCCCCACAACATGCCCGGTGCACTAACACTCCCCCAATGAGAAACCGGCAATGCGTGCCACTTTTTCCGGCGGGAATACTTGACGTCAAGAGCTAGACTTGCTCAACAGGGGCCACAAGAATGGACTTGCCTGCCACAAGTTTGGCTTGTTTGCCACTTTGGCTGCATTCCATACGGCGTTGGGCAGCACATTTGACTTATTAGGCATGGGGTTTGGCAGCTAGTTTTGCAGGGGCTAACCCTAACATTGCGGCTTCATGCACCCGTGATCCCTACCGCAAGTGGCTAGGAATCTGAGTGAGCCACCTTTTGAGACGGGCGCCTAGCAATAATATGTTCTTATTTGAGGCTAGCGTGTGGCATTTCCGGTTGATTTGGCACCATTGCCGGTGGAGGTGTTCATGCCTTGTGCTGGAGCCTTTGTGCCCTGAGTTTTTTCCTACAGGTTTTTGCTTCGCTGCATGCGTCGGTGGTTGTCCGTGTGGGTACCGTATGTTCTTCATTGTTTATCAGTTTATCTGATTACCAAATTATGCACATATTTGTGGTGCAAGGGGCTGTCTTTGTTTTTCGAAGAAACTCGTGAGGGGAATCCTCGATTTGGATTTTGATTACTATGCCGGTCCTTACACTGGTCGGAGGGCATATTGGGTTGATTTTGTGCGCTTGACTTGATGTCACGCCAAATGGCGTGAGGCGCCATCCCACGTGCATTGTGTGAAAGCCACTACATATATACATCAAAAGTCATTTACATATCTGCATTGTCCATACGTCTGTGTGATATAGCCTAAATGCAAGGTGCAAATCCACTACAAACTGTCCAACAAGGTTCAAGAAATTTGTGCAATCTACGATGTGTATACAATCAACATACATTAGGTTGACATTGTCCAACACCGTGTAACTCCAAACCCAAAGTCAAACGTGCACCTTGTTCTTGGACGATTCGGCCCACAATGGCTAGTAACCCTTTGCAAGCGTTTTTGATTCGTGCACCCCCCCCCCCCACGAGGCATCCCTCTTGCACCACATCTGCTAGCACCAGCGCACTTCAACAACTTCCACACACGTTTCATAAACCAAAGCCGTTGACATGGTGGCAATCAAGCACCCACTGCAGAAACACAACATCGTGGGACAACTTGCCCCGTATGCAACTGTGTGTGTAGGGTCTAGGCACCATGTGTTTTCTAACCCTCATGAGACACACACATTGTATTGCAAGTTGCACCAACCGTTAAAGCTGCTGTAGCAGATGGCAAGCCCAAGACTTCTGGGGCCGACTCATGGTGTGGATGGTAGATCAAGGTTTGGGATTCCCTAGGAGATGCCTAACACTGAAGACATATTGAACGGATACACACAACATATTGGACCCGGGCAGACACATAGTGTGACGCTTTTGGTCAATGATAATCCATGCTTCAATTTTTGGCCAGGAAAATAGAAGGTTGCTGTCTCTTGGGGGCCCTTAACCCCCCCCCCCAATGCAAGCATGTTTGCTACACAGGAAAATGCACAACAGTACATACGTGCCTATGACTCGGCCCCCACACACACGAGCATTTGGTAAGATGCGGTATGCGCTCTAAGCTTACCGGAATAAACTGGACATGGTCTTTGGCGGATATAGTGGCTCAGCAGATGTACCGGCTCGGCAGACAAGCGGCCGCGGGGACGGCCGAATGTCCGGCACTAGTAATGGTAACCACGCCCCCAAACCGAATGGTAACCCAACCGCAACTGCAACCGCAACTGTAACCCTAACCCTAGCTAGAAATCCTCGCTTCAGCTTGCTTCGCTCAACGTGGGGCCAGCCCCTGCACCCCCCTTAAATAACAAGACTCCTACGGTGGCCATAGACTGCCTTGTGTGTGCATGCGGTGGCCATAGACTGCCTTGTGTGTGCACCGCCTTGTGTGTGGACCGCCAAACCACCCCTTGCTCCGGCTCGCTTTGCTCTGACGCGGGGGCCAGCCCCCGCACCCCCCTTCAATAACAAGACTCGTGCGGTGGCCACATACCACCTTGTGTGTGCACCGCCTTGTGTGTGCACCACCTTGTGTATGCACCACCTTGTGTGTGGACCGCCAAAGCACCCCTTGCTTCGGCTCGCTTCCCTCACCCTAACCCTGTAAATAAGAGGTGTTGGTTGTATGCGGGGGACGGGGGTGTTACCGGGTGTTGCCGGAATGACCCGGACAGTCAGCCCGCTGGCCATCGAGCTGGTATGTCCGCCGAGCCAGTACGTCCGCCGAACCCTGTCTAGTTTATTCTGTCAAGCCTGTGCTCTATTAAATCCTAGTAAAATTTAGCAAGACCTAGTTGGATTTTTTTTAAATTTTTTGTTAAAAAATGCACTAGATTTACTAGGTTCCACTAGAAAACACATTTCTTTAAAAAGAGGTGAGGGGGCCGGGGGGCTGGCGTGGTAGGTGCTACTTGTATTTGAGGGCATGACGTCCCGGCTCAATTCCCGGCCGCGCATCCATGCGGCGCCGCACCAAGGAAAAACCATGAGGCACATGTATGCTTTAGCATAGATATTTGTGAAACACACGATTGTTGATGAGGTCCTGTTTTCTTCTCTGCGAATAGGTTGCGCAACCTCTGGGTTATCCCAACACCACCTAGCTGCTGGAGGCCTTTTGGGGGGGCTCAAGCCATGATAAGCTGCCGGAGCTTGCTCATCAGAAGGCATCCGAGAAATCTCTCGGAATCAAGGATCAGAGCTGTCGAGTGCTACGAATGTCCCACAAGACGGCATGGTAACAGACATCACACGTAGTGAGGATAAGCTGCATCTGATACCAGGAAATGCAGTGAACTGCCACGCCCGAAGGCATCCCATTGTGCTACCAGAGCACAAGACAAACCGCAAGGCTGAGTAAATAGCAGCGGTGTGCACATAAAAACAAAAACCATTTTTGTATTAGGTTCGCAAACCTAGTCAAAACAAAAACTTGTTTTACTTGGTTCTGGTTACCTACTAAAACCTAATTAAACTTAGTAAACGTAGTAAAAACTGAAACCTGGTAAATGTTTTTCAAAAAAATCTTTTACCAGGTTTTACTAGAGACCCGTGACTATTCAGGACCTGGGTCTAAATCGACGCACAGCGGCCGCAATGTGCAAAACCCAATCGACCCCCCCCCCACACCCCTCCCAAAAAATTGGAACCTGCGTACGGGGGGGGGGGGGTCAAATCAAAAAATTCATGAGGATCATTTTGTGTCCCAAAAAGATGGGTTTACAAGGCGTTAGACATCCGATATCACCCATTGGAGTTTGCTATGCAAATGACCCCCAAAAGGGGGTTATGTGGCGCCCATGCCCGCGGTAGATCTAACAACCTTTGCTTCATTTGTGCTGTTGGATATTGTTGCAAACATTGCCCTCCATCAAGACTGATGCCGATGACCCGCCGCACATCAAGACATGTAAAGGATAGTAGTGAGGCAACTGTGCAAGTGCAATCGTGCCTGTCTCATTTTCAGGCCTGCATTTGGGTGCTACCATCCACAAACGACTGATATAATTTGTTCTGACAACACAGGGTGGTACATATTTCACCAGCAGACCCCAGTCACAACTATAGATCCCATCATTTGAAAATAGAATGAATGTACTGTGTGGCGAGAGATGCAACAGTTCAAGCTATATCTATGTCACGGACAAGAAAGACCAGTTGCGGTGTTGTCCAGCAAAAGAGCGTGTTCACTCTCAGACTGTGTTTTGCGGTCATTGAGCACTGTAGGACACAAACTTTACAATTGCATGCATCGGGAAGCAATACAGCACTCATCAGCAATGTTTAGGGGGGCTGGGGTGAGCCCAGATACACCATACGCGGATCCGAACCGCGGATCAAGAATTATAGTGAAAGCAAAACAAGGGTCAGGGCATTCAGTGCCTACTACACCTCAGCAATCCTGAGTTCACCAGCTGCAGATGCAGCCGTTTCGAGATGCATATCTCGACCTGGCCAGTCGGTTCAAAAGAACATGAGCGGCCCACTCATATCTGATTAAAGCACTGATGGAGTGCAACCGATGGTGCTTTTAAGCAAACTGCGGAGCAAATCGGTGCATGCTGACTGACGTCGAAATTTGTTGCCGGTGGCGTTATGAAGCGACTGAATGATGAGAGCAGAAAAAGACAATTGGTCCAGGGTCAGTGCAGCTCCGCCGGCGACACTGCAGGTCAGATATGTGCATACCAGGTATGTACAGCGAGGAAGGAGTGGTTTGCAGCATGCGGGCACGTGAAACGTGTCGGGAAATCGAGCAGAACAGGATACAAAATCAAAGTTTAAACATTGATATTTACATGTGCTCGGGTCTGGAAGCGGACCGTCACCGACACTCACCAACTCACCACTGGGGTCTGGAACATGCAGAACTTGGGCGAAAAAGGGAAGTAGTTGGTAAATTGGGGGAAAGTTGGGAGAAGGGGATACGGCCTGGCACGCGCCGGTGATGCTGAAGGGGCAGGGGAGGGAGGGCCCCACTGCACTTGTATATGCTGTTCACCGTCATGCCCCTTTTGCCGACGGGGGACCAGTTTCTCTGTGTGTTATTGTCAAGGTGGAAGATACCATTGGGGGGAAACTGGAGAAAATGGGTCAAAAGCCACACTATTTCCCCATTTCCCCCCACGCAACGCTGCTCAGTGGATCTTGCGGTCGTGATTACATGGGGAAACCCCGTGTCCCAAATACAATGCTGCATGCCCCTCTGCATGCCACCAAAGAGCGCGAGACATGCGATGCATTTTGCGACTCCAAAATAATGTGGCAGATTCTCCTTTCACCCTTGGCCTCGCTCAGCCGTGGAAAACGCAAAATCACGCATACAAGGCAGCCGACTCTGATCCCTTTTGTTGTCGTAGCTTCACGAGACGCACGGGGGCGGGGGGGCGGGGGGGCGCACGAGGCGTGCCCTGGGGGATCGGTATGCGCCTCGACGAACGAGGCGCACGTTTCCAGCGAAACATACTGCGGGCGGGCAGGCGGGCGGGCGGCTGGGGGTTCGGCCTCGTTTGTGGCCCGCTTGAAAACCCCCGGGAAGGGCTCGAAGGGCGTGAAGATCGGTTGCCGTGTCGTCCAGCAAATGGCATGTTCACTCCTGAACGGTGTTTGTGGTGATCGAGCAGCGTTTTGGGACAGCCACTTCACGGCGGAGTGCAGAGGCTTTGATGTGTTGTGACGGACGGCAGACGAGGGGATTGCTTTTGCATGACATGTGGTGCCACAGACTGCAACGACCGCGAAGGCGCATGTGTGGGGGTCAGGCGCACGTCGTACTGGGGCCTCCTGCAGCGCTGCAGGACTCTGCTCCTGCCACACGTACGCATACTGCAAAGGGGCGGGGTGTCTTATGGGCCGCTCTATCCGGAGCTTTGACACGAGTTGACTCGGCGAGGGGGCTGTTGCACCACCGCAGAACGATACACGGATCCGTCCACAAAATGATAACAGGCACATTTCTATGTGTCTTTTCGGGGATTACGATCAACCCAAAGCATACGATGGGTTGGCGCTTGTCAAGTCAAGTGCCGGCAAGCGCAACGATTGTGTCTTTTGTCGACTGCTGCAAAAGGCAGCTTATCATGCGACCCTTCGCCAGGTGTTGCCAAGCGTCCCTGCAGCCCCCCATACCCACCCACTCAAATCCACGCTGGCACACCCCCCGTCCACCCTCAACTACCACCAGCACCCCCGAGCCACACCACAACAATCCACCTACCCACCCGCGCACACCTACACGCGTGTGCGGGTGCTTGGTGCGGGGTGGTAGGAGGGGCTGTGCACAGATGTAAGCAGGTGTTGGAGTGGACGCGTGGGTGCCTGTGAGTGCCTGTGGTGTGCACCGCCCACACTCACACCCTAACACACACCGCACAGCCCCCACGCGCACGCACACTGCTCACGCACACGCACGCCCCACGCACACGCGCACGCGCCTCCTCTCCCGCGCGCTCACACGGCTACTCCAATTATTTGTCTGCTTGTTCTGTGGGCCCGGAGGCAACGTTTTGATAGGAACCTGATGGTCAGATGGGTACAGTCGGTTGGCTCAGGTCGACATTGTCTACCGGTAAAGAAACTTTTCGCGTCCTCGAAGAAACGGCCTCGACGGCTTCAACTATCGACAGCATCGGCGGCAGCATTGGTTGGGGGCCAAGGTCGCCGCAGGATGGGTCCACGGACATGAGGTACCGAAGGGAAGCGGTCCAGAAGCCCCTCCAACTCTTTGGCCACAAGGGTCATCAGTCGTGTCTGCGCCTTGCGCTTGCCCAGCAGCCTCTCCAGCTCCTCCTGCAGCTGCACTCTATCACGCTCCAGGGCCTTGAGCTTCCCCCCCAGTGCCTTCTCAGGAATAGCGGACACTCGGATCGGGCACGGCAAATGAAGCCGGCAAAAATACACCGCCCGGACCCATTTCGCCAGCGCGGCCCCAAATTGTGTGGTCTGCATCTCTGCGCAGCTTTCGGGGTCCCACACGATGGCAGACAGCCGCTGGACCAGGCTCTTGGGCATGCTCTGCCACTGGTAATGCAACAGATTCAGGCGGTAGCTGGCGTCCATCAAAAGCCGCCGGCCGTCCACCCAATCGGGGGGCCTCCCCAATAACAGGCACACTGCGTCGACAACTCGTTCCAGTCCCGGGGGCGGCTGCTGGATGCGACTGAACCCGTGGGCATCCTGCACAAGGTCGGTGGGTGGGTGGGACAGACGCGACACGGGCGGGCCTCAGTGGAAGCATCCCTGGGGGCAGGATGCCCGTTATTGCCGACACACGACCAACCAACAGTAATTCGGGCCTCCATTCCGCCTGATACAATATCAAAATGTAGTCAATTGCCGGGTGGCAGTATCGCCTCGGCATGGGCGTTGAGGTCCTTGGTCCTTGGTTCAACAGGCCGATGTCATTCCCACAGCGACTTGCATCAACCCTCAGCAACTCTCAACAATTGTCAAAATTGTTGTGCACTCCAGAATGCTGTAACTGCGTTTCAGAACCCATCAGACCATGCCCCAGAGCTCTTGATGCCCTGCAGAACCATTTAGTGTCGGGCGTAACTGTTGCAACAGAGGAGTCCATTGACCCATTCGAAAGCGAAATGAGAGAACCAAGATATATGTGAGAAAGAAGTTGTCACGAAGAAATTCTCCGCTCCTCTACCTACAGCCCCCCCCCCCCCCCCACGGGAACCATTCATTTGAGCTTTCCAACATTGTCTTCCTCTTTTCCAGGTTGTTTGGTTTTGTTGTTCCTTGTTCTCTTCCATGTTTAGGCTCTTTGATTCAGGTCGCAATGTTCTGTGTGCTACAGCACCAAAAAGCCTTTCAGCGACTTTCAGCGACCGTTTCAGGCCCATGGTGCCGTGTAGCAGTGCTCTGCGCCTGAAATTGCTCTAAATGTGGCTGCTTTCCTTGGTCTGGAGGGCACTCTTGACGTCCCCCAATGGTTCTAGAGGGCACGAAGCTGAGGGCTTCCAGATACCAAGAAAAGTCCGGATGTATTATGATATTTGAGGCATGCATTTTCCCACTGAAGCGCCGCAGCGAAGCAGCCTGACCAAAGGCAATGTCTTGCAGATCTGGTAGAGCTGCAGTCCGGCTTTTCATGCTTTGTTTTTACGTGGGCTTTGAGAGCGGTGTGCACGGCGTACGTCAGAGATGGCGACACAACACGTGGGCTTGCTGTGTCTTGCTGCAGTGAACTGGCAATATGCACCTTTGGAAGGGTAGGTTGTTGTCACCGTGCACCAGTTGTGTTCTATCCCTTTGTCCTGCTTGTTGAGGTGTGCCATGTAGTTTCGTGTTTATGTCTTGTGAAATCTTGACCTCCATGGAATGTGATCTGTGACGAAAGGTGAGTGCGTCTCATAAGCACACTGTGTATGACAGAGGGTTCTCTGGCTGGTCGTAGCAAGAAACCATGGGTACTTTGGCCTTGAATCGAAATTACTCAAGACCAAAACACGCCAACAGGTTCTTCTGGGGCAGATTGAAGGTTCCCTTTCCCCTCGCTGCTCTGATGGTCACCCAGACTCCGCAGAAACAAAATCAGGGCACACTGTAGACTGCCGATAGTTGGTGTCACACCTGAGGGGCAAACCTAGAAGCCTCACAAGGCCTTGGGTCAAGGATTGAGCCAATGGACGACGGTCATGTTGTAGGAAGGGGCAAGCGGGAAAAAAAGGCGAAAAAACACAACAGCCTAATGCGTCATGTACATGCAGCTATCTCAAATTCACAGATGCGGTTGCTTTGGCGACATCCACTAGCACAAAGGGGCAGGGATGGCAGGGCTTTGAGGGCCATGGCAGGATTGCTAAGGGCCGCTCGGTGAACGAGCCGATTTGTGGGTCTGGGAACCAGTGCGTGCCCACCAAAACGGGTTGGGTGCCGTCAACCCTTCTGGACTCGTCAAATCAGACAAAATGTGTCAGAATCGCAACATTACTCTCCCCGGTGCCTGAGCTGGGACCATCTTGCTGCTTGAGCAGCCACTGTTGATCACTAGTAAGAGCGCCCAGCAGCCCCGGCAGCAGCACACAACATGTACCTCCGGAGTGATGGCCTCCAAGTGCTCGAGGGCGGCCTTCCATTCACGTTTGCAAGTCTCTCCCCGACTGAGCCGCGACAAAACCTGCAGCTTGAATGGCTCTGCTTTGCACGACTTCGCGGGGGCCCAATCTGTGGGGCCCTGGGGGTCCAGGCCGCACACCCAACGGTCCTGGTCGGGGTTCGGGAGGTCCCCGTACCAGAGCTCGTATATCGGCTCCCACACGGCGTCGTCCGCGCAACGGTGGTGCCAGTCGCGGCAGACCACCGGCACCCGGCACAACAGATCGCCGACTGGCAGGAAAGCGTAGACCAGCATCAGCACCTCGGAAGGCAGAGTAGAGATGGGCGAGCGCGCCCCGGTCCCGCTCGGGTGCAGCAGCTTCCGTGACCGGCGGCTGTGCACACCCACACGGGTGCGCATGAGCTTCACGTCCTTCTGCAAGGCGTGAAGACACCCCTGCACGTGGTTGATGGATTCCGTGTTGGAGGCGATGCTGCTCAGTGCGGAAGTTGCCTTGGCCAGGACCTGAGTGCAGAGTACAATGGGACAGGCTCGGCAGGTACGCATGGAACCGCAGGCACCAGACTCAGACCACACACTGTACAATATGTGGCCAGCTGCTCACTGAGAGGACATGAAATGGGCGCACTCTTCCTCCATCCTTCCCCATCGCACGTGTTGTCAGCAGCATTTTGCATTGCACGAGATTTCAAAAGTAGCGCAAAGACCACACCACAGGAAGTTCTCTACTGAGAGAAGCGTTAGTGTGCATCAGGTTTCCTGACTTGTTGATGCCCCCATTTTTGTGAGCCACTCGCCCTCGGAACCAACTGGCCACATCGGTATCGACGCCAACGGGGTGGAGTGAATCAGGACCTGGGTATACTGCTCCATGAGACCCTCCAACAGGATTCGGTGCTGGTCCAACACCGAGGGGTACTGCTGGAGTTGCTCTTGGACCTGCTGCGCCTTCTGCTTCAGCCTGCGCTCCTTCAATACTTGCGTGACGTTGGTGACGGTCAAGGGGACCGGGAGCCGATCCACCGACTTCGGGAGAATGGGGACCTTTGCCTCGGAGCTCGGCGGGGGGACCGAGTGCCGGGCACCGTCCCACAGGCTCGGCGGAGCTGTGCTGCGGGCCTGCAAGCGGGGCTGTTCCCGTCGTGCCCTTTGGCCACTCATCCTCAGCTCCCGCCGCAGCCGGATGGTCGAGCCCAGTGCCGGTACCGAGCCTGTCACCGCTGCCCCTGGGCCAGCTCCCGCTGCTACCCCTGGTGATGCTGCTGCTGGGCTTGGTACCGGGCCCGCCGGGGTTTTCGGCAACCCCTGGCGCCCCTCCATGGCCTGCCGCATGGTGTCTAGGACGTGCTGCGCACCATAGCGAGTCTGTTCCTCCCAAGCGCCCACGGGGGTCACTGCGGTTGGAGATGCCTCCCGGGAGGCCAGCTTGATGGGCTGAACATGCGGCGTGAAGGCAGCACTAGCAGCCACCGGCGTTGCCACCGTAAGACGCTTGTGGGAATTGATGGGAGCACTACCAGGGCGCTTGTGCTTATGGCTACTGAGGCTCGGGGCGCTAGCGGGTCGGATGAAGGTCCTCACAGCCATGAGGGGGACCAGACCTAGGGTTGTTCGGAGGCGAGGGTTTTAGTGCTTGATAGTGGTCTTGCGATGCGTGCCCCCTTCTGGCATAGCACCGGAGGGTCGTGTGCAGTTAGCAAACGCCCAACATCGATATTGGCATTGATGCCAAACCATCAAGGGAAAACATAGACTATGCGAGGAGGACAAAGTAACCCAAGGACAATCTTTGCAAGTAAACAGAGCACAGGCACTGACTTTTGCATGCATGCATACATGCATGCAAAAGCTTTGCCACCGATAGCAACAGCTCACGGTGAGGTCTTGCAAAAGAGCAGAACTGTGCAAAACCCCCAAAGTTGCGTGCTTGTCCAAAATTAGCGAGATTATTCTGCAGGTGGACAGCATGAGGTGACAAAATGCAGTCAAAAGGGCAGAATCTCACCGAGGAATCCACCTGCTGGCCCTCTCGTACGGATTCACACTGCGAATTGCAAACGCATACCATGGAAGAATGGCCTCCGTTGGGGTAAATGCAAGCTAGTGCTGAAGCAGGTTATACCACTTCCCAAGTCCAATTTGCATGAATGCCAGGCAGTGAGTGCCCTTGTTGGCACCCTCAATACCCATTTGTAGCAAGGAACACAAAAGTGTGCAAACGAAAGCCCTATTTTCAGAGCACAATCTTTTGTCAAACACAATGCAAGCGTGCGTATCCTCACTTGATTTGCCATTGGCAATTCTAAAGGTTCTTCTTGTGCAAAGGAATATTAGACGAAAGCTGAAAGTGTACTAACCGGACCCAAACAGGCATCCACTTGAACAATGCCTTGCAGACCAAAGCAGCAAGCTACAGGGGAGGAGCAGAGCATGACTCCGTTGTGTGTAATTGAGGCAAGCATGAACTACAAACCCATGGCGCAGTTTGGGGACCAACAGTACGGCCATCTATGCCATATGTCACATAAATCGGTGGATGACAAGGGAGGTTACAGGACATCTTGAGGGCGTTTGTGCACAGCGCGCGCACATCGTGGGCACAGCACGCACAGCGCGGGCATGGCGCGCACAACACGCACATTACAGGGATAAATTGGGGATTTTTTGCTACCATTGACAATATTCTTGCCTCTGTGGACCATACTACACCCCCACAATTTTGCACAACCTGATGTTTGATGCCAACCCACAGTCATGGGCGGAGCCCATCCAAATGTCTCGAATGACCTTCCAATGCCATAGACGGGCAAATCGGTCGAACGGTAGTGTTTTGCTCCTTCTCGTTTTGACGGGAGTG
The DNA here is from genome assembly GCA_964036045.1 of Eutreptiella sp. 'Long Island Sound 2002'. Taxonomy (NCBI): domain Eukaryota; phylum Euglenozoa; class Euglenophyceae; order Eutreptiales; family Eutreptiaceae; genus Eutreptiella; species Eutreptiella sp. 'Long Island Sound 2002'. The sequence continues at coordinate 42,013,314 of OZ038390.1, forward strand.
TGCCGTAGTCTTTGGAGCGCGCCCTCTTTTGGGCCTTGGCTTTGATGTTGAGCGTGGACGCGATCTGCCCCGTGAGCGTGAATTTCCCAACCCCGGTGCTGGCCGCGAATGTGACGTCCGCTGCACTGGTAGAAATGGACTAGTGGCGGTTGAAGTACAGGGGGACTGTGCCGGCCGGCTTGCCGCGCGTGGTTGTGACACTGACATAGGAGGTGTATTCAACCGCCGCGATAGCGGGGGATTGCGCTACTTAGCCTTTAGCGATGCGCGGAGACTACGGCCGGGCCGACTGGGAGAGGGTGGCAGTGGTGTTATTGATACTAGGCACTATTATGCAGTTTGGGTATGGTACTGTACAAACTTTGTGCACAGTGCGGGCACAGCGCGCAATACGCCCCCCTTGTAGCAACAAAGGACCTTGGTCTTACAAGGACACCTCACACCAAGGAACATTGGGTCCGTGATGCTCCCATTTCATAAGAACATGGTGCAGACTAGGTGTGGCGCCAAACCATCTTGGATAGCCTCTCATCCATCTCTGCTTGAACGAAGGCTCTGGTTACCACCGCTACTTGTTCACAGGTACTGGCAACAGAGCAACAAAGCACATGCAAAAGAGCCGGGGGGATGGGGAACGCTAAAAAGCGCCACATGGTTATTGTCAATATTGTGAGCCTTCCGTAAATCTTAGTTTGGAGCTACTTGGTGTCCTCTCCAAGTGAGGTGTCGAGACAAGAGGAGGAGGGAATCATGAATCACAAGATGGCGTTGAAGGATCTTGGAAACGGCGTTGCTTGACAAGGCACTTATCAATGATTTCCCCAGTACATCCTTCTCGGTGACTGTCCCACCATTCAATGACACACATGTGATGGCATCATGGGTACAAGACAATCAACACACTGGCAATTACAGCAAGAGCACCACTGTTGCATAAAAGTGTAAAATTGATGATGCTATTGCTCAACTCAAGGTCTCACTTTCGGCCTGAATAAACCTGTAGTGCATTGCATTCCAAACCCCATTTGGTAATTCATTTAGCCTCAGGACTAAATGGAATGTGCAAATTTACAAAACCTTGTAGACCAATGGGGAAGGTTGGTGACAAAAAGCATTCAACAAATTCTAACTCAATGCATGTTGCTCTACTGTGATTTTCATGGTTGTCAGTGATGCAACTGCCTGCTGCAATTCGTCAATCAAACTTCATTCCGGCCTTGAGAAAATCAGACACTAGAAACAGGGAATTATCTCTATATCCAATCCACATGGCATCAATTAACATATGAGGTTGTGAGACGTCGTGAGACGTAATTAATTAATTTTCGGACCTTAAATCAAAGCTCACACTTGCACATTTTCCTACAATTTTTTTAAATGACCATGAATTATTATGAGGCTTTCGGAAGCCAGATGACTATCAAACCTTACCCAGATCTATAACATGAAACGTTCCATCTTTGAAATCATACCAGTTTTTCCCTGCAGATTGTTTGCAGACATGCTTGCAATGGTGCAGTGCAACCGACTGTCGTTGGATACGGTGTTCCGTACGTAGCGTCAGTCAGTTACCGTTTGACACTTGCACGCTGAACTGTGTATCAAGTGGGGAGCATTGCAATTTCCAGTCTCATGCTGTTCTTAATTGCTCAAATCTTATCCAGATTTGAAAGATGAAACATTCCATCTTTAAAATTGTACTACTTTGTACTGGGGATTGTTTCCACATATGCTTGCAATGGTGCAGGGCAACAAACAATTGTTCCATATCACCTTGCATATGCTGAACTGTCTATCAGGTGGGGAGCATTACAATACCCAGTCTCAGGCTGTTCTCAATTGCTCAACTGTGATCTCTTGCATGACATGTTCAACACAGCACCATCGAATAACAACAACTGCACAAGGTCTGCTGTCCCATTGAAGCATATGGCTGCTGGGTTTTACAATCCATCATACAACAGCATTTGCAAAGGATGTCGGACCCAGTTGGTTCTCCAACTATTCAAACTGCACTACAAGAAGAGCTATGCAGCGGTCTTCAACGAAATAGAAAATTACATCTCAACAAATGGAGAGAACCATGGAAATCCGAGCACTCGGTGCAGGGTGGTAGTGAGATGAAAAGCAGGTCAGCATGTGGGTTGACTTTGGGTCACAGTTGAGAATCAGAAATAAACAGATCGAACGTTGTCCGTCAAAAAATCATTCTCATGCTCAGCAACCTGGAAACACGGATTTGGTTATTTTTATGAGCAACTTTCCTGGAATCACCTCCACTTGGAATGGTGAAAGAAAAGTGCATCACTTTGCTGTGAAATAATGAACTGAAAAGATGTTGGCATTGGGTGCAGATTTTCATTTCAGAACTGACGACAGACCGGCATTGAATGCCAAAGGGATGTGATCCATTGAGCCAGTCTGGCCGGTGCCCTTTCACTGCAATCAGCTCCAAAACTGCCTCAGACATAGAAAGATTACAAATACCTGGAAATGGAAGTGAAGGCTGAGAGCTGACTGTGCTCAGGAATACCCATGAACATGCATGAGCATTCAAGAGGCGAATTACGCAAATAGGGGACCATACCACACTAGCACAAATACTGAAACACAGCGAGCATTGCACATATGCATGCAGCGTGTGTGTATTTGTATGCCAGTACACAGTGAGAGTTGGGGGTTGCTTGGGCACAAGAACACAACAAGATGGAGGGCGCCCTGAGCATGCTGCAGGTGCTAGCTTCGAATACGCAAGCCCAGCAGAAGGGCTCTGGCCAAGACATCCCCTCAATACCACTCCTCCTGACCTGAAGCAGTGCTGGTTGACACATGACCTGCAGAAACAGAGGCTCTGCCGCTGCGGTGTAACAACAGGACTGTCATAGTGCCATGCTCACAGGGGCAGAGTGGGCATTGCCAATCAAATCCTTCTGGTCGAACTGTGTCTCGGGGGTTAGGGTCAAAACCAGGGGGCAATCAAACATTTGAGCAGCGAGGTTGGGATGCACAACTACACCAAAGATCTGTCCAGCGTGCGTTTTGGGGACCAACAGTGGCACCGCATAAGACCATGACATTTCAGAAGGGTTAGTAGGACATCAGATTGCCTTATAGGAAATAGTAAAAGTGAGATCTGCATGCAACCTTTCATCTGATGGCTCTTTTCATAATAAATTCTTGCTATCCTATCCGAATCCTATCCTGTCCTATCCTATGCTATCCTGTCCTGCCCTGTCCTATCGTGTCCTATCACATCCTTGCTGTCCCATCCCATCCTGTCCCGTCCTGCTCTTTCCCACCCTACGTGTTGTATGCTATTCGATCCTGTCCTGTATTCTATCCTAGCCTATCCTATCCCAGACCCACAGCAGCTGCAGACTGAAAAACAACACTTGGAAAGCAGTACCAACCCCGCTGAAAGAAAGCTGCCACTTATGAGCACACACTGGAGGAACATGTTACACAAGAATGCTCCATCACCAAAAACGAGCCAACTTCACAGGTGCCTCACCCAGAAGACTCCGCAGACACACGAAAAGAAACTGGCAAATGAGATCACGGCAGATATGTTGTTGGGTTGTTGGGGGGCGGGAATGCCATATCGATTCAAGTTCTGAATCAAACAATAGTGGCATGCACTGGCCTGAAGTAAGAAGCAAGCAAAATGATGCAACATGCATGACTGGTAGGTCGAACAAATGCAACGAACCATAGGTGACCTTGCAAGGGATGGCGTGGATTCGGATTCCAAGATGAAAGTCGAGGGATGAAAGCTGCATGAAAAATTTGAAATCTGAAACAACACTGACCAGGGCATCCCCAGAGCACTTGACCGAAACACACGAACACGCGTGCCCTTTCTAAAGCTCCAACACTCGCTACTTGCTGCTAAAATACTTGGAAAACTGCACCACAGGGGAAAATATTCAACGTGTGGCAAGAAGGAATAAACAGGCATTGAGACATGATAAAATACAAGTGAACGGAAATGCAACAAGCTACCGACAACGTCCAAAAATAAAAGGCTGCTTTTGCGTGCACTGTCTGCATCTGCCGTTGCCTTGTGATGGGATTTCCTCCCCACCACAAACAGGCTTCCTTGCCATGCCTCCACAAAAAACCTCACCAACTCAAAAATCCATGACGAAGTGAAGAGCAGGACGGAGAGCCTGCTGTACCCGCACTGTCCAGGTGAACAGGAAACACAGGAGATAGTCCACTCGAGCATCAGCCTTCGACAAATTTACTATTCGTGTGCTGATTGTCTTGAGCCCCGAGCAGCAGAGTAAGGATTTGAAGGGAAGGGCTGTGGGAAATGCAGACTGCTCACTTTCGTGATGCCCGTCAAGGCCCCCGCTGCGTTTGGAGTGGAGCATCGGAAGACCCGAGATGTGTAGTGCGCCCGACTCAAGAACTGCGAGATTTCTGAAGCACAACAACACTTCCAAGGCCCACAGCTGGGGCTATGGCACAATACCATGGCGCTACCCTGTGCCACAGCACGAGGCGGGGGGGGGGGGGGGGTACTGAGTGGCGTCAAACCGAAGCCCTCTGGTTAACCACCTAAAACAGCTGCTTCTCAGTCTCTCTCTCCTCTATCTCTCTCGCTCTCCATTACTCTCTTGAAGTCTCTCACTGCCTTTGCTCTGTATCCCGCTGTCTGTGTACACAGGGCCATGACATTCCGCGACGCTGCACATTGATGGAGATCCGCGATTGCTGCCACGACTGTGAAGCATCGAGGTCAGGAACAGGATTCTGGCCCGATGTCTGCCACCCTGCCAGCAATGCATGGAAGGGCGGTTTACTGGGCAGAGCACTCGGCAGCGCAGCTTCACGACTGCTCCGATCTTGCTGCCCAAGGGCCTGAGCAGCAACTTACACCTGCGCCACATGGTTGGCATATGGCACATAAAACACCCCCGGCTGTGTGGGTGTTCCTGAGGGGCATTTGGGAAAATGACACATAACACTTCAAGCTTGTTTGTCAGTGAAAGAGCTCATAGTGCCCTTATACTCTGTATATTCGCAAAGAGCTCCCAAATACTGCATCCCAGCCAGATCGGCAATTGACATGCGAAGGGACAAACGTAGGGTTTGATTACCCCAGCGCTCCTCTACTGAAATAAGGAGATCAGATCTGCCCTTCGCAATAGGGTTTTCAACGACCTTGAAACCCCGGTAAAGCTTTCAAAGAGGTTCTACAAGATTTTTGCAGAACAATCGCGACTTTTCCACGCACAGCAGTGGAGGACAGGGCAGTGGTTCTGATGCTGCTGCCCCATCCTTGCGGCTGTTGCCTGCAACCGACACGTTGTTGGAGGCCTCGGGGATACTGAAACGTTAGAGTAAGGGTACCCATCGTGCGACTGACACATGCATATCTACACAGTGGCCGGAAGAGAGAGCAGACTTTGTTTTTACAGTGGGCAACGCCTCCATCCGCTGGAGTGCCAATGGTCAGCGGAACGGCGCTGGCCGTGAAAGAGGATTGTCATCCCCGAAGATCTCCGGCAGATACGGCAACTCAGAGCTCACCTGCAAAAACAAACAAAGTTAACCCAAACACTAAGCACCGACCGAGCCCGAGCCCGAGCCCGAGCCCGAGCCCAGGCCCTGGAAGTGGCCCAACGCCAACTGCCGAAGCGGACCCAATGCGACCAACACCACTCGTCATCGCGCAATAAATGGTAAACGCCAAGTGGGGGCGGAATGGTGCGGGTGGAGTCCCCGGCAGACTCCTCCTGTTCAACAGAGGCATGCACCCAATTGATGGAGGCACTCGAAAATGCGCGCGCGCCCGCACACAGCGTTTGTGCGACACACAAACACAAGCAGCCGGCAAGGGGGCAAGCAAGCCCGAGCAGCACGCCAGCTCCACGCGTTGTAAGACTTCATATCTGGTCGCAAAGGTGGGAATGGAGTAGCACAGGCCTCCGAGTCCGTCAACGTGCACCCACGTCCCCATGGCTGCAGTAAGGCTGTGAGCTAATCGACGAGAACCGATGCAGAAACAGCGCGTGGTGCCCGACACCTCAGCCGACCCACCAGGGACCATTGTTGCACGCCATTGCACACACCTTTCCTGCAGTGTTGCGACCTGCGTGGCGACGCGGAGACCTCCCCGCAAACGGGGACTTGCTGCCATGGCCCATGGGGCTGCCATCCTGCCGAGCAGGCGCTTTGTGTACTTTGATGATGGGGGGTAGATGCATGCGCTCATCATCAGAACTTTGGACTTCGGGCTTTCTGGTACTCCCTGATTGCAAAACAATTGGCAGTCGTGAAAGGGTTTTCTAGAGACTCCCTCCCCTTCCTTGGGCCCCTGCCAGCCGAAAGACCGCAGGTTGAAGAAACTGGCATCCTTTCGCTCTCTCCAAAAACAGATGAGCAAGGCATAACAATCAAAATGCAATACATGATACATAATACTTGTGTTTTGAGTTCCAGCAGGTGACCATTACTTGTTTCCACTTGCACAAATTTGGCAAGTCCAGGGATGTTTCAGCACATATCCCGATGGACATTGGGGGGCGTTAGAGACGCGATAGTTCACAACGTGTGGGTGGGGGGTAGGCCGGCCCCTACGTACACAGAAACAAAAAAAACACCAAAAGACACAAACAGGGACACCCCTATTCCCACCCCGTCCCTGACCAACATGCTGTCTCAAAGATGGTGGCAGATGCTGCGAAGGCCTAGTTGTGGATGTGAGGATCGACACTGCTGGACAGCAACAGACCGCAGGTGGGGGCTGTCATCAAGAGCACGAGGATCGTAATCGATGGCTGGAGAGCAAGCAACTGCCATGCAACTAAACATGGCGGTACCCAAGGCTGGCCCTGAACCGCGAGAACAACAAAATAGTGTGTTCTTAGGGGCAGCTCTTCCAATACTCGTAGCCCTGATTAGCTCGCCAGGATTTCCCACCGCAATGACACATGTGCCCATGGCACCCATACCTTTGCGGCGTGCACCATTACGATTGCCACGATTGGAGGATGGAACAGAAGGCGTCCTTTCCCTGCTTTTGTGCCTTCTCTTCGGAGTTGAGCTGCAATCAAATTTGGGATGCGATGGCGGAATAGCAGCAGCGAAACATGTGCTGATCCTTTCGTTCATTCCAATGGCGGATGCTTTCGTTTATGTGTGCGTCCGCTGAAATCAGGGGGGCAGGCCCGCCACTCCGCCCCGGCCTGGGTCACTGCTGCCACTTTGCCACCGCCCTCTCTCTGGTTCTGGGGGTCCAATCGTCATATCCCAGTGCGAAAAGACAGGCACCATGAGGGAAAAGGACAATCTGAGCAATCTGAAGAACTATGATGCCAACCGAAAATTGGGCAAATATGTTGCTGTTACTGCCAATCGTCAATGCATTCCAATGTGTGCTGCAGTAGCGGGTGTGTTTGGTGATGCTGAGTATCCTGAGTATGCTGGGAATGTATTACGTATTAATGTATTACTGTAAGCATGCAAGCAACACTCATTCCTGTTTGGAGCATGATGCGTGCACAGGGATTGCCATTTCCCAGCATTTCAGTCATGTATGCGTGTGTGTGTATTCTCCACCCATGTGGGTACACTTTTTCATTCGTATGCATGTGCACTAACCCCCATTCCGCTCTTATCAATGTGCGAGGTTGCACCGGTCCCATGAGGGATTCCGCGCAGCCAAAGCTGCGTGTGTGACTTTTTCTGGGGGTGCGGGGGGTTTGGCCCCCTTCGCCCCATTGCTACGACACAATCAGCCACTGTCATCATTTCTGCACAACACTTGCACACCCTGTGCTGGAGTGCGCTGGGGTTGCCACAAGGGGACACATACATTATCTGCGGTTGCACTTGGGGGCCGTATCACATCACAACTGGTGCCATGATGTGCCCCAGGGTGGAAAGCATCAATGCCCAAAAAGGGTCGCCAAACGCCTAAAAGTCCATGGACAGTGCATGGTCTCACCAGTGAAAAAACCATGTGACCGAGTTACCGGCTTTCGGCGTCCATACCCGAACTAATCTTATGCATTTACAGAACTGGGAATGGCAGCCCAGTTCTAACAAGAAGCTCCCCATGCGGTGCCTTCACAAATCCCCACCATGCCAACCCCAAGCGATTGCATCCCTGTGCAGACAGCCTGGCCTAGCTTTGCTCCACACAGAGTTGGGATAAACCGCATGCCCCTTCCAGGGTTCCTCCATACCACAACAGCAGAATATGTGTTGCAGCAATGGCAAGGGTATTGACAGCTCCAAACTTCGAGGTGCTTTCAAAACCACAAGATGGCAAATGGAGTGGACCAGAAATGCATGCAATTTGTTTTCCAAGATCGCCATTGGATGGATGGGTCCCGTGAGCCTCGCAAATTGATAAATTGGGAATTTGGGATAAAACGCCCCAATTTCGAAACCGGCCTGGCCGCATTGGGGTCCCCAAAGCATAGAGTTGACGTTGCCACTGCCCCCTGCCCCTTCCCATGCCTCCCTGGGCCTGCCTCTTGCCCCTGCGTCTTGCCCTTGCTCCCCGCCCCTGCAACTGCCCCTTGGCATGGGATGACTGGCAATACTGAGCTTTTGTTCAATCAGTTTACCGACAGGATGCCATCATTGCCAACACCGTGCGCATGCACGGGCGTTTCCATCAATGCAAACACGATGCGCTTATACACAGGGCGTTTTCATCGTTGCAAAGCCGTGCACATGTGCACAGGGCCAGAGGCAAGGGAAATTGTTGCGAAAATTGCCAAAAACAACAAAACATCATCAACACGACACATAGTGTTCCTTTTTAATACATTTTCATCCAGATATTTTGACATGCAACACCTGTGAGCATGAATCTGCCAAAGATGCACAGACACGGACACACCGGGAGTCTGATTCGCTAGTGATGTGCGACTGCCGGGATGATATGCGACTTCCTGAGGAGGAAAAAAATAGTTGGGGGCGTTCATGCGGCAAGGTTGCTTAGAAGACAGCCTGATTCGTCATTGCAGTCGTCGTCATCGCTGTTATACTTCTTGTCTTTGTCACTATCATATGATTATAATCATCATCACCACCGCCACCGCCACCACCACCACCACCACCACCACCACCACCATCATCAACACTACAACCCCATTTCAGGGTTCTACTTGGTGATTGAGAAGGCAAAGCCTAATGCACCTTTGAGAAGAGCCATTATGTATTTCCTTTGTTGTTATAGAATGAACGTTGCTGGTAAAATGGTCCGAATGCTTTTGATCAACATGACTTCACTGTTTGTGAGTACGGTCTTGAATCAGGTACAAATTGTCTATTTAGTTTCTGCTGCTTACTACTGTATTCTCGCCACTGGTGCATTTACCAGTACATCAGTGTGATACCGTGCCACGGCACGCTGCTTATCCAGAGGCAATTCATTGCCGCGCTGCCTCAAATGCAAAACGTTCGTCAGGACCTCGTTGACAAGCGCTTTGATTGCGCATTACCCTGCACACCTGCATCCCAAGGGTGCTGCCGCCTTGCTCCAGGAGTATCAAGCAACCGCAGCTCTGTAAGACAGCAGTGGAACGTGAGGAGATCCTGGGCGGGGGCACCAGTGCAATCCACCCTATGGTCAACGCCTTGACAGCACCATAAACACCTACTACCAGGGGGGGTGAGGGGGATATTCCGTGTCTAACAAATTTCAAATCTACAAATTCCGGCACAAGAAAACCTGTGCCACTCCTTAAAAATGAGCGAACAAGTGTGTATGGTTCCCAAAAATTGGTCATGAGAAACAGTGGACGGTTGCTGGTATTTCCTGGTGGACTCTGGATGGTCGCAACAGCAGCAGCATGAGCAGCCTTCAAATTAGCATGTATGGCATCACTTGACAATGATGTGCGTAAGACAAGAAAGCGTTCCATGGGGAGTCACCAAAAACGAGCCTGTTTCAAAAGTGAAGGCACAGCTGAAGGAGGACGTCCGCTCCCAAAAACACAAAACACACTGCTGGAGGCCTCCATTTCACTTGCTCACCAAAGCAATGGTGGTTCAGCCACCCACACCCCCTACGGAGAAGGGCCATCTAATATGGAGGTAGGAGCCTGCCACCCCGAAGAGGCCTCACAAGCCTGTGAGGCAAATATTTTGAATCACGTCCTCACGGTTGCCCATTTTAACAAGGTGGTCGTTTCGCAGCGATTCATTTCGCATTTCGCCATATCTTCACCACTGACTCGACATTCTCCTTGTCATCTGCGTGGATCTTAACACCGAACGACGAAAAAACATACCTCGCCCGTGATTTTCTTTGCGGATTAGCTTTTCCTCGGCCACACGGCGCTGCAAATCGGCTTCGTGTTGGTATCGCTTGGCTCTCATTGCCAGCACCCTGGCACGCCTTTGCAGTTGCTCCTTCATTTCCTCCTACAACAACACACAATGTACGATGCCCATCCAGGTACACAACAAACACAACATCCATGACACAAGTGAAAATGCATCTTCGGAAAGAGCTACAGGGCCAATTGCTGCTCTTCATGTAACAGAAATCTACAGTCCTCACGGAGGGTTGAGCGTGTAAACCCGTGCCCCTCGGCGTCAGCATCAGACTGTCTCCTACACAAGTTGCAAAACGAATCGACACCTCCTTACGTTGCTCTTCGCGGATCTCATCCAGCTGTTGTTGGTGCATTTGTCGTTTGGCTTCCATTCTTTCCCTGCGGGACCGTTCTCTCTCAGCCCTATCTCGCCTTTGGACACGTTCCTTCTCAAGCTGTTAAGAGAATCAACAAAAGATTCAAAAGGCGACCACACTCACTTGAACCCAATTGACAAGCAACCCTCCCACAGCCCTGAGTTTCAGCCCATTTGAGTCCACTCGGGTGAATCACAATCCCTTGAAAATGAACGCCCTTTTTGTTAATATGAACTGCACTTGATCTAACAACCTCTCTTCGAGGTGATTTGCGGGGGTGTACACCGAAAAGGGGTCCAGCTGACCAAATTCTGCACGGGTTGTGGAAAAACGAATATTTGACGCAAACAATCAGCCCCCAAATTGCCAGTAGAACGAGAACCTGAGAACATGAAACAGGGCATAGCCCAGAGAGAGGGGCTACAGGCGCGAGGAGAGTGGCGGTCACAGCACAAAAGCGGTTGTTCAGGCACAGGAGAAAGCCCCGGCAGTGCAGAAGGATGCCCAAACGGGATCGGGGTGGGCGTGCTGAGGCACTACACAAGTCGCCGTGAGATGCACAGGGGACTTTTGCGGGTTGTCTTACTCCAATTCCACAGATGAGACTGGGGCTCCTCTGCCAACCGAGACCTGCTGATCCAGTTGATCAAACGATCGAGAGAACCCCCCCTCCCAACTCCGCAAGCATGCGCAGCGGCTCGCGCGTCCTGATCTTGACACTACCACGCCCACGTCCTCTAGCAACCCTCCCACAAACCGCCAAGACTCCCGGTACTGGCACCGGCAGCCCCACTGCTTCCCCTCCAGCCTCAGCCGCACCGCTAGTGTCAACCCCAGGGCACCGTGTGAGAGGTCGATCGGTTCCCTACCACAGGTCCTAGTCTCTCTGGCCAGACTACTGTCCAACAAAGCGATTGGAGAGGTGGAATGATGTCACTGGCACCCTTGCAACCCAAAGGGACTCATTGCCTGCAAATGGCTACCACGGCGTTGGTAATGTGCACAGGTGCCCCGCCGCGCCGTACCTCAAAATGACGTAATCTAAATGGCGCACTTGGATTCGCGTGTTTGGATATCGGTGTGCCGTGTCACCCGGACATAACCTTGTCTATGGGCTGCAGTGTACACAGACAGCATGGTGTGCACTCATGTTGGGGAGTCAGGTTGGGGTAGGGTTTCTTTGGTGACCTCTATTTTGCAATTTGCAGGCTTGCATCTTCTCTCTATGACCCTCTTGAATATTTGATTGGAGCGCAATTACACGACCCGCCAGAAACGCGGGGGGTTGTGGTGCCTCGACGCGGAAGCCCTGGGCGATACTTCGCCGGGGGAAATCAAAAACACTGAATAACATGAGAAGATGATGTAAACCCACCCTCCCTCCCTGCACTTGTAAAGATGAGCCCCAGTCCGAACAATGCCTCAAGGCCGATCGCCATGGCCCAGTGTTACGCTCTTCACGTCGGGCATGGAGAGCACCCTCCGAAGTTCGCCGTTATGGGAATGACTGCATGCTGCCAGCGCCGGCAGGGGAGTGGACCACGGCATGCTGCCATGGTACGCAACAACAGCAGGTCACACGAAAGACCTGGCACTGAACACCGGCTGCACTACAAGGCAAACACATGCCCTCAAAGGAACAACCCCCACTCCACATCGTGCAGACAAACACAAACGCAAATGCAAATGCCACAGGGCAGAGGCACACCTTGTCCCTTAACTTTTCTTCCTCCTGCAAGCGGAGTTGTTTTGTGTATTCCTGTTCCTCGGCCTGACGCACAAAAGCAGGTAAAACAGACGCATGTAAATGCGAGCACGGTACCGGCATTGCTCTCCCCACGCTGCACTACGCCCACCCAAATCTGCATTCATGTCGAGCATCCGTCTCGGGCCAAAATCCAGCTCTATGAACCTCGTCACGATAAAAAGACAAGGCGCCCCCCCCATCCCCCCCCCCCGGCGCACACACACACGCACACACACACACACACACACACACACACACACACACACACACACACACACACACACACACACACACACACACAATAACATGAACACTGCATGACGAAAGGTTCCCAAAGCCACATCCGAGGGCGACATGCGAATCAGCGTCCTCAGATTCTACCAGAACAACTGCTCTGGGGGCGTTTTGCAGTTCTGTTGGAAGAAAAGGACATGATACCGCGTGGAGTGAAATGTGCGATGCCATTGCTTCGGGGATGTGGTCAGGGTCCGGCGAGGCAGCGACAAGAAGCCTGAACAAGAAACACACTCACAACAACACATGCACACGTTTTCGCGGAGCTGCGCATTGCACACCCTATAAAGAAAAGTACACAGACACAGGGGGATGTGCAAACACGGAACACCAACACAGACCCATACACAATTATGTCACAAATCTCACCCTTGGACTCACTTGCCCAAACCGCACACCACTACTCAAACTAATCGACAGAATAAAGCCCCAGCCAGACAGACACACCTCCCGTTCACGCCTCCTTTTCTCCTTCGCAGCAGCCTCTGCTTCCATTTCCTGCAGCCTCTGCTTTATCTGATCCTCAGGATCCTGTTCACTATGCTGCACGATTCAAAAGCAAAGAGCAATCAACCTTCGTTCCCGACTGAGCCGCGCATGCGAACAAGCATGTGCGGCCCTCTTGCCCTGAAGACTACCCCGTGTTGCACTTTGATATACTTCTCATCTCTTACACGTGCTCTGCACGTTCCACAGGGTGGGCAATCTAAGGCAGGTACCAGCTAAACCATCCGGTGCCACACGTCAATTCGACTCGAGCCTCCAGGGGCGCCTGTGTGCAAGTGCTGTAGAGCATCCTCCGATCGGGTATCAGGTTTCAATCCTGTCTGGCAACTGCAGTAATGCCTGACGGCTTACCGCTCTGCCAGAGCGGCGCGCTTGTGACGGAACCACACCTGGCGGGCGGTGCTCGTGTGTTGAGACAACGTTTGGCCTGGGGGGGGGGGGGGGGGGTGAGCTCAGATTTCCTATCTCACGAGCTTCTGCTTGTAACAAGTCACATCAGACACAACCTGAGAATACCCTCCTGCCTTTCCCTGTGTGCCTCAAACTAAATTTAGTACCGCCAATCTTACATTGTTTTTTGAGGATTCCGGTGCCACATAAGTTCAAAAACTATGAACAGTGGGTGGCACACTTAGGTACCAATACCACCAACCTTAAATTTCAGTTTGGCACCTTGGCTTGGGTTTCTCTATTCTTGTTTTCTTGTTTCATTCCTGCTCAACAGTATTGGCATATTTTGAACCACCCCTCCCCTGCTAAAAGGTCAGGATATTCATTAATCCCTAGCCTGAAGAGGAGGGTATCCGGAGACAATGTTGTTTCCACCGATTTCTGCCTTTTTGGGTGGCTTTTTCCGCTTGGAATGTTGCGTTTAAAGTTCACCACTTTCGCTTCTATGTCGTGAAAGAAAGATTATAGGTGGTTCGTCCACCATCGATAAATTCGTGATTCTCACAGCAGCCTTTTCAACCCATCCATTGTATTGCATTGCATGGCATTTACTATGCTCCTCCCTTGTCGTGTTGTATCGTATCATATCGTATCGTATTGTATCGCACCGTACTGTACCGTATTACATCGTATCATATTGTATCGTATTGTACTGGTATTGTGTAGTATTTTACTGTACTGTATTGTACGCATTGTACTGGACTGCGACGCCATGGGGTGGCTGTTGGTCTTCCCAGGAACAGACAGGGGGTCAATCAGGGCAGCCCTGGGACCCCGGCCACCATCCGAAGGGAATGCCGGGGTGTCCTCTGGCCCTGGGAGCAAACCATAGGGGGTACCGGGGCGGCCCCTGTCCCAGGAAACACATCACAGGGGGTGCCGGCGCATCCCTGAGCCCAGGGAGCGAGGCGGAGGGTGTGCCCCCCCCCCCCCCCAAAGCTGGGAGGCATGGATGACCCTGCCAAGGACGGGCGGTGGTCCCTCTCCCTAGGGACATTGTCTCAGCTGCCAGTGTAATTGGGTAGCAGCTCCTACGTGGGGACATATTGGGCCCCTCGTCAGGCCCCAAATGATGATGTTGGACATGGCTGACAAAGGGGAGGCTACAGCACTGGGGCAGGGGTATAAGGTGTACGTTTGGGGCTTGCAGCCCATTGAGCAGGCAGAGAGGGGGTAGCATCTGGACTAGGAGACTGCTTTTCCTGTGGCGTGCAGCCGAGCGCCAGATGAGGCAAGATGGGGCTTTCTCAATACTATTTTATTGCTCATGTGACTCTTGTTGAAATTGTTGTCCTGTTGTCGTCAACCAATAAATCAGGTTTCTCTAACCCTACAGCGCGTGCGGTGTCCCTGCAAAAAGTGTTCCCCAGGAGCCAAATGATGGTGGTACCCAGGTGTCCCCATACTCCAGGAGCAAACTAGAGGGGGGTCCAGGGCTAGGAGTGCGGGACGTCCCCTGACTCCAGGAACAAACCACAGGGGGTAACAGGGCGTCCTTTGACCTCACCAACATTGTAAAGGGTGTATCAGGGCGTTCCCTTGTCCCATGAGCAATTCAAAGGCCACACCGAAGGGGTGCACAGGAGACAGCAAAGACCCGTGGCTCATGGTGGAGGCCAAGGCCCTGGGTAGCACACCAATTGCCCTCTTCCCCACTTGAGGGCAAAAGCGTTGTGTCATACCCTATTGTTGACCCTTAGACTTTTGTGAACAGTATGGTGGCGCACCCAGTGGCCAAAGGGCCCGCCGACTAACCTTGGATGACTGAGTACCGAGGGCCCCGCCCTGATGATTGTAGGTAATCAGGCTGCCCTCGCCAGGGGTACAGGCCTTGCAGCCAACCCTCATGGTAACCGCTAATCAGGAACGGCAAGTCCGGTGGTCAGTTTGACGGACAGAGGACTAATGACTGGCCCGAGGAATCGAAAACACCACCAAAGCAAAGAAGAATACTCACTTGATGACTGCACCTCCCGCCGCGTTCACCGACCAATGGAGTGACCATTGCAGTAGGGGGATCCATGCATGGCAGAGGCTGCATCATAACTCTCACCTGACTCTGTCTTGTAGCATACTCTTACCACACACTAACCTCAGCGAGGGAGCAAGGGAGGCATAGGCCGAGTTGTCCCAGAGACGCAAATGCATAACAATCAGCACCTGCAGATGAGTAATCGCGTATTCAATCGCTGGCTTCAGCCCCTCCCCATCTTATGCCCACCCATCCATCTGCAACCCTTCCCCTTCGAGGTCACGCCCCACGTAAGGATTTTGATAGAAAGAAAAGCATAACAAAAAAGGGAAAACTGGGTACCAACCTCATTATGACCCTTTAGAAGGCACTTAATGCCCGGGTTGGCCATTTTGATCACGGGATTACAAGGGTGGCTGCGGACGAGGAGAAACAACGGCCCTTTTTTCCCTGCAACAGGTTGTGGTTTCTTCGCATAAAACAGATACAAGCTCGTCTTTTCTGCCCTTAAATGAATTCCTTTGCCGAGGCAAGCAGCTTCTCCATCTGAATGATCATGGTGCACGTTCCGTTTTTGGGTACAGGTGCACGACGGGGACACCGCTGCATTGCGTACCTCGATTAAGGCCGCCCGCTCTTGCAGCTCCATATCTTGCAGAGCCTGCAATGCCTGGGCATACTTGTCTTCAATTGCACTGCGCTTCTTGCTCTCACTCTTCGTCATATCCTTGCGCGCGATTGCGGCTATGGACGCCTACAGGCACAACCGACCGTGTGTGGTACGGTGAACGCGATCGGGAGTAAGCATGCGCACAGAAAAGGAAAGGGGCAGGCCTGGCGATGGCCACCAACTCGGCTGCACTGAGATACAATAAGCAAGCAAGCAAACTAAGCATGCTGATGTTCAGCATTGCACCGAACATTGCCGAAAAAGACTCCCACTGAGCCCAAGCCCAGAGAGAATACAATCTGCATTGGTATCAGCACAGTCACCCATTGTGAACGTGTTCAACGTCTTCTTCGGCTGCTCCGGTGTCAAATCGAAGACAGCGGTACAGAATGCAGGATACGAGCAAGCAGTGAAGAACAGCAACCAGCAAATGCCAGCAAGCTCTGACGCATGCTGGGGCTGGGGATTCAATGACAGGGCCAGAATGGCTTTGATGTCATCACTGAAATTGGGCTGGGGTCAGCAACCCAGAGATCATGTGTATCTCTGCGAAACGGTTGGCAATGCTGCCTCAATCTCTGTCTAGTTGTCTGCCTGTAAAAAAGCCACAAAACTTGCACTGCTCCAGGAATAAGTGCAGACCGTGGTAACTACGTACCAGAAGGTCAGGATGCCCAGACAACCTGCCGCTGCAACTTGACCTCAAGATCTTTGATACAATTTTGGGATTGGCTTTGAACATCTTGTCGGTACTTGGCTTCTTCGTTGCTAATATCACGACGCTTCCGTTTCTGCAGTGATGCACAGACACAAAGGGCCTCTGTTGAGCGGTTGCAGTGTGCTTGCATCAGCAAGCAGCCAACCAAATCCTCCATGCCACAAAAGAGGCGTTCTAATATTTGAGGTCGCCCGTTTGCGCCCATATGCGTCTTTCTTTCCGCTGCACGCTCAATGGATGCCACCAAAAAAAAAACGACAACACCCAGCGTGACTACCTGCTAGAACAATTTCAATGGGGATGGGGATGGATTTAGTTCAGTTCATGTCGGGCCAGCAAGCCATCGTCATCCTTCACCCATTTATTGCATGCCCCAAAATGTCTGAATATACATACGCACACGCACGCACACCCACCTACTGTACATACACACAGGCACAAATCCATAGCGTGAGTCTCTCAATGTCATTGGATGCAGCCCCCTCCCCTGGCACTGTTGATTTTGATCAGACCAATAATTCAATCCCTGAGCCCGAGGTGATCTGATGTGTAAGAAACAGGTCCCAGCATGAGAAACCCAACCATGACACAATGAGCTCCCACTGTGCACAAGTTCCACAACCCGAATCAAATTCGCGAACCCCTGCCATATATCTTCACAATAATCCAGGCGGGCATTGGGCTGCACCGCTTGAAATGGGGATGTGCCCTTGTGTTCATGCATCATACGTAGGAATCGCACGGCTCAAATGCGCTTCAAATGGGTATTGGGGTTCATAACAACGTTCATAACAAAAACTTGGCAATCCTCAATTTGTTGGATCAATGGGCTGGGCATGAGGGCTTACAGAATTGCAGAGGTAACTTCAATCATGGCCGATCTCCCACAACTTTTCACCCTTTAAAACTCCAAGTGGACATCAGTTGATCAAGCCTTACAACCCTCAGAAACACTGAGATCTGCAAAGCACACCTCCACAGCAATAAGACCCTTCTGAGATTCTTCAAATGCCTCAATCCTCTGTAGAATGCAGACCCATCATGCAGAATGGTGACTCCATAGCTACACTTGTCATGGTCCCGACATATGCCCCTGCCTCCTCTTTGGCTGAGAAATACCGTACAAATCCTAAAGATTCGGGGATCCAAAGTTTTGCGGTGGGTGTTTTGAACTAATAATAAGCAAAATTTTTGCGACAGCATCCAAAATGGGCAAAAAATATTTTATTATATTTTTGCGATTTTTTTTTGTGGAACTCAATTTTGCGTAGGGTGTTATGCCAATTTTTTTTTCCGCTGCTTTTTGTGTTTTGTGTTTTGGGGTTGATTCATTTTGTTGCTACTGCAAGAGACCTTGGGCTCTGGGATTGCAGGCCATTCCTACACAGGCATACAAATGTGGATCAGTTGGACTCTGGGATTGCAGTCCATAGCACAGGTAAGCACCAACAAGCATGATTCAGGTCTGGTCCCTGATTCATCATTCTCTGAAAGCAAATCAAGGTGCAGAATGGGGCATGAGATATGGAAGAGGGGGGCAACAAGCAGTGGGGCAAACTCTCCCACAATTCTGGCATTCTTGCAAAAAGGGGGGGCAGGGGCAAAAAATATGTTATTTTGCGATTGTTTTGCGGAACCCAGTTTTGCGTATGGCATGACGCCAAAAAATTAAACTATTTTTTTGCGTTTTATTTTTTTTGCAGACAACAACATTTTTGTGCCGGCAATTAAATATTTTCGGATCTTTAGGATTTGTACGGTACTCCAGGCGTCAATACTTGACTGCCTTGTGTGTGGGTGGGTGCTTGTGGCTGGGTGGGGGATGCGTGTGCGTGGGTGGGGGTGGCTGTGGATGGCTGTGGGTGGTTGGGCGCGCTGGGTGGCTTGGGTTGTCCGCTCACGCCTCTTGACGACTGTTCGTGCAGGTGTGTTGGAGTGTTGGGGCGGGAGGGGGGGCAGGTGGTCGTGGAGTGGGGTGTGTGAGTGGGTGCACGTGAGTGTGCGTGTGTGCAGGAGTGTGCTGCGGGGGTTGCGAGGGGGCTGGTGCGTGTGCCTGGGTGTGTGTGGGGGGGGGGGGGTGCATGCGCATGGCCACGCATGCACGTGGGGGCGCGGGTGCGGTTACGGGTGCGCTTGGCTTGCCTGTGGAGGTACACGTGCGCTTCGGGTGCGCGTGCACGCGGGAATGCATGTGTGCGAAGGAGTGCGCGTGCGTGCGCACGAGGAGGCTGTTCGTGCCCGCGCGTGTGTGGTGGGGGGGGGGGGATGGGGGGGCGGGGGCGTGCGCGTTGGGGCGAACCTGCGCGTGGGGGTGCATGGACGCGTGGGGGGCGTGTGTATGCGTGGGATTGCGTGCACACGGGGCTTGTGCACTTGTGCGTGCGTCTGGGTATACGGTGTACCGGGCAAACACGAATATTTTTAAAACACGAATATTTTGCGGGAAAAAAATTAATATTTAGCAAAATCTTTGTTTTTGCCACTAAATAGCCTCAAAAATATTTTATTTTTGCGATTATTTTGAATTTGCGAGCCAAAAACTGTGTATTCCACCCATAGAATAAATTTATTTTTTGCGATTAAATTTGGTCTGACTGACAGTTTGCGTTTGATACTGTGTCCTCAATGCTGCTGTTTGCTTCAAATCTTGCAGGGACCAAACTTATCAGTTGTCTTGCGATTGTCCACCTGATGAGATACCGGATGAAGTACCGGATGTGTGATTCCCTCAAGCTCCCGAATGTGGCAGGAAACAATGTCGTCAACAGAGAGACGGCACGTGAGTCGGACCCCTTGTCAAAAGCCAGTTGTAGAGCCATGGACTTGCATCATAACTGTACGATTGTTCACAAACAGCACAAACCCTACACTCTCCGGATTGTTTATTTAACTAACCTATTTTTTTTCGAATTCCTGTGTCCCGAATGGCAGAATTATTCAAAAAATTTGCGTTTCTTTTTTTTTTGGGGATCAGAAAAAAACACTCTTGAATTAAATATTTTGGCAAAATATTGGCGTTTCCCCGGTATGTTCATGCTGTGGGGTGTGGGGGTGCATTTGTGCGGGTGCGGAAGAAAACAGGCGACGACGTCACGACAAAGAGTAACAGGTGGTCCTCCTCGTTTGCAAGCAACCCGACGCCTCCCACGTTTGAAACCGTTTCCCTCTCAAAAGAGTGATGCACATGTACAATCGATAATGGCGAAGGTCAGCCATATGGGCCTGGCCAGTGCACACCTCTTTTGACCTCGTGGCATACGCACGAAGCTCTCGCCAGACCGCCCGTTGCTCGTTCGCTATTCCCATGCGCTGCTTGCCTTCATCCAAGTGCTCCGCAACACAAGCGAAGAAGAAATCGCGGGCTTGGCCCTCCTGAGACAGGCAGGTCGCAATCGGTAGAACATTTCTGAGAAAGGGTCGCGGAGACGGCAAGAGCAAGAGGGCGAGGGGGTCACGAATCATCAAAGAGTCATGAAGCGATTAGTTGTTGGACGGGGGGCGCCAAGAGTACACGGCTGCGCCGATGGAGGCCGTTGCACCTGCGCTGTTGTTGTCTCCACAGCCTATGAGACCCTCGCCCCATTGTGAAACAGAAAGCGTATTGCGGGCGGGATGGAGTAGTGGGCGTGATAGCATTGCAGGCTTGTTTTGGTGGGGGGCACAGCGCATTCAAAGCATGACTTGGTCGCATCAAGTTGGTCAATAGGGTCGGATGAAGTATTGCATTATGCTTCCGGGCGCTCGGTGCAAGAACCCAAATTTCGAGTCACATTCGGCGTAATTCAGATTCAATGCCTAGAGGACAACCATGCCACAGAACAAGCAAGAACACGAATTCAACAGCCAGAAATCAACCACGGAAGGGTTTGGAAAACGGATCGACCTGGATAGCGATTGATGACCTTTGTTCTTTCTCTTCCTCTTCCAACTCCGCAATCAACCGGAATAGATTTTCATCCACGCCGGGATCCTTTGCGTGATTGTCGTCTCTTGCTGCGTCCTCCGCAGTCCGATCCACCTCTGCTTTGCTTTCATCGTCACCAACTTCGGACGCTGCCTCCGAATCAGTAGATCCATCTCTTCTTTCATATGAAGCTTCCCTTCTTTTCGAGGCGATACCTTCTTCATCGTCGGAGCGATTTCCGTCATCCGTCTCATCATCGGACTCTTCCCTCCGTTCATACGACCCTACCCTGCGTTCGGGGGCGATTCCTTCATCGCCGGAGTGATCTCCATCATCCTTCTCATCATCAGACTCTTCCCTTCGTTCACGCGACTCATCCCTTTTTGTGGAGGCCTCCCTATCTTGGGCTTCATTTCCATCATCATTGTCATCATCAGACTCTTCCCTTCTCTCTGCCGCTAGTTGTTGACCATCATGCCCGTGGCTCTGTGGGCTTTTGACTGGACGTGAAACACCAAGGCGAGGAGCGACGTGACGTGGGAGTTTTTTCTACGGTGCGATACGGTCGTTTTCCATTTTTGCGAGCATTGATCGGTGAAACCTTCAATCAATTTACCGGTTTTCGCCTATGTGGGTGGATTGCAATAGTCGGTGCTTGCAACAACCGAAGAAACCAAGAAACCAAAAGCGAGAACACAGGAACGAATGGCGGACGATGACCTTCCTCTCTCCGTTCTTGAGCATCGTACTTGGTCTCGCTCTGGTCATCGTGTTCGCGTTCACTTAAGTCGGCATCCGAATCGTGGGCACGTGGACTCGAGCTTGTGCTTGACGCGGAATCCTGCGTAGCAGCATCGTCTTCATTATTCCCCTCATCGAAATCTTCTTCGTAATCTTCCTCATATGGATCTTCGTCATCTGTGTCGTCTGCATCATCCGTGCTATAGGGCCGGTCAGCTGTGGCCTCCATGTTTCGGCGGGCGCTTTCCTCCTTTTCTCTTTAAAAAAAAAGGCAAGTTTGAGGAACAATGATGATGCCGCATTACATTCTAACGGGCATTCGATGCTTTGGGGGCGTTTGTGCACAGCGCGCACAGCGCACCTTTTACAGGGAGAAAAGGATGGGGTAATTTTAGGGCAATTAGCCACATTCTTGCCTATTCTGACAAGACTACACCCCACAACCCCACGTTTCACCACTCAAGCCACCAAAGGCCCCAAATTGCAACCTTGAAATCACCTCCAGCCTCGCGCTTGGACACTGTTGGCCACCGACGGCTTGCTGCGTGTTCGCGCCAGTTACGTTGGTTTTGACGTATATGCCTGGGGGCTGGGGCTTCCCTAGCACGCGGCGGCACAATCCAAAGGCTTCACGCAAACATTCGGAACGTTTGTGCACGGCACAAACCAACGTACAACCTTTGCCGTCTAAATCACAACATACTGAAAAACCCATGCACATGGCACGTGCGGGGACACTCTCCCACATGACACGCAGGGTAGGTATCTTCAGGAGCTTGGGATGCCTATTTTCACATTGCAAGAAGAAGGCCTTACCAAAGGGGCGACCTCCACTCCCACTGCGCTATGGAATGCACCTCACAAAGCCGCGCTCGCATGTGACTTGGGAAAGCATCATCGCAGCCACCCAGCCCATGTGTATGGTCCTGTACAAAGTTTGTGCACAGCGCGCGCATGGCGCGCAACACGCCCCCTTTGCATGCAGAGATGGTGTGCAAATGCACGAAAAAAGGTACCCCCCCCCCCCGTGCCCAGGAACCAGCAATGTTTGACCGCGGAACCAGGGGGCGGTTCTTGCGCACATTTCCCCCCAAAATTCGACCGCGGAACCAGGGGTTGGTTCTTGCGCATGACCGTGGGCAGCCCCGTACCGCGGAAAAAAAAATCCGGTGCATTGCACCAGGGCATGCGCGCCCTCTCCTTTCCCACAGTTAACCACATTGACAAATGAACACCAAAGGAGTGAATCTCAGCTGACTGGGCTGTAGTGTGCCTTCCAATGTGCATGAAATGATCCAATGTTCAACTGGTTCGGACGGGTTTAACTGACTTTTGTTTGTTTCCTTGTCAGGGGCTGGTTGCTTCGGGGAAGGGGTCGAGAGCAGGGGGGATTAAGGGGTATGTGCGCCTGTGACTGACTAATAGGGTCCCCCCTGATGGGGGGAACCGTAGCAACACACATGAAATGTTGTCCTGCACACCTGAATAGCTGTCCTACATCCACCAGAACCATGAAAAATCTAATACCGTGGTAAAAAAAAAAGTGGTGCGAGAATTCGACCGCGGAACCAGGGGGCGGTTTGGCTGGTTTCCCTAGCTACGCTTCCCTCCTGACAAGGCACAGTAAAAGACAACTTCCATCTGACGGGCGGGAGCGCGCGGCCCCGCCCCAGCCACATTCACCCAAAGCATCCTCTTTCCGTCATGTGCATTGTTTGCATGCAAGATTAACGCAGCCACTGCAAACAGACACACCTCATCTCGGCTTCTCCATCTGAAAGTTCCAAGTCATCAAGGCTGCCTTGACTATCACACGAGTGTGGTGCAACATCTTTGCCTTTGTCTTTTCCATTCCCGCCGTCCGTCGAGGGAGTTGTGCAATCCATTCCTCGCAATTTGGACGGTGGTGGTTGTGTTACATTACATTACATCTTAGAGCATGGTCTATGGCAAGGGGTGCACTGACAACTGACAAAACAATCGAAGGGAGGGGTACGTGCCAGTTCGTTGTCCTACGCAAGTAGACGAGAGATACACAAGAGCAGGTGGCCATGACATTCTGTGAGGGTACCCACTGTCGAAGGTGGTTGCCACCCGCCCACAACCTTTGTGCTTGAAAATGTACAACGGGCCTATGATTTGGCCCGAGAGTCATGGGTCAACCTCAGGATTTAAACCGTTTTCCTTCCTCAACAATCGGGTCAAATTCTTAAAAGCTGGTATGGGGGTTGTATTGTAAAAGAAATGTTGAGATTGCTCCGCCTACGACTATCACCATCACCACCACCCTCACCACCAGTACCACCATTGTGAGCAATGCCACCACTCCCACCATCACTGCCACTACCATCAACAACAGCCTTGCACAATCATTGTGACCTTCCAACCAATGAACTGTTGCAAACTAGACATATGCACAACGAGGCCCTCGAGCTGTCTATGATAACATGATCATGACATCACCACGTTCCAGGACAGACAACACAAAGTGGTGCATATTTGTGCACTGCAAGAACTTTGTGGGCAACTCGAATTATTTTACAGTTCAAGAATTTGCACAGCCGTGTTGATGAAGCCACACAAGATTGGTCTGAAGGTATTAAGATTGTGAAGTGTAGCCACTGCATATGTGCTCGATTTTTCGTCCGTGAAAAATGTACCAAAAAAAGCACTTTGGATGAGCGCTTGAGGAAACACTGGCGAGCACTCAACCAATCCACAAAGAACGCAGGCGTTTGTTTTTGTTTGATTGATGTGATTTCGGGTGAGATTGACGGGGGGGGGGGGGGCAGCATGCAAGAGGTCTGAAAGCTAGGTTGCTGTCAGTTCACACACACCCTCCCCCCGACGGTGGCGGTTGGGTCAGCGCCCTTGTTCAGCTCATCGGAATGAAACGGTGGTGAGGCGCGGCGGTGGTCCTCGGCCGAAAAACTCGGCGGTGGTTCGGCCGGCCGATTCGGCCGGCCGAACCACCGGGCGGTGGTCCGGCCGGCCGAACCACCGCCGAGTTTTTTGGCCGAAAATTTGGCCGACACCACCGGGCGGTGGTCCGGCCGGCCGAAATCGGCCGGCCGAAGTGCCGGCTCATTCCGATAACCCCCCCACCCCATGTGCCTCTTCAAAAAGCCAAAACCCCTTCTTAGACCGTTTAAAGAACATGACTCCTGCGGTGCCTTTTGTGTGCACCGCCTTGTGTAGGCACCGCGTTTTGTGTGTACCGCCTTGCCTGTGGCCCCTTAAATAACATGACTCCTGCGGTGGCCACAGGCCGCCTTTTGTGTGCACCGCCTTGTGTAGGCACCGCGTTTTGTGTGTACCGCCTTGCCTGTGGCCCCTTAAATAACATGACTCCTGCGGTGGCTATAGACCGCCTTTTGTGTGCACCGCCTTGTGTATGCACCGCGTTTTGTGTGTACCGCCTTGCCTGTGGCCCCTTAAATAACATGACTCCTGCGGTGGCTATAGACCGCCTTTTGTGTGCACCGCCTTGTGTAGGCACCGCGTTTTGTGTGTACCGCCTTGCCTGTGGCCCCTTAAATAACATGACTCCTGCGGTGGCCACAGGCCGCCTTTTGTTTGCACCGCCTTGTGTAGGCACCGCGTTTTGTGTGTACCGCCTTGCCTGTGGCCCCTTAAATAACCTAACTTGGGGATGCTGGGGGGGGGGGGGGCGTCGGAACGGCCCGGTGGTCCGGCAGGCCGAATCGGCCGGCCGACACCACCGCCGAGCCGAACCACCGGAACCTAACCGGCCGAGCCGAACCACCGCCGAGGGTACCACCGGTTCATTCCGTCCAGCCCCCTTGTTCTCTTTTGGTGCCCACTGCAGGCAGCAGCGTGGCCCGTCAGTTTTAGGTTTGGGTGTGCGGTCCTCTTCATCTTTCCTCCAAGAGTTCCCCCTTCACATATTTGACCTTGGGCCCGACTCCTCCCATCCTCCTTCCCCCTCTTGTGCCACTCCCTTCACTCCCTTGAGACCCTGGACCGCACTACTTCATCTAGAGCCAATCAGGGGGCGGAGTTGGCGTGCAGCCGGGGCGAAGTTGTCTGCCTCTGAGTCGGGCAGCCCTTCTGATATGTGCTGGGGAAATGCTAACCCCGAACTGCGGGATTGTTGAAAAGGGGTTGCAGGGATCGGGGGTTGGAGGGAGGACTTCGAGCGAGGTTCGCATGACAGGAGCGGCAGTTGGTGGGCATTTAATACTGCCGTACATCCCTTTTACATCACAAAATGCCACCGAAAGCCTCTCCAAAGAAATTTCAACATCACTGGGGAGGTCCGAATCCCCTTGCCATTCCCGTCGCTGGCGCTTCGCGAGGTACCCCCACCCCCCCAAAAGTGCAATCTCCCCCTGTCGTGTGCAACGGTCTCCGGGTGAGGGGGGGGGGGGGGGGGCGGTCACCAAATGACGGTCTCCCCCCCCCCGGAATTCTAGTATGGCCTATAGAAAATTGTTCTTCGGTGCCGAGTACTTCCTGTGCTTTTTGCGCCAAGTGACGGTCTCCCTGGTGGGGGGGGTTGCAAGGGGGGGGGGGGGGCAAAAACGCGGGTTCATGTTTGCCCACCGGTGTGGAGGCGCCGTGGAGGCGTACAGTATCCCAGGCGAACCCAACCACGAGCCAAACACACACTCTGACATTGGATCTTGTCGGCAGCAACGTGGGATCCAGTGGTGCACAGGCCCTTACAGGTTTGAGGGAAGCATCCGGTCCCAGTGGTGTGAGAGCCCTCACGATAGGGTCTTGTCTGGTGGAGGCTCAGTGCAGGTTGATACCCGGCAGCAGCTCAGCGGATGGTGGGGAAAATCTGCTTCTTTTTTCAGAACAATGTGATACTACTTCACTACACCGGGGAAAACTGCGCAGGCATGCGGAAAATTTGTGAGGAGCTTTGCGCACTTTTTAGAAACGAAAATACCGAGCTCACCAAACAAAAAAATAGAAAAAGATAAAAAGATAAAAGAAATGTGCAGAAATTGTGCAAGTAAATTGTTAAAAATTATCACCACAGTACAATGCAAATTGGCATTCTTAGATGCACAATATTTAAGCAACACAGCTCACTTGATTTGGCCAGATTTTGGTTTGTTTGCCATGATTTGTGCTTGCTCATTTTCCGGTGGTGCTTAGGATTCAACTTGTTGGAGTACCTAGAGCACAAATCCATTGGTGGAGATAAGTCCTTGGATTCATACAATCACGCACCATCCAAGGATCCTAGGTGTGGCACCTAGGTGGCAGCTGGTTGTCCCACTCTTGGTGCTACTTAGGAAGAACAATGTAACTTTGCCATGTGCCATCTTATACAACCATGGCAACCAACACCAGGGTACGCAGATTAGCTACGCACTGCATATCCATCTACCAACCTCATTGAAGGCACGTTCATACTTTGACAAACATCAACAATGGATCTCGGATTGTATGACAATGATACCCTGCCAAGTGGGGCGCATTGACCCTACTGTCAAATCAGTGTGCAACGTTGGCTATGCGAATACAAACACTGGCCATCAGATTACACAGTACACCTCCCTCTTCTGTGTTCTTAATTTGGAGGGATGGGTAGCCAAGAGGTTGTGCCAGCCACAAACAAACTACCATCGAGCCACTGCTGGATGGGTTGAAAGGCCAACGTGCCCTGTAGACAGTCTTCACGGATCAGGGCAGGATAGGACAATGCTGCAAAGGATCTTTGGTCGCAATGTGAGTATGTGCCTCGGTACCTTTCATCTTAAGCAACATTTAACTTGTGCCTTACTGAAGCATCCACGTAAACTAGCCTGATTCACAAGCTGTTTGTGATAATTTCTTGTGGTGTCACATACCATGCCACTAGTCAAACATTGCAGATCGCGAGAAGATATGGTGGTCTCCCTGAGCTTCTGATGAGGGCGTTAAGGTCAATTCACCCCGGGGAAAAGGATGTTAATTGCCAGCGAGTTCACCGTCTGGAAATTGATCGGTATAAAGGTGATGCAACCATAAATGAGGTGCAAGTTGAATAAGCAGGAAGAAGCTGAACTGTTTGCAGGTTATGTGTTATATAACAAGAAAATTATATCCACATTTCGTAAACCATTATACCTGAGTTTCAAAACCCCAGCAAACACATTCAAGCGAACACATAATTTAGTGGTTTCTTTCGTCTGACCTCATCGAATGTTCTCCATGCATAGTATCCCACATTTAAGGTTCCGCACGTTTCATCGTTGGTATCTTATATGACACCACCGCCAAAGGCCATGCAAATCCACCAGTAAACATCGGAGACCACAATGCTCTCTAGCGGTCTCACATATTTCAGACTGGGATCTTTGTAAAAGCACAGAAAAACCAATCTTCTTTCCGGTGGTCTTCCATATTTGATCACAAATATCCCCCAGGACAGGATCAAAAAGCCACCAAAGCCCGCTATACGTTGAGGGAGACCACCACATGACAGCAATCGTACCCAGTTCATTCTATAGCGTGCGGTAACTTGCCCTGGGCATAATTTTCCAGCGCTTGCGGGACCAATGGTCATGTCAGGTCCAAACCCTGTGGCAACTGCAGATGGCTGAAGGTCAGGGGCTCACACTGTGAACCAAGGGGCCACCCCCGCCCAAACTGGTTCGGCCTCATTTGCGCCACCTGCTAGGCATTTGTCAGTGCTGTGCAAACCCCAGAATGCCCGCAAATCACTCCCACGGGTGTGCGCGTGCACACTGCAGCAGCGGTAGCTAGTCCAGAACCCATCCCCAGCAGAGCTCGAGACAACACAAATCTGTGGCCATAGCTGTGACTTAAAGCATTAAGAACACGATATGTCCAACGGTACAAAGATGCCCACCTCTGCAACCACCTTCCTGTGGCACATATACACGAATGCGTGAGCGAATACACGCTGGTGAGGGCTGGTCTGTCGTCTGCAACCGTCGTCGGTTGCCCTTCCCTTTTCCAACTTGTCAAGGGAGAACAATAATGCTTAAAAAAAAGCCATGCATCCAACACGGAGCACGGCCATACTCCTAGTACCCACCCGGACACTTGACCAGCTCCAACCCAAAGTGACCTTGGGCAGTTAGCACTTGGGACATCGTGTAATGGGCTGAATGGATGTTCTGCACGTAAATAGGGTGATGTTGCGTTTTGTAATTCGTCGGGTTGCACTCGGCAAACCTTTGATTTTCAATGGAAACATTGATTATGGGGACCACAAACATCACAAGTTCCCATTCCGACCCCGCCGACTTTCCGTTCGACGTTTTGATTTGGTGTCTGGGCGAGCAACCCCCCTTCATTCCGGCGCCTCTCGCCCTCGACTCGTGCAGAAGAGGGGTCTGGAGATGACAAACAGAGTCAGGGTGGGCACCTGCACAAGTCTTCTGCAGAGAAGGAACCCGCATAAAACTGTTCTCTGCAAAGCATTCCCCTGTTTGAGCGAGCCGGTAACACGTGCGTACGTCGGGTGTCGACGACTGAGTGCATACGGTGCGTCACTTGGGCTGCGGCGCACTGTTTTAGAGGTACGGCTACCACTTCTCATGGCGGCTGATGCATCGGCAAGGGCCTGGTCTGGGGTGGACGCTCAGACGTCCAGGGACATGGGTCAGGAATGGGGCTAGACACGGCAGTAGGTCAGAGGTCATGGTCCTGTGCAGCGGGATGCACAGGCTCCGCAAAACAACGAGCTCCTGATTACGCCCCTCCCCTTGAACCCAGGGCTTAGACTCGGGACCTCCTGGCGTTTGTGGCGGGCTTCCGTTGAGACGCCCTCCCTCGGAATTGGGCTTGGGCTTGGGCTTGGGCTTGGGCTCCATGGACAGACGGCAAGCACATTGACCGATGGATTACTGGGAACCTTTCGGTCCGGGCGGAGGTCAGAAGACGGGTGTGCTGCATTGTCACGAAGGATTTCGTGCATTCAATGTGCTTTGTAGGCGGGACGCAAAGGCATTGCTGTGGGCGCAGCAACACAGTAATGAGGTCAGTCGGGCGGTGGGACTCCACAACGTCGACCGAGAACGCAGCGATGGCAGTAGGCCAGGCAAAGAAAAGGCGACATCGGTGGTGCTATCTGGCACATGCAGTCGTACACCTCCTGGAAACAAACGCCCAGGATCAGTGGCGGGGCGGACCAGCAACCTTGCAGGCAGTCCGTAGAGGCACTTCCGATTCTCCGTGCTCAAAAGGACCCAATCAATACGGCCCCTAAAATCCACGCAGAACCAAACCCACGGCTCCGGAGGCGACCCAGGCCCCCTCCCCTCAACAAAAAATCTCAGAACCCCCGAATTCGTGCACGTCCGATGACGGCGACCTGGCAGCAGCAGAGTAGCAGGGGGCCACAAAACGGCAAGCTGCAAAAATGGTCTTCCCCGGCTGTAGACCCTGCGGCAGAGCAACTTCGGAACATCCGCTCACACAAGCACAAGTCCTTGTTTCCATCGTCCGACGACCGCCGTCAAGTTGCTGAAGGCAACAAAAACGGAGCGAGACGAAGTCTGCTCGTCGGAGGTCCGGCCAAGAGAAGCCAGCGCCCGTGTCCAGAATGGGGCCGCCTGTGCAGTTGACACCCGTGAAGAGGAAGAGGGACGCGTGCCTCTGGACACCAGACCGGCCGTGCCTGGCAATCCGCCGCGGCTCAGGCCCTTGCCATTGCTGCCCCGGAACCGTAGCGTTGCGTGGGGAGGCCGGCCGACTTTGGGAGATTGGGCGCCCCCTCGTCGCCACACGCGCTGCCCCTTGTGGCATCTCGGGAGGGTCCGGTTGCGTATTCCAGCGTCGTGTAGGGGGGCAGTACGCAGGGCACTCTGCTCTCTCTCTCTCTCTCTCTCTCTCTCTCTCTCTCTCTCTCTCTCTCTCTCTCTCTCTCTCTCTCTCTCTCTCTCTCTCTCTCCGCTGCGACGGTGACGAGTGCGTGCAATGGAAAAACAACTGCGCCTTCATCGCGACAGATGCAGTGCATAGAAGTCCCATCTGCCCAAAGAACGCGCACATGCCATAGACCGAGGCACAGGCATCACGAAGAAGGCTCCTTCAGCTGCTGCATTTCCACAATCGCTTCCTCCAACGCCCCCAATTCCTCGTGCATGGCCTCCACCTGCAATTGGATAGCAATGTGACGTGAAGCAGAGGAGACGGGGGGCAATGGCGTGTTGGGCAGGCGACTGTCACACCAGGTACCCGGGGGAACTTTGCGAAGGCGACGCGGAGGGCCTGTTCAGGGTGCCACCCGCCTACGACACGCCCTCGTGCACGATGCGCGGGGCTATTGGCGAAGCCGCGGGGCTAATGTTGAGCAGGTTCTGGGCTGCGACAACTTCGATGCCCTGACGCGGGGGCTCCGGGAGCTCTGGTGGCTGAAGGTCTGGACGCTGGGGGAGTCTGAGCGCGGGCGATATCAAATGCTTTGACCCAAACCCTCTGGCCATTGTCCTCCCGCAGGGCGGGCGATGGGGCATGGCCTCGGGGGTTCCGGCGGGCGCCGGGGGTGGCCAGGATCCCGGAGCGCCTCAGAACCAATGCACAAGTTGTGGCGCATGGGCGGGCGGGTTTTCAACCTCCGGGGGGGGGGGTGTCGAACTGTCCGACTGTCCAACGGTCGAGCTGTCCAACGTTTTGCAAACTGTGCCTTGCGGATCCGGCGGTTTGAAGAGTGTTCGCTCGGCACGAGGTAGCGCTCGTGTGTGTAGGGCATTCCAGAATGGCATACGCACCCCGTGTCTGAGGACCGCTTAAGAAGAACAATTGTGTGGTGTCATCAAGCCACGTCCGCCGGACTGGGCCATGTTCAGTGCGCGACACACGCCCTTCCGCCGCGGTCGCGGGTGCATACCCTTTGGGCGTTTTGAACTTGAATATTTTGGGGCACTTTCGACCGGTACTCAGGGGCATCCATCCGCTTCTGGAGGTTCTCCCGGTCCTTCAGGACCGCCATCTTCTGCTTGTTCAGCTTTTGGATCTGCTTGTCGGGGTCGATCATGCCCTGGGCGCGCAGGATGGGGCGGGGCGGTCCCTGGCGGCCGGAAGGAACATAAAACGGATGGCGTCCGCCACACCGTTCGCGGCAGGGGGCCAGCACCCGACGCCGATTGGACAGCAACCAACGGTGGTTGGCGGGTAATGGAGGGGCGTTGGGCGGTAGGCATGGCGGGCCCGAAGGCGCCCCTCAAGCAAATCGCTCGCCCCCTAAAAGACGCAGTGTATCCTTTGGGCAAGCCCTGGATACCACACGATGCACGCGAATCCGCAGATGTCGTCGGCGTACAGTACCTCGCCTGCACCCTGCGCTCCTTACTCCTGCCATACCATACCTCAGCATGCGTGGGGCAAGAACGCAAACATATTCATTTGGACGCACGCAGGCGACGCATGACCGTACGCAGACTCACAGACTTTCATATACAGGCAGCACCACGTCAGTCTACTCACTTACCCGTCCACTAAAACAAACACGAACCCATGAATCCATGCGCCCTGTGCATAGCGGATGCATGTGTGTAATGTGTCCCCCCGCCCCATGATATGCCCAGGGATTTGAAGTGGCATACAACCGAGGGGACTCCCCAATACTTCATCATCGCGTTTCAGCAATTTTCAAAACTCGTCACAGTGGACATCGCACGTTCACTTGGTTTATGTCGAATCCCGCACAAAATCGTGCACAAGAGAGCTGTCTGCGGATGAAGAGATTGTACATAATGCCTGGTTTGCACTTTTTCCGCCAATGCCGCAAAAGCGGGGTCCGGCATGTGGCAAGGGACGGGGTTAAGGGTTGGTTCTACCTGACGGGTGGTTGGATCGAGGCATGTACCTGCACCAGGACGTGCACGGAGACATATTGGTCGACAACATGGGTGACACATCCAGTCGGGATGAGGCTGCGGTCGTCATGCACCACAACCTGGAAAAAGGTGAAGCAACAACCAATGCGTTGGCCAAGGGTACGGGCGGAGCCCAGCGAAAGGTGTTTTGTTGGAAGAAAAACTGTGGCGGTCCCTCAACACTACAAGAACTTTAAGTGCGAGGTACACCGCAGGGGCGGATATAAACGGATATGATAACGAATTACGAATTACAAATTGCTACTTGTGGGCCCAAATACAGGGGGGGGGGGGGGAATTTCGCCCGGGGACAATTTCGCAGGGGATAATTTTGCCAGGGGAAAATTTCGCCACCCTTGAAATCCCCAAAGCCCCAAGCAAGCATGTGTCTCGCAAAATGTCTCTCAATTTTCGAAAAATGATATGAAATCTGATGCAGACGATCCAGTAACTGGTGCAGAAGGTGCAGGCTTCTTTTTCAAGGCATCAACAGGCACAGGCGCGTTCGTAATCGCTCCTGGCCCTGCTCAGGAAACACAATGCCTGCAGCTGTGGTGAAGGATGGAACTGTTATGCCAAAATTTCGCCAGGGGAAAATTTCGCCACTTTTCTTAACGGCGAAATTTTCCCCGCGAAATTCTCCCCTGGCGAAATCCCCCCCCCCCCCCCTGTAGTGGCCCCGATGACCCTTTTTTCGGGTGAAAAATCGCCCAAAACATCATGGCAGTCCTGGCAATCAGTGACCGTCTCTCCACAAGGCTCATGCCTACGAAGGAGACTAGAACTCGGCGAGGTCTAGTTTCACCGTTTGATTTCATAACTGTGGCCAGCGTCTGGTGTCAGGGGGGTGGGGATGGGGGGGCATGAAGAGCCCCCACGGAAACACTCTTTTGGGGGCGCAGGTTCCCAGACGTTTCGGACCCATGCGAAAGCCCGTGCTGCTGTGGAAAGGACACCACTTTTTCAGAAGGAAACCGTTTCGGGCCCCTGCATGATATTCCCCCAGTGGTGGCCCCAACGCCCCCTTTACGGGGAGGAATCGCCCCTTCCCCTTTGCTCCCGCCCGAATCCGCATTGCTTAATACGTACTGACAGCTGCTTCAAGGAGCTAGCTCTGCGTAAAACTAATCGCAAAGCTAGACCAATCCCACGACTCTGACATGGAGCACTACTATTGTCGCAGTGTTCGTTGAGGGAGGAAGGGTCTGGGACGGGACTCTGCGGCCGCCACTGATCTTCGTCGGTAATCTCCGTCATTTATTCCCATCGTGGGAGTACTCGTGCACAGAGGCTCAATACTGGCCTTCACCCTGCCCAACACAGAGTCGGACACATTCTGAGTCATGCACAAACGCAGGCCCGAACACTTGGCGATGCATACGTTGCCACACGCTGAGAGAAACGCGATGTCTGACGCCTCCAAGAGTAAGAAAGCAGCCGTGCCTGGGACAGTGCACACGGTGTGCACGTCCGGTCTCTGCAAAGGCGTGTCAGGAATCAAATGTGCAAGCCCCGGCAGCCGGTGCACCGCAGTGGCCCAAGAAACCGCACCACAACTGCCGACGAGGGCACAGCACATGAAAGCAGTGCAGATGCCGGCGATCCCCATTCGGGTGTCGTGATAGCACACTCACAACAGCTTAAAACCTGGCGCCCTTTGCTTCGCTGTTTGAGAACCAGTGAAGACCAACCGACGGGGTTACGGGGTAACCGATCTGTACTCAGGGACCAGCTCATCGGAACCTGATGGCGCTTCGGCCGGCCGAGACCGTCGCCGAGCCGAACTGCGGGAGCCTAATCGGCCGAGCTGAAGCTCCGCCGGTTGGTTCTGTCCAGCCTCAGAGACCCACTTGGGCGCTGACACACAAAAGTGGAGTGCGGAGGATGAGTGCCTCAGGGCTCTTCGCACAGAAAAACGGTGTGGCGCAATGGGTGGCTGGTGAGGTTGGTCTCGCGATGTTTGTGTGATTGATTGAAAGCGTCGGACATGATGACCTTCTGCACGTGTGCGTCATGCGGTTGTCTCAGGTTCGAGATGCTTCAGGCACCAAGCGACATACTTTCCCGGAGACAGTCGTGGCTGTGCGCACGCATTGGCCGTGCAACATGCGACACAGACGCGCCAATACCGGGGCCCAGGCCTTGCAGAGCAGTCCCTTGGGTGCTACAACACGGCGCCTGAACGGAATGGGACGTTCGACAGGTGCAGGCCTGAGCACTGCACGTTTTACCCCCCCCCCCCCCCCCGTGTCCAGCGAACAATAAAAACCTCAAAAAATACGGTCCGAACAGGAGTGTCCGTTGGACACGCCGTTCGGTACCCACTTAATTTGGTACATGAACCCGGTACCCAATTCAGTACGTCCCAAAACATTACGGTCCAAACGGAAGTGTTCGTTGGACAAGGCATTCGTTGGACAGGGGGGAGGGGGGTTGACCTAATTGAAAACAGACAAATGCAAACCAGAGGTATTGCACTCCACAGTCAGGCAAACCTGGTTAAACCTCAAGACACACACTGTGTCTGAAACAGAAAACAGAACATCATGTCTGACTACATTAGTCAGACAATCACAGTCAGTAGCTGTCAGTCAGACATCAGCAATCAGTGTCGGATAAAGACACCATGCATTACCGGCATGGCCGGACCGACCTCTGCAGTGCCCCTGTATCTCAGCAGCTGGATTGGGTCGGTCAGGGCTGTCCCTGAAACGAAACACCAACACAATTCTTGTCTCAACTTCCTCGAAGTGGGCCCGAAGTTCCGTCTGCTCTACCCCCCCCCCCCCCCCGGTGGTCGTTGGATCGGGTCCAGCTGCCTCGCAATTGCGGTCGACATGCCCTGCTAATGTTTTTTCGGGCTGAAAATCATTGTGGGCCATTTGGCGCTTCCACATGTACAAGGGGGGGGGGTTACGTGCCAAAAGGAATTCGCGGGGGTATCGCTGCAGGAAATTTCGCGGAAACCCATGGATTTTGTGAGGTAAATTTCGCGGACACTCCCAGAAATGTTGTGGTGAGGGCGATGGAGCTGAGCCACAGGTGTGGAAGACCCTGGAATTTGTGTGGGAAATTTCGTGGCCAATTGGAAGCGCGCAATTTCCCACACAAAGTTGCCTGCCCCCGAAATCCCCCCCCCCCCACCCACCCCCACCCCACATCGATCCACGAGGCACACCTCTTTGTTGGTCATGGCAAGAGAAGACTTCACGGACCGAATGCCATGCACCACTGCCTTCACCATTTCCATTTGGGTCTCCAGAGCTTCGTGGCGGTATCCCATCTGAATACAGATGCCGCACACCACATCACAGTCCTGCCATGCGTCCGGCGCGCTATAACGCCCTTGCGCGGATGCAAATTGTCCAACATTTCAGAAACCTGTTGTAGGTCTCAGGCACTCCCCTCAGCTCGCAAATAATCAGAAATCTAAACGACCAGCCTCGGGCTGAAACGATGAAAAAAGCACAAGGTTAGGAGAACAGAAGGGCTGGTTCACCCACGGGGACACACTTGTTTGGGGTAAGCAGCCATCATGATAGACTCGCAGCCTTGCAGATGTGCAGCTCCTGGCAAATGGTGCCACAGCGCCTCTGTCACAAATGGCATCATTGGATGCAAAAGCCTCAGACCAACTTCCATGCTGTACCACAGCACATGCTGGCAACGCTGCTTGGAGGTAGAGCACTTGTCTTCTCTCATTATAGGCTTTGTTATCTCCTGTACAATGGTTGCCAGGCTGAAGAACCATCTCAGACCAACGATCACTCATGGCTGTTTATAATGGTCGTGAGCATATTCCAGTTTTAATTTCTGATCAAATGGTATGTCATAAACGAGGAGAGGTTGCTTTAACGCGTACATATAAAGGTCAGGTTATGAGTGATAAAAAAAAGAAGACGTTAAGTCATCAAAAGCGTGTAATTGGCATGGCGTACTGCAAGCGGAAGCATTAGCATTAGCAGCGCAATGGATTCGGCACCATCCTGGTTGTTCGATGGTTGGCGAGCTGATTAGGTACGATTCCGCCCACAGAGATACAAGAAAGATGCACAACAGGCGACAGCTTTCGTCGAGATATACAGGGGGGGGGGAAAATTCTGTACGGGGATTTTTCCGCAGGGGAAAATTCCGCATGGGGAAAATTCCGCACCTGTCCAAAAAATCAAGGGGAAAATTCCGCACCTCCCAAATCTTCAGTGCATTGGAAGCAAAAGGGATCCTGGGATTGCGATCCCCAAAAGATCCTGGGAGAAGGCAATGACCATTGTGCCTGAGATCACCTCTGTAGATGGCGTGGCCCGCCATTCACAAATTATTCGACTTCCTGCCCCCCCTTCCCTGTTGGTTGACAACAACTGCAGAAGAGCGGGAACAAAACAAATGGGAGCGCGCGGCGAAGCACAAGGCATACGGTGGTACGGTGGCTTACATGGACAAAATTCCGCACGGGGAAAATTCCGCACCTCCCCTCGAAAAATGAGGGGAAAATTCCGCACCAAGTTGAAATACGGAATTTTCCCCGCGGAAAAATCCCCCCGCGGAATTTTCCCCCCCCCTGTAGAAGCAATGTTCATTGCCTGACACCAGGTGCCGACCAGGTGCCTGAAATGCTGCAAATTTTCCGAAAAGTACTTGCGTGCGTGCTTTCACACATACCAAATAAACATCGCAGAAATCATACAACCAGAAATTGTAGACGGCAGTCACTGCAAGGGCAAAATCATAGGACTCGAGCCCCTTGTGCACATCGGCAATAGCCTTGTCCAAGCGACTGAGGATCCACTGCGCAGGAACTGGGTAATGCTGCAGAGAAAACACCACCGAATTACCGTGTGAAGCCTCATGCACGAGACCACCGAAGGGCACGAGACACAAATGTGATTCCATGTGAAGAAAAAAACATGCCGCCACTTTTCTTAGCATCGAAAAATTCCCCGTGAAATTCTTTCCCCCCCCGAAATAGTAACGAAATGAGTAGGTTCGCCCAGCAACGATGACTGTCAACCCTCCCTGGCGAAAATGGCGCCTCAAAGACAGCGGCTGTTTCGCTCTTGATCATGGATGTTGGTTCTTTCAAGAGTATTGGCGTCTTCGGGGTCTTTAGGATGGAGCGAACACACATGCCCTGGCCTGAGCATCAGAGATGAGGATGGAGAAAGGGCACCAGACCTCCAAATCTTGCGGCTGTATGACGCTTGACGGAGGCACGTATGCCTCCCCCAATGAATGGAACAGGCCATAGCGTACCGCATTCCAGAGCTTATTGCAGAAGAAGCGATACCCAACGATGCGTTCCACGTCCAAATTCACAGAGGCACCTAAAAAAACGCGGCAGTAGGAGGACACATCAAGGAAAACGAAGCGGGTCAGGAACAAAAGCACGTCTGACAGCCCAACGGAGTCCGGCCTCTGGCTAGCTCCATTTCCAAGACCGTGGGGTGATGCCCTGCACTGCAGGCGTGTACACTGCAGCACCCCCACTGACACACTGCCCCCCGCACCCCAAAAAGAAATATTCTTTGCGTGTTGATATGAATATCAATTCGGGTTTGCTGTCCCCCCAATCACCAGCACTGAATGCAGGTACATGCGCTCATGTGCTCAGCTTTTGCATGGACATTAGTTTTGAGGTACCTGCAGCGCAGGCGCATACAAAAGGGAAAATCCCTGTCAAATAATTACGAAGTTTCTTCAAAAAAGGGAGGGGAGCCGGTGCCACTTTACATGTGTTGAACCAGTTCCAGTCATCCGCACTTTTTCTGCTCTTTGGTGCAAGACGTAGCTTTCACCAGCCATCACACTTACTTAATGGATTCCGCTTGCCTCCCTGTTCCCCACACTCACTGGTGCAATTAGTTGCTTGTGGGGCATGCCAAAGCAGCTCACCACTGCCAAGTTTCTGCCAAATTGGTCGAGATATGGTTTTATTGCCTTGGTCAGAAGCTGCAAGGAGGAGACGTTCAATAGTGAGACAAGATTGAACCACAAGCTGTTGCACAATGCAAGAGCAGGAGTGTGCGCAGGGATCAACGCAAAGTAGTACAGGAGGACCGGTACCCCTGCATATACTGGCCACCCGGCTGGGAAAGGGTCACGACGCTTATCCCAGCTGCCTCTGTGCTCCACCTCACACATACTTCTGAGGGATATTGCAGGCCTGACTGTAGATGCACCCATGACACCGATAGTTATGCAGCCCCTGCTCATCCACACCCTGGATATCTATGATACAGAGCCTAGATGAGGCAAAAACTGGGTGCCACACACACACAAGTCCAGGCTTATCCAGCCAAGCACCCTCCGGTATCCGCAACCATGCAGGCCTGTCTTCGCTTGTGTTGTACTTCATTGCTCGTTGCTGTCCCTCTAACGTCGGGTCTGTACTACTGCCCTCTGATGCTGGGCCTGCACTGGATCAGGTAGAGGACACCACCTGGACGCTTCATGGGCTCGGCGGGATGGCATCATCCTGTAGACTGATGCAATCTGGGGAACGTCCTTGGTCTCTTGCCGGGCAGGGGCAGTGATGCAGTCCGTGGGCCATCTAGATCTGCCATCTGTTGCCGACGTTTCCTATTGTTTGTTTTACGCTGTGCACCGCGTGTACCTATGCGGTTGCACAGTAGGGTGCACAGAAACCCCCCCCCTTTTTCCCACAGAAGCAACCACCACCAACAAACACCATTCCTACCGCAGTCATCAGGTGGTTTTTCGTCACTGGTGAGCCTCCTGCATGATCGCACTGGTCGTCGCTGCACTGGTCATGCATTCCCTGGGTCATTTGCTGGCTCCAGAAAGGGGAAACCAGCCCACGGCCAGCCCAGGTTCCGCACTTTCCTCACTTTGCGGTGGCTTGAAATTTGGGCCCACCAGGGGTATCAGGAGGTGGGCGTACCTGACACGCTGTATGATAGAAGGCCAATCCGCAGCGCATCACTGCCACACTCAGGGATGCCCTTGGGGAATTGCTTCCGCTGCAAAGAAAAGATTGACACATCGGCGCATGGACACCAACAACGCCAGTAATCCTCAGCTCTTCACATCACTGCACACAGCATTGAATGCATCGCTCTGCCATGACATTCGCCCATGACATGCAGGTCACACATGGGGACGCGGGCCTGCAGTCTAGATACACTGTTTGCCACAAGCAGACATGATCGGCTCATTTGCAGATACTGTCTGCGCGTGTGAGGCGACTTTTTTTGCGTTGTGAGGCATGGACTGCTGCACTGCAAGTGCAACGTGCCGCGTCGTGGGTGAAGCGCGAAGCGCTGGGGGGTGGTGTGGGGGGGGGGATGTGTGTGTGGGCGGGGGGGTTTGTGTGGGGGCAATATGAGGGAATATGGTGCTGGGTCTCATTCTGTATGGCGCCAGACCCATGGCCCCGCATCGTCGTCAACGCCAGGGGCCGAAGGCCAGGAGGCACAAAGAAGTACCTGAGCAACCCACGGCTTCGCCCTGCAGCAGTCTCTGCGTATGTCCAGCGTCTCCCCGCACCGGTCTCTGCCTGCGGTAGTTCCCGCTGGTGTGGGCTCAGGACCAGCCTTCACCGGGGTATCGGCGTGCGGTAGTCCCCACATGCAGTCATCCACGCCCACATCAGCCTCTACCCGCACCGCCCCCATCAGCACCGCCCCCCCATCAGCACCAGCCCCAGCACCAGCCATCCACGGCAGCCCCTGTCACCGTCGCGCCCACGCGAGCACCAGCCCGCCGCTCCGTCCCGCGTCGCACCGGCGGCTGTGCCTCCTGGTACACGACCCGGTCACCCTCCCCGAGGCCGTCGTACCCATGTGGTACTGGTGCCAGGTCACCAGGTTGGAGGGGGCGGGTTGTTGTGTGTGGATGATGTTTGCATGAGGGGGGGGGGGGGGTGGCACACCGTCGGGAGATACACGTTGCCCAATTCGGTACCCTCCCAACTCTTTTGCGAGGCACATGGTCCCCTTTCGAAAGAGCTCGCAGATGCCGTGCCGTGCCTCCACTGACTCGAGGCCGCGATCCTTGCACCTACTGCCCACAGGGCACAGGGTGGATGCCCTCTCCGACGAGGTCAGCACGAGACAAGCGCACGCGGCACCTGTTGTGACGGACGCGGAGGCGGGCACGCGTCCCTACGATTTGCACTGCCGGGTCTCAAAACTCCTGCAAACACCGCAGATCAATCCCGTTCAGGGAACTGTGCGTCGATGGCACACCTGTGCCTGTCTTGCTCTGCGAATCTCCGACTTGTGCAGATTCCCCGACTCCAATTTGGCCCCCATGTCCTCCAAACTGATGCCGGAGATAATGTCCAAAGGATCGATCACGTTCCCCAGGCTCTTGCTCATCTTGCGACCATCTTTGTCACAGACGAGGGCGTGCAAGTAGACCTGTCCGCAGAGTTCACAGCAACACAGCGGCCGTCATACATCGGATCATGGGCCACAGGACACCCCAAGGGACGCGAGAACATGAAGCGAATGACTACAACCGAAGACTGGGTCCACCTGCTCCCTGGGACGCCCCTCTGAGACCCAATTCTACGGTGCCCTTCCGGACACACACGGGGCTTCGGTGCCTTGCTGCTACTCACTGGCAATTGTGGTCTGGGCTCGTTGTGCAGCAGATTGAGTTCACTCCAGACAGTTTGTTGGCAGACTACCAACGGGTGCCCAGTGCAGACCACAACTTTGGAGTGCGGTAGCGTCCTCCGGGCTACATGTTTATGAATGGCATACTGGCCGCAAGGAGTGCACGGGGACAGGAACTGATGCTCGTGTTCACCCTGTGCGACTGCTTCCCTACCTTTCAGTCACTACTGTGACTGGGGCAGATTCACGAATGCAATCTCCCCCTATCAGACGTCCACGGACCACTGGCCGGCCAGATACCTGAACCCACGAACCGTGTGGCTGGTTGCACCCTGCAATCCTTCTTCTTGGCATGGCCTCATTTCTACAAAGCCAATTCTTGTATCAACCCCCAGAGCCGGACGAATGCATCGGTGGCATTTCTGTTACGAAGGAAATAGACCATCGATCCAAATTCAGTTGCAAACGAGCATGAGGGCTTCTTTGGAAGAAGTGAGAAATCCGGCTTTGTTTATAAGAGAGGGGGGGATCTTTTGGCTCTGAGACCCACCCACCCCAAAAAAATCTTGACCCAAAATTTGGCTGAGGGAAAGTCAAGTTTGAACAAGCGGCCCTTTGTGGGACCCACCCAGACCCCGAAGGAACTCTGGGCTATGTCACGTGTGCACTGGCGGCAGACAGCACAAAGCGCAGAAAGAAAATGGGCTCGTCAGTGGCCTATAAGACCATAGGTACCTTTCTGTCACAGAACATGGGACACGAAGATGCCTGTGGCCTGTGCCCAGACCCCCCCCGTTTCGTATTCATTCCTGAAACCTGATCTTGTGTGGAGGTGCAACGACACCCACTTAGGGTCGGAATGCCGTGATCCTGTTCAGAGCCACCACCGGCATGCTCCACACATGCACAGATTCATGTGTGACACACCTCCTTGAACGGCAGCCGATCCGTGAGCGCGAAGGACATCATCACCATTCGTGCCACCCAGAAAAACAAGATGTCATGACCCGTCTCCATAACGTCCACCGGGAAAAAGTTCAAGAAATCAACGTGGCTTGTGTCTGAAACACAAACAAATGCGATGACGAGGTGCACACCCGCAGTGTCAAACGAGAAGCATGCTGATTGTCGGCTGCAAACAATTGCCCACTTTCTGTGCCGCAACCCTCATTTCCTCACAGTTCCCAACCGCTGCCGGCAAAGTGTGCTCCTCAAGAGGTACAAATAAAAAACCATCCTGGGGACCCACCATCTGTGTCGCCATCTGTGAAAGCCCCATAAGCCAGTGTGACAGCTGCCCGGACCTCCTTCACTAAGATCTTCACTAAGAGGCGACATACCTGGCCAGCCCAGTGTATAAAGTGGATGCAGGCCGGCACTGAACCAAGTGTCGAGGACATCTTCATCCTAATGGACAATGAGTGTACTGGGACTGTTTGATGCTCACATAGAGGGGCTCAACATACATGCGGAATACAGTGGGCGTTGTCTCAATGTCATGCGTACCAACGCCATATGTCTGGCATGCACACACCTGATGCAGCACTAGACGGGAAGCATCCTCTGCACTCAATTCCAACTGGATCACCGCACGCTCCCGGGCCTAAAAATGCCACCAAAACAAATATCACGTGCACAAGTCGATTCCACAGACACGGAAAAAAGATGCACTGGAAAAAACAGTGAACGTGAGCATACACCCGCTGTGCAGTATTGCACTGAGTTGTGGCCATGTTGGATCCTTCCCCCTCCAACGAAACCAAATGGCCGTCTCCTTTACAGATTTCTGGTACGATGAAATCGCAGCGAGAGCTCATCACATGCGGCACCAACACAAAACGCTGCTTTCGGCGTCCACTTCTACTTTTTGTTTTTAAAATAGGCGCTGCAATGCGGATTGCCCTCTTTAACCAGGCGGACCAAAATAATCCGAGACGTCACGCCCCTGCCCCCTCCAACCGCATCCAGTGGATGCCGCTCCTTACTGGGGGAGGACTCCAAGGAGGAGTTGTGTGTTGGGAAAGGGCCCTGGCTGCCACACGACCGTCCAAATTGCCGCCCCCCACGACCCCCTTTTACGTATAACCCCCCGCCCCCAGGCTTCCTCGGAAATCTGGGGGACCTGTAACCCTCTTGCTGCCCGAAAATCGAACCACCACTCAATTCACGGAGTGGAGCAGCAGATCTGTTCAAGCAACAAATACCTCATGCACATCCCTCGCCACGATCCATCGGCGCACGTCTTCCTCGGCTGCAACGTCTCGCTCTCCCAGCGTCGCATACCACGCGGGAATCCGCAACCCCCACCACAATTGGCGGCTGATGCACCTAAAATGGCAGAATATCCGTTTTCTACAGCACATTGCAATCCGATCTGGGTCGATGCCCCTGGCAAACCCCAACGGGTCTGGCACTGTGGGTCGCAGCAACTCAAAGCGCACCCGGAACACAGGGCCCGTGCTGGAGTTGGCTTGCCCCCCCGCCCCGTTCTGATCCACTTGCCTCCGCTGACAGCGTGTGTCCCTCCAATCGGTATCGGGGCGTACGTTATGGGCCATGTGTGAAACGCAGATGCGCAAATGTGCAAAGAAAAATTCGACGTTTTGGGGGGCGGTCAGTGCCATGCAACATTATCAATGAGTACTTGAGATACCGGCCTCATTCGGACCGGCGATCAGAATATCATTAAGATATTGCACCACAAAGATGGCGGGGAAGCAAATGTGGGGCTGCTACATGTCGGACGAGTCTGGTTGCCTGATGCCATCGGAATGGCACTCCTGTCATTGCACTGTGCAGACTTGACAACGTCTACAATCCCGTGCCCTAACCCGCCCCATCCTGAACGACTGCGTTTCTACGGGGGGAAGAGGACGGGGGAGCAGCCCCCTGTGTCTTATCACAAGCGGGTGCCATGAGACTTTGGGATACGCTTTTCCGTTGAAAAGAATGTGGTCCTCCTGGTCTGTGCACTAACGTCCCGCGTACCCTTCGTGTTTGCCTTCCAGAGGCCGCACTGGTGTCCCCTCTTGCGCTCCACACAGTCACCCATGCCAACCGCCTCCTCGAATGCCACGGATACTGGGGCTGGGGATCGTGGCCCTGCTCTGGCTGGTTCTGCTTCCGGACAAAACAAAATAAGCAGCCTCCACCAGGAAGGATTGTTGAGGGATCAGGCAATGCGGAAATTGCACCAACAGTTGATTCCGTACAACTGAAGGCGATGTCGCCGGCTTAAAACAAGCTCGCGCCCGTTGCGCTCTGAGTGGACGACAGAGGCAGTGACAG
Source organism: Eutreptiella sp. 'Long Island Sound 2002' (assembly GCA_964036045.1). NCBI lineage: Eukaryota > Euglenozoa > Euglenophyceae > Eutreptiales > Eutreptiaceae > Eutreptiella > Eutreptiella sp. 'Long Island Sound 2002'. Next base: position 42,057,655 of record OZ038390.1, read on the forward strand.
AGTGACCAATGGCGGTTGGATGGCGGCGATTGTTGGTCACAATGGTGGGTCAAATGGGGTGTTCTGTAGACGCGACCTGGGTATCATGTCGTACAACCGGTGTCCAGTGCCGATGTCTTCTGTGCGACTTGCCGCACTGCGGGGCAGAGGGGCACGGTAGTCCCAGTGTTAGTCCCAGTGCGCACCATCGCAGCATACTGCCCGCCCCGCATCCATTTCCCTGTCGGCGCCAGCAGTCTGCACATACAGCCACTCCACAATCCGTGAAGTTCGGAGCACCACATCGGGTGTGGGAAGTGCAAAACACAAGATCCGGACCACCCAGTGTTCCCCATCAGCGGTGCGCAAACATGAGGGCGATCAATACCCCTCCTTTGGCGATAGAATATGAGGCTCCCGTAGTCACCCGCTGAGAACGGATGTTTAGAGCACGCGCTTTTGCTTTTCGGGGTGCACTTGATTTGCGTTCTGACTGTACACGCATCAACGGAGAAAGAAGATCAATTGGCCACATTCTGCAGGGGTCAATTTCCCGCACGAACAGTGCCGTATTCGCGGTTGCATCAGCATCATCTTGGATTCACAAGCGGGTGGAGGTGCATTTCCATGCGACCGAAATGCGCGCTCATGCAGCACACCACGGTTTGATGGACGTCAACCAGCTGCGCCAGACGGCGTTATGAGAGCTTGGGATGAGCTTCAATTCGCCGCTCTCCACTGCCTACAAATGCGCATACACACATTGGGAGCACTGGCAAAGTCCAGTGGGAAAGCTGGCAAAGGGATCGTGACTAGAGTCTGACACATGGGCCGAGTGACACATGGTGAACCCCCCCCTGGAAACTGCCCTCGGCCTGAGAGCAGTTTGCCGCTGTGGCGTGTGTATTTTGTCTGAGGGGCACGGGAGGGCAGTGGGATCCGACGTAGCCTCCGCGCGCCCAGTCCCTCTGCCGCGCCACGCTCACAGGGCTGGTGGCCCAGGGGTCAGGGCACAGAGTAGCCCGCTCCCGTGACCTCGCTGCCCCTCTTACACACCAGCGGCCTGGACCTTAAAAGGCTTGTGTCCCCTACTAAATGATGGCTGACAGCTGCACGTTGTTCGGGGTGTTGGGCAGTTGGGGCCTCCCCAACATCCAGCGAAGGCCCACTCTGGAGGGAGCCAGATGGGAAAAGCAATGGGCCACAACAGCATGTCTCTGAGTGAACCTTTGCCTGGGCTCCGGTGGCCGATTTTTCGGGGGGGGGGGGGGAGGTTTGCCCACAGGGGGGGAGGCACCTCGGGACCCCTTCCACAGTAGAAGTGGGCCGAATGCCCCTTTTGGGGAGGGGTGGGGGGGGCATTGACAAGGCAACAAGTTGTAAACCAATTTGGGTAAAGCCGGTGACACAACCGTTCCTGTGGTGTGTTCCGGTCGTTCCGGTAGTGTTCATACACGTCTCCAAGAGGTCGGAATGGTGACCCTTCGCTCACAAGGCCCAGGTCAGAGCGCCCCATACATCCCCGAGCCTTCAGGGCCACCACTACTTTGGGCCAGACCCGGCTACCCTGTGTAACTGACTGGGCCTGCAGGGCAGCGAGGGGGCTGTTGCCTTGGCAGGGAGGCAGGGGGGTGGGGGGGGTATTGTTGCCCATGTCCTTGAAGCTCTTGTAGGACGGTTCTGCTAAGCAAGGCCAGTCTTTCTGTATGTCTGGCAGCTTGACAAGTGTCACTGACTTGAAAATGTGCTTCTTGTTGTACCAGGCATTCATAGCAGCGTCCCCTGACGGGCCTGTGGGTTACGCCCCGCCCCCTCCCCCCCACCGGCATTGTAAACTGATTCGCAACCCAGTCCAGTGTGGCTACACCAATCCACAGAAAGGGCTGATCACAGTGAAGTAGCCAGGGAGTATATGCATTAAGGGAGTGTGGCTGGAAACACCTTTCAGCAGGTTTGTAGAAATGCATGGGATCCAAATTACATGCCACATCATGTGGGGTGTTTCCAATGTTGAGACATTGTATGCAACACACAAATCCCACGAATTTGAAGTGGTCGTTGTGTCTGTATGATGTTCCTGGATACGAAGATACGCGACAGCAGCATTCCTTAGGCATGACATTCCAGCATGTAACCTGTGATCCTGCTTTTCAAGTACAGCACTACACTTCCATGTGTCAAAACCTGGTCTGTAGCCACCGCTTTGATTCTGCCGCCAGGTGCATTGCTCTTACCGGTGCTCCAGCTCTTCGTTCACGGGTGTATTTACTCTATCAGAATCCGTCTGAATGACGGCAGGGGTCTGAGACCCAATCAGGAACCGTGAATACTCGAACACGCTATCGGGTGAGCGCCAAACCAGTGACTGATTTGCAGGTGAGACTGTGTCAGCACGACTGGAACCAGTGCACATTATACGCCAGGCAATGTTGATACATCACTGTGAGGCCACTTCCAGTGACCATAAACAAGAATTTAGGCACATATGCCCAGGTGCTTAAATGGTTGGGCCAGGGGTTTAAAATGGTTGGGCCAGGGGTTCAAATGGTTGGCCTGGGTGTTTAAATGGTTGGTCCAGCTCTTTTAATGGTTAGCCCAGGGATTTAAAATGGTTGGCCCAAGTGTTTGAATGGTTGATTCAGGGTTTAAATGGTTGGCCCGGGTGTTCAAATGGAGGGACAAGAGTTCAACAGTCGGGGGCGGGGTGGGGGGGGGGGGCAACAGTGCGGACAGCAGAAATCTGAACTATGTCGAAACGGTGAACAGACTTTCAAGAACTATGTAGAGAGCATCGCTGAGGTTTTCTAACACAATCACAGAAAAGAGGTATGCTGTCCACACAGCTGAACAGGACTATGAGGCGGCATGGAGGGATGAACACACGAAGAGGTGGGCTGCAGAGCGCGACCGGAAGCAATAACACTGTTTGTGGCCCCCTGATATTTAGACACCCAGCCCCCCCCCCCCCCCCCCCCCCGCAAACACCACATCACACCTCGACTGCTCGCTCTGCCAGCGCTGTGCAGTCCATGAACCACTGAGGCTTCAAAACGGGCTCAATGATATCTTTGGTGCGGCTGCAGATCGCCAGACGCATAGCGTTGGGCTTTCTGCCACGCTCCAATCCCTACGAGAGCACAGGAGGATGTCGTCGGTCCAAAAAAAAGTAAAGTGGTCAGCAGTGGCTCGAGAAGAGCCCCGATGGGGGCACATAACAACCTTCCGCCTGTCCATTCCTGCGCTCAGTCGCCCTGCCGCGAGCGCATCATGTGCCCCCTCAGCCCCGCCTTGTGTCTGTGGTGTGTGTATTGTGTCTCCATTCCCTCGCGTGGCATGGGTGCCACCCGGATGGTGGATAGCAATGCGGGACGCAGCACGCGGGATGCGGACCATTCTAGTGAAATCATTGTCGAGACAACGGGACAAAGTGCGCCACATTTTCCTTGATAAACAGTAAAGGCCAAGGTTGGCCTCCCTATTGAAGGGCACCTGACCTCGAGGAAAATGTATGATCAGGGTCCCCTTGCGTTGCAGGCGTTGTAGCAGCTAGAGCCCTTTGGACGGCTGTCTGTGCGGCCTGCGGAACAGCCATGGGACAACTTGTGCCATAACCGTTAAAAATTGCGGGCCCAAGAATAGCACGCCCAAGACTGATCCAAGTTGAATTGATACCCCTCCTACCCCTCCTGCAGGCGGCAGGCGTCGCGATGTGTCACAGAGTTTGCTCCAGTGTGCCACCATGATACACTCGGGTTATGGAAACGGAATATCTTGTCTATTGGTACATTGCTTTGGAAAGGCCGACAAAATCGGCATTCGTCAGTGTGTCATTCCGTGCCTTAGCGGCAGACCAACATCAAGCCACAAACGACCAAAACAAAAAATGCAGATATTTGGCGCAGTGGTCCAGAGATACGCACGGCGCAAAAGGACGAGGGGAGAAAGCCGAGGGGGATCGGAGGCATGGCGGGCTCTCACCCCTGAAGAGGACCCTGGCTCGAGGGAAGGGCGGACGACTAAGTTGCTCCGGACCAGCTTTGTCAGGAGGAGCCCAGCGGGTGACCAGGGTTTGTCACTGATTCAGATTTGAAAAAAAAATTGGATTCCGAAATATTCGGAAATATTGGGAATGGATGTTGTTAATTTCTGAAAAGCTCTCTCTGGATGGATGCTGTTGACCACCCACAAACACCATGCCCTGGCCTCATACTCAAACGGACACCTTTCAAGCACATCAGCAAGAAAGCTGGCTCAACCTGACCATTGTGCCACCTTCCAAGGGTGCCAGATGTAGGAGAGGTAGGAGGCAGACTCCAAGAGAACCCTGCTGGGCCGGGGTGGCATGTGGTGGCGTCCTTGAAGGATGCACCACCCTCACTGAGGGTCTATCAGAACTTGTTTTCAAATGAAAATTCTCGAAAATCTCACTCACCACCCGCATGCTCACTACTGACTGGACCCCCAAAACCCAACTGTTGCTGCTCGGAAACATTCGGAAATATTCGGAAATCTGACCGAACCCCCAAACCAAAATTGTCGCTATTCCCAATTCCCCGGAAGTATTCGGAAATATTCGGAATTCCCAGTTTCGCTCTGTTTCGGAAATATTCGGAAATATTCGGCGCCGAAACAGTGACAAACCCTGGGCTGACTCCGGTCGCAGCTCCCCAATGCTGAAGCTTTGCTGTTTGTCTTCAGGAACTTTTCAAACCCTGGCCCAGCCGCCTGCCACATAGACACACCATATCGCACAGCCTCTTCTGAATCGCCGTCCTGCACTCAAAACGTCGCAACCCCTGAGAAACGCGCCCGCAGGCAGAACGGTATGTGAAAGTACGCGAACCCCCGAGTACAAGACCCTGGACACTGTGAGCCGCCGCTGGAGGTACGGCATCAAATAATGCGCTGTAATTGGGGTACGGAGGGCGCCAGAAGGAGGGCAAGGCAGGGGCACGGGGGGCAGGAGGGGACGACGGGGTGCGGGGGTTGGGGGGGGGCAGGCGGCTTCGCAGGGGCGGGGGGCGGGGGCACGAGGGAGCAGGAGGGACAGCAGTGTGGAGGTGTAACTCTGGATCAAACACCCACAGCGTGAGACGCGGGGGTCAGCAGGAGGTGAAGGTCCCGGATCATAGTTCGGGTGGGTCTAGGGGCAGGGACACGGAGCAGTGGATGTCCCTCTCTCCACTCGACGACCTCCTCCAGCAGAGCACACCGCGAACTCCCCCCCGTTGTCGTTGATAAGCCCCGCTTCCGTCAAAATGCTGATCTGTGGTAGCCCATGCCTTAATCCACAATCAAAATCATTCGGATCGTGTGCCGGGGTGACCTTCACGGCCCCTGTTTCGATGGAGGCTCAGGTGACAATGTGCATGATGCGGCCCCGTGCCACCACCACAAAAACGTGCAACTTCAAGAGGCACTCGGGACCTTCTAACACCAGCTCGCTCTCAACAGCGCAGAACATGCGAAATGATAGCCTCAGCAGAAAATACCGCTTTGACCTTCGGGTGCAGCAACCACAGCTCAGCAGCCACTCCAAGACCCGCTGACGGTGGAACAGGACAAGTTATCCCACACCCATCGCCCTTGGCCTCGCAGTCCCCTACACGGGCGCGAGGGCCCCGACGTGTCCATCGTGCGGATTCCTTACCATCGGCCCTCGCCACGGGGACACTTCTACACACCCGTTCCAAATTCCATGTCCACTAATTCGGCATCGGCAATAATGGGAATCGTCCCTTCCCGGAAGGGACACCGGAGGCGCTTGCCATGGAGGTGTCTGTAGCGAGGGTCGTCAGGGTGTACAGCCACCGCTGTATCCCCCAGAATAGTTTCTGGGCGGGTAGTGGCCACCACCACCTCAGCCTGAGAGAACACAGCGACGGACTATCAACAAGCCACATCATCTCCAGAGGGTGGGGGGGTTATGTATAAAGAGCAAAGTAGGACAGGGTTCCAAAACTTGCAGAAAGAACACCGACTGTTGTGCTGACAAGGGCGTTGTTCTCACAAGGGGGTGGGTGAGTAGGGGGGTGGGGGAGGATACACCAGTATGAGTGAGTGAGGCCAGTAGCACAGACGAGCTCCTCCAGATCTCTAGGCTCGTTGGTGGGAACCGCCCTGGGTAGAGGGTTGGGTGGCCTGGCCCCGACGCGTCCATGCCGCGCTGCAACCGCATCCGCTGCACGGTCGCTGTGTACCGCCCAGGACAGTTCGCCCTGCCATATGCGTTGTGGCAGCCCCCTGTCCGACAATGCCCTGCCGTGTAGGAGTCCCGAGCCGCGTCCTCTTCGCCGCCGGTGCAAGCCCGGGCGCCCTGCAGCTGACGAGCCTGTGTCGTGTGATGGCACTCCCCTGGGTCACGGCCCGCGGGTGACCGGCATGTCCCCTGTGGCAGCAGTGCCAGACTCCACGTCGAACCACTGCAACCACAACGCACTGCGGCGTGTGTGGGTGCAATGCAATCGTGGCTGGATTGCTATCGGCTGACCCTGCCCTAAGGCTTTATGTGGGTCGCACCGGGCCGCACTTGGACCCTTCAGGAGGCGGAGGACCCATTGCAACAACACCCACTTCCGAAGCACCAGCTCGCACGCTCCCGCCCGCACCGTGATCGACGCCGATGGGCGCATAGACTCGTGTGTGGGCTTGCTACAAGGTGCGAGGTGCGGTTGGCAGGAGCAAAAGAAATGCAGGAAAAGCGACGTGAAATCAAATACCGGGCACATGACGGGGTACTGGTCATCAGACAGATATCTGTCAGACGCTGTACTTGGGAAGGGGGAGTAACTGCGCAGCTGCCCAATCTCGGTGGACCAAGAAAGAGATCTAAGGTTGACACTACTCACGGTAAGCTGTCTGCACGACAATGGGTGTCGGGAGAAGGCTTGGGAGTAGACCAGCGGAACAGCACAGCAAATAAAATGTGTAGCGGCAAACCTCTAGATCCGTCACTTTATACGCAAACTCGTACAAGTAGCCAAATTCCACTTCTTTGTCGTAGCCTGGTACTCTGAGACGTGTGGCCTACAACGGAAAAAGTGCATGACCCAAAATTTTCTCTTGGCACCTTTGGCACCTCCGCAGTTGTACGGCGGTGGGCAGTAATGAGGGACGAAGAGTAACACTGAGACACACACACACGCATTACATTGAACTCTACCACAGCCATCTCCCCAAACCCGACACTGCAAAACTGTTGGCAGCCCGCATGAAATTGCGGGGACCCAACCACAGCTTTCTGATAGCAATGACCAACACAATGACTAACAATTCGTGAAAGCAGGAGGACTGGACGACGCCATAGCAAACAGTGTCCGCGAGAAGGCACACGGTTCGCCTTTTTCTTTGTTGGATCAATTGTTTGCAGCTGAAATGAATACCTGCTGCAACTTTTTGCCCTGCCTCAGAGACGCATTGCATGTCGCACTGGAGGCGAAAATTAGAAAGAACATCATGCCTTGGAAATACAACTAATTGTTGGTGGCAGACCGTTCAAATGGCTGCTTGCAACACTGCGCATATTGAAATCACCGGAACTTCGAACGAATTGGCGCAACGCACATTTCCCACAGCCTGCGATGGACATATTTGTGGTGTGAAGGAAAGGGCAACAGTGAGGGGAGCAGTGCCTTTTCGAGTTCCAAATGCTCCACTTCGATATCAGAAATTGCTGAGCGCAGGCTGCAACACCAATTGACCAGCCTCATAGATCGTGAGACCTTACCTGAAAGCCGTAGGGCACAGAAATGGGAGGAAAACAACGTGGGAAGCACAACTGGACCCCTTGCACTGATTCCACACAAACCGCATCGTCCTTCCAGACCAGCGCTGGCAGACGTCACAGTCTTTCTTCGTTGAAATTTCGACGACATCGCACCTGCATTGAAAAGACGCACGAAGGCCTCGACAGTGGCTGCTCTTCGTGGTGGATCCAAAGAAAAGCTCATCCGGTCCCAATCCACGCTGCAGCCGGTCTTCTTCAATTGGTCACAAATCCGTGCGCTGTACTCCTCAGCCCATTTGTGAACCAACTCGACAAAGGCGGCTCGGCCCAAATCGTGCCGGGACTTCCCTTCGTCTGCTTGCAACCTCTGCTCTACAACCACCTGCGATTACCAGAAAGCACCATCATATCACTGTTACCAGGAAGGACAAGGCATGCACAGCAACAACCCTCAATGGCCCAAATCCAAGCTCCACAACTCTCCGCAATGACTACCTCAGCATCGCCTACAAGCTTCATGGACCCTCAAAACTCTCACTTCCCCACAACTGCTCCTCAAGTTACCCCGACCTCCCCTCCATTTCCCCTCTATTTCCCCTCTAAGTTCCCTTTGCTTCCCCTCTACTCCCCCTCTACTTCCCGTCGACATGCCATCTACTTCATCTGCAGGACAGTACAGCCCAGGTCCTCTCAACTCTCTATGCCCCTTGTACTTCCTCACTACGTCTCCACCGCTTCCCCCTACTTCTTCGCTCTTGCCCCTCCACCGTACCTCTCCCCCTCCCCGCACCTGCGTGGCAATGCCTGCATGGTCCAATCCAGGCAAGTACAATGTGTTGTGTCCCATCATCCGGTGCCAACGAATAAGAGTGTCCTGCACCGCGGTCGTCAATGCATGCCCCAAATGTAAAGAGCCCGTCACATTTGGAGGAGGCAATAAAATCGTATATGGAGGGCCTTCAGACTCTGAAGATGGATTGTCGCAGTGCTGCATGCATGTGCGGAGTATTCGGGTGCACAGCGAGGAAAGAGCACAGAGGGTTTCCAAGCAGTCATGATTCGCAGCCCAAATCTTATCCCTATTTTTAGTGCAAGTGGCAATTTCCTCTCTTTCAAATAGGCCATGGGGAGAGGCTACAAAAGAAAAATAGTAACACTGGATCCTGTCATGCTTGTTTTACCCCAACATCCCATGCGATGCAAATCAGGGCATCTCTCACCAAGGCAATTAGTCTACATAGCTCTTGGCTTTATGCTTTGTGACACACATCCCCTTCTGTGTCATGTATTGTGAACTGAAAAAAGATCAGGAATGCTGCACGGGGGGGGACTTCGTGCCAAGTCAAGTTCGAAGTGGTGAATTTTGCTGTGGGAAATTTCGCGGAGACCCTGGATTTCGTGTGGCAAATTTCGCGAACACTCCCGGAAATGTTGTGGTGTGAAGGGCTTTGCGGGCTTGGTGAAGCTTAGCCACAAGTGCCACTCACAAATGCAGGGGAGACCCATCTGCCACACTATGCCAGTGATGAGGGTCAAGTTGGTCTCAGGTCCTGACATGTGTTTGAACTGAAACAGTGGGATTCAACTTCAACCCTGGCAAGAGCAACTGTAACTCCCTGCAAAGGAGCTCCTAGGCCTTGCTCTTTTCTCTTTATGGGCATTAATTGTTTGCAGTGGCGTGCCTCTTTTCAGTTCACATTCATAGACACTGTATTGAACATCAAAATAACTATCCAAAAAATGGCAACCCGGGGCTCTGCAATGACAAATACAGATAATTCTTTGCCATACACATAATGGCAGAGTTGCCGGCAGGGGAGGGCACGACAGGCTCGTAGGGCATCGTAAGAGTAAACTAGGCCTCTGCCTTGCTCTCTTGGACTCCTTGGATGCCAATGCATCCTCTCTGCCCCCCACGCCTGGCTGAGGAAACCCTGTACCTACCTTGGCACCCAGCCTGTGGACAGTATCGCTTAACCAATAAGGAAAGAAAAACAAATTTTTTGTAAGTGACACTGTCTCAGGCCCGCCAATCGTCGTTTAACAGGGGGTGGGGAAGCAGTCAAGAGCAAGGTGAGGGGGGTATTTAAAGAGGCCATACACCTTCTATGAAGATTAGGTGCCCCCAATGAAGGGGGCACCCCAATTGAAAAAACAGAGCGTGGCTTGGAAACATGCAGTGCACGTGCAGCAAAAAGACCCTCCCCACCGGAGTCCACAGTATCTGCCGCTAGTGTGCAGGAAATTTCGCAGAAGCCCCTCGATTTCGTGGGGAAAATTTCGCAGCCAATTTGAAATGCAAAATTTCCCACACGAAGTTGACTGACCTTGAAATTCCCCCCTGCAATGCTTGTTGGTCTTCTCCTAGCTTCACAACATTTTTTCGTGTGCCGCCTTTGGTTTCTGGCTTCACCTTGCTTTGTAAATGGTAAAGAATGTGGACTTAACAATTTGTTCAAGATGTTTCTTTTCTTTTGCTTTCAGTGAACATAGTCCGACAGCTGCGAAGGTGAGTTCTCAGCAGGCGTATGTTACATTTTGGCGCAAGGCCAGAGCCATATGGCATCTTTAAGACAGGCCTACCCCTCACAAAGACAGGGGACACTGTCTCCTCCTGACAACACTACACAGTAAGCTGCCCCCTACAATTTGTTCAAGATGTTTATGGAGAGGGATGTCAGCACAACTTTGTCATGCAATCCAAACATTCTCAAATTTCTCTTCCGTCATGCATGGTACTGCCCCCACCCCAACCCGATGTCATTGAAGGCAATGCCCCATTCCATGTGATCCAAGTTACCATAGCCTACCAATGAAAAAATTACTAACTGAGGCAACTCCAACTTGCTGACCGGGCAACCCATCCAGATTGCTTGCAGGAGGGGGCGGGGCCGATTCAGTGAGATGGAATGGGGAGAGATAAAACCAAAACTTGAAGAGGGTTGTTTGACCATGGGTGTGAGCGCCAACTAACCCCCCACTTTTTGGGAGGCATTCACGTAGCATACCCCGAGATCTGAAATTGCACATATACCCCATATAAAGTCATCACTGTGAGACCAAAAAATGTCCCCCCAGAAAGTATTCAATTTGGCTCCTTGGATTTTGCTGCTGCCATTTTTGTGCGCAACACTACTTTCCTCAACCACCAAATGACAAATTTGCCAAATCTTTTATAGACCGAACTTATTTGGTTCCAGGGTTTCAGGGGCTTGCTGGGGCCTTGGATGTTCACCTTTTTTTTGCCATTTTATTCTAGCGGAAAATCGATGCTTGGCACCCTAATGGAGCCTTGGAACCCCTAAGGGGGTAGAATTGGGGATGTTGGAGTAGAACAAGCATGCACGTTTGGTGCATTGCCAAGATAGCTACATCTATGTGTATAGGAATCTAGGGATGCAGGGATGTAGGGATGTAGGGATGTAGGGGCAACAACTCATATGCCCTACCTTTCACCCTTAGAAATTCTTGAGAAGCCAGCTCGATGTTCTCAAATTGGCATATACGTCGTCGGGATGACATCATGAAAGAAACGACATGCGATGGCCATTACAGGTCTTGTAGTTGAAACAACTTCCGGTGGTATGAGATGGGTACAACATTGACAATGAGTTGAGGAAAGTGGTGAGGTAGAGATATTAACACCTGGTGGCTTAAAGTACCCTTGACGTTCCCACCATCGGTGCAAATCCTTCTCTACATCCTTGGGATCATATGTAGCAGCAATGGGTCTTGTTAAAACATTCGGCGTGTCGGTGCAATACCATTGGAATCGAGCCGCCGCCTTGAAGAAATGAAGCTTCGTTGGCACCTTTTGAATGTTGGCATGGTATCAACTTGCACCTCCTTTCAAATACAACAAGTCCGCACCACAAAGGCGCATGGTAAAGGATGCAAACCTTCAAGGGTAGACGTCGTTTATGCAATAAGAAGCATGTCATGGTTGCACCATTATTGTGGACAAAGGGCGGCGGTTTTGAACCAAAGGGTGCATTGTTTGGGATCTGACAAAAACATATGGCGTTGGCGATTGCTTGATGAGAACATGTTGTAATGAGACCCAAACGAATCATGCTACGGCATGCTGCGGCCACTCAGGCAGCAGTGACTTTTGTGTGCACTGTTGTACGGTGGCCATCCCGTGGTAGAAAGGCAGGACACCGAGGCCAGTGTGTTTCTTTTGTTCTGGCCTACACACACCTGGGGACGTCCCAAGTGTTGTGGCTCTCAAGATCAACTCGGAAAAGTAAGATACAGTCACTCAGTTCTGTGATAGCCCCGGACACGAGCGGTCAGTGGCGTCAACACACAGTTAGGGGAACCGAAGCTGTAATTCTTAACGCAGTGATTAATGCAGCAGGACACCGAGGCCAGTTTGATTGTGGGACACACCTGCATTAATGAATACAAGTCAGCATGATGTGTTTCGTTGCGTGGACCACAAAGCGTGCCCCAGTACCACAAAGACACAAACCTTCACTCCTGAACTTCGTTCCTGTCAGCACACTGTCTTTGTACCCGAACCCAGCAGCTGTCTTATTAGTGCTGTTCCGAACAGTGTAGCAACAGTGTAAAAATGGGTAGGAACAGTGCAGAACAGTGTAAAGGTTCCTGTGCGTTTGGTACAAGCATGATAAGACATGGCATGCGTCTTGGACAGCGTACTACGAAGGAATGCACTGTGCCCCCTGGAGTCCTTAGCAAAAAAAAAGTGCAGCTCAAGACAATGCAAAAAAAAAATACCAGCATAACAGACACACCAAAATGAACATTGGAACAGTGTATGACCAGGACAAGGATTTTTAGGAACAGTGCAGGAACAGTGTAGCGATTTTTGGGAACAGTGTAGGAATAGCGCAGAGCTGCATGAGGAACAGCGCTAACAAGACAGCTGGTGCCCAGTTACACACATTCCCATGGATCATGAGGAGAACCCCCTCCGGATCCCCACCCATGCCTGCAAAAGGGGCCCAAAACAGGACCAGTGGGGCGGAAGTCCTGCATACTCCAACACATATGGCAGAATGCCCACATGATGCACTGATCACCTCAATGCAGATATCGTGAGGGAGCACATTACACACCTGTATGCGCTCATGCATGTGTAGTAAAAGGCAGACAGACTGCATGCTACACCAAAAGTGAACACCAGGTAACTGTGTGATAGCACCCTTTAACCCAGCACAAGCGTTTTAAGCAAATGACCCAGTTTTGTCCAGCCCTCGCCTGCCCTATCTCGCCCTCTGCTCTGTGTTTCAAAATTCGACAGCAGTCGTAATGGCAATCAAGCCCTCCGAAACTACGTTCGCGATTCTGCTTCACATGTGTTAGTTGGGATTTTTAGAAGAGTACAGGCTGAGGAATGAACTATTCTAGAGTGCCAAGCTCCAAACATTTGTGGCCCATTCACCTCACCCACATGCAGCACAAGGTTCTGGGGTGCAATCTAGAAAAAAATGTGGGCATGACTTTCAGGAAACTTGGTGTAGGTTTGAACCTCAATAAGAAATCCAGACTGTTGTTTCATGCCTTGTATGAACTTGGGTCAGCTGTGTATGACGTTGGGTCAACAGTGTCTGGGGCACTGCCCATTTTATCGCACCAGGCCTATTGCCTCACTCTCATTCTGCTCTGTTTGGTTGGAGTGCCAAGAATGGGTGATGCTGCCTACAATAAGAGCAACTGTAAAGGTCGTGCATGGGTAATCAGGAATCTCCGTAGGCGAACTCCTTGATAACACATTGACCCCCCAAAACGATGTGTGGGAGCAAGTCATTTCACTTGCAGTTTTTATTGCGCTGCCTGTTGCTCTTGTTTGTGGTGGTGGTCGTCGTCGTTACTTCTTGAAAACAAAGCGGTGATGGTGGTTTTTGTGGAGACATGGTCCTGGTGAAAGGATGCCAAAAAAACCTAAATAACAACAACAACAACAACAACAACAGAACAAAAACCCAAACCCAAACCCAAAAAGTATGAAATGTGTGACACAATGGTCGATACAATCAATACAGGGGGGTGGGGTGGGGGATTTTGTGCCAAGTCAAATTCGCGGTGGTAAATTTCGCTGTGGAAAATTTCGCGGAGACCTCTGGATTTTGTGTGGTAAATTTTGTAGACACTCCCAGAAATGTTGTGGTGTGTAGGGCTTTGCGGGCTCGGTGAAGCTTACTGCTGGTACCCCAGTGAAATCAGGAACATTTGGGGAATCCTGCAGAACGGTGCAGCTCAGCCACTGCCCCTCTCTGTTCAACATCCCAATCAGACCACAGTTTCTTTTTGTATGAGCCACGTTTGCCAGCGGACTGGTTTTGGGGGCAACCTCCTTCAAATGCTGGGCTAAATGTTGTACTTCACTTTGGGGAGCAGTTTCACAAACCAAAAACCGTTACATGAGACGTGGGCTGAATGAAATGGGAGGGCGTGTAAACATGCAGTGCACGTGCAGCAAAAAGACCCTCCCCACCAGAGTCCACAGTATCTGCCGCTAGTGTGCGGGACATTTCGCAGAGACCTCTGGATTTCGCGGGGAGAAATTTCGCGGCCAATTTGAAACTCGAACCTTCTCATACGAAGTTGGCTGACCTCAAATCCCCCCCCCCCCCTCAAACCATGTAGGTTCGAAAAAGATCTCAAAAAGAGGTCACTACCAATCCTCCTTCAGTCAAGGCTACCAAGCCTTAGAAGATGCTTGCGCAAAAACAAAGCCACAATCCTTTGACCGTGTAAAAGTAGCTATTCCATCCACAATGGTGTTCCTCATACAAAAACACCCATGCAAGCTGGCACCCAATGCATCCTCATGCCTCGAAGCAACTGTGACTGAGATATTGTTGGACTGGGGCAAGGTTTGCCAGAGCTTGGGCCCTCTAGAATAGTTACTGGCAACTGGTGCTTCTAGGAGTGGAGCAAACAATATGACATGTGTGTTTGTTGGACCACATGGGAGACAGCTGAAACGGGGCACCTTTTCCAACGGTGCTAAATGTTTCTTGGCAGCTCGTTGGCTAGAATTATTTGGGGGTTGATGACCATGGGTTTGTGCCCACTTCTGTTCGGATATATTTTGCAATGATTGATGGTAAGGGTTTGTGAGATTAAGTGGACAGTTTGCATGAGCTCCTGCCCTTTGTAAGGTTTGATAAGAGACCGTGGCACATTACGAATCATGTCCCCTCGATGCATTGACCAGGGGTTACGCCAAATCATAGGAAAATCGGGGGGAAACAGGGGGGAGAGGGGGGAAGCGTTGGAAAACGGCATGAGGTGTGGAATGAACAGGCAACAAATGCAATACACAGCAGGGCGGTTACTTCTTCAAAACCGGAGGTACAATTCCATTCATTCTAAAGCTCGATCTGCCAATGTGATGCTAGACGTGCACCACTTTCCATGTGAACGACGTCAATCTTGAGGTCCTTCGTAGAATGCAGTGTCCGTTGACACCACGTATCATCTCTATGCTGTGCATTCACAGTGCATGTAGCACGCAGAAGACCCTTCCTGCAGCCCATGTCTAGTTTACACATTTTTGCACATAGCATCCCTCAACTTGCAAGAAATAGTTGGTACAATTTTTCCCTGCGATTTCCCTCCAATTTCTCCCATTTCCCCCCATTTCCCCCCATTTCCCCCTGTTTTCCCATGCCAATTACTTGCCTTTTCCCGTTTTCCCCCGTTTTTCCATGCCAATGGCAAAATTTTTTGGTTTTGCCTTTCGTTTCCATGGATTTGGAAACTATTAACCCTTGGTAGACACATGAACTGACTTATTTGGACCTTTGTATTGGTCAAAAAAAAAAAATGAAGGAAGACCTACCCCAGAATACTCCCTATGTACATGCTGCTTTATCCCGGGGGGGGGGGGGGGGATGCGGTCGCCGGGATTGGCAAAAAAAATGCGGAAAAATGCGGGGAAAATGCTATGGAAAATGCGGTTTTGTTAGAATGGTGTATGCCCCTCGAAACCCCTATGTTTCATCTCATCTTGCACGATCGGGCGCTCAAAGCATGGGCGGTATGATAGAACAACGTAGTGCAGTAGTTCAACTCAAGAATATCACGGACTAGGCTCAAAACCCCTAGAGGCAATGAGCTGCAGCTGCTTGGTCAGGCCAGACCGCTAAATCTCCGCGCTGCAAGCGGGCCGCGTGAGGTGCTCCCCCATTGACCTAAACCGCTGGGCTCCCAGGGGGGGGGGGGGGGGGTGTACCCCAACATACATACCTCAAAGTGATCCCCATGGCGCACTGATCAACTTGAATATACACAACTGGGGGAAAACTTTTTTCAAAAAAAATTGCCCATCAACCCAGGCTCCCATCAGCCAAGGTCCGACCAGGAGGTCCGGTTGGGGTCAAACTCCTTTTTTGTCTTTTTCGTCCATTTTTGAATTCTCCACAAAATTCTGAGTATTTTGAGTATAGACACATAGGGTCAAACAAAAAATTTTCCCCTTGCCGTCTGCCTAAAACAAAATCTCCGGCGCCTCAGGTGCCCACAAAACCCATTGTTCTCACAACTAACTGACACAGGACCATGCCACTAGATTGTTTCCTCTTGAACATTACACTAAGGGACCTGCCCGGAAAATGCGGAAAATGCGGACTGCATCCCCCCCCCCCCCCCTGTTTATCCCAACATCAGAGAGCATCTTTTGGGGGAGGCATGCCTCCTCGTGGAGAGGCACTGCAACACCTTCTTCATCTCATACTACAAAGAAACAAAATCTAGAAACAATTTCACCATCAACGATAATAACTCAATTGATAAGAACTCAATTGGAATAGCTTGAGGTGTGGCATGCAGTGCTACATGGTACTTTGTGAGCAGGCATTCAGTGTGTTCCACCCAATTCAGATTTTGCCAGTGTTATGAGGGTAGGATGTGTGTGCACGCTTACATGGAGGGCTGGGGGCCGCATGTGTCCTAACGGTATGCCATACCGTGGCATGGTACATCAAGTTGTACGTTTGCTCTTGCAATCATGCCTCACGCTTCGCGTTTTTGAACTCGTCCCACAAGAACATGAGGAATGTGTGTTGTGAGAGAGCACAGCAACTTTTTTGTTGTTTGTCTATTTTTTGTTCTCTTGTTTATTTCCTTGATAATGTGCGCCAAAGCCAATTACCATTGCCCTGCGATACTTGGTGCGCATTTGTGGCGCAACATAAGCACTCCCTATGTCGAGGCCCTTTGTGCATCACCTATTGCTGTTGGAAGCTCTGTATGATGCCCGGCATGCACTCAGTGAACAGGCATGGAACCTTGTTCGCACCAAGCACACACGACAACTGTACCCACCAGGGTACCAATGGGAGCATTGCTGCTTGAAGGGAAATGCGCTGTTGCGGCAGCCAAAACCGAAAAATTGGCGATATAGCTTGCTTTGCTCCCCATGTTAGGGCTCATGGCTACTGCTACCCGTGATACCTGCATATGTTGTGTTGGTCAGGGGTACAAGTCCATTGCTTAGTGCTTGGTGTTTTAACTCAGCACATAATCTTTCAAGCAAGGACTTCGGTCACTTCAAGAGGTGTGTCTGCTAAGATGCAGAACTTGGGGTGCTCTGCATGATTCTCCTTTGAGGGCATCCGGCACTACCAACATTGGCAACCGCATGGCTGGTGCCGTCCCATCCCACTACAATCCCTGTTCACGAGCGCCATCCATGTGTCTGGTCGCGTGAGGCCCAAGGAAGTATGGTATCAGTTTTACTCATGTGAGGTCATAAATCCCCCAACCTCTATCTTGACAAAGAGGCAGAATAAAATGTTGCCGGGATAGTACCCCCCGCCCCCCTTGCAAACTCCCGGGTTAGCGCGCGACGGTCTTCCGGGTGGGGGGGGGGGGGGACGGTCGCCAAGTGACGGTCTCCGGGGGGGGGGGGGGGGGAGATTGCAAGGGTATTTCAAGGCAAACTGTGGTACCCTCCACTGATGCAAGCAAAGAGAACACGTGTGAAGCGACTTTCGCGTTGATGCCAATGTGCTTCATCCAACACAAATGTTATCAAGGATCCAAAGGAACGGTAAAGAACTTCTGGGTACATGTGCGGGCTGTGCCGGTGTTTGGGGTTGCGGAGCCATGGGGGCAACATCCGGTGACTCTGGAGACTTGGGTGATTCAACCGCCACGGCCTCTAGCCTTGAGAGTTGAGCACTCTCATGATCCACCGGAGTGAACATCTTGGGTCTGAAGTAGCAACACAACACACCCATACAACGCCTTTGGAGAGAGAATATCACAGAACACACACAGGTGCTTGATTTGAAGTAATGGGAAAAGCAATGCAAGGCCATGCGTAAAGCAGATGGGCAACACAAACCAGCACAATACATGTTAACTAGGAAAACATGGAATGGACGGTCTCCCGGGTGGGGGGGGGGATTGCAAGGGGGGGGGGGGGTTGCAAAGGGGGGGGAGGGGTATGTGCCTTCACACTGTGGCCTGCCCTAAACTACCATGTGAAATGGGTAGTGCACATGGGCTGTGATGGAAAGGTCTTTCTGCTGGTTGGGCTGTCGAGAAGCCTCCAGCTATCCCATTGATGATGTGATGCAATCTGGTCCGGCACGGTAAACCGCGCAGTGTTCTACGGCTTCTTTTGTTTCCTATTTCTCTAGTCTACCTCCGGTTTCTTACCTGATCCCAGTGTCCTTCCATGATGGCGGCATGTTTCTCGGTGCTACATGCAATTCAGTAAATTTACCGGCTTAAAAGAGGGGCTGGTTCATAAAGGCTGATTGCTTACCATGTTGTACAGCTGGCGTCCAGTGCCATGTGTGAGCCATACAAAACAAAGAAAACACAGAAAGAGAAGAGGACGAGTGGGAGGGGGAGGTTGGTAGGGAGGAACAGTCTCATGAGGGGCTGGTAGGGGTGGCTGTCCTAGGGGATCCATACCTTGTTCTGTCACCTAGAGGTACTGGGGTTGTATGAGGAATGATAACCCCCCAGCCCCCTTGTAAATACCCCCCCGAGTTATTGTCGCCAAGCGATGCCCCCCACCCCACCCCCCAAGGGGGCGATGGACACCAGCGCAGACCAAACACTTATTGGCCCATACGGTGCACAATTCATGGCAAATCGCTGCTTGCTGTTGGTTGCCAAAGGCTTTTGGATACATGCGGCATGCATAGATGCTCATGGTGTGAGGCACATGGTACAAACAAGCAGAAATCTCAATACACTGCACCCATCCATCCATGTTTTGGTTGCCGCTACCGCTGAACAGGGACAGCATGAAACTTCCTCTTATGGTCCCACAGAGTCTTAAACTGCTGCACATGTTACCCATCAGCGACAGGGACGGACAAGCTGGGTGCAGCAGGGTTTGCTGCAAACTGCTTTGTGCGTTTGGGCGCAGGTTTGGGCACAGTTGGTGCCACTAGCTTTGTAGGGATCCACTTTTCCTCTAGGACGTCCCAGGTAAAAGACAACTTCTCCCCAAAGGTGTTGCCTGACCCCCAGGTTCCCCGCGCAGACTTCGCCAGAACCACTTCACAGCAACACAGTACATAAGGGTGCAGAAAACCCACCATGTGACACTGCTGTGTTTTCTTTTGGAACCAGCCGCTGATCCAGCCTCCCCTCCTGGGTGGGGATGGACAAGGGGCGGGGGGTACATTTTTGGCCTCTGTGGCACCCCAGGCCCCGGTGAAAACAAGGTCCGACGGGGATGCCTTGCTTTGACAAGGCAGTGCTTATACATGATTCATGGGCAACCGGTTCTTAGGGGTTCGAGCCCCGTTGCAGCGACATTGCTCCAAACCACATCACAACAAGTAGAAGATGGTCATCGCCTCAGGCAGAATGTTCTGACCAGAAACGACTCTTCGGGGGCATGACTCAGCCCATCTTTCCAACTACACCAGCTCATATGTGATCTTGCATTCTTGACCATAGCAACTGCAGTCAGAAAACAACTGCAACATAAGGTGACGTGCCTGGACAGGCCATGCGAGCGGCACTGTTGGGGGGCATTAAACCAGATTCTGGAGCAAAGATTTGTGAATCTGCCCCCCCCCCCCCCACCGCTGGTAAGGTCAGGCATCGAATCCGCGTAGTGGAAGGAGCGGAGTGGAAGGGTTCGGGTGAGGTATTCGCGTGAGTAACAGCCATGCCGCAAACAACAGCATCAGTCGTTGCTGTAATGGATGTAATATGAAAGCACAAGATTGCTATGCCCACACACAACCTCACGACCATCTAGCCCCTCTTTCGCAGGACAATTGCCTCGAAATGATGTTGACTTGCATTTGGGACTGCAAAGGCCGTTCGAAAATGCTCCAGAAACGACGGTACCACAGGGTCGATGTGCTCAGACAACACCGTTTGGAGGGGGGGGGGGGTTCTCAATTGAGCACGGTACATCACAAAAATTCAAGAACTTGGGGGAATAAGAAGTGTGAGGCGACACCTCCAGCCCCAAGGGCATGCCTCCTGCATCTGCTTGCACATGGGGGAGCACAGGAACCGGCGGAATGAGGTCTACGGTGCAAAGTGTGTGCCAAGGGGTTGATCAGTACATGCTTTGCATTTTGTACCGCAGGGTCAGCAGTTTGGGCCTCGACGGGGGTGCGTTGACAAAGACCAGTGCCCATTGCTAGTGCCCCCAGTGGGCGCAGCGTGCTACGGGTGTGCAGTTGGCACACAATTGGGCCAAAATAGACAGTTCAATCAAATGAAGCGCAGGACAAAACACCACCAGCGACGTTCCGGTGCAGAGTCCAGGGGCCTTGTCCGAGTTTCAAACCCCGAATGGACACCACATATAATGCAGCTTGAACAATGCCGCGTATTGGAGGGCGGCCATAAAGCAACGGATACAGAGATTGCAGATACCCCCGTGTCACAGGATCGCCACAGTTCTCTCTGTGCATTGGTTTGCCTTGCTGCACCGCAGCGCAAACCAGACCAGTGCCGAATGGTGCCTTTCACCACAGTTCACCACACTAGGTGGGTATGGAATGCGTACTGGAGGGGGGGGGGGGGGGAGACAGTGCCCGACCCAAGCGCTGAGAAGCAGTTGGCCTTGAAGTGCCGGTAAAAACTTGCACAAACTTCTAGTGGCGCATGATGTGACCCTGTCCTGCCTGCCCCTGCGCTCGCACACAACCGTGGCCAGTATTTGTGCCAAAACCAAGATTTCGGCCAAATCCTTATCATGTTGCTGAGGCCTGACTGAGTAAGTTGTAAACACGCAAAAACTTTGCGGCAGCACGAAAATGTACGAAATCAAGATCTTTTGCAATTCTTTTTGCGAAAATCAATCGTGGCGAGGCATCCCGTGCCCAATGGCTGTGGTGCGGATTTTTTTTGATAAAATTTCATTTTTGTAAAACAGACCAGATGTTGTCAAGCCTGACATCCCATCCACTGAGACCTGCGGCTGATGACCCTACAGCATACATGCACTGCAGAGGGAGCGGTACTAAGCACAGCATATCGTCGATCTGTACAGCACATGCAAGGCAAGTGCTATGGGGCGGTGCCCAGCAGAAACTGTGCCACAACATCCATCACGAACACAAACGGGCAAGGGAACGACCCCAAATAAACCCCAAAAAGCAACTTTGTGCAATTGACTCTATTGCAAAGGTTCACCTTTGCAACGAAGGAGTCAAGACACGTCATTTTTGCCGGCGTTCTGAGTGTTTTTTTCCAATTCAATACTTTGACCAACCATTGCCAGAGAAAGGGCGGAAGGGGAAGGCATGCAAATGCCCCGTGGCGTCCCGAAAAGCCAACTACTAGTTGGTTGGTGGCTCAGAGGAGCCCACGCCCAAAGCACGGCTCAGCACCCCCCCCCCCAAAAAAAACCCTCCCTTTTCCAGCCTCCAGTGAAATCCGCTTTTGGCCCGGCGGTTTGACCAAACACGACTTGCGCTGTTGCCAACAAAAATTCTGAGAAAATTTTTTTGCTGCCTGTGGTGCCCATTTCCATTTTCAGCAAAAGGATGAGGAAACCCAACTCCTTCCACCGGAAGCATCTGTAGACGGTCATTTACAATCCCCAGCAGTGCAAACGTACGGCGAAATGGTTCGCCTCGTGGGATATACTACTGCCTACTGCGTGGCCCTGTAAGGCGCCTCAACCTCGACTTCACACACTTTTGCGGGGTGTGGTGGCAAGCGGAAGGATGCTATGCGTTGAACATTGCAGCCCACGATTTCAGTCCATCACGGAACCCTCGTTGCAGCTGTTTGGCAGAAGGCGCAAATGCATCTCGGCCCAAGGGTCTGCAACGTCGAAGTCTGTGTCGAGAAGACCATCTTGCTGATGACCACGTGACCCCTGAAAATCCATGCCGCAACACGTGGTGCAAAAAAAACAGCTGTAACCGCTTGGACCATTCCTGTAACGAAATGTTTTGCGCATATGCCAAACCTAGCCCCCGTCCCCCTTGCGCAAGCACGGCTGCGGTCCCAAAAGTCTAGGCAAAACAACGGTTCAACGCCCACCCCGTGCTTAGCCATAATCCGACGATGGTCATCACTCTGCGGTTTCACCCCGTGCTTAGACATGGCCGTGCATGCGCATGACACACATAACCGCAAAGCACGTGCGGGCCTCAAACCTTACACAGCATGGCACAACGCACAAGCAACTTTCCAAATATCCTGCCCTTATTAACTGTCGGGGGCATCAGGTGCCATGGAATAGAAGCCCTTTCCAACCTTCCGCCTCATCTTAAACAATTGGACATGCTTGCCCTTCAGAGCTGGTTTTTGAGCAGGTTGAGCGGCAGGTTGAGCGAATAACAATGGTAGTCATGGCTGAAATTCACACCAAAACAAACAGCATCACCCTGTGCTTAGACCAGGCCGTGCTTGGCCATAAAACGACGATGGTCGTCACCCTCCAGAATCACTTCAGCAACTCTCTCAGTTCATTGTCATGAATATGGCGCTGGAGGCGCAGCCACAGTTCATTTAGCAATTGTTCACAACATCACACTGTGCTGGTCCGGCATGGATTGGTCAGCTGGCCTTTCGGCCGTCAGGATCTTTCTCTTGATTACAAACCGGCGCCAGGGGCGCCACCACAGTTCAACCACAGTTTCAACCCCTTCGGCGCTTGTACAAGGCTGTGCTTGGACATGGGGGGGGGGACTACCACGAAAAAAACAGCACGTACTCTGTCGACATAATTGACATGAGCGTTCACTACCGGGCGTCCTTCTCATGTCGGAGAGAGGATACTCAGGTCTGCGCTCCGTCTGGGCGGGTGGTTGGCACCAGCACCAGATATTCGGAGCACGCAGCAGCTCCCAATTTTTGCAGAGTAGATGGACGGAGACATAAAGACACTTTGCCAAAACAGGTCAGCATGGAAACTCTGGTCCTCCGGGGTTAGCGTGGAACCTCTGGTCCTCCGAAACTTCGTCACAACCAGGTGCCCCTTCTCTACTTGAGCCTCTCACCATTCCGTACCTGTGCACAAGAGGGCAGCTTGTGTTCAGCGTTTGATCCGCTACAAGCAACAGAGGCAGTGGGCCTCAGGAGTAGGCATCATATGCGAACAACGGGCACTGCGGACCCAACAACACCCACCGAAGTCGGAGCACAAAAGCGGTTGGAGGCAAAGGAAGAAATGACGTACTGAAAACATTTGGCAAGGTCAGTGAAAGAAACAAGAATCGAGGGGCCTTTTCTTGGGTAATACACCATATAATTGATGCTGCTCCAACCCAAATCGTATTGGATATTGGCAATTTGAAGAATGGTGCACGGGGAATGCGGTGTTCCAGAGTGTAGACATTTGTACTGAGTGCCAATATATATAGACAAGGGTAGAGTTCTTTATGTGTCTGGAATACGGCAAACCCGGCTGGTAGCAAGGGACCCCAGACTCCTGTAGCCAAGAGGTTGTGGACAGTTGTGGACTCCGACGCATGGAGCTGCCACGCTAGAGCAAAACCAAGAAGACTCTCCTTAGCAGGACAATCAGGTAGTCCGAAATGGTTTCTGTCACAGCCGTTGGTGCATATCTAGGGAGCCTTCTGTTGCGGCGCGAATCAGTTACTCTGCTCCGCCATGTTTGAATGGGGTACACTCAGCCCAACAAAAGCCCCCAGTCATGCACAACACGCATTTGCGCATAATCCGTTGACTGAATACATGCCTAAATTCTTGGATGTTCAAGCTGGACACTGGAGCACTGCCTCGCATTTTTCTCTACGGTGCGGGTGTTTTG
Source organism: Eutreptiella sp. 'Long Island Sound 2002' (assembly GCA_964036045.1). Taxonomy (NCBI): domain Eukaryota; phylum Euglenozoa; class Euglenophyceae; order Eutreptiales; family Eutreptiaceae; genus Eutreptiella; species Eutreptiella sp. 'Long Island Sound 2002'. The sequence continues at coordinate 42,081,558 of OZ038390.1, forward strand.
TGTGCACGTGTTGTGCAGCAGCCCCGCAGAGTGGGGCTTCCCACAAAAAAGGGACCCATCTTCCCTGGGTCGCTTGCGTATGAGGTACAGTGTCGTCGCAACGCCACGCGAAACACCACGCAGACGAAACACAGCGACAAGCACGAGCGAACAGAGAACAGACGAAATGACCCGACATATGTACAACGAGGTGAAGCATACTGTGCAGTCCCTGTACAGTGGCTTTAAGTGTCTCGCGTGGGACCAATGGGAATACATGTGCCACGCGATAACCTGTATCAGGTGACATAAACACACTACAGACATGCACAGTACATACTCCAACAACAACAAGAATGAATGCACAGAACACACGAAGCATCCTTGACGTATCGTTTTCTTTGTCATGCTGGGCCATGGTTTGAAGTGTAGGAGATGGCCCATGCTTGTTTTGGAGGCATCCGACCTCAGTGAATGCTGGGGTCCTCCGTATCGCAAAAAGTTTTGGTTTGTTGGCCTGGATGCTTCTTGGTCGCCCTTCGTCATGTCGCCGGACCGGGACGACACACACGAGGGCGCGGCTGTTGTATGGGTTTTGTGTCTTGTTGGTACAAAACAGAATGCACATGATCATGTGCTTTGCTTCCATTGACATGGTCGCAAACGGTGCTCTGACAAATGCAAATGCTTGATGAATGTGCTGCCGCGGATGATCCGTCCCAGTGCTGTTGGTCAGTTCAGCCCGGGCGGTTTCAGCTTCCGCGGCTGAAAACACATTGCAAACGCACCTCGCGTGACAGCCTCATGCCTCTTCTTGAACAAACAATCCCCCCATTCAGGATGACACACATGCAGAACGGAATAAAACCACAGCAAGCTTGTTTCTGTGCCTCAAGCATGACAGCAATGTCTGGCAAATATGTGATGCCAAGTGCAGTGTTTTGTCAAGGTGGGTTGAACCGATGTGCGCAATCATCACTCACACCACAACAGCTGGAGGCGGAGGCTGTATGATACACCCGGAGCTTCAGGCAGACCATCTATCCTACTCTGCAGTGTTCACAATGACCTGGGTGAGGCGATCACTATAATATATGCCATCTTCCTGCGACTGACAACACCCACACCACTCACGGGCTACCCAATGGCACTCAATCGGCCAAAGCCCGTTTGCGGCTGCGCTAAGGTCAGGATAGGCGGGAGGAGGAGGAGGAGGAGGAGGAGTAGAAGGAATGTACTAGGATACGTGCTGGTGCTAGCTGCTGTCTTGGCACTGGAACGAACAGATAGGGTAAGTAAGCCAGGGTGACGGGTGAGACTTTAAGGGGGCAACACAACAGAATGTGTATGCAACAAAGCAATGCTTCAGTGGAATGACACGCACGTTGCACCCGTGCGCCACCAAAGCTCATGTGTACGTTGCTCAGCAGGTGGTTTCTTCGGATCAGAAGTGGATTCAGAACTGGGGGTCCCATGAGAATTTCTTCACAGCCTTTCATCATGAAAACCCTTCATCGTGTGGCCTGCAAAAAAGAAGGGACATACCACCGACGCCAAAAACACAACACGTATCTCTCCTACAACCAAAGACGACACACACACACACACACACACGTCACACATAACGCTGCCTGTAAACCCGGCGACCATCACGCCACTCTCAGTAGAAGCACCTACCTCTGGAAACCTGAGTGTATGTTGCATGCAGGCACACCCAGGGGAGGGGTGTGTATGAAGGAACTCCTCTTGTGGAGCAGAGTCGCAGCGCACAAACGCCCGCTTCCCTTTCGCGCTCAATACGTATACTGTGGTTTGTTTGGCGTAGCTGTGGTATCCTCTTGAACATGTACCTTGTGCCTGTGACACCCATACCGCCCTCCGTATCTCCTCCAGCTGTCAGCGACTCTCGTGCCGCCGTTGGCTCAATCAAACTTAAAACACTCTTCAAAACTGGGTCCACGAACCCTGCTGGCCAACACAGCGACGCGGGATATCTACGGGCGCAGGGAGCATCTCACCTTTGGCGGGTTGCCACTCCCACACCGCACAGCACGGCTGTGTGGAATCCCGAAAAAGAAACATCTGCTGGACTCTCGTACTCCCGGATCTCAACAGAAAGCCGGCCGACCAGGGACTGATGCAACAATCGGCATCACGGTCAACTGCAAAAGGCTACCAGATGATCGCGATGAAATTCAATGACAACAAAGGAAAGCAAAATCTGCTTTGCAAAGGACCAGCCCTGGTGCAGAGGTACTCCAGTGCACGTCCTCACGTCCTCTGCGTCATATGAAAGGGGACGGGGTCAAATCAGCAGGTGCGACGCCTCTCACACGCACGTGTGCGCACTCTCTTCCCGCGGAGGCAGGCTGCAGCTGCCTTGATACAGTCGAGGAGTGGGCAGATGCTCAAGGTTGCACTCGCAGGCCCACCGCCATCCTTCATCGGTGCAAATGTTTTAACGACTTCGCGGGCATTGGTGCTGCATGCAGAAGAAATGCGAGAGCATGAGGCTTGACACGGGGGCACAACACGCCCTTTGGATCCTGAAATCAGTTGCTGGACCACGTCTGCAAACACTTTTGCAGAGCCTGTGAGCTGTGCTCTGCAACAGCCATGGAGCTGCTCAGCTCGACCTTCGACCTGCACACCGGCTGGGCTGCATTGCTTAGTACATCAAACAAATGAACGCTTTTGGGTCTGTCGGACAGTAGAGTGCCGAAAATATTTTACGTATTAGTTCTGAAATCGCTGCACAACCCGCTCTTTGAAAACGGATTGACTCAAATTGTGCCATCGCTTGCACGTCAGTCTTCTCCGCTCCTGCGGCCGAGCACCCCCTGGCGATTACTGCACAGTAGGGCATGGTGACAGCTGTCTTTCGAGGGGAGGAGGGGGTGCTGCATGTATGTTCGTGTCATTAAAAAGCTCAGTACTAGAAAGCGTTCAACACACTGAGCCCTACGTGCTCATTGAGCACACTCGCCACACACACTGCCATTCATCTCTGCACCGGCCTCAACAGTGGCGCTGAACCAGGCAAACTGGTGCGATTGGGTGCCCCTGCCATCGATGCCAGCAATGTGCACACCCAAAATGATGGCATGTAGATATCGCAGTGTATGCTGCTATGAATGCTGCGGTTGCTGCTGCCCTGTCCCCGGTATGATCGGCATATCACCATGCAACCTTTTTTTTCCACTCCTGTTTCTGAGTACTCGACAATTTGGTTTGGGTCAGAGAGGTGAGTAGAGGAATACGGAGTGGCCTCCCCGCGGATTGAATGCATTCCTGCCTAAAACATGCACATGCGACATACACTACACAATGTAATGGCTGTATGCACAACAGCAAAGCAGAGCATCAGCCCCACAGTCTCGGCAGACTTAGGATGTGACCATAAGACGGTACAGAGACTCCTGGGTACTGTGCGGAAACAGAGGCACACTTTTCATACCTCATCATGCCCGTATTTGAAATAATAATGTTGCCTTGCTTTGCTTGAAAGACAAAGTGTTAAAAATCAAAACGCTAAATGTCTCGGACACCGAAATTTAATTACCAAAGTTATTGTATTCTTAGTCATAATTCGCAGGGTCCCAAGCAGTGGCAGGCCATATGAGATCCCATCCGACCCAATCCGACTGCTCCCGATAAGCGATGCACGCCCGTCCCCAGCTTCGCCAACCAGCGTGGGTATGCTCATGCCTGATGGTTCAAAAACAAAAAGTGCCGTCATTGGCCCTTCCGGTGGTTCTGGGTTGGCGATTCCGGTGGTTCTGGGAAACAAAATCTCCCAGTGCAACACAACACAACAACACAACACAACAAAACACAACACCACACGACACGACACGACACGACACCACATAACACAACACAACACAACACAACACAACACAACACAACACAACACAACACAACACAACACAACACAACACAACACAACACAACACAACACAACACAACACAACACAACACAACACAACACAACACGACACAACACAACACAACCGGAAATCATTTGGCTGTGTCCCTGGGATGCATATCGTGCGCTTCCACAATACAATGCGATTACTCGTGTCTTGCAGACGCTGTGCTCCATATATACCATGCACCAAGCTGCCCAGCGAGCATCAGACGCGTTGCACAGCACATGGCTGGCCCAATCATCATCCCGGTAGTCTGTACGGAACACACACACACACACACACACACACACACAATTTTGCCGCCTGACATTCATGCACTAGCACTGACAAACGGATCCCGCGACAGCGCTATACATCGAGGTGTGACGCGCGAAGAGCACACCTCTGGGCTCTCGGCCATTTGAATTTTGTAAAATGGACCAGAACAGGTCAGTGCAGGGCCAACACGTCAGGGAGCCTGCCCAAGCAGATCGAGGAGGTGGGTATCTACGGGCACGGCGCATCACACCTTCCCGAGCAGGCCGCGGATCCCAGAGCGCTCAGCGGGCCCACCGTTGTGCCCATGCCTATACAGCTGGTGCACCCTGTCATGCCGAGCATCAAGGTGCCATTGCATGTGTGGGGCCATTTGGGGGGCATTGCATGGGATGCTGCAAATGTGCCTGCAAATTTTCCTGGCGCACGCCTGTGGGCCCTCAATGCGGCTGAGGAGGGAGGGAGCTGATCTCAAGGATGGGCATCACATCGGCTCGAAACCGTGCAACTTGCAAAAAGCTGCCCGAAACTTTTGGCTGGACCTCAGGAGCTTCTTAAAAGTGTCAACATCCAGGACCCACATATCAAGTCTTGAACTTGCCCTGAGTGTGTGCGGCCACGAAGATTTGTTGGCGAGGAATTCTTGGACCCCAACGAACGAGCCGGCAGAGTATTTGTGGACACCGTCCCCTAAGACCCCGTGCAAACAATAGAAAAGCTCCGTGATTGGGGAGTGGGCTTCCGTGACCTTGCTGGAGGCATCATAGACCCGGGGCCGCATCAAACCTGCAATCCGCTGGCCCCATTCCGTGTTACGGAACCCCTTTGGAAATAGGGGGAAAGTGCACAGGGCAAGTGGATTGAGAGGTGCGAGACGTTCTGCACGCTGTTGATTGACAATTTTCTTTGCCTCCAAGAAGTAGGTTGGATTCGAGAGCATGAGATCGTGGAAATCCGCCGAAGACAATGCCCAACATTCCACATTTGTGACTGCAACGACTGTCGCTGATCGGACCTAAAGCAGCGGGGCAGAACTTGAGGCAGCGGAAAGGCAGGGGGAAGCTCAAACAAAAGCAGCAACCAAATGCACAATGAGGACTTCTGCGGATCACATTACAAAATCTGCATTCTTGCATTTGCAAGTATGCATTTGTAATCATTCTGATTTGCAGCTTCTTCACGTGCCAAGAAACCAGTCGTTGCACAGCATCCCCATGGCTGGAAACTTTCACCACTGTGCAAGTTCTGGACAGAGGTGCAGGGACAACCCTTGTGCCAACGTGCCTAGATGTGCGGATCCATTGGAGGAGTCAGCCCACGCACCACTGTGCATCCGAACAGCCATTTGCTGGGCGGAGATTCCTGAGTCTTTCCGTCATGCAAGCGCAGTGCTTGCAATCCAAGTGCAAGTAGTTCTGCATCCACCTCGACAAGCAGCGTGGCAAAGGGAGGTTGCAGCCAGCCAGCACAGGCAGGGATGAAAGGATCTAAATGGTTGCCACCAGGGCTGTCCTTAAGGGGGAAAAAACATTCGAAAACAGTTGCGTGCAGAGCCATACACTGGTGTGGCACATACTAGTGTGCGGCCCGCGGAAGCAACCGAATTTTGTTTGTTTTGTGGAGCGGCCATTGCTCTGGCAAGGATGCGCAATCATGTGGCAGTGCACTTGCAGAAAGGAGAGGTGGTAACGGACCCAAGGATGCGTGGTGAGGCCGAACCTTGTGATTTTTGTGGTCGCACAACAGGCACGTGTACCACAAGTATTGTGCGCAAGAAAATTAGTAGCATATGCCCGTGTGTGGTCCCATTGAAGCTCGCAGTGGCCATGCGCAAACAAGAAAACATGCCCCGTGAATGTCCTATTCCCGGGTGCAGTGCCACCCCGTGGGTTTTGAACATCAAAACTCACTTGGCACGGTGCCATCCAACATTGGCACCAAACACCGTTGATTTGACGGAATGGGTTGTAGTCGGCCAGGACGATGAGAACCAAAAGGGGCGAGCCAAAAAAATCCCCATGGTGATGAAGCCCAAGATCACTTTGAAACTGGCAAAGGCGGTCGACAACGAGAGTGCGTCCTTCTCTAAAGCCTCTCTTGGACGCTCCGATTGGGAGTGGAAACCAGAGGAGGATGCAAGCTCTTTGGAATTTGGGTCTTCCGCAGAGCACGATTCGTCCAGCGGTAACGAGAGTTCCGCAAGTTCCGAGGATGGTAATAGCTCCTCTTCTTCCTCATCTTCTTCCTCTTCTACCTCTTCTTCCGGGGTGGAAGTTCTCCCCCAAAAGAAAGCTGTGCCTGGCAAGGGCACAAAGCGGCCCATCACCACTACCAAGCAAAGTGCGAAGAAGCGTTGCACGGTGAAGACGTTAGGGCGGAAGAAGTAGGCGGAGCTACATGCACACACACACACACACACACACACACACACACACACACACACACACGTCACAAACGGATACCCCCCCCCCACCCCCTACACCTCCTCGCTCTCTATGTCCTTCCTTTGTAGTAGCATGCACACTAGGACCGGAAGGCCCACACAATGGCGCGGGGAGGGAGGCTTGGCCCGCCATAGCCTTAAGGGCCTCCCGAGTTGCGTCGGCCGACCAGTATAGTCACACACACACCCCTTCTTTTATGCCCTCCCCTTGACGCATTTCTCACCCCATGGTGTATTTCTAACCCCATGATGCATTCCGAACCCCATGACCGACCTTGATGTGTTTCAACCCCCATGCTGCAATTCTAACCCCATGGTGTATTTTGAACCCCATGACCGCCTCGGAGACCCACCGGCCCGAGGTTTCTGGCACCCACGGCCGGAAATACCCAAGCCGGTGAAACCCTACCATAGACGTTGGTAGGGGCGGTGCGAATTGTCGGATCACAACTAGGCCGCATACCCAACTGTTCGCAGGTGCCCGACACTATGTATTTCATGGGGGGGGGGGGGGTTGGGGGGCCGGGGTGCCCTCCCCGCGGACAATACCCCTACGCAGCAAAAAACCCCCTTAAACCCCCCCCAAACCCCCCCCTTTTTAAATTTGGCTCTGGGGGGGTTTTAAGCATGATATCCGATTTCCGAGAACCCCCCCCCCCCTGCCGTCTCCTAGGGAAGTTGTTCAAATACCTGACGCGGTGCGCGCGCGGTGCGGATACTCCCCCTGTGGGTGTGCCGTGCGCATGTGCATATGTGTGTTTGTGCATGCGTGTCTGTGTGTGCGTATCTGTGTTCAATGTCTTGGTTGTTGCCCGTTTGTTACGCACATCGTATGTGTGTACAATGCACAATGATGTTTTGGTCTCACTGTATGTGTGTGTGTGTGTGTGTGTGTGTGTGTGTGTGTGTGTGTGTGTGTGTGTGTGTGTGTGTGTGTGTGTGTGTGTGTGTGTGTGTGTGTGTGATCAATTGATAACCATTGGCACAGCTAAAAAAGGCCATTGGCTGCTGGGGAATCAAATCCTGCAGCGCCTGGTGGGACAAAGGACTGCTGCAGGCAAAAAATGTCTATAAGCAACAAAGAAGTGCCACTGGCCAGCACACTGAGACGAAAAGCACCCCCTTTTGAATACACCGGAAGCATGTTTTGGGGGCGTGCGAGTGGTTTCCGGGAAGCAGGATTTCTTGGCGCTTTGACGGTTTCTGAGGAGCAGAAGTCTGCCTGTGAAGGAAACACAGGACAAACTCCAAGTTGATGTGTTGCAAAATGATAGCAGGGCACCCTCAAACTAGTGGCAACCATGGTTGTCCTTAAGAAACCCAAAATTTCATTTTGTTGAGGACAGCCCTTAAGGACAGACCCCAAGGACTGCCAACTGCTAACTGCCGCCAACCGCCAACCGTCACCCACCACTAAGGAGACGGTCTACTGGGAGAGGAGTTGTAAATGGTACCTGGTGGGCTCTTGAGGATTACCATTCCCCCACCTTTCTCTCCTCTCAGCCATTCTACACAAATGTCGTCACTTCATAGCATACCCCTTGGGTCATCCTGTCCCTAAACCCTTCATGAACACCTTTTGTGGTTGGCCCACCCACTTTTCTCTCAGCCATTCTACACAAATGTCGTCACTTCTCTCCGGATGTATGTTGTTATTTCCTGGTGGTCTCTGTATGGTCACTGTTATTTCCTGATGGGCTCTGGGTGGATGTTGTTGTTCCCTAGTGGTCTCTGGATGGTCACTGTTATTTCCTGATGGGCTCTGGATGGATGCTGTTATTCCCTGGTGGTCTCTGGATGGTTACTGTTATTTCCTGATGGGCCATGGTACCCGCACCGCGCGCGCACCGCGTCTCATACTCCCCCACAAGCACCACATGTGCCACACGAAACCCCTGCCCCCTCCGAGACACCCTTTCAAGGCAGGTCCAAGACTCCTTTGCCAAGGGTGGAGGGGTGCACCGGACCCTCATGTCAACGGAGGGCAGGGCATCGAAGTCGCAAGTGTCGCTCTTCCTACTGAATGGGTGGCCTGAGTTGAGCTCTGAATAGGGCACATATATGCAACAAGCATGGGCATGGGCCTAATCACAGCAGTCAACGGGCGCAGCAGGGAGACAACGGGGGGGTGGAATGTCAATTGTGCCGTGGTACTCTTTGAGTAGAGAGGCTGGTGGAGCTTTTGCACATGGGTCTGTGCACTAAGCCCTCCTAGAAAGGGGTGACCAAGCAACAGCATGGTACGGGACAGGGGTGGTAGCGATGCAGAGGGGGCTTGTTCCGGGGGGTGGGGGTGGTGGTGGGGGGGGGGGGGTGGACTCCGACTAGACTAGCAAGGCACCTAGGCAACAGGTGGGCACGTGCAACGGCAGCCATCCCCGGTGCCACAACCCAGGCGGAGCCACACCCAAGGGCGTCTAGTTGGTGCAGACCTCCTCCAACTTGGTCAGGGTTAGGTGACTTGTCCCGTCACGGCACGGCGATCCATGTGGAATGTGGACAGAGAGAAGGGGTCAAGGCATTCCCTGTGAGTGCAGTTCCTACAACGCAAATAGCTGCTCTTGGAGCCTCCCTCACAGCCGCAAAAGGCGCATTCTTGTGGCAAGGAATGGGCCCTTCAACACAGCTCTCCGCATGCGCCCCATGTGCGAGACGACAGTTGCGCAATTGCCTCCCATGTGGGCTGCAGCGCTTTGTGCACCTTGCGATAGGGCTGTCTTGGTGTCTCACACCAAAGGCAAGCTGTAAATAAGCACTTCATTAAACCTTTGCCAGAGGATGAGCTGGGTGTGTTGCCCTGGGATGTTTAGCGGGGTTTCTTTGGCGTTGGACGCAGAGGTCCTGGTGTCCAGCGAGTTCAAAGAGGCAAAGTCACAGTTTGAGCTCCGGGGAATGACATGGAGGTACACCATGGGGCGGTGTTGCCTTCAGTGTTGGAGAGTACAGGCCCAGCCTTCCATTGCTGGCTTGTTGTCTAGTCCTACCATGGGCCAATGTGGTTGATGACCGTGGCATCAACTACATGGGCCTTGGGTTCCCCTATTGGGGCGGCCCCAAATACCAAGGAGGCATTCTCCCTTTCCGGTACAGTTCCAGCGATGGCGGTCATCTAGTGGGACCTAAAGGAGGTGGAGACGGCGAAGTGTGTACCACCTCCCTTATGTGCATAGGTATCAGACTCCAACAACCTCCATCATGTCAGTATCCGCTAGTACCTAGAGGGGTCCATCCAAAGGACCATGGACTCTGCGTTGTGCCAGTGCACTTCAGGGCATCTAGCAGGAGCTGAGCCAGCATTTGCGCTTCCTGGGTGGTGGGACCGGTGCAGGAACCAGTTGGCAGTTGCTCGGGTCATGCCAGTCCACCCTTTTGATGGTGACAATGGATTCTTGTGCCCACCTCCCCACAGTCTATCGTAGAAGAGCCACAAGGATCCCACGGTAGCCAAAGGGACAATACAGGCACACACACACACACGCGCAAGCATGTGCGTGCACACACGCAGACACACACTTCGTCACCATCAAAACACAAGGGCCAAAAAAGAACAAGTCTCACTCTAGAGCAGATGCTCTGGAGTATAGGGGATGTAGTCAGCAGCATGCAACCCATAAACAGAACGGGGTAAAGCTCAGCCCAGTCAAACATATACATGCAGCAGGCAGGAAGCAAAACTGAAACAGTACACAATCAGCGATTGGTGCTCTAGGCCTACTGCAACCTGGGTTCACCCAAGTCACACACACACACACACACACACACACACACCCACACCCACACACACTACGTGAAGGAGATCAAGAGACCGGAACCCACTGTCGATAGCAGGCAAACAGGGCACTTGTCAAAACAGCTCGTCAGGCCACAACAGAAAACAGAAAACAATGTCATTGAGGCTAGGTGCCTTTCTGAGGGACAGCAAGAACGGGGATGGCGGTGTTCTTCCACCTCTGCAGAGTCATATCAGCCCCCTTGTAGTCTTGTTGCCCCTAGCTCTGAGGGGAGGAGGACGTTGTATACCTTGCAGCATTGCTTACATGCTCCTGGTCCGCACATGCGAAATACAGGGATGGGGAGGTGGAGTTCGGCATGGACCGCGCGTAGCCGTGCGATCACACACACACACATGTCCCGGCCGTTGAGCCGAGACCCAATGGTGGTAGAGGGACTCGTAGTCCATGCACCAATCCCCTGTAGTTCCCGCTGGCGCCATCGTTGGTGGGAGGACCCACGTGGCATACCTCTTCCCCGCCCAATGTGTCTGCTTCCTAACCCATGACAGGGTCTGATGCAAAAGGCAACAGCGCAGTAGGGGGAGGCGGGGGATTATGGAGTGTATAAATTGCACAATGAAGGACTGTTTGTGGCCCGACGTGGCAAGCCCCCATGCGATTGCAGCGTGCATGGAGCGTCGCAGGACCCTGGGGTCGTACCCCGACAGCGACCCAACCTGGCACCAAGCTGCTGCAGTTATCATTTGTGCTAGGGTGGAGCGGCTCCATGGTATACTGCTGGCCATTACCCCTGTGTATATGGAAGGCAGGTACTGGGGGTTGCTGTAGGAGGCGAAACCAGGGGGGGTCCCATCTTGAGGTTCCAGTTGGTATCCAGGGAGCTGGGGTGGGCATCGGCGGTATTAGTCTCTGTGGACCCACCCACCAAAGTGCATCCCATGGCTGTCACGGAATTAGTGAGGCACGTCTGTAGCCACAAATCATCACATGGACAGAGAACTTGCAGATCCCAGCACCAATTCAAAATTTTGCAGACACGCTGCACAATGCGGATAGAGGGCGAGTCGGGGAAGGATGTGGCCATTAAAATATTGTCCCAAAACTGGCAAAGGGTGAGGTGGCCCCATGGTGTTACCCAGTAAACGAAGCCAGCATCGCTGTGCCTGAGGTCGCCCAGGTCGCGGAACTTGCCTCTGCATGTGTACACGCCCCACTGGCAATGTAGGTCCGCTGCCTGGGCTGAAAATGAACCCCCCATGGGAAAACATCCTGTCCGTTGCCAGACTTTTCCCGCAGCAAGAACATAATTGTTGTTTTGTAGCTCGAAATTGATTTTTTTAGGATAATTGTTGGTGGTCAATATACCAAAATTTGCCCGATGCCCCCCTCCCTGCTCTGTCCAGTTTTTTACTGTCTCTGTGGATACTCTAGCAGATCTCTAGATCTCCGTCATGCGCCAGCGACGTTTTTTCGCCAGCCAGGCACTGGAAGCAGTGAGGTGCTCTTGTACCTTTGAGGGAGGTACATGGTTGAATTGGTCTTTGCAATCCAATTCTGTAAGCCATGTGCATTGGATGGAGGGTAGCCAATGAAACCACTCGGCCACCTGGTTGACCGAGTGAACCATGAAGTTCCCTGGTACCTCCTCAGCTAGCAATCGAAGAAAGGTAGTGGTGGCCCGTGCAGCTACAATCAACTCTTTCTTGGGGAGGAGGGGTCGTGGTAGCGCGGCGATGGGCCGCCAGAGCCATCGGTTTTTTAGCAGGCTTTTTGCTTTGCCAATGAGGTACAGGTACGCAAGACGTCCTGCTGGGTCCCTGTCCCAGCCATTCTTATCAATGATGTTATGGATGCGCTTCAGGACGTCATGATGTCCCTCTGGTGTACTCACATACCCCTCACTCGTCACGACTCTACTACTCCCCACCTCCAGTGTTTGCAAAATCCCCACATTACACCCACCCCTTTGTCGACGATCCTGACATAGTGTGAATCGCTGATGCGCTGTGCCTGTGCGTCGACGTGTCTACACACAACACACACACACAGCAATAGATGGGACAGCAGGCAAGAATGTCCAGCAGTTACAATAGCTAGGCCATCTGAGGTCCGCCCCAGTGAAACCACTTACAACCAAACAAGAACCTCATGGCGCGGTGTCATTTACCTGCTGACAGACCCTCCCTTGTGGGTGTTTTACGCGATGCACAACCCTCGTTTCCTTTGAATTGGTTGCACAGACCAAAACGATATTCTTGTGTGCTGCTCTCAAAGACTGGGAGACGGACAGCCTTTGTGGCGGGCCTTAGACAGTAACATGGACGGCAAAGGGCCAAACCTCCTTGAAGAGAAGGGCAACCTCCCCAACAATATGGGGCGGATGCACAGAGCCCAGCAACTTTTCGGAGCACATGCTGTGCTGCGAGAAGACGCGGACGTCACCTCGCGCCAAAAAGTACATGAAATCTCCTGCAGCACCCTCAGGTATCATGACCTCTCCAGGCGTAAAGATCTTCGGCGTGCACTTATGGATCAAAGCATGGCAGCCATCACGCGCCCACGCCCTGAACATAGCGTTCTCTTGGACGAGCTGCGGAGTCAGAGGGTACAATTTGTACATGTTGGCCTGACGTCGGGAATCTGCAACCTGCCGCGCCTCAAGCTGTGCCGCAGCCGGCAGTTTGGAGATCCAAAACCGCAGTGCCTCCTTCTGAAGCGCCCAGAGGCACGTGGTCTCTGCTGCGCGCAGCGATGCCGCCCGAGGCTCTTCCACTAACAACGTGAATTCTCCACAATAGTCCCCACGTTTGTTGAGGGTGGCTACATTGATACCAGGGGCGCGGCGCTTCCCGTCCACTGCTCGATTGTGGATGAGCACGTCAAGGGCACCATGGTCCATAATGTACATCAACGCCCCGGGATCCCCCTGGTACACCACGAACTCCCCACGTCGGAAGACCATTGGAATTAGGTTTCGAACGACGCGCTGGAGGATAGAGATTGGCCAACCGCCAAACAGTTTTGTGGACCTCAGCTCCTGCAGAACGTAAACAGCTCAGGAGGGACGTAACTGGATACATTCAGGGCTTGGCGCATGTCACAATACTGCCCATGTTACAATCATGCATCTTCTGTCATATCATTCTGCCCATCGTTCAACGTTGCACAACACCATGTTGCATAGCTTAAAAGCAGAGAGAACCAAACATGCCACTGGTGTTCACTGCCACTGGTGTCACTGGTGAGTTTTGTTGAGACTCAGCCACGTATGGTGCTTTTCAGTAATATCTGCTGCTGTAATAGTAGCCCCCTGCCAATGGGCCGGGCCATGCTCTTTCTTGCTGGGATTGGCGTCCATTGGCGGGGTCTGGTTCTTTCTTCCAACCGGGGATGGGGGCATTGGCATGGTAGCAGGCAGGCCAATGACATGAATCTTGTGTTAAACCCTCCCAAAAAAAAAGCCTTGATGTTTGCAGTTTTCCAGGTGCGCACATGTTTTGAACATCCATGTTTGGTGCATTTGAAGGGGTGCTGACAGTCCTAGCCCCGAATTTGGCTACCTTTTTGTCCTGTAGTATTGGTACAACCATTGAAGGGGGAGCATGGTTCTTAACTAGCAATGAACAAGCGTCAAATAGTACCAGGAAATAGTACCACGAACTGGGCTTGGTGCCACTACTTGTTTGACAGCTCCACTTCACTTCACGGCTAATTTCCAAGCCCAAGAGGGCGCCAAATGACCTGCCTTTCACGTCCATGTAGACAACTTAGCGTCCAAATGTTTTTATGATCCGGAAAATAGTAACCTTCACCAGCGAACAAGCAACAAGCAAGCATGCGTGAAATGGGAAAAAATCACAACTCCGTCATGGTGCTTCGGATTTGGCCAAAATTTTGGTGGATGCTACCTATGGGTGTGAGGAACAACCACACAAAGTATGAGCCACACACTCAACGGTGGCGGCCGGGCTCGGGCGTCGCAAGTGCCGCACCTCCATTTCAAAATATGCAATTTAGGGCCAAAATCAGCCTTTTTTTTTCCCAAAACCATCCTAGAAACTGATGAAAACAGCCAAATGAAGGGAAACACTGGCCACTCTACACATGCAGCTAAACTTCCCCGTGCCGAAGGGCCCTCTGGGGCCGTCTGACTCCACAATATTTCCGCGAACCGCCCCCAAAAGGCCCCCAAAAGCCCCAGAATTTGTGCACATTGGCCGCCAACAGCCCCAAACCAAAAACGGGATTGAATATTGGGACCGAGTTGGTGGGAGAAGGAACATAAGGAGACTTAAATGACAAATGAGGTACGCACTGGAAAGTGGATGAGAGCAGCTCAAAAGGGGCTCAAAATGAGCTATATTCATCCGTTTGGGCACCACAACTGGACTAGGATCATTTTTGGAAAACCATGGTTGTGACCCGTTTTTCAACCATTTGTGGTCCCAAATTGACCCATTTTCAAGGCCCCTTCGGCCTTGAGACGGGCCAAAATTGCTCAACATGGGCTCAAAATGGGCTCATTCCACTTGTTTGTGCACCTTAAATCGTCCAAAAGTACCTTTGGAAAAACACATTTTTGATCCATTTTTGACTGATTTTTGGTCCCAAAACAACCCATTTTCAAGGCATTTTGTGACTTTGGAGTGGCCAAAATGGCTTGCAATGGGCTCAAAAGGGCTCATTTCACTTGTTTAGGCACCCCAAATGGTCTAGGATCATTTTTGGAAAAACACAATTTTGACCCATTTTTGACCCATTTTTGTTCGCAAAACAACCCATTTTCAAGGCATTTTGTGACTTTGGAGAGGCCAAAAAGGGTTGCAATGGGCTGAAAATGGGCTCATTTCACTTGTTTAGGCACCCCAAATGGTCTAGGATCATTTTTGGAAAAACACAATTTTGACCCATTTTTGACCCATTGTTTGTCCCAAAGCACCCCATTTTCAAGGCATTTTGGGATTTTACGAGGGCCAAAACGGGCCACCACGAGCTCAAAACACGTCCAAAACACTTGTTTTGGCATTCCATGTGGTCCAGGATCATTTTTGAAAAATGTCATTTTTTTGCACCCCGTGGACCTTGTTGACCCATTTTGGCACCCACCTCTTTGGGCTACCTGTTGCAGCTTGCCGCAGCCCATTGGGCCTAGGTACAGGGGTCTAGGCGTCGGTTAGGGCAATTTTGAGGGCTGGAAACCACCAAAAGTGGGTGGCTGCGGGTGGATTAGGTGTGCTTGAAATCACGTCGCGTTTTGAGCGACGTAGCCCGAGGTATGGTCTGTTTTTCCTTTGGGGCTGTTGGCGGCCAATGTGCACAAATTCTGGGGCTTTCGGGGGCCTTTTGGGGGCGGTTCGCGGAAATATTGTGGAGTCAGACGGCCCCAGAGGGCCCTTCGGCACGGGGAAGTTTAGCTGCATGTGTAGAGTGGCCAGTGTTTCCCTTCATTTGGCTGTTTTCATCAGTTTCTAGGATGGTTTTGGGGGAAAAAAAAAAGGCTGATTTTGGCCCTAAATTGCATATTTTGAAATGGAGGTGCGGCACTTGTGACGCCCGAGCCCGGCCGCCACCGTTGAGTGTGTGGCTCATACTTTGTGTGGTTGTCCCTCACACCCATAGGTAGCATCCACCAAAATTTTGGCCAAATCCGAAGCACCATGACGGAGTTGTGATTTTTTCCCGTTTCGCGCGTGCTTGCTTGCTTGTTGCTTGTTGCTTGCTTGCTTGCCAAACCTGTTAGGTCCACCCTAGACACTAAAGAGGGTTATAAAACCAAGACTGGTTCCACTAGCTCGGTGAACAGACCATATCTTGGGATACGTGGCTCAAAACGTGATTTCAAGCGCACCTAATCCACTGGCAACCACCCACTTTTGGTGGTTTCCAACCCTCAAAATTGCCCTAACCGACGCCTTGACCCCCGTACCTAGGCCCAGTGGGCTGCGGCAAGCTGCAACAGGTAGCCCAAAGAGGTGGGTGCCAAAATGGGTCAACAAGGTCCACGGGTGCAAAAAGGTGGGTGCGAGGGTGCAAAAAAAATGACATTTTTCAAAAATGATCCTGGACCACATGGAATGCCAAAACAAGTGTTTATGACGCGTTTTGAGCCCGTGGTGGCCGTTTTGGCCTCTCCAAAGTCACAAAATGCCTTGAAAATGGGTTGTTTTGGGACAAACAATGGGTCAAAAATGGGTCAAAATTGTGTTTTTCCAAAAATGATCCTAGACCATTTGGGGTGCCTAAACAAGTGAAATGAGCCCATTTTCAGCCCGTTGCAAGCCATTTTGGCCACTCCAAAGTCACAAAATGCCTTGAAAATGGGTTGTTTTGGGACCAAAAATCAGTCAAAAATGGATCAAAAATGTGTTTTTCCAAAGGTACTTTTGGACGATTTAAGGTGCACAAACAAGTGGAATGAGCCCATTTTGAGCCCATGTTGAGCAATTTTGGCCCGTCTCAAGGCCGAAGGGGCCTTGAAAATGGGTCAATTTGGGACCACAAATGGTTGAAAAACGGGTCACAACCATGGTTTTCCAAAAATGATCCTAGTCCAGTTGTGGTGCCCAAACGGATGACTATAGCTCATTTTGAGCCCCTTTTGAGCTGCTCTCATCCACTTTCCAGTGCGTACCTCGTTTGTCATTTAAGTCTCCTTATGTTCCTTCCCCCACCAGCTCAGTCCCACTATTCAATCCTGGTTAGGGGTAGGGGTAGGGGTAGGTGTAGGGTTAGGCCAAGGCTGAGGGTTGGGGTGGGTGATAGGGTCAGGGTTGGGTTTAAGGATAGTGTTGGAGTGCAAAGTGGACAAAATTTTCCTTTGGGCGGCCTTGGTGCCCATAGAGCGTCGGGCGCCCATGAACTCTTGAGGGTGGCACTTTGGCAACTAACTGTTGGCCGGAGGCCCCCTAGGGGGGGGGGGGGGGTAGTTGGCATCCTAGGGCCCTCGGACCCCCCCCCCTCAGGGAAGGACCACCTCAAACACCAAACCCCAACATCAAATTTGAAGGCGTAAGGGGGAATCCTTGCACTGCACGCTACTTTTAGACTGTGTTCCCCCCGAAGAGCCCCCAGGCACGCCCCTTGGAAACACCCTTAGAATTAGGCGACCCATACTGGACTTGAGGGAACCTTGAGGGGGACCTTCCCGGTTCTTGTGGCATGGTGGAGGACCAGGGGCCTTTGGGGGGGAACTTAATTGTGTGTTGGGCAGCGGAGATGGAGGGCAGCCAGGTGGCAAGTCTGAACTTGGAAGGGCAAAGGAGATGGACTCCATCTTGCATTACCGATTCACCACTCTCAACCCATCTTGGTAGTATTCTAAGTGGAGGAGTCCGTCTTCAGCCGTCCCAACCAGGCCACTGGAGCGGGTGTAGAACACCCTATCCCCGATACTGAGATCCATGGAGAAAATGGGCCTGAGAAATGAGGAGGAAAGTATGATGTCCTGTAGCAGGCGCCCTCAAAGTGTATCACCATATCAATCAACCGAGAAAAAGAATAGATGTGGTGGAAATGGGCAAAAAATGTGTGCAAAGAGATGGAAATGGGTGAAACAGGGTGAACATCCAAAAATGCCAGATCCCCAATGCATCAAAATCTACTACCAAACAACAATGATGCCCAACGTACCACAAAGTATGGGTTTCTACCACGGCCACACGCCCAAATAGTTGCATTGCGCACGCACTGTGCGCGCACTACGCTTAAGGCGCCCCCTAAGTCACCATAGAAGGTATGCTCACTCATGCAACTAGTACACAAGTAGTGGTCCCATGCTGTACATTTTGCTTTTGCTTTTCCACAAACTTCTAAAGTAGCTAATTTAGGCAGAGCACTGGCACACAATATGGCTTACTTGCACCAGAACCTTCTCAGGGGCAATGACAGTGGAGACTCAAAACAATGTATGGCAAAGTGGATGGATTGCATGCAACACCGCCACACCACCTTGACCTTATCTTGGTAATACTTCACCTCTTAGTAGCCATGTTCCTCAGCAGGCTTTGTGGCCGCCGTTGGTATGGCTCGGAGCCTATTGGAGGGGGTATAGACATCCCTCTCCCCAAAAAACCCATAATGTGCATGACAAGAGGGTCTAAGAATGAGAGAGAGAGAGAGAGAGAGAGAGAGAGAGAGAGAGAGAGAGAGAATTGGCCCTAAAAACACACCAAGAAAAGTACTCCCATGGCATCTACATGTTCCAATTGAAAGCAAAAGGACGAAAGTACACTTCTATTGGCCTATGCTCATATCACCCAGCTTTTACTTGTGGTTGGTCTTGAAAAACAACCTAATTTGTGTGCAAAGCATGCACAGCAAAGTGCACAATGCTACTCCTTGGTGCATTGTGCCTTCCGGCAGAATAACGTCCACCCAGAGCCATGCCAATGGATGACCCTACTTTCAGGTCCCTATCCTTGCGAGCTGAGTCAGATGGGCTCGGACAGGGGCCTGCACCACTAGGGACCACCACCCCCTTGGGAAGGTGCTGTCTAGATGGGGCAGCCCCATCCATCACTGCCAGACCAAGTGGAAGACATAGAGGTAGCCAGTCACGGTCTCTGGGAGAGCCTGACTTCAGCAGGGTGGGGTCTCATGCACGCTCAGTTCAGTGTCCCCTGGGTACAAGTGGCCAGGAGCCCGGTGTCTCAGCTCAAGCTCACTGAACTGTGGCCGTGTATGAGTGGGACGACCCAACTGGATTGTCCATGGTCTTGTGGACCAACAAGGTTTAGTTCTCGGGTCCTAAGTGGCCTGGAGCCTGTGGATGTGGCCGGTGGCTCACCCTAATAGGTCAATCCTCCAAGAGAGTGGCAAGGGACCCTTACAAGCGGGGCTCGTGGCTCTCAGCCGTTGGCTTGGGGGAGCATGAACCAGCAGAAAATGCAACCGCCAAATTCCATGGTTCCAAAAGTTGCGGAAACTACACCTACTGTTGCTCTGACAAGGGTATTGCTCTCACAAGGGGGGGTACCAACCTGTGAAATGTGCTGTGAAACGGGCAAACACTGCAGGCAGTGATTGCCCTGCACATGCCCCGTGCGCAGGGCAGTTCTCCCCAGCCCCCATAGAATGCCCCCGCATTGGAAAACCAATGGCCCACAAGGGGACACCTTGCAAATATGAAACTGAGTGAAATGGAGGAGTGACTGGAGCCTTGTCATGGTCCATAGCAACAGCACCCCGCATGTAGTTGATGTGCCGGAACTCGTTCCCGTGTAGCAACAACAATGTGTGCAAGAACAGTGTCCAAAAGACCAATGGCATCAGACCATATCATATGATATCAGTGGATCACATGTACCGCATAAGCATGTTTGGAGAAAACATGAGTGCTGTGTAGTAGGCGGTACGCAAACTGTGAAGCCAAAATGCCACAGAAAGTGGTTCCCTACCGTCCCTCTTTGCAACACTGAAGTGCGAAAAGTGCGTGCAAATGCCCTGCGCACGCCACACAGGATTCCCTCGTAGATGCAAGGGCTCAGTTGGCCCTCTAGCAATGTGAGATAAATTCTTGAGGATCGAAGGCAGATATTTGGCATGAGATTTGTGCCTAAGTTTTGGTTGAAGTGCATTTTTCTGACTGCTATGTGAATTGCAAAGTGACTGAGCTCTGACTGCAACCTCATGGCTTGGTCACCATGCAGACACGGCGCAGCCGCATTACAGCACAAGCACAGCACAATCAGAACATAGGCACGGCACAGTGACAGCGCACTCACTGCACAACCAAAGCACCGTCACATCCCTGGATTCCCAAGTCATGACTGCACACCTCTACAGTAGGCTTCGTCATCCTCGGAAGGTGGGCTTTAATGAGAAGCCGACGCGCTATTTGCAACATCCGCACCTTCTGCCTCACACGAACGATTGGTACAAACAGATGCGATAGGGCACCACGAGCGTCCTTGCTGCAGTGCATTTCTCGGAAGCAGTACAAGCTGTTGGCGACGGTGCCCAACACGAGCCACATGCAAAGGCGCGTATCATACAGACTTGTGGTCTTCGCCTTCCGTGCAGTAACATGTGCTTCACGGCGCTTGGCAACATTGATCTGCTTCTGCAACTGCTCCATCTCCTTCATGCTTTGGATCACATCAAACTTCGCGTCGCCCTGGACGTCTCTTGGGGAGAACATTTCGAGTACTGGTAGTCGTGGAGAGCCGGTCTGTCTCGGAGAGAAACTTATCGTCTGCCTCGGAGAACCCATCAGCCTCGGAGAACCCATCAGCCTCGGAGAGGAACTCGCCGATGTCCTCGGAGAGGAAAAGGTAGTCGTTTTCCCTGCATATGACACAGCCAACAGCCGAAGAAAGCAACCCTTGCAGATAAGTCACAAAGAATGAGCAAGGTTCCGCAGACATACATTGTGTAGACGCATGGCTCGCACCCGTCATCATGAAGACAAGCGAGCCGAACCGCGTCTACCAAAAGGGAATGGCGCCGAACGCAATAGGCTACCGGACAAAGGAAGACACAGCGCAGAAAGCCAGTGGACGTGAATGCCAAAAAATGGGGAGGGTCCTAGAGGAAGTATGGCTCAGACAAGGAACAGCGTAAGAAGCACCGCACGTGTTTCTGTCGAGGGCACAGAATTGGGTCAAGATGGGCAAGGGGACGCAGCAAGTGTCACTGATCAGAAGCAGACAAACTTTCTCACTCTCATGGCATCCGGACCCGCAGTTACTAAATTAAATTAGGTGCCAACTTAATGCGGTCCCTAGAGCTCCAGGTGAGCTCGGGCACTTGGCGATAAGACCCACGATAGTCGTCGCCATCTGACATCACTTTGGGAAATATCTCATTAAACTCAAGTCAAAGGCGTACATATCAGGGTATGAATGGCCGGAGGTGCATTGTGTCCCGGTCCCTTTTTCACCGAACATCTTCTTTTCTTCATCGATGACCACACACGATGTGAAGGGGGTGTACTCACGCCGCGCGCTACTTTTGCAGCGAGTGCAGCCGGACTACCCCCTCCCAAAATGGCCAACGAAGAGAGCAAACCCATTGGCCGCAGGAATGGCAGAAATACCCCTCCTTCCCACAAACATTGCACAATCAAGCGGAGAGGGCATGTTGAGATGTCTGAAAGGAAGCGCTATACATTTGCAAACTGAGACAAACCCCTCACCATAGCACCGCAAGGTTCAACGAACACAATCAGAAGTGGCTACGGGCTAAAGTATGGGTGCTTGCTCACGCCAGACGGCCAAATCTCTGCGCCGCATGGTATCTCTTCGAAAGCACAAACGCGAACCGCAGAAGCAGCAGCAGCAGCAAACATCTGACAGTGCGTTCAGACCATTCAAAATGGATGACAACGCGGCAGTAGCAGCCGTGATTCGTGACGTTCAAGGTTCCTGGTCCCAATTGCGATACAGCCCCCCCCCCCCCCCCCGCCGCATATGTGCAACGACCCGTAACGCCTCTCTGTTTGACCAAAGGGTGGTCGTTAGATGGTGTTTTAAGGTAAAAAGGTGCCGTTTGACTAGGGGGTGGTCGGTGCACACAACGGGCGTTGTGCAAGGTTGCGTTGGGGTGGGTTGGGGCAGTGTCCAGCACCAGTCTTGATGCCCCCTGGACATCCACACGCCTCAGGCTCCCCCTGCATTAGGCTCCGGGGGGATTCACAACATCTGACTCTGTCTGAGGCAGACACAGTGGCCATATGTCAATTCATGGTCCTGACCGGGGGCGCTAGGGCTGACGCTGACTGGGGGGACAGTGGATAGCCGTGGGCATGGGTGCACTGTGGTGGAAGGGAGGGGGAAACCCTGTGTCCGCGCGGACATCATCTCGGTGATGTCTTTGGTTAGCTCCTCCTGCTTCTGTTGCAACTCAAGAATCTCCAACTGCACCATGTCCTCCTCCACCTCGAGTTCCCGGGTCACTTTTAATGCCTTGTTGCTGGTGGTGGCCAAGTGATGGTCGACATCAGACAACAGCATCCCGTGAGAAGATTTGGTCGGCCCGAGGGACCCCCATGAGGATGAGGATGGTATCGAAACCGGCGATCTCCGGCTCGCAGCGTCTGAGCTGCTGGAACCAATGGAGTCCACACTAGTTATGGACCCACGTGAAATACGATCACCAGACGGCTTGGGCAAGGGCAGCTGCTGGACCATACGAGGTTTTCTGGAGTCGACCCTGTTGATCCTCGTGCCCACGAGGTACTTCTTGGCGGAGGACTTTGGGAGGTTGAGTCTGCTTCGTCCTGGTTCTCGTGCGGGGCCGTAGATGGCGGCCGCCTCTTCGTCCGTTACGCTCCCGCCACGACTCGCCTGCACCCGTGGCAACACCGGCGTGGCCGATGAGCTGCCTTCTGTGCGTGCTCCACTGACGGGTGGTAATTCCAATGGCATGACATGAACCGTGCGGTCAACACCCACCTAAGTGCAAGGGTGAGATCTGATGTGCCATTCAATGTGCTTGGGTTCGGCCACTAACCACTAACCACTTGGGGTTCGGCCACTAACGGGCTCCAGGTAGTGAAAACTGGCTTGACCAACTATGGAATACAATCAAAGTCGTCTTGGCACATCATGTTGAAGCAAGCAAAGCAAAACAAGGCAATGTAACAACAACTGTGTCACCATCACATTCCCCAAATGAACTAGTAACTGCCCCCCACCCCTTGTGCAAACACAGGCAAAGACAGGAAAGCGATGGTTCGATGGGTCCCCGTGCCTATACAAGGCCGTGCGCCCAAGAAAACCCGTGCACAGCAACTGCTTTTTCTGCCCTTTGACTGACTGGGCGGTGAACAGTCGACTGTTTCCATGCTGCAATCATCTCTATTGATTTGTTCTCTTGTCTTGGAGGGTAAAACTGCACTACGTGCACACCACACAGGGTTTTGGAACAAACCCTAGGCAGATGGTTTGCTTTTGGAACGCCTCTTCAGATGCTGCACAGTAGTTCTCAGAGGAGGAGGTGCGGTTTTGCTTGTACTGGTGGCACTGGTCCCCTGCATCGCCCCGACCAGCCCTGACACGAACTCTCACATGCACATTGCACTGAAATCAATAATCTAGGAAAATTCCCACCCCCACCCCAACCTGCCAAGGAGAGCCCCGTGCTAGTGTTCGAGGACTGCCTGGGGCCACTGGGGCCACGTGGCCTCCCAAGGCCGCAGTGTCAAGACACCCTGCCATGGTCCCACGGTCCCACGCCCCTCCCCGACACTAGTCTGGCGCGCCTCCCTTCAGTCCATGTGGCCTATCCACTATGGGATGTGCCAGTCGCTGTCACCGTGCCCCATACCTGGGCGGGTGTGAATATATATTGGCCTTTGCACGTCCTTCCGTCACCATGTCGCATGACGAATGTCCCGCATAACATGCCTTTGGCACTCGTTGGCATTCCTCTGTTTGGCTATTCGGGGTACTAGCCCATGCCCAACATGCCATTTGCGACATGTAGCCGTCGGTGGCGCCTGCGCCATGGCATGCTTCGCAACACAATGGCACAAACCAGCAAACAACGTACATTGCCGACACGGGTGGTGTTCATGTGTAAGGGCACAAAGGCCGAATCATGAGGTTTTTCCGGCTACTCCAGCCCCTCAAGTTGGGATCGACACCACACACAGTACTCAGGTGCATCCATTGTTCATGTTGTGCTCGGCACAGCAATGGGTTTCGGCTTGCAATGCTGGCACTCATTCGGCCAACCGAGGCCCCTAGCTCGTTCCGTATGTACAACACAGCGGAATGCTGCACTGTGTCCTCCCTGTCCTGCGCACCTACCTATAATGTTTACCCTTTTTGCTTGCGGACTGGCCGCACTGTGTGCTGTGTGTCTTATACTAATTCTAATTCCATATCCCTCCATCACCTATCGACCTAAACCTGACAAAGGAACACAAGAATAGTATGGGCATTCTAACCAAGGCAGGGACACGTCCCGCCTGGCTGCACCAGAGCTGTAGGTGTGCTCAAGCAGGCACTGCCATAAGGAAGAGCTATCATGGGTGACCTTGCCTCCCCACGACCGGAGTGTTGGCGTGCACTACTAGTTGTTGAGCACGTAATCTTACAACTGTGGCAGGTAGGTGAGGCAAGTAAGAGCACAAAGGCCCCCGAGTACTCCCAGCTACGCACCGTGTCGTAGCGCCCCACCCTGGTCTCTCGTCGGCGGTAAGAGTCCGCATACATAGTGCATGGGGGAAGAACCTTGGCAAGCAACCGGTGGACCTCGCGTGGGTACAATCACCAGTCATGGCCGTTCAGTACGTGCCTTAAGTCTACCATGGACCCCACAACGTCAATCTTCCCACCCGGCCGTTCCGGTTTCTTTGCGAGTGTGTACATGACCATGCCTGGTCCTGGCCGTTCAACGGGTGCCCCATGTCCATTGTGGAGATCTAGGCGGGTTCACACAATAGAGATCCAAAGCCCGTTCACACAACGGAGACCGAAAGCTAGTTCACACGACGGAAATCCAAAGCTGGTTCACACAACGGAAATCCAAAGCCGGTTCACACAAGTGCTTGGGAGCAGTGAATGCCTGTTGTGGAGCAAAGATGTTGCACTAACCGAAATAGGTGGTGTCGGAGCTGAGGTTCACCCTGTTGGCTGACATATTTTATGCAGGAGTTCCTGCGTGTCAGTTCCAGCGCCTTCTGGTTCGAGAGGAATATGTACCTCCGATTGGTAGATGTCTGCAGCTCTGCTGCTCAGCGTTGAGGGGATGGCGGATCTTGTGTTGGCCGCTGATACCGCTACTCGGTTCCCCAGAAACTCGACGAGGGTAATAGATGAATCGACACCCCCGGTGGTGCACGGTGTTGCGGATATGCTCGGTAGGCCACACAGGCCGTGGACATGGCAGAAAAGATGGCACCGAAAAAAAATGGACACTCAGAGGGTGAAGAAAGCCGGTTCACACAATGGAGATCCAAAGCCGGTTCACACAATAGTGATCCAAAGAGAGTTCACAAAATGACGATCCAATCCACTTAACACAATGGAGATCAAAAGCCGGTTCACACCATGCAGATCCAAAGCCTGTTCACACAATGGACATCCAAGACGGTTCACACAACGGAGATCCAAAGCCAGTGCACACAATGGAGATCCAAAGCCGGTTCACACAATGGAGATCCAAAGACGGTATACACAATGGAGATCCAAAGCCGGTTCGCACAATGGAGATCCAAAGCCGGTTCACACTATGGAGATATGATGCTGGTTCACACAATGGATATCCAAAGCCGGTTCGCACAATGGATATCCAAAGACGGTTCACACAACGGAGATCAAAGGCTAGTGCACACAATGGAGATCCAAGTCCGGTTCACACAATGGAGATCCAAAGCCGGTTCACACTATGAAGATCTGATGCTGGTTCACACAATGGAGATCCAAAACCGGTTCACACAATGGAGATCCAAAGCCGGTTCACACAATGGATATCCAAAGCCGGTTCACACAATGGAGATCCAAAGCCGCTTCACACAATGGAGATCCCAAGCCGGTTCACAAAATGGAGATCCCTACCCGGTTCACACAATGGAGATCCCAACCCGGTTCACACATCGGAGATCCAAAGCTGCTTCACACAATGGAGATCCAAGCTGGTTCACACAATGGAGACCCAAAGCCGGTTCACACAATGGAGACCCCAAGCCGGTTCACACAATGGAGATCCAAGCTGGTTCACACAATGGACATCCAAGACGGTTCACACAATGGAGATCCAAGGCCGGTTCACACAATGGAGATCCAAAGCTCGTTCACACAATGGAGATCCAAGGCCGGTTAACACAATGGAGATCCAAAGCCGGTTCACACAATGGAGATCCCAACCCGGTTCACACAATGGAGATCCAAAGCCGGTTCACACAATGGAGATCCAAAGCCGGTTCACACAATGGAGATCCAAGACGGTTAACACAATGGGGATCCTAATACGGTTCACACAAGGGAGAGCCCAACCCGGTTCACACAATGGAGATCCAAAGCCAATTCACACCATGGACATCCAAGACGGTTCACACAACAGAGATCCAAGGCCGGTTCACACAATGGAGATACAAAGCTGCTTCACACAATGGAGATACAAAGCCGGTTCACACAATGGAGATCCAAAGCTCGTTCACACAATGGAGATCCAAAGCCGGTTCACAAAATGGAGATCCCAACCCGGTTCACACAATGGAGAGCCCAACCCGGTTCACACAACGGAGATCCAAAGCCGGTTCACACAATGGAGATCCAAGCTGGTTCACACAATGGAGATCCTAAGACGGTTCACACAAGGGAGAGCCCAACCCGGTTCACACAATGGAGATCCAAAGCCAATTCACACCATGGACATCCAAGACGGTTCACACAACAGAGATCCAAGGCCGGTTCACACAATGGAGATACAAAGCTGCTTCACACAATGGAGATACAAAGCCGGTTCACACAATGGAGATCCAAAGCTCGTTCACACAATGGAGATCCAAAGCCGGTTCACAAAATGGAGATCCCAACCCGGTTCACACAATGGAGAGCCCAACCCGGTTCACACAACGGAGATCCAAAGCCGGTTCACACAATGGAGATCCAAGCTGGTTCACACAATGGAGATCCTAAGACGGTTCACACAATGGACATCCCAAGCCGGTTCACACAATGGAGACCCCAAGCCGGTTCACACAACAGAGATCCAAAGCCAAGTCACACAATGGAGATCCAAAGCCGGTTCACACGATGGAGATCCAAAGACGGTATACACAATGGAAATCCAAAGCCGGTTCGCACAATGGAGATCCAAAGCCGGTTCACACAATGGAGATCCAAAGCCGGTTCACACAACGGAGATCCAAAGCCGGTTCGCACAATGGAGATCCAAAGCCGGTTCACACAATGGAGATCCAAACCCAGTTCGCACAATGGAGATCCAAAGCCGGTTCACACAACGGAGATCCAAAGCCGGTTCGCACAATGGAGAACCAAAGACGGTTCACACAACGGAGATCAAAGGCTAGTGCACACAATGGAGACCCCAAGCCGGTTCACACAATGGAGATCCAAAGCCAATTCACACAATGGACATCCAAGACGGTTCACACAATGGAGATCCAAAGCCAATTCACACAATGGACATCGAAGACGGTTCACACAATGGAGATCCAAAGCTGGTTCACACAATGGAGATCCAAAGCCGGCTCACACAATGGAGATCCAAGGCCGGTTCACACAATGGAGATACAAAGCTGCTTCACACAATGGAGACCCCAAGCCAGTTCACACAATGGAGATCCAAAGCCAATTCACACAATGGAGATCCAAGACGGTTCACACAATGGAGATACAAAGCTGGTTCACACAATGGAGATCCAAAGCCGGTTAACACAATGGAGGTCCCAAGCTGGTTCACACAATGGAGATCCCAACCCGGTTCACACAATGGAGATCCAAAGCCGGTTCACAAAATGGAGATCCAAAGCCGGTTCACACAATGGAGATCCAAGCTGGTTCACACAATGGAGATCCTAAGACGGTTCACACAATGGAGACCCCAAGCCGGTTCACACAATGGAGATCCAAAGCCAATTCACACAATGGACATCCAAGACGGTTCACACAATGGAGATCCAAAGCTCGTTCACACAATGGAGATACAAAGCTACTTCACACAATGGAGATCCCAAGCCGGTTCACACAACAGAGATCCAAAGCCAATTCACACAATGGACATCCAAGACGGTTCACACAATGGAGATCCAAAGCCGGTTCACACAATGGAGACCCCAAGCCGGTTCACACAACAGAGATCCAAAGCCAAGTCACACAATGGAGATCCAAAGCCGGTTCACACGATGGAGATCCAAAGACGGTATACACAATGGAAATCCAAAGCCGGTTCGCACAATGGAGATCCAAAGCCGGTTCACACAATGGAGATCCAAAGCCGGTTCACACAACGGAGATCCAAAGCCGGTTCGCACAATGGAGATCCAAAGCCGGTTCACACAATGGAGATCCAAACCCAGTTCGCACAATGGAGATCCAAAGCCGGTTCACACAACGGAGATCCAAAGCCGGTTCGCACAATGGAGAACCAAAGACGGTTCACACAACGGAGATCAAAGGCTAGTGCACACAATGGAGACCCCAAGCCGGTTCACACAATGGAGATCCAAAGCCAATTCACACAATGGACATCCAAGACGGTTCACACAATGGAGATCCAAAGCCAATTCACACAATGGACATCGAAGACGGTTCACACAATGGAGATCCAAAGCTGGTTCACACAATGGAGATCCAAAGCCGGCTCACACAATGGAGATCCAAGGCCGGTTCACACAATGGAGATACAAAGCTGCTTCACACAATGGAGACCCCGAGCCAGTTCACACAATGGAGATCCAAAGCCAATTCACACAATGGAGATCCAAGACGGTTCACACAATGGAGATACAAAGCTGGTTCACACAATGGAGATCCAAAGCCGGTTAACACAATGGAGGTCCCAAGCTGGTTCACACAATGGAGATCCCAACCCGGTTCACACAATGGAGATCCAAAGCCGGTTCACAAAATGGAGATCCAAAGCCGGTTCACACAATGGAGATCCAAGCTGGTTCACACAATGGAGATCCTAAGACGGTTCACAAAATGGAGACCCCAAGCCGGTTCACACAATGGAGATCCAAAGCCAATTCACACAATGGACATCCAAGACGGTTCACACAATGGAGATCCAAAGCTCGTTCACACAATGGAGATACAAAGCTACTTCACACAATGGAGATCCCAAGCCGGTTCACACAACAGAGATCCAAAGCCAATTCACACAATGGACATCCAAGACGGTTCACACAATGGAGATCCAAAGCTGGTTCACACAATGGAGATCCAAAGCCGGTTCACACAATGGAGATCCAAGGCCGGTTCACACAATGGAGATCCAAAGCCAATTCACACAATGGAGACCCCAAGCCGGTTCACACAATGGAGATCCAAAGCCAATTCACACAATGGAGATCCAAGACGGTTCACACAATGGAGATCCAAAGCCGGTTCACACAATGGAGATCCAAAGCCGGTTAACACAATGGAGGTCCCAAGCCGGTTCACAAAATGGAGATCCCAACCCGGTTCACACAATGGAGATCCAAAGCCGGTTCACACAATGGAGATCCAAGCTGGTTCACACAATGGAGATCCTAAGACGGTTCACACAATGGAGATCCAAAGCCAATTCACACAATGGACATCCAAGACGGTTCACACAATGGAGATCCAAAGCTCGTGAACACAATGGAGATACAAAGCTGCTTCACACAATGGAGATCCAAAGCCGGTTCACACAATGGAGATCCAAAGCTCGTTCACACAATGGAGATCCAAAGCCGGTTCACAAAATGGAGATCCCAACCCGGTTCACACAACAGAGATCCAAATCCGGTTCACACGATGAAGATCCAAGCTGGTTCACACAATGGAGATCCTAAGACGGTTCACACAATGGACATCCTAAGCTGGTTCACACAATGGAGACCCCAAGCCGGTTCACACAACAGAGATCCAAAGCCAATTCGCACAATGGAGATCCAAAGCCGGTTCACACAATGGAGATCCAAAGCCGGTTCGCAAAATGGAGAACCAAAGACGGTTCACACAACGGAGATCCAAAGCCGGTTCGCACAATGGAGAACCAAAGACGCTTCACACAACGGAGATCAAAGGCTAGTGCACACAATGGAGACCCCAAGCCGGTTCACACAATGGAGATCCAAAGCCAATTCACACAATGGACATCCAAGACGGTTCACACAATGGAGATCCAAGGCCGGTTCACACAATGGAGATACAAAGCTACTTCACACAATGGAGATCCCAGACGGTTCACACAATGGAAATCCAAAGCCAATTCACACAATGGACATCCAAGACGGTTCACGAAATGGAGATCCAAGGCCGGTTCACACAATGGAGATCCAAAGCTCGTTCACACAATGGAGATCCAAAGCCGGTTAACACAATGGAGAGCCCAACCCGGTTCACACAACGGAGATCCAAAGCCGGTTCACACAATGGAGATCCAAGCTGGTTCACACAATGGAGATCCTAAGACGGTTCACACAAGGGAGAGCCCAACCCGGTTCACACAATGGAGATCCAAAGCCAATTCACACCATGGACATCCAAGATGGTTCACACAACAGAGATCCAAGGCCGGTTCACACAATGGAGATACAAAGCTGCTTCACACAATGGAGATCCAAAGCCGGTTCACACAATGGAGATCCAAAGCTCGTTCACACAATGGAGATCCAAGGCCGGTTCACACAATGGAGATCCCAACCCGGTTCACACAATGGAGAGCCCAACCCGGTTCACACAACGGAGATCCAAAGCCGGTTCACACAATGGAGATCCAAGCTGGTTCACACAATGGAGATCCTAAGACGGTTCACACAATGGACATCCCAAGCCGGTTCACACAATGGAGACCCCAAGCCGGTTCACACAACAGAGATCCAAAGCCAAGTCACACAATGGACATCCAGAGCCGGTTCACACAATGGAGATCCAAAGCCGGTTCACACAATGGAGATCCAAAGCTGCTTCACACAACGGAGATTCAAAGCCAGTGGACACAATGGAGATCCAAAGCCGGTTCACACGATGGAGATCCAAAGACGGTATACACAATGGAGATCCAACGCCGGTTCGCACAATGGAGATCCAAAGCCGGTTCACACAATGGAGATCCAAAGCCGGTTCTCACAATGGAGATCCAAAGCCGGTTCACACAACAGAGATCCAAAGCCGGTTCGCACAATGGAGAACCAAAGACGGTTCACACAACGGAGATCAAATGCTAGTGCACACAATGGAGACCCCAAGCCGGTTCACACAATGGAGATCCAAAGCCAATTCACACAATGGACATCCAAGACGGTTCACACAATGGAGATCCAAGGCCGGTTCACACAAGGGAGATACAAAGCTACTTCACACAATGGAGATCCCAAGCCGGTTCACACAATGGAGATCCAAAGCCAATTCGCACAATGGACATCCAAGACGGTTCACACAATGGAGATCCAAAGCTGGTTCACACAATGGAGATCCAAAGCCGGTTCACACAATGGAGATCCAAGCCCGGTTCACACAATGGAGATACAAAGCTGCTTCACACAATGGAGACCCCAAGCCGGTTCACACAATGGAGATCCAAAGCCAAGTCACACAATGGACATCCAAGACGGTTCACACAATGGAGATGCAAAGCTCGTGAACGCAATGGAGATACAAAGCTGCTTCACACAATGGAGATCCAAAGCCGGTACACACAATGGAGATCCAAAGCTCGTTCACACAATGGAGATCCAAAGCCGGTTCACAAAATGGAGATCCAAACCCGGTTCACACAACAGAGATGCAAATCTGGTTCACACAATGGAGATCCAAGCTGGTTCACACAATGGAGATCCTAAGACGGCTCACACAATGGACATCCTAAGCCGGTTCACACAATGGAGACCCCAAGCCGGTTCACACAACAGAGATCCAACGCTGGTTCGCACAATGGAGATCCAAAGCCGGTTCACACAATGGAGATCCAAAGCCGGTTCGCAAAATGGAGAACCAAGCTGGTTCACACAATGGAGATCCAAAGCCGGTTCGCACAATGGAGAACCAAAGACGGTTCACACAACGGAGATCAAAGGCTAGTGCACACAATGGAGACCCCAAGCCGGTTCACACAATGGAGATCCAAAGCCAATTCACACAATGGACATCCAAGACGGTTCACACAATGGAGATCCAAGGCCGGTTCACACAATGGAGATACAAAGCTACTTCACACAATGGAGATCCCAAGCCGGTTCACACAATGGAAATCCAAAGCCAATTCACACAATGGACATCCAAGACGGTTCACACAATGGAGATCCAAGGCCGGTTCACACAATGGAGATCCAAAGCTGGTTCACACAATGGAGATCCAAAGCCGGTTAACACAATGGAGATCCAAAGCCGGTTCACACAATGGAGATCCAAAGCCGGTTCACACAATGGAGAGCCAAGCTGGTTCACACAATGGAGATCCTAAGACGGTTCACACAAGGGAGAGCCCAACCCGGTTCACACAATGGAGATCCAAAGCCAATTCACACCATGGACATCCAAGACGGTTCACACAACAGAGATCCAAGGCCGGTTCACACAATGGAGATACAAAGCTGCTTCACACAATGGAGATCCAAAGCCGGTTCACACAATGGAGATCCAAAGCTCGTTCACACAATGGAGATCCAAAGCCATTTCACAAAATGGAGATCCCAACCCGGTTCACACAATGGAGAGCCCAACCCGGTTCACACAACGGAGATCCAAAGCCGGTTCACACAATGGAGATCCAAGCTGGTTCACACAATGGAGATCCTAAGACGGTTCACACAATGGACATCCCAAGCCGGTTCACACAATGGAGACCCCAAGCCGGTTCACACAACAGAGATCCAAAGCCAAGTCACACAATGGACATCCAAAGCCGGTTCACACAATGGAGATCCAAAGCCGGTTCACACAATGGAGATCCAAAGCTGCTTCACACAACGGAGATTCAAAGCCGTTGCACACAATGGAGATCCGAAGCCGGTTCACACGATGGAGATCCAAAGATGGTATACACAATGGAGATCCAACGCCGGTTCGCACAATGGAGATCCAAAGCCGGTTCACACAATGGAGATCCAAAGCCGGTTCTCACAATGGAGATCCAAAGCCGGTTCACACAACGGAGATCCAAAGCCGGTTCGCACAATGGAGAACCAAAGACGGTTCACACAACGGAGATCAAAGGCTAGTGCACACAATGGAGACCCCAAGCCGGTTCACACAATGGAGATCCAAAGCCAATTCACACAATGGACATCCAAGACGGTTCACACAATGGAGATCCAAGGCCGGTTCACACAATGGAGATACAAAGCTACTTCACACAATGGAGATCCCAAGCCGGTTCACACAATGGAGATCCAAAGCCAATTCGCACAATGGACATCCAAGACGGTTCACACAATGGAGATCCAAAGCTGGTTCACACAATGGAGATCCAAAGCCGGTTCACACAATGGAGATCCAAGCCCGGTTCACACAATGGAGATACAAAGCTGCTTCACACAATGGAGACCCCAAGCCAGTTCACACAATGGAGATCCAAAGCCAATTCACACAATGGACATCCAAGACGGTTCACACAATGGAGATACAAAGCTGGTTCACACAATGGAGATCCAAAGCCGGTCAACACAATGGAGGTCCCAAGCCGGTTCACACAATGGAGATCCCAACCCGGTTCACACAATGGAGATCCAAAGCCGGTTCACAAAATGGAGATCCAAAGCCGGTTCACACAATGGAGATCCAAAGCCGGTTCACACAATGGAGATCCAAGCTGGTTCACACAATGGAGATCCTAAGACGGTTCACACAATGGAGATCCAAAGCCAATTCACACAATGGACATCCAAGACGGTTCACACAATGGAGATCCAAAGCTCGTTCACACAATGAGGAGACAAAGCTACTTCACACAATGGAGATCCCAAGCCGGTTCACACAATGGAGATCCAAAGCCAATTCACACAATGGACATCCAAGACGGTTCACACAATGGAGATCCAAGGCCGGTTCACACAAGGGAGATACAAAGCTACTTCACACAATGGAGATCCCAAGCCGGTTCACACAATGGAAATCCAAAGCCAATTCACACAATGGACATCCAAGACGGTTCACACAATGGAGATCCAAGGCCGGTTCACACAAGGGAGATACAAAGCTACTTCACACAATGGAGATCCCAAGCCGGTTCACACAATGGAGATCCAAAGCCAATTCGCACAATGGACATCCAAGACGGTTCACACAATGGAGATCCAAAGCTGGTTCACACAATGGAGATCCAAAGCCGGTTCACACAATGGAGATCCAAGCCCGGTTCACACAATGGAGATACAAAGCTGCTTCACACAATGGAGACCCCAAGCCGGTTCACACAATGGAGATCCAAAGCCAAGTCACACAATGGACATCCAAGACGGTTCACACAATGGAGATCCAAAGCTCGTGAACATAATGGAGATACAAAGCTTCTTCACACAATGGAGATCCAAAGCCGGTTCACACAATGGAGATCCAAAGCTCGTTCACACAATGGAGATCCAAAGCCGGTTCACAAAATGGAGATCCCAACCCGGTTCACACAACAGAGATCCAAATCCGGTTCACACAAAGGAGATCCAAGCTGGTTCACACAATGGAGATCCTAAGACGGCTCACACAATGGACATCCTAAGCCGGTTCACACAATGGAGACCCCAAGCCGGTTCACACAACAGAGATCCAACGCCGGTTCGCACAATGGAGATCCAAAGCCGGTTCACACAATGGAGATCCAAAGCCGGTTCGCAAAATGGAGAACCAAAGACGGTTCACACAACGGAGATCCAAAGCCGGTTCGCACAATGGAGAACCAAAGACGGTTCACACAACGGAGATCAAAGGCTAGTGCACACAATGGAGACCCCAAGCCGGTTCACACAATGGAGATCCAAAGCCAATTCACACAATGGACATCCAAGACGGTTCACACAATGGAGATCCAAGGCCGGTTCACACAATGGAGATACAAAGCTACTTCACACAATGGAGATCCCAAGCCGGTTCACACAATGGAAATCCAAAGCCAATTCACACAATGGACATCCAAGACGGTTCACACAATGGAGATCCAAGGCCGGTTCACACAATGGAGATCCAAAGCTGGTTCACACAATGGAGATCCAAAGCCGGTTAACACAATGGAGATCCAAAGCCGGTTCACACAATGGAGATCCAAAGCCGGTTCACACAATGGAGAGCCAAGCTGGTTCACACAATGGAGATCCTAAGACGGTTCACACAAGGGAGAGCCCAACCCGGTTCACACAATGGAGATCCAAAGCCAATTCACACCATGGACATCCAAGACGGTTCACACAACAGAGATCCAAGGCCGGTTCACACAATGGAGATACAAAGCTGCTTCACACAATGGAGATCCAAAGCCGGTTCACACAATGGAGATCCAAAGCTCGTTCACACAATGGAGATCCAAAGCCATTTCACAAAATGGAGATCCCAACCCGGTTCACACAATGGAGATCCAAAGCCGGTTCACACAATGGAGATCCAAGCTGGTTCACACAATGGAGATCCTAAGACGGTTCACACAATGGACATCCCAAGCCGGTTCACACAATGGAGACCCCAAGCCGGTTCACACAACAGAGATCCAAAGCCAAG
Source organism: Eutreptiella sp. 'Long Island Sound 2002' (assembly GCA_964036045.1). Lineage (NCBI taxonomy): Eukaryota > Euglenozoa > Euglenophyceae > Eutreptiales > Eutreptiaceae > Eutreptiella > Eutreptiella sp. 'Long Island Sound 2002'. The sequence goes on from OZ038390.1 coordinate 42,117,208, forward strand.
TCACACAATGGACATCCAAAGCCGGTTCACACAATGGAGATCCAAAGCCGGTTCACACAATGGAGATCCAAAGCTGCTTCACACAACGGAGATTCAAAGCCGTTGCACACAATGGAGATCCAAAGCCGGTTCACACGATGGAGATCCAAAGATGGTATACACAATGGAGATCCAACGCCGGTTCGCACAATGGAGATCCAAAGCCGGTTCACACAATGGAGATCCAAAGCCGGTTCTCACAATGGAGATCCAAAGCCGGTTCACACAACGGAGATCCAAAGCCGGTTCGCACAATGGAGAACCAAAGACGGTTCACACAACGGAGATCAAAGGCTAGTGCACACAATGGAGACCCCAAGCCGGTTCACACAATGGAGATCCAAAGCCAATTCACACAATGGACATCCAAGACGGTTCACACAATGGAGATCCAAGGCCGGTTCACACAATGGAGATACAAAGCTACTTCACACAATGGAGATCCCAAGCCGGTTCACACAATGGAGATCCAAAGCCAATTCGCACAATGGACATCCAAGGCCGGTTCACACAATGGAGATCCAAAGCTGGTTCACACAATGGAGATCCAAAGCCGGTTCACACAATGGAGATCCAAGCCCGGTTCACACAATGGAGATACAAAGCTGCTTCACACAATGGAGACCCCAAGCCAGTTCACACAATGGAGATCCAAAGCCAATTCACACAATGGACATCCAAGACGGTTCACACAATGGAGATACAAAGCTGGTTCACACAATGGAGATCCAAAGCCGGTTAACACAATGGAGGTCCCAAGCCGGTTCACACAATGGAGATCCCAACCCGGTTCACACAATGGAGATCCAAAGCCGGTTCACAAAATGGAGATCCAAAGCCGGTTCACACAATGGAGATCCAAAGCCGGTTCACACAATGGAGATCCAAGCTGGTTCACACAATGGAGATCCTAAGACGGTTCACACAATGGAGATCCAAAGCCAATTCACACAATGGACATCCAAGACGGTTCACACAATGGAGATCCAAAGCTCGTTCACACAATGGAGATACAAAGCTACTTCACACAATGGAGATCCCAAGCCGGTTCACACAATGGAGATCCAAAGCCAATTCACACAATGGACATCCAAGACGGTTCAGACAATGGAGATCCAAAGCCGCTTCACACAATGGAGATCCAAGGCCGGTTCACACAATGGAGATCCAAGGCCGGTTCACACAATGGAGATCCAAAGCTGCTTCACACAATGGAGACCCCAAGCCGGTTCACACAATGGAGATCCAAAGCCAATTCACACAATGGAGATCCAAGACGGTTCACACAATGGAGATCCAAAGCCGGTTCACACAATGGAGATCCAAAGCCGGTTAACACAATGGAGGTCCCAAGCCGGTTCACACAATGGAGATCCCAACCCGGTTCACAAAATGGAGATCCAAAGCCGGTTCACACAATGGAGATCCAAGCTGGTTCACATAATGGAGATCCTAAGATGGTTCACACAATGGAGACCCCAAGCCGGTTCACACAATGGAGATCCAAAGCCAATTCACACAATGGACATCCAAGACGGTTCACACAATGGAGATCCAAAGCTCGTTCACACAATGGAGATACAAAGCTGCTTCACACAATGGAGATCCAAAGCCGGTTCACACAATGGAGATCCAAAGCTCGTTCACACAATGGAGATCCAAAGCCGGTTCACAAAATGGAGATCCCAACCCGGTTCACACAACAGAGATCCAAAGCCGGTTCACACAACAGAGATCCAAGCTGGTTCACACAATGGAGATCCTAAGACGGCTCACACAATGGACATCCTAAGCCGGTTCACACAATGGAGACCCCAAGCCGGTTCACACAACAGAGATCCAAAGCCAATTCGCACAATGGAGATCCAAAGCCGGTTCACACAATGGAGATCCAAAGCCGGTTCGCACAATGGAGAACCAAAGACGGTTCACACAACGGAGATCCAAAGCCGGTTCGCACAATGGAGAACCAAAAACGGTTCACACAACGGAGATCAAAGGCTAGTGCACACAATGGAGACCCCAAGCCGGTTCACACAATGGAGATCCAAAGCCAATTCACACAATGGACATCCAAGACGGTTCACACAATGGAGATCCAAGGCCGGTTCACACAATGGAGATACAAAGCTACTTCACACAATGGAGATCCCAAACCGTTCACACAATGGAAATCCAAAGCCAATTCACACAATGGACATCCAAGACGGTTCATACAATAAAGATCCAAAGCCGCTTCACACAATGGAGATCCAAAGCCGGTTCACACAATGGACCTCCAAAGCGAATTCACAAAATGGAGATACAAAGCTGCTTCACAGAATGGAGACCCCAAGCCGGTTCAGACAAGGGAGATCCAAAGCCAATTCACACAATGGACATCCAAGACGGTTCACACAATGGAGATCCAAAGCCGGGTCACACAATGGAGATCCAAAGCCGGTTCACAAAATGGAGGTCCCAAGCCGGTTCACAAAATGGAGATCCAAAGCCAGTTCACACAACGGAGATCCAAAGCCGGTTCACACAATGGAGATCCAAGCTGGTTCACACAATGGAGATCCTAAGACGGTTCACACAATAGAGACCCCAAGCCGGTTCACACAATGGAGATCCAAAGCCAATTCACACAATGGACATCCAAGACGGTTCACACAACGGAGATCCAAGGCCGGTTCACACAATGGAGATACAAAGCTACTTCACACAATGGAGATCCCAAGCCGGTTCACACAACAGAGATCCAAAGCCAATTCACACAATGGACATCCAAGACGGTTCACACAATGGAGATCCAAGGCCGGTTCACACAATGGAGATCCAAGACCGGTTCACACAATGGAGATCCAAGGCCGGTTCACACAATGGAGATACAAAGCTGCTTCACACAATGGAGACCCCAAGCCGGTTCACACAATGGAGATCCAAAGCCGATTCACACAATGGACATCCAAGACGGTTCACACAATGGAGATACAAAGCTGCTTCACACAATGGAGACCGCAAGCCGGTTCACACAATGGAGATCCAAAGCCAATTCACACAATGGACATCCAAGACGGTTCACACAATGGAGATCCAAAGCCGGCTCACACAATGGAGATCCAAAGCCGGTTCACACAATGGAGATCCAAGCTGGTTCACATAATGGAGATCCTAAGACGGTTCACACAATGGAGACCCCAAGCCGGTTCACACAATGGAGATCCAAAGCCAATTCACACAATGGACATCCAAGACGGTTCACACAATGGAGATCCAAGGCCGGTTCACACAATGGAGATACAAAGCTACTTCACACAATGGAGATCCCAAACCGTTCACACAATGGAAATCCAAAGCTACTTCACACAATGGACATCCAAGACGTTTCATACAATAAAGATCCAAAGCCGCTTCACACAATGGAGATCCAAAGCCGGTTCACACAATGGACTTCCAAAGCCAATTCACACAATTGAGATACAAAGCTGCTTCACACAATGGAGACCCCAAGCCGGTTCACACAAGGGAGATCCAAAGCCATTTCACACAAAGGACATCCAAGACGGTTCACACAACGGAGATCCAAAGCCGGGTCACACAATGGAGATCCAAAGCCGGTTAACACAATGGAGGTCCCAAGCCGGTTCACAAAATGGAGATCCAAAGCCGGTTCACACAACGGAGATCCAAAGCCGGTTCACACAATGGAGATCCAAGCTGGTTCACACAATGGAGATCCTAAGACGGTTCACACAATGGAGACCCCAAGCTGGTTCACACAATGGAGATCCAAAGCCAATTCACACAATGGACACCCAAGACGGTTCACACAATGGAGATCCAAGGCCGGTTCACACAATGGAGATACAAAGCTACTTCACACAATGGAGATCCCAAGCCGGTTCACACAACAGAGATCCAAAGCCAATTCGCACAATGGACATCCAAGACGGTTCACACAATGGAGATCCAAGGCCGGTTCACACAATGGAGATCCAAAGCCCGTTCACACAATGGAGATCCAAAGCCAATTCACACAATGGACATCCAAGACGGTTCACACAATGGAGATCCAAGGCCGGTTCACACAATGGAGATACAAAGCTACTTCACACAATGGAGATCCCAAGCCGGTTCACACAACAGAGATCCAAAGCCAATTCACACAATGGACATCCAAGACGGTTCACACAATGGAGATCCAAAGACGGTTCACACAATGGAGATCCAAGGCCGCTTCACACAATGGAGATCCAAAGCCGGTTCGAACAATGGAGATCCAAGGCCGGTTCACACAATGGAGATACAAAGCTGCATCACACAATGGAGACCCCAAGCCGGTTCACACAATGGAGATCCAAAGCCAATTCACACAATGGACATCCAAGACGGTTCACACAATGGAGATCCAAAGCCGGCTCACACAATGGAGATCCAAAGCCGGTTCACACAATGGAGATCCAAGGTGGTTCACACAATGGAGATCCTAAGATGGTTCACACAATGGAGACCCCAAGCCGGTTCACACAATGGAGATCCAAAGCCGCTTCACGCAATGGGGATCCAAAGCCGGTTCACACAATGGACATCCAAGACGGTTCACACAATGGAGATCCAAAGCCGGCTCACACAATGGAGATCCAAAGCCGGTTCACACAATGGAGATCCAAGCTGGTTCACACAATGGAGATCCTAAGATGGTTCACACAATGGAGACCCCAAGCCGGTTCACACAATGGAGATCCAAGACGGTTCACACAATGGAGATCCAAAGCCCGTTCACACAATGGAGGTCCCAAGCCGGTTCACAAAATGGAGATCCCAACCCGGTTCACACAACGGAGATCCAAAGCCGGTTCACAGAATGGAGAGCCCAACCCGGTTCACACAATGGAGATCCTAAGACGGTTCACACAATGGACATCGTAAGCCGGTTCACGAAATGGAGACCCCAAGCCGGTTCACACAACAAAGATCCAAAGCCAATTCACACAATGGAGATCCAAGACGGTTCACACAATGGAGATCCAAAGCCGGTTCACACAATGGAGATACAAAGCTGCTTCACACAATGGAGATCCCAAGCCGGTTCACACAATGGAGATCCAAAGCCAATTCACACAATGGACATCTAAGACGGTTCACACAATGGAGATTCAAAGCCGCTTCACACAATGGAGATCCAAAGCCGGTTCACACAATGGAGATCCAAGGCCGGTTCACACAATGGACATCCAAGACGGTTCACACAATGGAGACCCCAAGCCGGTTCACACAATGGAGATCCAAAGCCAATTCACACAATGGACATCCAAGACGGTTCACACAATGGAGATCCAAAGCCGGTTCACACAATGGAGATCCAAAGCCGGTTGACAAAATGGAGGTGCGAAGCCGGTTCACAAAATGGAGATCCTAAGACGGTTCACACAATGGAGGTCCAAAGCCGGTTCACACAATGGAGATCCAAAGCCAGCTCACACAATGGAGATCCAAAGCCGGTTCACACAATGGAGATCCAAGCTGGCTCACACAATGGAGACCCCAAGCCGGTTCACACAATGGAGATCCCAAGCCAATTCACACAATGGACATCCAAGACGGTTCACACAATGGAGATCCAAAGCCGGTTCACACAATGGAGATCCAAAGCCCGTTCACACAATGGGGGTCCCAAGCCGGTTCACAAAATGGAGATCCCAACCCGGTTCACACAATGGAGATCCAAAGCCGGTTCACAGAATGGAGATCCAAGCTGGTTCACACAATGGAGATCCAAAGCCGGTTCACACAATGGACATCGTAAGCCGGTTCACAAAATGGAGACCCCAAGCCGGTTCACACCACAGAGATCCAAAGCCAATTCACACAATGGAGATCCAAGACGGTTCACACAATGGAGATCCAAAGCCGGTTCACACAATGGAGATCCAAAGCCGGTTCACACAATAGAGATCCAAAACGGTTCACAAAATGGAGATCCAAAGCCGGTTCACACAATGGAGATCCAAAGCCGGTTCACATAATGGAGATCCCAAGCCGGTTCACACAATAGGGATCCAAAGACGGTTCACACAATGGAGATCCAAAGCCAGTTCACACAATTGACATCCAAGCCGATTCACACAATGGATATCCAAATCATCTCACAAGAGTTTAGTGGGAATCCCTTCCAACTTACATGGCCTTTGTCTTCGTTCGACTCTATCTTCAAGGAAGGCTTAAGTTTGGGGCCCTTTAGCCGAGTACGCCTTCTTTGTGGTGCACTTTTTCTTTGAGGTACCATCATTTACAGCGACAGCAGTAGAGCTGGATGAGGAGGTAGATGATGAGGATGTGCTCGAGCTTGAGTTGGAGGAGTCGGAGTCTGAGGCATCAGAGGCACCCGAGTTATTGTCCACTTCCGCTTCATCAATGCTTTCGATTCTGCACATTCATTCATCAAATGTTGGCATCCATAAATGCTACGAGCCAATTTTTGACTGGCGGTCCTCTTTTCATGGCGCTGACCATCGGCCCGGATGCACAAAGCGTCGAAACCTAACTTCCAACGTTGTACACCTTTGTTTGATTATCCAGCCCCAACCATCCAACAATGCACCACAATATTTCCCCTCACACCAGCACATGGGGGGCATGGTACAATGCACCCCATGGAATCATAGGATCCTTCGTCTCTACATGGTGGGTCTACTGATTCCAAGCCCAAGCCATCAACCATACGCCATGCGGCCTTCTCATGTATGTGGCATAGTAGTGGATATGCCCGGCGTAGATGGTTTGCGTCTTTGATTCCAAATGGCTGCACTTTCGGACAAGGTGGGTCCGGGGGTGGCACTTTGCGGGCCCAACGGATTGGGGTGGTTGTCGCCGTAGGCATGGTAGGAGTCGATTGCGGGCTCGGATTCCCACTTGACTGTTTTACCGGAGGAAAAAAAAAGGCAACAATGTGTGTTCCTGTGGTTGAGGGGTGTGATTCTCTTGCATGAAGCGCAAGTGTTGCTAGCTGGTCTTCCACCGTTGCTCCCCTCGGGTGCGCAACACTTCATGCACATCACAAAGAGTGGTGATGATATGTGCAGACTGTAGCATCCGTGTAAAAACTGCACAATCTTGAGTACCCTTCCGACAGATGTCTTGAACAGCACAACGGCCAAGTGTGACCTTGGCAACTATGCCTGGCAAATTTTTGGCCCTGCTACATGGACAGCACCCGCCATTGCTTCGGACAAGTGGACACTCCATTAGCATTTACTGTCAATCTTAACGACCCAGACACCGCCCTAAGCGCCGCCAGGAACAGAACGCAAAAATCAGACAAGCCCCCGGCGAAAGCAAGCAGAACGGGCAAGCCTTGTGCGAGCAAGTGTGGTGGAATGCTTGCATAGTCATAATAAGGGAGAGTATCTGTGATGCACGCTACTCTTAAGGCAGGTTTTATCCGGAATGGGTTGGCTTTTACCCTCTCCCAAAGTACATTCTAAGGAGGGTAGACCCTTGGGTACAAGACTTGTGTAACCATCCCTCCTTCCAACAAAAATTGCACAAGCAAAAGTGCGACTCACTAATTAATTTGTTGTGTGTCAACAATCCATCCCCACGTGTGTGGGTGCCAAAAGAAAAGGAACAACAATATAGCTAGCAACCTACTGTTCCTATGCAAGCAACTCATCCAGGTGCTAAAACAATCACAATAATGGACATAACCATGCAATAACAGAGATGACAAGTATGGCAATCACACATGCCTCCCAACGGTGTTCCCAACAAGGGAATGAATCCCAAATGGCGACATAACCTCCAGACAAGGGGTCGCCAAAGAAGCAAAAGCGGGTGCTTGGTTAGGCAAGACCGCCTATTCTCCGTGCCGCGCACGCACCGCGTCAGATGCTCCCCCTAAGGGCACACTTTGTGTAGCCTAAATCCTCGACGAACATGCATGCATTCCGGGGCATAAGTAACCCCCCCCCACTAACCATTGGCCACAGGCCCCCTTGGGGACGGGGGGGGGGGGGGCAGGGAGGGGGGGTTCTGCGAGGGGCAATGGGCGGGGGGGTTTGGGGGGCTTATGCCTGGGGGGGGGGGGGCGCCTCCAAACAGTTTGGTATGTGGTGCCCCTTGCCCCAATAGAGGGTAGGGTATCATCAGCTTGGGTCTTCCCAGCCACACTGGGAACCGAGAGGGGGGGGGGGGGGGCTCCTCAGGTGAGCATGGGATTGTTTTTTGCAACTGCTTGATTTCCAAAAAAAACTAGCACTCCGGTCCTTATGAGCAACCTCGCACCGTTGCTTCAAAGCCTCAAAACCTAGGTACTGGAGCGGGATGTTGGGCTTGGGGTTGGTAGCAACCGACATGACGGCCCTCAGCTCTTGGTCAAACCGTAATACACGGATCGCACGGATGCCCATCAACTCCCCAATCGGAACACAAGTTCGACTTGAATTGCAACATGTTGTCTTGTAACGGGAAATGCCAATCCATCTTGCATCCATGTAACTGCAGATATATTTGTGGGCATGCAACTAAATTCGATGGTTTAAAGGTATGCAATCCGGGGGGAGGGGGGGGGGGGCTTAAAACCATGACAACATCATTTGTATAGTGCCTCTCTTGCCCACTCCGGTGCTCAAAGCACTGTTACACACCCCCACGGGTTTCGTTTAGCTGAGTTTAGCAAATTCTCAGGTGCCCAAGTCGCCTACGAAGCTTGAATATCTTCGACATATCGTTGAGTTAGGACCTAGGACCAAGACATATCCCCAACCGGAAAGGGGCCTATCCATATCGCTTAGGGAGCCCCCCCCCCCCCCCACACACACATGGGTAAAAAGGGTGCCATATGAGAGGAGCCCTCTGTAGCGCCTTGTCTTGCACGATCAGGCACTCCAAGCGGTGAGTATATAAACACAAGTGGCTTGGGTGCTTGTGGACCATCGGACTCCTTAGGCCGGTACCTTTGACAGCTACCTGCCGGCCGGAGGCCCCCTGGGGGGGGGGGGGGGGGTTGGCGTCCTAGGGCCCGTAGAGTCCCCCCCCTCCCTTGGCTTCACAGCCTTAGGTTACTTGGGGGCTGGGTTGGCGCGTGGCACCCTGCCGTGACAAAGTGCGGGTCAACCCACACATTTTGGAGCTGCAGGGGAACATGCACAGAACCCGCCGGGCCAAGCGCACAGGAGGGAAGCTTCCCTCTGACCGAATCCCCGCACCAACCCATTCCCCTTCATCAAGAGACGCAGCAGTGGCAATATGATGTAATGTTTTGTGCACCACCGGGGGTTGATGGTCGCCGTGTCTAGCGCCCACCTGTGTGATTCTCCCCACTACATGTGTAGCAAGTCTCATGCCCACTAGTGGTCTCCCAACAACCGCCAGAATGCCCCGCCCACCAAATGGTCACTTATAGGCATTGTGCATGTGTGGTTGTGATTACGGGGTGGTCTCTAGTGCTATAGACTATTGCCTTCCGGGTTGCAGTGGCCAAGTGTTGCGGTATGGTCTCCGCTTACGCCCAAGCTGGGCTCGCGTTGAAGCCGCACGCCGCACCGCACACCCTTCCATGGATGATGACGACATAACCGGACTCAAATGTGCACGCGCCACGAACGACCCAATGATGCCCGTTGCTAGTGATGAGGATGTCACCTAGGCACTTCTTCTTGGGCCACTCCACGAGCTTTGCAACTAGCGTCCAGTACCCCATCTTCAATGCCGCCCCCCAAGGCATCTTTGTCATCTCTTATGACAAAGGCGGAGCTCGCAAAGCTTGCTAGCAGTCAACAGTCGAGGGCTCCCTCAAGCCAGAGTTGCACTGCGGCGACAAGCCGGGTGGTGGACCCGGAGACAGGATGTCGCTAGGGGGCCCGGTATGGGAGACAAAACTCCCAGCCACGCCCGGGGGCAACATAGTCCCAGCCGTATTGCTGTGACGACCATCGCACCCAAATGCATACTGCGGTGATAGGGGTGCCCATGGCGACCATTGCAGCCACGCCAAGCCTCCTCTAGTAGTGCTATCCTGCCGTGACCCACGGCAACCCCCAGATCAGTTGCCGCATTCAAGCCTCAAGCTCGCGCTTTGAACACAGGGGCAAGTACTCGGCCTTGCTGGCTATGAAACTGCACTACAATAGCGCCGTACACTAGGCCTTGTCACAGAGTCAAAGTCACGCAAGGAATCATTTCAATCCGCTCTTCCCATCAAAGAAGCTAATCCAACTAGGGAAGCCGATGTCGCCATCCTAATACTTGCCGCATCCCCAACTCACAAGCAGTGGCAAACGCTGAGTATGTCAAGCACCACCACAGTGTACTCGACCTCCATCTGGATTTGCCGATGCCATGGTAAGCAACATGGTGAACGTCCACTAGAACTTCCATGCAAATTCACAATCATAGCTTGGCCCACACCTTTGCAATGGCCCAGTGTGTAGGGCTTCCTCTTCTTGTCCTTGATGTTCGTTTTTATTCGTCTTTTCCCGCCTTGTCACACTCTAGTATCATGTCCCAGACTTGCAGCACCATCTCTTGCATAGTGCTTTTGTCGTCATCAACAAGCGGCACAGCTTCCGTGTCCACCTTGGGGCCCCGGGTCTTTTTCTCATTGCCTTGGCGATTTTCGCGCTCGCCGTCCGGTGTGACAATCGTTCCCCTTCACCTGGCTCGGCATCCGGGTTGTCTTCGCCCCTCTCCATGTCCTCCAACGTGTGCACCTTTGTGCCAGCTAGCTTTTTGTGCGGCTTGGGTTCTTTCCTACGTTGTAGTGGTCCCAAGGTTGTGTGTCTCCTTGTGGCTGATGTATTGTCTTGCCTTGCGCATCCAACATCATGCTCTTGCTAATGCTATATATGGGCTCAAACTCCAGGGGGTGAGGGGGGGTTGGTGTGTTTGCGGTAGTGCAAGGGGGGTGCATGCCTCGACCTCCACTACCTGCAGCCCCTGTCGCCCCATGTGGGTGCCTGGGGGGTCGCCCGGACTAGTGTTGCCTGCCCCTCGCATGTATCCCTCACTGGTGTCGCGTGTGGGACTTCATCCTCCTCCTCCATTGGCGTCTCATCCCCCAACCCACGATCGACTGTTCATCAATCAAAGCAGGGGCCGCAAACACATTCAACAACATAGAGCGGGTCTACATCAGGGCAATAGCGTTCTCGAACCGTAGATGCTCATTCCCGTTAGAGTCCATGCTCCCAACATCATAAGTATGTACAGTGAGTTCTTCTTAACGTACAGCATTCACCTGAACAATCCGTCATTGACTCCTCCCTCTCCTGAGGTTCGTTGTGCCGCACCGTGTTTTCCGTGTTCCGCCAGGCGGCGTGCATCTACATACATGGGGTGTGGGCACCTTGACATTTCATGTGGTCGTGCGGTAGTTGCTGGCACCCAATTGGCCAAACCTCAATCTCATGTCTCAGTGTGCTGACATGTACTAACCCTAGTCCACTCCATCCCTGAATCCTGTCAATACAGTGGGGAATCGGTATCTGCACTGCCCATGGGAGGCAGCTTCACCAACTGGTATGCCTTGGCGAGGCATGATTGGTGTGAGGGGGCCGAAGGCCTAGCCTTTGGTTCAATGTTTGCAGTTCAGACATTCCATTCATGAGATCCGTGATGCATATTGCAGGTCTTCGCGCCATGTACCGCAGCGGCTGTGCAGCCAGCTGCTGCCCTAAAGACGGGGGTTCGAATCCCCTTGGCCGGAGGCCGAAGAGGACTACGAGGAGGAAATGCGGTTCCGGCGGACGGCGGTACCAGTGACGGAGTGCGCTGCTGCAGGTGTGTTGTGCCTGGTGCATTGCCTTTTTGGTCCCCATGGGAACATTGCTGCCTGTGTCAAAAAAAAAAACTTAGACATACTGCATACAGAAGATAAGAAAAACTACGAGGACGAGACACGCCACCCATCCACCGGCGGTACCGATGGTGGAGCGGGCTGCTGAAGGGGGCGGTGGCGGGGACCTTGCCGACAGGCCCCTGGACGGACAGACGAACCGGGAATCGAACCCCCGACCACGACGAGCGCCAGCCAAGGCGCACACCACTAGACCGTCCATGTCTCTTACCCATTATGACGCTCGGGTCATTGATACCATGACACGACGACTCCCTTGGGGGTGGGGTAGCGCACCCTAACCCGAGGCAGTTGCAAGTGCAGCGTGCTGGCATATACTGGCCCTAGTCTACTCCCTCCCTGGAGCCTGTCAGTACAAAGAAGAATTGGTGTCTGTGCTGCCCATGGATACAGTCTCATCCGCTGATGTGACGAGGTCATGCTCGTCCATGAAGTGCAATGCGCATGCTACTGACTGACTGTGTTCTGACGATGTGTCTGTGACTGGAGACTCCATGAGCTGCAGTCCCAGGGACCTGAGGGTCCCTTCAGCTCCTGACGGCGTGTAAAAATTAAGGGCCGAGTCGAAATCTAACTACCTCGTAGGGGAGGGCAGCTTCCCTCCATGTGCAGCCGGTGTCAATTGGGCAAACCCTAGGTCGGCATCACATGTCACCGGCGTCATTTCCACACTAAACTTGAGCGCCGAGCCTGCACCTATTGACGGTGGTCTATCTGGAGCGCCAGTCGGGGAAACAGCTATTGGCGTTAGCAGTACCTGTGGCTGCCTGCTTACTCTGGCATACAGTGGGGAAGATTTTCGGCCTAATTCGGCAAGAGCGTCCGCTCTTTCGTTTCCTTCCACCTGCACGTGACTGAGGACTTTGATCCACTCATAGCTCGCGAAGGCCTGATCCAATAACTCAAGGAGGTCAATCCACAGGTCCACATTGAGGAGTGGCCCTTTGTTGGTCACCCATTGCTGGGCTCTCCATTTGATGGCTGCTCCCTGGACTCCCCCCGTACACGTACGAGGAGTCGGTTGCAACTGCAAACGTGTGCTGCCGTGTGTGTGCGCCTGACTGCCACAATCGCAGCCATCAATTCCGCCCTATTGATGGTCTGCTTCCTTCCGACTGGGAGGTGATTGGCTTCCTCCCACATACCTCGTTCGTGACATCCATACCCTGCTACCCAGCCTACTCCTCCCACAAGCTCCGCAGACCCATCTGTGTACAGGATTGTGATGCCCCTGCGCTACGCCTCTTGTATCCGTTGCATCGCTACTATCGCCAGCTCCTGCTTGCGTTCATCTTTTTTCTGGCCTTTTGCTACCCTGTGGTCCTCTCTTCCACACGACTCCATATATACTATGTTGGGTCCAGAGACCACTCCTGTGTTCCTGAAATATACCTGCCTGTCGTGAAAGAGCTGAAAGACATGGGAGTACTCCGAGAGGGGTTCCCAGCCGACAAGTAGCGCTGTGAATTTCACCCAAATGGTGAGCACAGCATCAAGGGTGGGCATGCCGCCCCTCCTGTGTTACGAAAAGTCCAGTGAGCAGCAAGGGCTGCCCACTGTGCAATGCCCTGTAGGCTTCCAAAAGTGTAACGGGTTGGGATATTGCCAGATTCATATTGTTTACCTTTTACCTGCAGGGGTTCCCATACTTTTTTTAACACCGCTGTCATTACTCTGTGAAACAAGCATCCTCCCAGTGCATGGTCTAGTGTTTCTACCGACCTGCACAGGGGGCACGCCGAGTCTTGTGTCCACGGGCTCAGCCGCTCCGCCACACGCAATTTTTTCCATAAAGCTTGATAAACGAAATCGTGTAAGGATGGGAAGAATTTCGCCCTCCAAAGAAGACTGCATATTTCCGGAGACTGTCGTGTTTCTGTGTGTGGGTTTGCTGCGAGCCTGGCCAAGGAGTCAGACTTCCCCCAGGCCGCCAGCCAGACTGAAGGCCTGGACCAGTCTGTGGGCTGCACCCTGAGGAATGCACTCAATCCACTGCGATATACCTGCTACCAGGTGGCTCCTACTTTACCTAACAAATCTACATTGGGCAGGCCGTTCACAAACATGTGCTTGACCTGTGTGACCCCCTATCTGATCAGTGCAAGACAGTAGTGCGCCAGCTGTTTGTCATTCTCAAAGATTGCCGAGTGCCATAGGGGTAGCTCACCCACCATGTTGTGGTCCCCTAGGCCATCAATTACATATCGCCTGGAGATGGAGAATGACTTAAAGCTGTACTGCATAAATCCAAATGTTTTGTATGGGACTGGGCCCATTTGTAGGTATGGGAGTGCCCAAGCATTGAGACACACTCCATACATCTTACACCAGCTGTAGAATCCTGCAACCACTTTTTTGGTGAATACACCTGGTGTTTGCAAAAGCTTGTGGAAGGGTAACCCGAACTGTGCATGGAGCCACACCTTTGGTGTGGGGAGCAAGAAACCCCCCAGTTCCCGTGGGTGAGCCGGGTTGTCGAGCGTGACACCCCAGCTGTCCACCCCCAAGGCTGTGTGGTACACATGTTTCAATGCCCTGATTGTAATGTCAGTGGGGAAATATGCGCGTGCAGTCAGTAGCACACACGGCAGGATCCACGTCTTGAGCAACAGAATGCGTTCCTTCGGTGACTGCCCGTAGGCTGCGATACTGCTAGCTCTCCGTTGGGCCTCACCCAGGGGGAAGGCGAAGGCTGAGTTTGGCGTGACATTGCCCATTCTCACGCCTAGATACTTAACAGAGTCCACTATTGGGATGCCCAATAGGAGCTGTTTGTCTCTGATCACCTCTACCTGGATCTGCTGTGAGGCCGTCAAACTACCTTTGATGACCACACCGCATTTACCGAGGTTCAGCACCTGACCTAAAAACTTGGCAAAAATTTTCATAGCTTCCTACACCCTAGACAGGGTGCTGACTAAGTTCGCTACTTCAACAATGGAGCACAGATCGTCCGCGTACATATACGAGTTCAACCCTCGTATCGTGGACAACAAGTACAGCACAAATGAGACACAAAAGGCAAAGAGGACTGGCGAGAATGGATCTCCCTGACCTATCTCTGCCTTGGGCACATAGCTCACATCTCTGACCACCCCCCTGCCAACAAAAAACTGGTAGGGCGTGCGCAGAGTGGCTAACACAAACAGCACATAGCCGAACGGCAGCTCAATCATTTGGAGGACCGCCTTTATAAATGTGTGGCTTAATGTCGGAAATGCATTGGAAAAGTCAAAAGACACCATCAGACATCGTTCTGTCATCTCGAAGTTGCTCCTGACTCCCCATATGTGATTGATCATCTGGCGTCCTTTGACGCAGCCTACCTGCCTGCTGTGGGTCAGCTGTTGGAAAATTTGTTCTACCTGCAAACACAGAATGGTCATGAGCCATTTTTCTTTACTGCCTGAAGCGCGATGGGCTTGGCAATGACACAGGAGCCCGCCACTTTGCGTATATTGTTGATTATACCCAGGCCCCAGTCCTCGAAGAACGTGCCATGTGTGAAACAATGTTGTGCAATTTGCAGCATTGCTGGAGAAAATACCTCTGCAAAACGCTTATACACACGGGCCCCCACACCGTCATCCCCTGGTGAGACGTAGTTGTGGAGCCGTTTTAACGCTTCATCCACCAGTTCCTGAGATCGTGGTCTGAACAGTGCTTTGGCCAGTTGCTTGAAGTTGGGCGGCAGGGGGAGGGATTCCAGGAAGGCCGTACAGTCCTCTAGTGTCATCAGGCCCTCCTTGGATACCGCTTCCCAGTGATCCTTTAGGGCAGTTGCTATCTGGACCGGCTTGGTGAGTTGCCTGCCTGTAGCGTCCCTCACTGCTCCCAATCTACGCCTGCATTGTAGCTCTGACATGAGCTTGTTGATTTGCCTCTGCCTGTCTGTTCCCGAGTGCACGCTCAACTCTTCCCCCCCAAAAATGCCCTTGAGCTTGCCCAGTAGGATGGTGCCTGTTTTGTCTGTGCGTCCCTTTTCAAAGAGGGCCACCAGAATTGAGTAGGCTGTAGATTCTGGCTGTGGGCTGTGCCCTTTGCTCCGAAGGTATGCCCACGCCTGAGGGCACACCCTGTGTTTGGTGGATGTGAGTACCATACCCATTATGTTGAAATCCTGGGGCGGGGCTACCTCACAGTAGGCCAGCGCCTCTCTGTGAATAATATGCACCGCGACGTCCCACCAGTCTTTAGGTGGGGCCTCAATCTCTGATATGCGCTGTAGTACATGCGTAACACACTCATCATCCTCCAGGAACTCTTCATAACATCTGAGCCTTGGAGGGGAATCATCAAAAGTGGGTGGCTGGCACGTGACATGCAGTGCTTTCTGGTTTGCCCTGGCCACATGGGCCGTGTAGGCAGAGGAGAGGCAGTCCCTGATGGCTGGTGTCACATGAATGCGATCAATCCTACGCAGATTGTGGGGCTGTGCCACCTGCTCTTCTCTGTCATCCTCTGTGTCTGAGGTCTCATCACTCACTCCAAATCCTTCTCTAAGCACATCGTGGAAAACGTCATTCAGGCACGAAAACAGGAGGAGAGGGCAACAGAGCCCTCAGTGGCACCATCCCTCTCTGGCACTGAGCAGGAAATGCTGTGTTTTCTGTACAAATGGGAAGACATGGCGATCATCCTCCAAGAGGAGACACGACTCACACCACGTGAAAACAAGCCATTCAGGTGGACCAAACTGAAGGGCATGACTGATGACACGGTCACCAAAGCTCTGCCAGATGACAACATGGGTGTCATTCTTGTGGTGCATTTTTCAGACATGGGACAACTGAAAGAGGTTTCGAAAAATCTATTACAGGTAGCGAGAGTTGACAGGCTGGACCTGTTAATTATCATGGAAGATGACAAGGCCCTGTTTCCAAGTGCGGGGCCCGAAATTGAAAAGGCAGTGCCTTGGCACATTAATGATCTGCACAAGCTGAATCGCCCCTTGCAGACTATGGGGAGCGCAGCATTGCACAGTTTTGTTGTCACATCCTCCAGACAAGGCAGGAAAAATTGCCTGGCTGTTGACTATCAGATTTCCAGCGCCAACAATGGGGGTACTGCAGATCGAGGTCGCAGCACCCGACTCTGAACGCCCCACCTTTGCTGTGGTCGCTGAAGACTGAGCCATTCCCGGCATCCTCTCCGGTATGGGCCGAAAAGGAGCCCAATGTGTGTGTAACCCTCACCGCACAGTCAAGGGCGCCAGGATTGTCTGGCACCCACTCACTGATAGTGAAGTTGCTGAGCTCACCAAAGCCTACAAAGGCTGTCCCTTCTTTGCAGTGATGCACGAGGATGAATTCCTCGGCGAAGAAATGAGCGAGTGTCCAGTGGTACTGCAAATGTACCCCAAGCAGAGTGTCAAACAGGCTCTGGGTCCCTACATGTGGCACACTATATGTAGCTCGTTGAATCAGCATCTGCAAGGTAAATGCTTCTTCTCAGTCCAGCTGGCAGGCACGACAAAAATCAGAGTAGGCATCAAAGACACGTCTGCAGCCAATGAGTGGCTTACACAAGTCAAATATGAGCTCGAGACGCTCGGTTTTAACATAAAGAATGAGAGAACCGGGGAGCCCATATCCGATTTTCTAGACGGGTCCGACTCAGATGGGTCATCGTCCACGAGGTCCACTGCATCCCTGGAATCTCGGGGATCACGGTCAGAACAGAAAGATCAAGTTGTATTCTATGACTTGCTGCCAAGATTAGAGGAACAGGATATAGTAGGTATGCTGTCTGCCAAGGGCAGAACTGTACACTCAGCATGCAGGACTCCAGGAGATATCAGTTTATCTGCCTGGAAACTGACAAGGCCTGATCTGAAAGATCTAAATGGGGCGCTGCTGCGTGATCCAAAACGTAAAAGCCCCATGCTTATTATGTCATTACAGCAATACAATACAGAAAGAACGGACCAGCGCACTAAGCTGAGGGATAAGCGGAGCAGGGACTCTCCACAAATGGGTGGAGGTAACAGGTGGAAATCTACCTATGTAAATGCGGTGAAGGGAGGCACGAGCCAGAACAATGTCAGGACAAGGTGACGAGAATGGTGCGCCACTGTTTGGCGCGTTGTCACTAATGACATTAAATATCAATGGTTTCAGCACCAAGATCAAAAAAGGAAACAAGATGGTTAAAAAATACCGCGAACTTGGCCGCCACCTCCTGGCCAAGGATGTAGATCTGGCAGCTGTCCAAGAGCCGCATCTCGGTTCTCAGGCCAGCAAAGCCCAGGAACATAGAGAAGTGAGTGATTTTTTCCCAACACGGGGTATGGCATGCTCTCAAACTTTCTTGGAAGGGAGGGGGGGGGGGGGGCAGCACTCCTGTGGAACCAGCGAAGGTGGCAACTTCTCAGAGCATGGTCCCTGGGACCCAGAATACTTGTGTGCAGCATGCTTAGTGTTGAGGGGCAGGAGATATGTGTCATCTCCGCTCATTTTTCTCACAGACCAGGGAAACGGGGGGCGCAGTGGAGGAAACTCCTCAGCCTCTTGGTCACCATCCCCTGCGAGCATAAAATTTTGATGGCTGACCACAATTCCCTCATAGTACCGTCAGGGGACTCCAACCCCGTCTATGAAGACAAAAATAAAGCCATTTTGGATAACACAGCGATGGAAACACAGATTTTACAAAAGTTATAGCTCAAAGACGCATATGTCAGTGTACATTCTGATCCATTGGACAGACGGGACCCCCCAGAGGGGTTCACATTCCCCTTTTTCCCAGGGGGGGGGGGTCTCTATCCTGTGCCCTGTCCTTTGCCTAATTGGGGCTGGGGGGGGGGGCGGGTTTGGGTGGTGGGGGCGAGGTCCTCCCCCCCGACTGTCTCCTATTATGTGCTTCGATGGCTTCCTTCTGCGCCAACAACTCCTTCTGTTGCTGGATGATCGTGTGTTTTTGCTCTTCCAGGGCCACCTGTAACTGTGGACCTGGTGCAGCAAGAACTTGCATCAGTATGTCTTGGGCATTCACAACTTGCTGTGACACGTGTCGTTTCTCATTGCGCAATTTCTCCAGCGTTGCGTGTGATGCATCTGCCTCGATAGCTTCCAGCTGATTGGCCACTTCTCTCAGCGGCTCCTCAAGTCGCATGACATTTCCTTTGGCTTGGCTCAGTGGCTGCTCCTCGTCAATGGCAACCAACTCAGTGACTTTGCTCACAGCTTGCATAATGATCTCTGCCTTAGTGGCTTCCTCCGTGAAGGCCTTCCTGTGCTCCTCACTTTCCAATGACTCCATCCGCTTTATGTGTTCCCGTGATCGCTGAAACTGCTCAGCAAGTTGAGTCGGGTGATGGTTAGCCGCAAGCTCCAATATGGAGCGTTCAAATTTGCTGGCATTGAATGCCAGCTGGACAGACAGTAGCATATCTTGAGTAGTCGGTTGAATCATGTTGCCTGTGTCAAAAGTTGATGCCCAGCCTGTATTTATAGTTCTCGGGTCGTTCAGAGGTGGGGTGCCTCGTCAGCGATGTCCAAGAATTCCCCTGAGCTTACACCAATAGCCAATAGCTCGCAGAAATTAGATCACTGGCTGCTCAGTACAGTTCTGAGCAGTCGATGCGTATCCGGGACTAGATGAGTACCGTTTCCAGTAGTTGGAAAATCAAGATCAGGTACTCCTCGTGGACCGAATCAAGGAACTCAACAGTGATGAAGATTGGCTCCCAGTAGTTGCACACTTGCTTTTGGGATTGTACCGCCGTTGAATGCAACTGTGCTGCACGAAATCCTAGGGCAAAGAGGGTATTCGCAAGGTCAATCTTGGCTCTCTTCCGAGCTAGTGTGGTCTGCGAACCTGCTGTGTGGATCACTAGCACCGCGTTTTGGATTTGATCGCAGGGGATGACAGGCAGTCCAGGATCTGAGTAGAATTCCGGGACAGCACAGAGATTAAATTGTGGCAGTAATTGCTTGTTGGGACTCTCAGCCTCTTCAATTTCCTCAAACCACTGTGACACGAGATCGTCCAGTCGAAGTCTGGTCGTATGGTTGAGGCGCTGCCAGTGGTTGGCGGCGTGAGCAGGACACGCTGTTCTTGTAGACCAACGCTTCCCGAGTGTCTCGACATGCTCAATACCTACGGCCCCCGATTGGGCCGGGCAGGACTCCATTACAAAGCATCGAAAAAAAAATGGACACTCAGAAAGTGCAGGGGGGGGGGGGCTTGTTCTGAAGTTCCCAACAAAGCCCCGCGGCCATCCTACTGTGGAGTACGAGTACAATGTAATATGGTAAACAAAAAATATTTGAAGTGCATTAGCATGGGTGTAAACCATGGGAGGCTTCAAAGGGATGAGGCTGGGGAGGGGAAACCCGTTTGCGCAGCAACAACACATTGATTCCTCCCCTGTTGTACCACAAACACACAGAGCATGTGCAAACAGAGTAACACCAAACTGAAAATACTCATCAACGGTGCGGCCTGACCAGCACCCACCAGCACCCACCGTCAAGCACGCACAATTTTGTAGGCAGGCAGGCGGCTAGGGAGGGTGGGGTGGACGAGGCAGCAAATATTATTATACCAATGGTCAGAGGAAGGAAGGAAGGCATCATACATGTTCGATGACAGCTGTTTGGTCATTTTGGTCGCATGCCACGGCAACACCAAAGCGCAGTATGCCACATTTCTGCTCTTGGCTGTTGTTGCATGTAATGCCAGCAGCATTTGCTATGGTGTCTGTGTGCTGCACATGGACATGATGATGTTGTGCAATGTTGTGCAAGGCATTTCTCTCGGCCTCATCCGCTTTTGTGCCAACTCTGTGCCACTTTTAGGGATTTTTTACAACTTTGCCCGGATGTGCAAACATATCCCCACATAGAAATCTGTGAGAAAAGGCCGTTTCAGAAATGTATGGGTTGGGGTGGTAGGTGCTCACATTTTTCGGATCTGAGCTGCCCATTTGACGATTCACACAAACATGCACTGCGCAGTTCCATCACATTTATTCTGAATCTTCGTCGGCATTTGAGTTGCCTTTTTCAGGCAGGGCAGGGTCCCCATTGGGGCAAACACTGCCCTGTTTGTGGAGAGGGACATATTTCTTCAATTTTTCCCAATTCTGCAGCCTGCGTTCCTTCACCGGCACCCACCCCATGTTCAGAGGCATGGCACGCTCGTCAAAATGTCGTGCACGTGGCTGCGAGCGGCAAGTGCGAGGCCTTTTTGCTGTGCTAGGGGACTTCTGACGAGGAACCTGCACCCAGGTTGCACCGCCAGAGGTGTGCACGGTGATTGTGGTGTGAATACACAATGGGTGGCGTTGTTCACTTTGCGGTAATCAATCCATCATAATGCACCATCAAACAACCATCGACGCGCAACACAAAAGGAGCCATTGCCCAAATTATGTGCAAATCATTTTGGCAGTGGGGCAGCCACCGTGGAAGCATAGTAGCTGGCACTTTGCATGCCAATTGCCGCCGAGTGCCTGCCACACACACAGACAGGGTATCTGTGAGGACAACAGCAGAATTAAAAAAAGGCACAAATTGCATTCTCAACAAGAGCTGAACGTCACCGGCTCGAGTGAGGCGCCTTGTGTAGAAACAATGGAAACTCAAAACACACACACACACACATGATGTAAGCGCAAACAAGAACAAAGCAAGAACACACACACACACACACACACACACACACACACAGAGAGAGAGAGAGAGAGAGAGAGACAATAGCCCTCAAAACCCACTGATTGCAGACAAGGTGGCCAATGCTCTCCCATAGGTGTCAGCACGTCCCTGCAGAGTTCCTACAGATGTCCGCTGGTGTCGAGTGCGAATACACTTGCGCAGTGTGCCACTGGGAGGGGAGGGGGCGTTGCGGGAAGGGCTGTGGGGTGACAAATCCCGACAAATCTTCACAATGTTCCTACGAAATTCGGAAGCTGGGTCATAATTGCACAGTGAATGTGTGTCCCAGAGCAGCCCTGCCATGCTCCATGTTTGCACGGAATGTATCACCACGAGTGTGCACCACCTCCCCTTGCATCTCTCTCGGTCTCGTTCAGAATTGTGCCAACTTTGTGCGTTTTAGGGATTTGCAGCCCTTGTTGCCTCATTTGTGCCCGCTGAGTGTCCCGTAGGGGGGGGGGGGGGTTGTGGGGTATATTCGGAAAGACCTTGAAAACGGCTATTTGGAACACGCTGGGTCTGCATGCTGTACTGACAACATGTTTAAGATTTTCCTCCATTTTGGACACTGCCTGTGTTGCTTGCTGCCTTTTTCTGTCAACAGGCAGCTATCATGTCTTCATACAAATTCACGCCACATGCTGTTGCTTCCCCCGATGCACCACAAAAGCCTTTGGAGCGCAAAAGAGCACGGAGAGGAGTCACCTTAGTGAACACCAAATGATTCATTGAGCCGTTGAACCAGTTTCACTGTCATGGTCCATGGAAGTAAGGGTATGCAGTCATGAAAAACGTATTTCTTGGCCGGGGATGGGGTAAATTTTTACAGGAACTACGTACGAACGGGTACAGCGTAAAGTTACTTAACAACTATGAAAAAATGGCGTAATTGCATGTGAGCAACTATGCATATGAGGAGCTTCGCCATCCACACAGCTGGGGCTGAATTACACATTGGTGATTCAGCAGGGCAAAGCAGCGCTTGGACAGGGGACACAGAATAGATCACAGCCAGCAGTCTCAAAGTTACGAACTTAAGGTTGTGGGGTGGGTGTTGACACCATTGTTGGAAAATGGCCGCCCCCCCCCATTGAGGTGATAACATCGGATGAGGGATTTGGGGGGGGGGGGGCAGTTGTGTTGTGCCTTCATGATGGTTGTGCCTCCGTTTTCCATGCATGCCCATGTTCGCATACGGTTACTGTAGCATCCCCTTGACTTGCGGGGGTGGGGGGACCGTTATTTGGCTACCATCCCCAGGGCTGGAGCGCCCTGGACCCGTCCATTCGCGTGCCCAGGAGGCATTGCCGTTTCCTTCCTGTCCACGGAGCGTACGGACCAAAGAGTATTTGGCGAAGAATGACAACCTGACGTCATTGGGAAGATTCCAGAGTGCGGGTTCCCATTCACGTACACTGCGATCCACCGTCTACCCAGGCCCCGCTGTTGAGAGACTGCTTTTCTATCCCAGACCTCGACTGTGAATATGCCACCTCTTGTCCCGTGTAGTGGGTCAGGGCTAGCGGGGGATGACGATTACGATGTACGACCTGTGCAGCCAAGAAATTGCGAGGTTTGAATATTCCACGAGGCCCACAAGCAGAGATCTCACCCCCTGCACCCGATGGTACCTTCCAGCCCTCATCCACCATCATGAACAAGAATCGCCATCGGTGCAAAACAACATTTTTTCGTGGCCTTGCAGCAGAGCGATGCATAACAACTGCAAAAATTTTGGCGCCCATGACAACTAATTGCGGTGGGAGCCAACTGACGGCGGTTGCAGGGTACCCAACAGCCGACTGCACGGTATTTGATAGCGTCCACACGGTAACGAGAAAGGTTAAGGACCCCTATGAAAGCAAGAAAAAAAAACCATGTGAGGCAAGCGGACTGTATCCCGTCACAGAATTTTGCATGATCACCGCCGCCGCCGCCTCCTCCTCCTCCTCCTCCTCCTCCTCCTCCTCCTCCTCCTCCTCCTCCTCCTCCTCCTCCTCTCCACGGTCAGTGGCACGGCAGGATTGCAGACTGCTGTTCCTGCCAATGCAATAGTACTGGGGGGTCTGCAGGCCCCATCAGCCATTGTTCAAGGCGGGGGGTGCCACCATGAAAACAAACACGTTGGTTCCGCGCTTGACCCTGCGCAGGCGAATGCGGTGCTTCGCCCGGCGCTGCGTGACAATGAGGTCACGGAGGTCCTCCACGAGCTCCCGGTTGATATTGAAGTATGAATGCTTCGTCTTGTGCACGTTGTTGGCGAGGAGGGTGGTGTCGATCACGTCCACGTCCAGCTGCCCAGAGGACAGTGAGGGGTCGTCCATTGCCTTGCCCAGGGACTTCTCCGCACCGAAGTTCTGCGGGTCGTTGAAGATTTGCGCCCACATCAGCGCCCCATCCTTCTTGTTCCCATAGATGGTGATGTGGTTGCACTTCTCCCGCAGAGAGTGGTAGCCGGTGCCCACAAAATCCCTCACAGGGTACTCGGAGTTCATGAGGGTGACGGAAACCAGGTGTGCCCTTGGCTGGCCGCCCGAGTGGTACTCCCGGGCATCAACATCAAGAAACAAATGCTTGGCCGCTTCATACACGGAGAACCAGGTCCGGGCCCCCATACTGTGTGTGAGGATGTGGAACCGCTTGAAGCCAACCTGAATCAGCAAGACAGAAGGAGGCGGCGGTTGCTTGGAGTGGGCCATGCATGAGGGCGGGAGATCCTTCGAGGTCTGTCGAATGGTGAAAGCACTGCACAAATCAGCGAGCGTCCTTATGGTGGGATGGTGCATGCCTTTGATAGTTTGTTGAGGAACAGCGGGCAGTGGGGTTTGGTTAATAAACACACACAACTGAACCATTCGCAATAGAGCTTCAGCATGACTTTTCTGTGAACGCCACACAACTACCACACTGATTGAGACCCGACTGAGACTGAAACCGGTTCACACGGTACGGTGCACCTTCAACCAAGCCTAGACAAAAAATGACCTGCAAACGAAACAATGCAAAGCAGCATGGCGAGCAAGAGAGGGAGCACCAAGCCTCATCTTTGCTATTCACTGAATAGCCTAAGGGTCACTTTGACCCAATTTACCCCAAGCCAAATCTCTACCAAGGACAAGAAGAATATTTGGGGCCCGAAGAAGCCCAAATCAAGCCTATAGCCTATTTCCTACTCTACAGTTTAGCTCGGTCCTACACCGCCCAAAAAAGCAACAAATGGCCCCTTAGAAAGCTCAAAGTTGTCTTGGGATGGAAAAAAAAAGGCGGGGATATGACAATCTTGAACCATATGCGGGCGGATTTTTCACCCCATGAGGGGGTCAGGTTGTCAAAAAAAGATGATATCATGAAATAATCGTCTCGCCTAGGCTCGCCTCGCCTCACCTCATGGCACCTCGCCTCGCGTTGGCCCACGTCGCCTCACCTCATGCCACCTCGCCTCGCCTCGCAGCGCTTCGCCTCACCTCGCCTTGGCCTCACCTCATCTCACCTCTAGATGTGGAGCGATGTGCTGGCTTAACTCTGCTTTGGCCGGCTACTGAGCGGCGATGCTCTGCTTTGCAACTGCTATGTCCCGCAGCTGTGCAACAATGTGCTGCCTTGTAGCTGCTTCTTCTTGCAGCGGTGCAGTGTTGTACCTGCCTTGCATCCTCCTCCCCCCTGTCTGATGCACAGCACATGCATGGCAAGCGAACTGGCTGGTGGGAGGTGGCGTGATATTTTGTTTGCTGTGTTTGCACAGGCCCTTACCGAGGGGGGGCAGGCGAGGTGTGCGCAAGGGGAGGGGGGGTAGGCTCCCTATGAATGTGGGGCAGTCTATAGATTACATCGCCCCATACAGTGACCAATCCAAATCTCGGATTGTTCCTAGTGCTCTTGCTCTTTGTGTTTCGCTCTTTGACAGTAGTGCCCAGTATTTCTTTTGGGGCTACAGTTGGATCCATCCCCAGCCCTTCTCCCGCTCGAATGTATCGCCAATGGTGCACTGCCCTGCAGACAATCCAACCGCTGTCGGGGCCCAAAACAAGCTGGACTGTGGAGCAGATGAACACGGTGTCCCAGTCTCTTGGGCCCGTGTTACTTCGTCGCATTTGTGTGCATCGCACACTCGCCTCGGGCTGTGACAGAAGGAGGACATAACGTTACGTAGTAGTGAGAGGTATTGCAAGGACCGCACGTGTACGCAGTCATGCAACTTGGCTGTTCGCCATAGCATTGGCTGGCTGCACGGTGCACGCAACCCCCAGGACGTAACGCCCAACCCAGGCGACCCAAAACCCCATATTCACCTGGCGTCACAGCGTGTGTTGGCAGGAGTGAAGCGACAAACGAGAAGAGCAAGAGGACAACGAACGAGAAGAATACGAGATTCAGATTTCCAGATCGGTCACTGTCTGGAGCCCAATAATCCATCAACTGGATGTAATGTTGTGCAGGAGCTTACTTCCCTACAACCCCTAGGACCAGAATCGCACAACCCCCGCGATCCCGCCACCGATCCAGAACGAAATTGTACCGGAATATGTGCTTCATTGGCATCGGTGCACACAGTACAAGCAGTTTCATGGAGGCTCTGGGCCTCGTGGTGGCTGTCCGTAGGGTGTGCCTGCAGAACCTGGCAGTTGCTGCCAACGGGAGGGGGGGGGGGGGGTAAGGGGGGTAGGGGTACCCACAGAAATCAAAGGTGGCACAGCCCGTCTGCATGCTTTAGGGGCTCTTAAAGCACTGTGTAGCACGCCCACAGCAGATTGAGGGAGTGACTAAGGGCAAAGCACAGGACAATTGATTGAGGGTACCAGGCCCGATCACGTGCCGGATGTGCGACTGCACCACTGGTCATCCCTGAAACGGAGCGCTCCCCCTCCTAAATGGAACCGATGATGTCATCAGCGGCATGAGCAATGAAATTCCATTGCATCACTGCCAACAGAACCGCTGTCAGTCAGCATCGGCCTCAGCGTACCGTGGGGCATCGTCGTTGAGTACCCTTCCCGCCGCCCAAGAGACGGGGTTTAGATTGGCCCCCCGGGATTTTTGCTGACTCACCCACCAACCCACATCAGAAAACTTTTCCTCAGGAAGGAAAAAAGAAATTTATCAAAGGGACCCGAACTTGTAGGTCGATTTTAGGAACACAAACTTTTTGTTTGCCTCTGACCCACCCACCCACCACGGCAGAGTATCAACCAGCCACTAAGCAAAGGCCTGGGTTTGGCACCGACGGCTGGAAATATCCCCCAGTCGTGCGCTAGCGCGTCGGCGAGTGGTCCTCAAGGAAATAGGACTCACACCCCTCTGCAACTCTGCAACTGCCTTCGGCCTTACGCCGCCCTTGAGGGTTGTGCTCCAGACAAAAGGAGCATCAAGTGACGTGGCTCCTTAAGGCGATGTGCACCAGCCGTTCGGACGGGGAAGATCGTCCTTATTCGCCGGCCCCACCACGGGATCTTTGTGCACTGGCAGCATCTCGACCCTCGACCCCCAGCAGCCCAACCTGAATCAGCATCGCCACAAGTTCGGTAAAACTCTGCGCGACCTCCGGGCTTGATGCGGCCTTCCGGGCCTTGTAATATGTCAGGATCTGGCCGGAGGGCCAACTAAAAAGCAACGGTTTCACCTGCGGTGGAAAGTCTCCAAGGGCCAGAAACTGGCTGAACACGCCCGTACCATATTGGCAGGCGTTGTTGAAGCCGGGCAAGAACAGCAGCACTTCGAACGGCATGTCCGCGTTCCATCGCCAATTGTGGATGACCAGCTTCTTGTCATTCGCGTCCTGTTCGACGCCTTCGTCCGATACAATGGCCCCCTTCTTGGGCCCTGCCTCCTCAACACTGATCTGCACCGCAGCCCCCTCCTGCGCCGGGTGAAAGCCCTCCACCATCAGCCCCAGCTGCGGATCCGCGGCCACCACTACGCTGGTGGGCATTTCTTGCCCCGCGAGGTGCTGGATCTGGTCAATAAACACACCAAACCATGTGTCTGAGCGGTGCTGCACACGCCGGGGGCCGGGGAACATGTCGGGGTCGCTGTAGTACACCTCGCACTCCGCGCGGGTCATGATGGGCGTGATCAGCTCCGCGATGGGGAAGTGCTTGTAGAAGATCCCGGATGTGCAGGCAGTGACCCCGGCCAAGCCAAACGTCAACTCTCTGTGCTCCGGATTCATCGCCATTTTGCCCCAGTCCTCTTCGGCGCGGCACTGCACAACAGAATATCAAAAAATGCAGCACACTGCTATCACAGTCCATAATCACCACGCTCGACTACTGCAACCCGATCAGGAGTCACATCATCAAATAGGCCCGGATACAAGCACCATAGTCAGCCGTGATAGCTGTCACAGTCAAATGCTGACAATCAGCGCTTGTTTGCGTTGAAAAGCGTTGATAGCCTCCCCTTTTCAGCGAAAGGACAGCGAAAGAGGGTGAGAGAGGGGGCTGGTCGGAAAAAAATAAACATAATGGTAGATTATGAGGGCCCCCGAAGTGCCCATGCTTCGATCTCTCACATTTAACAGGGGCCACGTGACTTCAGCATCACCAACTTCCATTGTTTTGTTGGTCAATGGTCAAGACCGCTCAGCTGTTTGTGCAGGGTCGCTGAGGGTTCTGTTTTGTTGAGGGTTGTTGCAGAGTATGCACATAATGGTGGGGTTTTTAGGTGGAGTTTTTAGGTGGGGCGTGGTAGAGACATTGTGAGGGGTTGAGTGCTGTTGAAGTCTGTTGCAGTGATGGATATGAGTGGGGGGGGGGGGGGGCAGCCCCCCCCCCCCCCCCCCCCCAGATGACGAAATGACGATTACGAAATGCCAGCCGACTTGCTCTGTACTGCCTGCTGCTGGAGTGCGCCCAATCCGAAAAATTCAGGGAAACTGGTGGGCACCTTCTACTGCCCTGTTTTTTTCCTGGGCCGCATGCAGACCTACGACACCAGAAATTAGAACACAATAAACAACACACTTTCATTTACTACAGCCACGTTTCACAGAAGCAAGCCCAAAGGGGCACAACATTTTGGCTTCCTGAAGGCAACAAGGAGATAAAAACAGTATATGACAAAGAGACTCACTTGATGTCCATGACCATGTGACTGTGAGACAGCACAGAGCTGGCAAACGAATACCCTGTAGCAAGGAGGGCGAAGACCTGCAAAGACCTGAGTGCCCAGAGGTGATGACAATGCTGAGGAAGGAGTGCATAACCTGGGCAACCCTGATCATGGCACATTCATCGGATGTTGGCAGCGGCATTACATGCAACTACATACCTGCACAGCAAGCAGTGCAATTTCGTAATTGTCATTTCGTCATCTCAGGGGTCCTCAGCCCCCCCACCCCCAACCCCCACCAAAATAATTCGGTCAATATCATATTCATCCCTGGTCTGTTGAAGGTTGTTCAGCGATGTCGAGAGTTGCATGCACAGCAGCACAAGTAATGCTGGTTTGGATGAGTTGCATCGAACCATGAGCCATGAGCAGGCGTGTGCTAGAAACAGGGCAGGCAGGGGCAGAGGGGGAGGGGTTTGGACCTAGGGGCTGCAGGGTTCTGAGGGGGGTTGTGACAACAGCAGAGATTTTCCAATGGGAAGGCGGTGGATTCCGGGATCACAATCCACAGAAGAGACATGCAATGCAGAGTTGAATTGTCACAGAAACAAACGTAACTGCAATGCCACAAACAAACAGTCGCATGCACCTGCAGTGCAAAGCATCTTACAGTCAGAGCTGGTCAGGTTTGCTTGGGGGTTCACTACATTCTGACTTGTGGACAACTGGGGAGGCTGGTTGAAACCTCGGGAAGGGCAGGGTCCATAATGGCTGGCTGGTTGCAGTGCCCAGAACGACGTTTTTTGTGTGCTTGTTGGTTGAGGTCATTTGTTGGTGGTGCTGCAATTTTGTCGGCGTGAATGGAATGTCTGTCTCACTGCTCACAATCGTAGCCTTCTGCCACGTCCATTTTTCTGGCGCGAAAACAAAGCGTTCCCCTTGAAGATTGCAGCCGCCAAGCAGGCGCAGT
Organism: Eutreptiella sp. 'Long Island Sound 2002'; assembly: GCA_964036045.1. Lineage (NCBI taxonomy): Eukaryota > Euglenozoa > Euglenophyceae > Eutreptiales > Eutreptiaceae > Eutreptiella > Eutreptiella sp. 'Long Island Sound 2002'. The sequence goes on from OZ038390.1 coordinate 42,146,762, forward strand.
GTAGCAGAGCTGCATTAAGTGTGATCCTGGGGGTCCAAGTTGAGAAGATTAGTCCGAGATTTTTGGACCTCCATCTGCCCCTCCCCAGCAAGCAGTTCCTAGTAAATGGTACTGCTCTCCCCAATTCACACATGCAGAGCACATACAGTTTCATACAGTGCATACAGACGTGCAAAGCTTACTACCCAGAAATATCATTCCAATTCTAAAAACATTCAATAGCAAAATACCCAACCGGTTGTGTGGAGCCCTGTTAGCGTCAATGTAAAACATATAGGTCGACAAGGGGCGTGAAAAATGAGATTGAGCAAGGTGTTAGATCGGCATAGTCCAAGCCATGAGGACGTTGTATTAGATGGGTGACGTAAATATTCACACCCTTGCATACTATTCTCAGCAAAGCTTTTTCTCTTCATGCAACAGTGTGAATCGGTGTTGATGATGTCGACGTTCTTTTCATTGCTACTTTTAGTGGTTCTGCAGTTGGTTTTGTTGTCACCATCCACCAAATGCGTGGTGGAGAGGGCCCAAGTCAAGTTGCTGCCAAAGGCACAAGCGTCGGTGTATTTTTGGCATAAGTACAGGTACACAGGCCATAAAAAAAAAAATAGCGACAAAACGGCACTTGGACACTTTTAGGAGGTTTTCCAGGCTTGGTTTTGGATGCAACAACAAAGAGCAACAAAACCGCATGTTGGACACTGTTGGTAGCCTTTTGGTGACGCTAAATTTTCGATGTTACAACCAATGAGAAAAGCACATGGCTCTTTTGGGTACTTTTGGTAGGTTTCTCAGGCTACATTTCGGATGACACTGAATTCACTTTGAGATTCAAGGCATCAGATTTGCCATATAAAACGGAAATCTGGTATTTCGAATTGAAACCCTACCAGTTTCTGCACCACATACCAGTTGTTATACCACATAACAGTTTTCAGAAATTTGTTCCGAAGATGTTGGTCGGCAACTAGAATAGAATCTCTTCTTAATGTTGAAATTAATGTTGTCCAAGATGCTTCGCAATCGGATGTCTCCTACTTCAACCTTGTACCCTTGTTTGCTTTCGGAGGGAATGAACGCACGGGGGCCTTGGACCTTGATCCTTTTCATATGTGGATCTAGAGTAGCAAAACCTTTGATACTGTGATATTAAGTGCAAAAAACCTTGATTTTAGTGACCTTATAACTCTTAATAATCAGCGCTCACGTTCCGAAGGCAGCACGTAGCTCTCCGGAACCTTTGTGTGCTTGGTTTGGCCTGCACAGGTCGATGTTTCAAGATTTTAGTTGTTCAAAATCCGTTAATTGGGGGCAAAATCAACTGCCCAATGATGTCCACTTCACTGCCAGCTTCACATTCAATAATGTCCAAACCGTGAAGTTTCGAAGGTGCTGCCCACCGCTGAGGTGGGGTTTGTAATACAGAACCAGGAGGGCGCGCCCCCGTGTCGGTGCACACAGCACACGGGGGCATACTTCAGAAAGGCTGATTGCTTATCATGCAATACAACTGGTGTGCAGTGCCATATCCTTTGTGGGACCTGCTTGTTCGTCAACATCGAGTGGGAGGAGAGAGGTTGGACTTTGGGGGGGCGGGGGGGTCCTTCCAATTCTTTCCATTAAGCGCAAGCGGAAGGGCCATGAAGCAACTTCACGAAATCCTCAGCCTCGGCCGTGCCAGGAGCTCCTACCAACACCCACTCAGAAAGCCACCTGCACAACTCCAATGCGGACGTTTGTGAAGGTGAAGTTGGTCCCCTGCTCTGCACTTGTGAAGGGACCGATGGGGACACCGTAGCGAAAAACACCATACAAGTGCTCTCCATTGACGTCACTGTCAGTCCAGTGCCCCAGGCCATGAGGTTTGCCCTCCTGGTCGACATCTCCAGTGTATTCCACCATCACCTTCTTGCGTAGAGGCCCAGATCTATCAGAAACAGAAAACAAAGGGACTCCACCCAGACGAAGAAGCTGGCACTCTGGCACTCACGACCAAGGGGGGTCCGAAGCGGTCCTGGTGCGAACCAACCCCCAAGGTTCAACAGGGGCTGGAAGGTGGGTCCGGGAAGGCTGGGGGCTGGGGCCTGGTATTTACGTTTAAGGGCACATGCCCCCCAGTTCAATTCCAAGCATGCAACCATGAAACAGTGGCATGCACCCCAGCTAGGCAGGCCTCTTGTATAGCAAAATGGTCCCTCCCAAAGGAAACGCGGGAGGGCAACAGAACCAGTGATTGATCTGCAGGAGTTTCTTGATGTTTGGTTGGGCTTTCTTAGAACATCAAATTTTTATAGCACTCTCAAGGTTGCAACCCTCCTTGTTAGCACCAGCATACCTTATTATAAAGGGCCACCACGCTGGTATCAAGCTCTTTGGGGGAATTAGGCAACATGGCCACCACACCCAATTGAAGGAGTGAATCTAGCATGGGACGGACAACCAGCTGAGACTCCCTCGGCAGCAACTAGAACTCTAACAGAACTTCCGGCGGCTCAAACTAGTCAAGCAAACGCGCAACTACCCCCCCCCCCCTACACACAGTGTTCACCTAACAAAAAGGCCACCCGTGACAGATAGAAACGAGTGCATAGTTCACACAGAGCAAGAAGACATATCATCATCAACTTGAGACAATGTCCACATACTTGCCCAAAAAGAAGATTCGCGTGACTGATTCGAGCACAGACTTGGGGGATATGACAAGCCTTGCACGGTGCAAGGCCTCCACCACTCTAGCTGTGACATCACGTAGCTCACACTCGGTCTACACGGAGATGGGGTTGTGGGCATCACTGCCCAGGAGGGGAACTACCACCAAAACCCCCCTATAGCGACCCTTGACCCCCCACCCGCTCCGGCTGAAGCGGAGCCCCTCCACCCTTCCCAACGACTACCAACCGAAACCAACGCATTTTCGGGGGGGCGCAAAATCTGTGCCTCAACGGGCTTGGGGGCTGTTCGCCGCCCCGCCCCTCCTTTGGTGGGCAATTACCGAGGTCACCCCCCCCCCCCCTCCCCCCGAGAGGGGTCGAGACCGAGGAGCTAGGTCGCCGGCCACCGCCCAAAAGCGGAGAACCAGCCTCATTGTCCAAGGTAAGCAACGACGAAGAAGAGGAGCTGATTGATGTCGAGTCAGAGTCCAACCTATATCCAGCAGGCGCGCCAGTCCTTGTCACCACAACGAACCCACCGCCTGAGCAATGAGTTCCTCTGGTAGAAACAAATCCTAGCACAAACATAGAAGAAGCCCAAACAAGAGCACTAGATTGCTTCACACGGTCCCCACTGACACCATCCACGTAAGCACCACCAAGCACTCAAACACCCAAGCACCAAAGGCCCCACCAAGTCTAGGTCCGTAAACCGCAACGTGCACTCTAGCGCCGTTTGTAGACGGTGCCATGGGCACCACTAGACAAAGAATGGGACATGCAGTTGGTGGTGGTAGCACGCTACAGCACCACCGTAGTAGAATGGCTGCCAACAGGTGGCACGCCCAAATTGTCCCTTCCAGCAAGCGAGCCGGCACCTCTTTGAGGCTAGCCTGGCCTTGGTCAACGAAAGGTTGGATAGCATCCAGCTCCGCATCAATTGCATGCTACTGCAAGAAACCCGCCCATCCTGCTGACCATTCCACCAGCGGCCGATGCACTTGTGAGGTTCCTCCAACGTTGGTGGACACAAAGGACACGGAAAAGTTGGACTAAACATCATAGGGGGCCACGGACGCCGCCTCTCCCACTTGCCACCACATGGCGTAGCTCGGGCCGCCCAGGGGCCACGACCACCCGTTCTTCTGCCTTGCAAGCGGCAAAGCACAAGTGGGCAAGGGCTCAGGGATTGAAGTAGGGCCGGCCGGGAGTGGCGCGGCCCGACTTGGCCGAACGCCAACCTTGGCATGGGCATTCGCCCGTAGCAGCGTTCGTGTAGGAGACCCGGTGGCGCTAGCCATGCGTAGTTGGGCACCCCACACCATGGGCCGCTACCAATCATCACTCTTCACCTTGGCAAATTTCCGGGAGAGCAGCTCCTTGCTTGGGCGTCGAGCCGAGTGCCTCTCGGTCTACTTGGCAGCGCGTGTGGTGGCTGTGCCGTTGCACTGGTCTGTGGTGTAGGGGTGCCAACCACAAGCGCCCAATGGGACAAACAGTGGCCGGAGGAGAAGCAATTGCATACACGCACCCACTTCAGCAAGGCCGCTAGGGTCTTGCCATCCCGAGCTACTGAGAGCTGCGCATCATAACCACCTCAAACACTGGAAGTGCGAATGCCGCAATGGCACCCCCGTCATGTTGCGGTCTTTGCGCCGCTCACAGTCCTTGGTAGCTGGGCCCGTCTCCGGAACACAACAACTTTTGGTGGTGTGCCAGTGCTATACCCCCCCTCCCCCATGTGGCGGATGTGATTCCTTTATATGTAACCCCCCCCCCCCCCCCCCCCGAGCTGCGTGCACGGCGTTCCAAGACATTGCATCCAAAGGGTTGGACGCTTGAGAAGAAGATAGGGAACCTGGGTCCTCGAATTTTTCCGAGTAGGCTCGCTATGATTTGACGATTGTCATGCAAACTCTATACGCCGAGCGGTCGCCCGGGTCACCCACATGAGGTTGTTGTCCCGCCGGTCTTGTTCTCCGCATATGCCTCAATGGCATTATTGCATCCCCCCATCCATGAAGCGAGTTGCGGCCGCTTGAGGAAATTTTGCAACCGCGCGATGGAGATGTCTGAGAGCATCTTGGCGTCCTCCGAGCCCAATGCATCAAGTCGCGCCTACATGTGGGCAATGGCCACCTGCTGTTGCTTTAGCAAATATGGCAGATCATCTGCAGACATTGACGACATGTCGGCAGATGCCAAGTCGCCATTGATGCGCACCCCTCGTACCCGCTCCCACTGTCTCCGTGCCCCGTACCGCCCCCCGGTACCGGTCCTATCTCTGCTCGTCACACCCTCTCACCATCACCGGACATGAACCTTGTTAGTCGCGCTTCCGCCGGCTCGGCCATCTCCTGGACCTCGTCGGACCCCGTCCTCTCATTCGTTCCTTCACAAGTCCTCCACAAACCGGCGCACCAACGCTGGAACTTCAGCACTGTGACCACTTGGGGCCACATACTCCCCCAATGGGGCAACGGCCCAGTCGTGAGTTCCTCGCCCTTGTTCCCCCGGCACGTCCGACTACCCGGCAGGTTGACCACCAGCAGGATGCCTCCATCTAGGATTCTCCAGTGACCCCCTGCCGCCCGCGCTGCCGTCCGCCACCGCTCCCGATGACAGGGGCAACGAAATCTCATCGTCACGGGGGGGCCGTCTCCTCGCTTTTGTACGCGACCCCCCCCCCCCCCGTAGAAGTTGGCCGAAGGCCCCTTGGGGGGGGGGGGGGGGGGGGGGGGGCATTGGAGGGGGGGTTCAGGGAGGGGCGATGGGGGGGGGGGGTTCAGGGAGGGGCGATGGGGGGGGGGGTCGGGAGGGTCGGTTGGGGGGGGCGGTCCAGGTGGGGCAATTTGGGGTAGTGGGGGGGGGGGGCATAGGCACCCGTTACCTCCCCTTGCCCTCCCTCAGGGGTGAGAGCTAGGGCTAGGGTTAGGGGTAGGGTTAGGGTCACCGAGCTGGTGGAACCAGTCTTGGTTTTATAACCCTTTTTAGTGTCTAGGGTGGACCTACCAGGTTTAGCAGCAGCAGCAAGCAGCAAGCAAGCAGCAAGCAAGCAGCAGCACGCGCGAAATGGGGAAAAATCAGAACTCTGCCGTGGTGCTTCAGATTCCGGTGAAATTTTGGTGGATGATACCTATGGGTGTGAAGTACAAGCACACAAGGTTTGAGCAAGAAACTCAACGGTGGCGGCCGGGAACGGGATTCGCAAGTGGCGGACCTTAGTTTCAAAAACTGCAGTTTAGGGCGAAATACAGCCATTTTTGGGCCAAAAAAGCCCGGGAACACATTCACAAAGGCAAAATGAAGGGAAACGGTGGGTACCCTTCACCTGCGGCTTGACTTCCCCGTGTCAACGAGCTCTTTGCGGCCCTCTAACTCCACGATATGTCCCGGAAACGGCCCAAAAAGGCCCCCAGAAGCTCCAAATGCCGACAGCCACAAACCAAGAACAGGCCATATCTTGGGCTACATGGCTCCAAATGCGATTCCGAGGGCACCTACTCCACCCGCAACCCCGCACTTTATGTGGTTTCCACCCCTCATAATTGCCCAAACGGACGCCTAGACCCCAATGCCTAGGCCCACTAGGCTGCGGCAAGCTGCAAGCTCAAGCCCAAACAGGTGGATGCCGAAATGGGTCAACAGGGTCCAGTAGGGGCAAAAAGATGACTTTTCTCAAAAATGATCCTAGACCATGTGCGACGCTAAAACAAGTGTTTTTGGACCGTTTTGAGCTTGCGGTGGCCCATTTTGGTCCTCCGAAAATCCCAAAATGCCTTGAAAATGGGCTGTTTTGGGACCAAAAATGGGTCAAAAATGGGTCCAAAACGCATTTTTCGAAACCTCATCCAAGACCATTTGGGGTGCACAAGTGGGTGAAATGAGCCCATTTTGAGCCCATTTTGGGGCATTTTGGCCCCTCAGAAGTCCAAAAAGCCTTGAAAGTGGGCCCCGTGGTGATGGGGTTCACTTGCAAGCTGATTTCACTTTGTCAAAAGAGCCATCAATGCGTGAATCATTCTTCATGTCCCTCACCAGTCATAGCTGATGTTCCCTCCCCCACCAGCTCGGTCCCAATATTCAGTCTTGATTAGGGTTAGGGTCACCGAGCTGGTGGAACCAGTCTTGGTTTTATAACCCTTTTTAGTTGAGTGAAATTTTGGTGGATGATACCTATGGGTGTGAAGTAGAGTCACATAAAGTTTGAGCAAGAAACTCGACGGTGGTGGCCGGGAACGGGATTCGCAAGTGGCAGACCTTAGTTTCAAAAACTGCAGTTTAGGGCCAAACAACCATTTTTGGGCCAAAAAAGCCCTGGAACCCATTCAAAACGGCCAAACGAAGGGAAACGGTGGCTACACTCCATGTGCCGCTTGACTTCCCCGTGTCAACAAGCTCTTTGCGGCCCTCTAAATCCATGATATGTCCAGGAAACGGCCCAAAAAGGCCCCCGGAAGCTCCAAATGCCGACAGCCACAAACCAAGAACAGGCCATATCTTTGGCTACATGGCTCGAAATGCGATTCCGAGGGCACCTACTCCACCCGCAACCCCCCACTTTTTGTGGTTTCCGCCCCTGAGAATTGCCCAAACGGACGCCTAGACCCCAATACCTAGGCCCACTAGGCTGCGGCAAGCTGCAAGCTCAAGCCCAAACAGGTGGGTGCCCAAATGGGTCAACGGGGTCCAGTAGGGGCAAAAAGATGACTTTTCTCAAAAATGATCCTAGACCATGTGCGACGCTAAAACAAGTGTTTTTGGACCGTTTTGAGCTTGTGGTGGCCCATTTTGGTCCTCCGAAAATCCCAAAATCCCTTGAAAATGGGCTGTTTTGGGACCAAAAATGGGTGAAGAATGGGTCCAAAACGCATTTTACCAAACCTCATCCTCGACCATTTGGGGTGCACAAACGGGTGAAATGACCCCATTTTGAGCCCATTTTGGGGGCATTTTGGCCCCCCAGAAGTCCAAAAAGCCTTGAAAGTGGGCCTCGTGGTGATGGGGTTCACTTGCAAGCTGATTCCACTTTGTCAAGAGCCATCAATGTGTGAATCATTCTTGATGCCCCTCACCAGTCATAGCTGATGTTCCCTCCCCCACCAGCTCGGTCCCAATATTCAGTCTTGATTAGGGTCACCGAGCTGGTGGAACCAGTCTTGGTTTTATAACCCTTTTTAGGGTCTAGGGTGGACCTACCAGGTTTAGCAGCAAGCAAGCAGCAAGCAGCAAGCAAGCAGCACGCGCGAAATGGGGAAAAATCAGAAATCCGTCGTGGTGCTTTGGATTCGGCTGAAATTTTGGTGGATGATACCTATGGGTGTGAGGGACAACCACACAAAGTATGAGCCAGAAACTCAACGGTGGCGGCCGGGAACGGGTGTCGCAAGTGGCGGACCTCCAATTTCAAAACTGCAATTTAGGGCCAAAAACAGGCATTTTTGGGCCAAAACAGCCCTAGAACCCATTCAAAACAGCCAAACAAAGGGAAAGTGTGGGTACACTCCATGTGTGGCTTGACTTTCCTGTGTCAACGAGCCCTTTGCGGCCCTCTAACTCCACCATTTGTCCCAGAAATGGCCCAAAAAGGCTCCCAGAAGCCCCAAATTTTGGTGCAGATTGGCTGGCGACAGCCACAAACCAAGAACAGGCCATATCTTTGGCTACATGGCTCAAAACGCGATTCCGAGGGCACCTACTCCACCCGCAACCCCCCACCTTTTGTGGTTTCCGCCCCTCAAAATTGCCCAAATGGACGCCTAGACCCCCGTACCCAAGCCCACTAGGCTGCGGCAAGCTGCAAGCTCAAGCCCAAACAGGTGGGTGCCCAAATGGGTCAATATGGTTCAATAGGGGCAGAAAAATGACTTTTCTCAAAAATGATCCTAGACCATGTGTGATGCTAAAACAAGTGTTTTTGGACTGTTTTGAGCTTGTGGTGGCCCATTTTGGTCCTCCAAAAATCCCAAAATCCCTTGAAAATGGACTGTTTTAGGACCAAAAATGGGTCAAAAATGGGTCAAAACGCATTTTTCCAAAACTCATCCTAGACCATTTGGGGTGCACAAACGGGTGAAATGAGCCCATTTTGAGCCCATTTTGGGGCATTTTGGCCCCTCACAAGTCCACAAAAGCCTTGAAAGTGGGCCTTGTGGTGAAGGGGATCACTCATTGGTGTCCCTCACCATTCATATCTAATGTTCCCTCCCCCACCAGCTCGGTCTCAATATTCAGTCTTGATTAGGGTTAGGAGCATGCTGAGGGTTGGGGTGGGTGTTAGAGTCAAGGTTGGGTTCAAGTATAGCGTTGGGGTGCTCCACCGCCTGGGCGGGGAGGGATGCTATGTTGGCAAGGGGAATGAAAAAATTTTCGGGCGCCTTCGGCGCCACCATATGTATGGCCGGTAGCTATTGACCCTTGGTAACTAAGTGGGCCCGGAGGGCAGGGAGGGGGGGGGGGGAGGGGGGGGAGTCGCGTACCCAAACCGAGGAGACGGCCCACCTGTGCTCGTCGTAGTCTCGTCCTTATGCTGACACCGGCCATATGCTTGGAGCGGGGGATGCCACTCCCCTAGGTGCCGGGGAGCCAAGGTCGGCGCATCCTCTGGGTAGGCTGTCAGCTACTCCTCGAAACAGGAATACATCTGTCTTGGGGTGTGCCAGTACCCCGGCCTGTGGATGCGCCATTCCATCTTCCCCGGGCCGTCCGCTCTCCTCGACCCGTGCCGCTCCCAATGATAGAGGGAGGGCCACTTGGTGCCCGTGTGTGCTTTTTCGCGCCGCGACCTCTGCATACCCATCAGCCCAAGCATTCCCGTGCCGCCCACGTTTATGGTCCTCGTCATTGTCTGGAGCCTCCACGTGGCCCTGCAGCCACCAATGAACCTCCTCACATGGAGTTACACTCCACTATATTGCTTTCCGGAGAGGATCTCGTTGTCGATACTGGCACCCCACCACCAAGGGCTCCGCCGCCTGGGCGTCATATACCACCTCCCCTGCCCGTGCTTTGAGGTCCCTGAGGCATCCCTCGATCCAACGTCCGAGAGCCAAGGCCAGTAGCTCCGCCATAGTATTGTCCATCTCCGGTGGCAGGGGTACCGCCACCCCCCACCAGGTGTCATCCATCTGTTCCGTGGAGGATCGGTTGGCGAAGCTTCTCGAAGAGATCCAGGAAGAAGTGGCAAGCGTGATGGCGGACCTCAGACGCGGCGGGCCCAGGGAGGCCTTGTCGCTACCATGGGCGGAGTGGACCCACCAAGCACCCGGGGCACAAGTGATGGTGTATACAGATGCGAGCCACCGGGAGACGGTGCGGGGTGCGGGCACAGGAGCCGGAGTGGTTGTGCATACCTGCACATGCCCCACGCCGCGGAGTCACTGCGTAGCACATTCATGATTCGTAGTTGCGTGTGCACTGCCGACGTGTGTGCCACGGTGCGCGTGTGCCTGACCTGCAGCGCCTTGTCCAACATATGCCATAGCGTGGAAGAGCCTGGCCGTACACGCAAGTGAAGATGTTTCCACCATATCCTGCCCGCCGGGGCCGCCATCTTGTACACGTCCCTTTCTGACTCAGCGGCGAGCCTTGGAACACCCCAATTTTGAACCTCCATGCCCGTGACACTCCCGCCGCTGTGCTGGAGATTACCCGCACTTGCTGCAGGTATCTCTGGTACCACCTCCTTGCCAGGGTTGCACCCCTTTGCGTCTCAGGAGGTATGCCACCCCCGACAGGTCCACCGTGCCAGAGGCATTGGACCTGTCCCGTTTGTAGTACATCGCTCAGCCGGTGGTCTCTCGGGCCCCGTCCAGGATCATCGCCATGAGGCGGCCCGCTTCTCCTGCTGAGTGTCCCGCCTGGTACACCCACTAGGACGACGCGACCCAGGAGTCCGTCTCACGCAGGATCAGTGCCCCCATGATCTTGGCCACCTCCTCCTCCAACGCTATCGGGCGCGTGTCATCCTCGGTGTACACCTTGAGCCGTTTGCGCAGCGGAAAGTGCACCACGAACCGCAAGACCATCTCAATATATGGCTTGCGCCCTGCTGCCGCTATGGCATCCCGCAGGACTGCCAAGGACAGAGCCCGCAGCTTCTTCCGGCCCCGCACCACCTGCTGCAGCTCCCCCATGGTGTAGTCTAGCCCGGAGGGGCCCGCCCCCGCGTCCGGGAAGAACCCTCCCGGCGGGCCCTGCTTGGCTTCCATCTGCCGCGGCAGCTCCCGCAGCTCCCGCAGCAGGTCAACCCCAAAACATTCCCGGCCCCGCCCCTCCACCGGACACGTCTCCGGGCATGTTCTCGGTCCACTGTCCGCGCGTTCTGACCTGCCTCTCGATCAAACCCCTCGGGCCACCCATTGGCGCTTGCGTGCCATGACGGTGGTCCACACATCATTGTGCACCTAGATGTCCGCTGTCCCCACCCGGGGCCCCACCGCTTCACATAGGATCTGCAACGTCCGCTCCACCCTTTCGTGGAGGGGGAGATCCGGGTGAGGTTCCCACGTGGAGGACCATGTCTCATGGTCTCTAGCAAACCGCTCCCATTGCTGCTCCGGCACTTGCACTTGCCTAGGCCACCCGGGGAAGGACCCCCCGCCGCGCCGGGTGTGCCCCCCCCCCCCCCCCCCAAAGGAGACCTCTACCGGCATACGCCCCACCAATCGACATTCCCTCACGAGCAGGCCATCCGGGACCAGCACAAAGTCTATCATGGAGTGTTGCCCCGCATGCGCTCCCGCTCCCCACCACGCCCACGCCCACCAAGGCGGTTGAACTTGATACCCCCACTCCTTGATCACCCGGCTGAGCTGTGGGTCTCGTAGGGCATCCTTGTTAAAGTCCCCCAAGACAACCATAGGCAGGGCGGAAGACGTGACGATGTCGGTCCACCAGTGGTATGCCGCTGGGCCCGCAGCTGCCGCCCAGGCATACACCAGCACCAGCCGCAAGCGATCAACCTCCCCTGACTGTACCACCACCACGAACTCGGTATCGATGGCCCCCTCAGGGCGCAAGGTCAACTCCGCCTCTTCCGGCACTAGCACAGCCTTCCCCTCCACGTCCATGGCACCCGATTCCAACGCCGTGTATGAGGGGGGCAAACTGCCACCCTTGCCGGCGTGAGTGTGTTTGTGTCACGCCGAGGACATCTAGGCGCTGCCGCCACATACTCGCCTCCACTTCCGCCCTCTTCCGGGCCCAACCCCACACATTGAGTACCCCTAGTCGAAGGGGAAACCCGTGCCGTGGTGCCTTTACTGTCGGTCACCTCTTGGTCGCTGTCCCAATCTTCCGATCCCAAGGCTAAGGAGGACGAGCTGTCCGCCTGGCCCTCATCTTCCTCCTTGGACGACGCACTCTGCTGGTCAGCTAGCATGGCCACCGGCTCCCCAGGGCGGAGTACATCTCCCACCGCCAGCAACAGCTTGTGGACCAGAGTGGCGGCCGTGCCCCCCCCTCCCCCCCCATCGGACCTGCCGTTGGCTAGGCACATACCAATCCGCCGACGAGCCCGGCCTGCCCCGAGGCCATCGTACCGCCGTCCCCCGTGGCAGCAGAACGGAGAAATCCCCTTGGCATAGGACCCCCCCCCCCTAGGGCCAACAGCGCCAACGCCCCTTGCAGGTCTCCCGTTAGGACTTCTCCTCGGGCGTGCCATAGCTCAAACACCAACATGGCGCCGCCAACGCGGCCCCCATAGCCCTGCGAAGGGGGCCCGTCCACTCTGGGTCCACCAATGTTGGCCATGCTTGCTACCGGACACCCGACTCCATCGGCCACGGCAACTGGTCGATCTCGAAGATTAGCACTTGCTCCTGCACATATGTCGGCGGACACCACCACCGGCTAACCTCACTGGCCGCCTTCGTAGGTCCCGGCGGCCGGCATCCATCCAAACCTCCACTTCCACGGCCGGGGTTGCGCAGGCAATTCCGCCGCCTGGGCGCAACCCCAGTCATCTTGGAGTAACTTTCTGCAAGGCGCACGCCGCGACAAGAGGGAGCGGGCATGTGTTCTGACCTCACCGCACTACCGCCACCGCCGTCCAGTCCCGGACCCACCAACGCACCAAATCTTGTGCGTGCCGTGTGACCGGCGAGCGTGCCGGTGGAGTCTCTCGGTTCCCCTGCGTCGCTAGTTGGGCACTTACTGGCGGGAGTGCCACGAAGGCCCCCGCCATGACGTAGGGCACATGCGCCTGCACCCGACACACGACCTCCTCCTATTTGTGCTCCACCGCCGTGGAGTGTTCCCTAACTATGTCGTACATACGACCCAGCGCATCCACTGTGCACCCGTGGCCCTTCCCCCGTGGGTCCCATCCTTCCAATAGAAGCACCATGTGCTAGGCCTCCCGCCACCTCATCAGGGGGACGAACGGGCGTCTGGGGGCAACGCCTCCCGATGAAAGAGGACCCGCACCATCATCCCCAGCCGCTCTGGGGCATCTCCACCTCTCGCGCCCCATAGATGGGGGCATCACAAAGGCGAAGTCAACACGCGTGTTGCGCCAGTGCAATGCCGCGTCCACCGCTCGCAAGCGTACTTCTACACAACCTTGACCATCCGTCATGTGATAACGATCCCACCACGGGCCCAACATGAGATCGCTAGCCCCCTCCCGTATCCACGCATGGAGGGTGCCCAAAGGTGTTCCACCAGCGTTAGCAGCCCCACCACCCCGCGGAGGGTCCCCGTCAGGCACTGACCATCCGACGGACCCGGCGGCCGCCGACTTTTGTGGGTCGGGTACGCCCAGGAGAAAATCTCACGCCAGTGCGGGACAAGCTCCTCCCGGGAAGTCCACACTTCATGTTGTTGCATATCAAAGCTGCGGATACAAGCAGCACACCATGAGCTCACCACGCTCCCACGCCCCACGACCCTCACCCCAAGTACACATATTGCAACTCTTCCGGCAGCACCTCTACTCACCACGAGCATTGTTGTCCCGCAACGACTTTCTCTGTCCTGGGTGCGATCTCTGGGCGCTGATGCACTTCGGTCTTACGACCCCGCTTTGCACTCTCTGGTCGGGTGCAACCCACCTGAAGTCGGTGCCCCTTTCCGTACGTGCAGCCCCTCTTCATTGCTAGGCCCCTCTGTGCGGCACCGCACATTGTCGTCACTTCTGCCCTCGAAACGCGTCTCTAATGCCTAGTGCACACTCCGTCCACGCCTGCGGCCAACCCTGGACCCATCTGCCTCCGTCCCCCGCATCGGCTTCATTCCTAGAAATGCCCCGTGCCAATGCACACTCATAGCATAGCACATGCCCACGTCGCCACCAGTCGCTTCAATTTGTTCAACACGTCCCGTGTCCCCCTGCGTTACGGCAGATGTTGTGTCATATACGTAAAATTTCGTTGGGACACTACCTCGGGAAACCCGTCGGGCCACTACTGCGTTTGTCCGTCGAACCACACGTCATATACCCCTGCGGCGCCGCCAAGGGACCTGAAAGCTGTTGATGGGGCTCCCCATAGGAGGTCTGGAAAAACCTAGTACTTGCCGACGTACAAAAGAAAACAATATCCAAGAACCCGACCATTAGGGCGGTGCTCTCACGCTCGGCTCGCGCCTTACTGTTTCGGGAGCTGCCGGGGTGTCTGCGGGGGCATCTAGCCCCCGGTCGACGTCGCTCGTGAGGGATGGCCATCCCACGGGAAGGGCACACGCTGCCCCGATCTTGGCGACATCTGGGATCGGTGCTGCAGGTTGAGGGCTACATCCCCAATGCGAGAGCAGCGCCATCGGGCAGTTCGCGTCCGGATGTCCTCCTCGACCCCGGTCGTGCTCCCATCCTCGGGGGAGATCCCGGTCGTACTCCCGACCATAGTTCCGGTCACGGTCTTCGTGTTCATGACTCTTTTCCCACGCCATGCCTCTATCTCGGTCTCGCCCACGTCCTCCGTCTCGGCTCCTTCTTCTTCCCTGCAAATCCCTCCTTCGGCTTCTAGGCCTCCTCGAGCGGCCCGATGGAGGGGACCGCGACCGCGACTTCGATCCTCTTCTTCTTTTGAGAGACTTCCTGTGTTCCCGAGGCCGGTGCCGCTCCTCTTCCACGTTCGGGACTAGGTTCACTTTCCATTCCCACAGCTTGCCGTACTCCTCCACATACCGCTCACGACTTGCCCGGGTCGCCTCGCAAAGCTCCTGTAGATGTCCTCGTTCCCCGCACTTGCCACATAGCTCCTTCCGGGACTTGTATTTCACCACCCTACACTGGGACACAGGTGGGTGGAAGCACACCCATAGCACTGTAGGCCTCGGCCGAAACCCTTGCCTTTCCTCTTGCCTTCGCGGCCTTGCTCTGCGGACCCTCTCGTCTCCTTCGCGCCCCCCTTCGGGCGGCGGAGCACGTCGTCATCGTCTGAGTGCTCTTCTGATTCTGCACGGAGTGACCGGCCCCCCACTAGGATGCCCTTGCGCAGCGCGTCTGCGACCTTGCGAGAGCATCTCAGGGAGATCCTCCCCTGAGCGTTGTCGTCAACTGGCTCGAACCCCGTCCCAAAGCAGGCATCCATGGCGCCGTTGAGCGCCGTTGCACGTGTATGTTTGCCCAGGACCAAGAAGACATCTTCCGGCAGACCGGCGTCTCCTCGCTGCTTACCAACTTCTGCTTGTTGATCGCGCTCCTCTCTCCGAATGCCCCTATCGTTCTGCGACTTGTCGGCGTCCCGGATAGCATCGCCCAACCGGCATCCCACTCCCACGGGCAGGGCATCCCCATGGGCCATTTGCACGAGGTCGCGTGTCCATTCACCTCCAAGGGCCGCCGCTCACAGCTCTCCCGGAAGCTCTCGCTCGCACTCCAAGACCTTGTGTACATTTGTGTGTGCCGACCCCGCGGGATTCACGTACTCTCGGACAATCTCATCTGCAAGCCTCTGCAAGGGCGGCTTCCAACCCGGGGCCGGCCGGAACAGCTGTGTGGCTATGCCCAAGTCCACGTCCGGTTCATCGTCCTCTGGCGCTATGTGGAGATCATCCCGCTACCACCGGAGAGCTGGGTCGCACATGGACTTCTTCTTCGGGTGGAGGGCTTCTACCCATGCAACGTGGCTCGCCACCGCTAGCATTCCTCGTTTGGCCTCCGCACTCATGCCCCCCGTCGGGGGGAAGGTCTTCTCAACCTTGAGGATCAGCTCGGCTTCCACCCATGTCATCCCCTTTAGCTTCTTCTCGCACGGCGCTGACCGGACCATTCTCGCTAATACCGCTTGCACCACCGCCTACCGTGCCACGTCTTCGGTCACGTGGGCGATCAACTTGTCCCGCGCCCGCCTCCACGTACTTTGCACTAGGTTCTCGAGTCCACGAAGCTTCCGCAGAGTGGCTACTTGATCCTCCCGAATGTCTTTGCACACCGATGCCCAAGGGAGAACATGGTCTTGAAGAATGAACGATATCGGAACTCTAGACGCGGTTGCAGTTGTCACCAGAGTGACGTCCGCCAACGCCCCGTAGTCATGCCACTGCGCCCCCTTGGCGTCCGTGAAGTTGTTCACCGCCAAGTCCCCCTGCACGATGTCCTACACATCGTCCACACGGATCACATCCGACACCGCAATGTGTTTCCACCGGCGATCCGCCAGCAGGGCATTAAGGTCAACCCTTTGGTTTGCCTCTTTTGCATCGAGGAAGGCCCCCGTAATCGGCGGTTGTCGTGCTGCCATCGTGTGGTTTCGGCAAAGGCACACACATGCCCCTAGGTCGCGCTGCCGCACTCCTCTTGCCCCTGGCCCGGCTGCTTCAGCCCGTACGTGACATGTGGCATAGCGCCTCTATTATACAATGTCTATTGTTCCGCTGCTACCTCTTCATCTACTGCTGTCGCCTCCGGTGCCCCGGGTTGACCCCGCTGGCCAACCCGTACTGTGCTCGCCGGGCAATGGTGTGGGACCCACACGGCCCCTGCTTCACCAATGCTCCTCGGCTCTCTTCCTCGGCTCCTCATCCGTCTCTGATCAACTCCTATCTGGCTGGGCAGCGGCACAGGGGCACTCCATGCCCCCGTGCTTCACCACTACCACTCAGCCCCAGCTCACACGCCGCCGAAGCGTGGGCCGCCGACCGCGAGCCGCATAGCAGGTCATCCGCCTCGCCCGTACCAGCCGTTGACCGCACCCACACGTCCAGTTTGCCCTCCCTTGTCTGACCACCGTTCCCGGTTGCCCGCCCGGCTTGCCTTGGTGGCCGAGGCACAAGGCCGGTGCACACAGCGCCACCGCGGGAGCCACCGGGAGGCGTTACCTGATCTCACCGCCTGGCTGTCGCCTTTGACCTGCCCCACGTCCTTTCCACGCCGCCGCTAGCGGCGCCGCACACCCGCTTGGTCCACTAGCACCCTGTCCATGTTCACCTCCACGTCCACAGTTGCCGCAGCTTCCGCCTGTCCCGTGCTCCGCCTCCAAGCTTCCGATCACCCTGTCGCCCACGTCCACCCTTGCATGGAGGAATATCATGGTGCCGCTCCCCGTAGGGATGGCATCCGGTGTGTACCTGTTCCCCATCATCCCCGTACACCCTCGCCTCGCTCACTATTGTGTCTCTCTCACCCCCTCTCGCTCCGACCCCT
Organism: Eutreptiella sp. 'Long Island Sound 2002'; assembly: GCA_964036045.1. Taxonomy (NCBI): domain Eukaryota; phylum Euglenozoa; class Euglenophyceae; order Eutreptiales; family Eutreptiaceae; genus Eutreptiella; species Eutreptiella sp. 'Long Island Sound 2002'. The sequence goes on from OZ038390.1 coordinate 42,164,000, forward strand.
CTCTGTGTTGTCGGCTGTGCAGTCGGGCCCTCGGCCCACGTGCTACCATCCTAAGGGTTTTTATACGGGTGCCAGGCGTGGGCGGGCGAGTCCTGGAGGGGGGGAGGTCGAAAATTGTTCTCCGTTTTGGGGGCATTTTTGAATTCCCCATGTCATTTTGAGCATTTTGAATACACACAAGTGGGGTGAATTTTGGTTTTACCACTCACAACAAATGAAAACAATACCGTATTCCAAAAGATGTACCTTTGAATGAGCAAAGGCTTCGTGGCCTGCAGAAGAAGACACGTGGCATGGCATTCCCTGGCTGATTGTGAACATTTTGAATGTAAAGGAGTGGGGTAAATCAAGTGTGCTACAAATTTTCAAATGCTGAAAAAAATATAGGCGCAATTGGCGCCCAATTTACCAATTCTAACTAGCTGCTACCTGGTACGGGTTGGGGGGTCCACAAGGAGAGGGGGGGGGTGTCAGGCCTCACGGGTAAGTGCCCCCTATGCCTACAGCATTGAAGTAGTCCAAGGCCATGAATATCATAGGCCATGAATAGCACTATCATCAGGGAGGCATCATGGGCGCATTGGCAAGACACCACATCGCGGAGACACAATTACCATTTTGCCCATCTCCGAATATAGGCGCACAAACACAGGGCACGCCACTTTGGCTTGTGCATACGTCATGGTGAAGCCACATGACAAAGCTTCAATGCCACAAGCCATGCACCCCATGGGGCCCAAAGCGACAAGTATGACATGGGAAGCACAGGAGCAAAAGGGGGGTAGCATAGGCTACAATATCAATGGAATGCACCGTGCTCGCCCTTGGAGTGCTCCAAGAAGGGCAAAATGTGAGTCCAATGGCATCAAGGCCCTGGGCCACACACCCCTGGCCACAGCCCCGAGCATCTGTGCAAAGTTGCGAGAGGCCCCTCTCAACTGTGTAGACCCCAAGACACCACAACTTGTGAAGTCACATTACTCTGGTCTACTGTCGGAGACCCCAATGTGGTAGAGATGGTATTATCCTATAGATGGTAGTATTGGGCATACAATTATTGAAAAGAAAACACCACAACATGTGGAAATGCGGTTTGCCGGATGCGGAGAAAAATGTGCAAACAACTCACAATTTGAGAAACAACCCGACAAAATGAATGAAAAGAACCATCCTTGAGAAAAAAAAACCCTAAATGACTTTCACCGGACCTGGTAAAATAGAGGGAACATTTGCTTGGCGCATGCCCGGCATCCAAATCAATGTTCCGGCAATCTATCCCAATGCTTTACCCTTCTCATACAAAGCTTGGGGTACCATTTTCACAGTTGCAAAAGCACAACTCATTCATGCATGATTGAAAGAAGTAGTGGTGGATGTAATGACAATATTAGCCTCTCTTGGAATCATTGCTTGCTCTCTTGGGCACTAAAACGAGTGCCCAAATCCCATTGTGCAAGGCTACGTCAAAAAATCCCATTGAGACACATGCCCCCAAACGGTCGGAGGTGGGACGGTGACTGTTGAAACTTTGCCCGGACGTTCCCTCATACAATCTACGGAAAAGAGGAGAAATCGGTAGTCATACTAATTTCCATTCAACTGAAAGTTGAGTTTGGGATTGGTTGGCTCCGATGTACCCCTTGGTTGCTGAACACATTGACAACCCCAAGTTGGCAAACCCCAATACGGCAACGTTTATGGAGCCATCTTGCTCTGCTTTTGAAGAGTGATACATCAAGGATTATGCACCCACGTTACTCCCTTGCTTTTGGAGACCCTGCTGTGGTAGGGGCTTCATAGTAGCCACCTTGATCCTCTCCATTTTTGCAGACCCCAATATGGCAAGTGTTCAAACAACCATGCAGCACCCTTTTGGAAACATCTCGTCTCTTTCAACAATTCTTCTTGTGCCTACCCCTGATGGTTTGTGTATATGGAGCTGAAAAGGGCTTAGAGGAGGCCACGGCTTCCATGGGTACATAATTTGGGTTGTTGTGTCAAATGTATACATATTGTGCACAAAGCGGAAAGTGAAGCCCTCGGTGCCCAGCTTTGCTTATGGTGATTACCTCCCTCTGATTGAATTTCCGTGTGGGTTTAGCTTGCCGCTGTGTGTGAACAGTATTTGGTCCAGCTCGGACATGAAATAAACTTTCATTAGGCTTTCTCCACACTGTGCATTTTGCTGTGACATGTCGCATGAAAATGCTCCTGTTTGGCCCATGATTTGTGACCGTGGAAAAAATGCTTTTCATCTCCTTTGGCGTCCCACCAACACTTTGCACCCTGTACCAGATACACGCAAGTCAGCTTGCTTCTATTCTTGATTGAACTCCTGTGTCGTGGTGTTTAGTGTGTGATGTGGCTGCATAAAGTGCTCTCATAGGGGAGAACGCACATCAAAGGACCTAGGAGCCCTTGAAAACCCATCTCATCTAGTATTTTCATGCTAAGTTGAAAAGAGCTTTAAAATAGGGGCTCGGTATTTTCAGCAATACAAAATTTTTTGCATTGTATGCAGCAGCAGCCCCTAGCGATGCCCTGGCCAAAGCAGTGTTAACAAGCAAATCAAACAACAGGATTGTTGTCGCGGGGCGCCAGCCCGCCATTCACTGTCTGTCTGGCAGCAGGGGAGGGCCCCCTTCCGCTAGTGACGCTCAGCTGTAAAGCTATAAAGCTAACCCCGGAGATTATCCCGCCGGGTTGGCCCTCTCATACTGTTGGCAACGGACGCGTTTTGAAGCAAACCGAAGGCACATTTGTGGATGGCAGGTCAGCCCATGCAAAATCATATATCCGGGATTTTTTTTGTGGCCAAAATCCAGAGATCCGGTTAAAAATCGCCAAAAAGTGAAACTTCATGAAATCCGATTTCCACTGCATATTTGCGAACACATCGAAAAACCATCCATATAGCATTTGGAATTTTGAAAAAACTGATCCGGTTTCGCAGTTTGGCGAAGAGCTCAAGTTGAGGAAATTTTGGAATTTTCGGACCACGGGTCATCTTGCGACAAGAATAGTGCCGCACCGGTGGCTCGGTTGGCCTAGATTCAAGCACCATTACCTGCGGGCTACTCCAAGGGTCGCACAAAATAATATTACCTCCGAACGACCCAGTGGCACCGAGATACAGCCGTTGGAGGGAGACCGATTTGGGCAGGAAATCGCATTTTCTTGATCGTGGACGTTACGGAATTTGGTGCTGCGCAAATACAGTGTTGAGGTACCAGGCCACCCCCCAACCAAATTGAAGCCCTACTGTTGACGTCCGATCTGTACTATGTAGTTTTGTGCGTGCCTTCGTGTGGTCATAGAACGGGGGTTGTCTAGTGGAGGGTTTTGGAGGATGCTGTCAGCACCATAAACGGGCTTTTTTTGGCCATCATGGGTCTCCCCCCAAGTGGTACTGCAAGGAGCCCCGGATCCACCTACCTTCAAAGCATTTTCATCAAGGTCCTCCGTGGTAGATAGCAGGTGCCGGGTTGGTATTTGGGTCCACGAGGAGATAAAATACAGATGTGTTGTGCATCAGAGGTTGGATGGTTTTTTTCAAGTTGCGCGGTCGCGTATTTTGGGTGGCATTAGGACATGTCGTGGAGTTAGGCCTCGAAACTTAGCTCATTACGATCCTTGAGAGATGTAGAAGAGAATGCCGAGGGGTAGTACTTGTCAGCTCCGAATATTCGGCACAAAAATCAAGCCAAAAGGTACTTTTTTGGCGTCACAACCACCGAGCGTTTTGGGAATTTTCGGAGTGATTGTTCAACGAAGCATTCCTGAGGTCAAGTATGCTTTCATCACGAACTAAAATGGGTATGGTTGTGTAGAATGGACCGAGAGACTTTAGAATGGGTGGTGGGTGGCTTGGTCAAATGCTATAATAAGGTTGTTTTGTGAGCTTGGGTTTTGGTACCCGTGTCGGTGGTGGTCGCTTGGCAAAAACCACGGGACCAGGAACGTGCCACGGCCCAACCAACTAGCGGTTACGTTAGGCACGAAAAGAAAATCAATACAAGTAATAGGCTGATGGCATCAACAATTGTTACACACAAGAAGAAAGGGGCGTTTGGTGTTCTTAGAAAAAAATCGTTTCGGGGTCCAATTTTTGGGTGTCAATTTTCGACAAAAAAAAGTATCACAAAAACTTGCATCTGCCGACAACCTATAATGGTGCATCGTGAGGGTTCGACCGGTGGTAGCGCATGATCTTTGTCTTGTCTGGTTGCACATTGAAGGTCACATTTGTCCTTTGGGTGCTTGGGCAAAAGAAAACGTGCTCTTTTCGTGCATCAGTGGTTTCAAAGTTACATTGAAAATTGTGGTAGGGGACTTTGTTTGTGACATTTTCTGTGTTTGTAGGCTTGGGAAGGAGGGGCGTAGCGAGTCCTTACCAAGCCTCATCACGAAACCAATGCCATTAATTGGCTTGTGTTTAATTTTGTTGTCTTTTTGTGATTTCCTTTGTTGTTATTTGAGTAAGATGGGTGAACTTTTGTTGTTGTATATGTTGTGCTTCTTTAGGTCGTAATTTTTTTTCCAATCATGGATCGCACAAAGGTAAAAGGGGGTGTTTTGGACAGGTATAGCAACATGTAGTAATGTTCTTTGTAGTAGCATTATGGTTGTAAGAGAATATAATGTGTGCTGAAATTGTTTAATGGAGCAAAAGTGTCATCTGATGGCATCGGTACCACCAATCAACAAGAATCATGAATTGTGCATCCTTTTTCGTCAACTTTGGTGATTAAATCGTCTAAAAGAATAGGATACAGGTCTGTTCAACTGTGTCAATGGTTTAGAAAACAAAACAAGCTTAATGGGACAATTGTATAAATGTTTCTGGGCATGTGATATGGACTACTACTACAACTAGCCGTTTGCCGGGTCTTGTCGCGGGTGGGCGGGCCAGGCTACCCTCCGGCCCGCTTGTTGCAGGATTGCGGCGGCATTGGAGCGGGGTCAGAGCGCCAATTGAATGGAGATTGGGGTAGCATTGCAGGGGTGAGATTGGAGTGGGATTGAGGCAGGATTGAAGTGGGATTGAAGTAGGACAGGAGTGGGTTGGAGTGGAATTGGCACAGGATCGAACTGGAATTGGGGTAGCTTGGAGTACAACTGGAGGACGTAGAGTGGGTTTGGGGTGGGTGTGGAATAGATTGGAGTGGTTTCGAAATGGGAGTCCAGCGGGATTGATGTTGGATTGAAATGGCATTGAAGTGAAATTGGAGAAAAATGGATAATTCGCCGCTCTAATGGTTTCCTGGGGGTCTTAATCTGGAGGCAATGAGTCAACTGCAGCAAACAAAACACCTGTAAGTCCACCGATTTTTTCCAGTTTGCTGCAGCCCATACCAGGACGCCAGATTGATGCATGGTTTCTTAATTACGGCCTTGTACACAACATACAGCATGAACTTGGCAAGCAATACAAGACCCGAGAAGAGGATCAAAAGGCCCCAAACGATGGTTTGCCCAACTGGAACCTCGTTCTGCGCCTGGCACTCGTATCCAGCCGTCAACGTACCGCTGCGGTTGTAGACAGTTGGGGTGGCGGAGCCCCGGGTCTCTTGGTTAACCAGGACCGGTACGCCACTGGCAGCAACAATAGTGTCGTTGGCAATAGGTACCCGGCACCCGTAGTTGGTTGTGCACGTCACGGTGTCGAAGACCGCATTGTCATTTTCGCACCAATTCTGAAATATTGGGACGGTTGCACTGTCCTCCTCGATCCACGCCACAAAGGCCGTGATTAATACAAAGAAGAAAAGGAACAACTGCACCAAATGCCCGAAATTTCGGCTGACGAGGAACGCAGAGGCCACAAATAAGAACATGATGAAGCTGAATGTGTCCCACTCCCAGTCAAGCTGGTTGACCTGCAATCAAGCGGACAAAACCCATGATCAACGTTACCACTTACCCTGTTCGTGTGTTACCCCTGAGTGACCAGAATGAGCGACATTGACTGACGTACAGTCGGTCACAAATCTACGCAGTGAGGGGTGCATGCAGCCTGATGCTGTGAGTTTTAAACCAGCATTTTCACCCATTCTGGCAGTTTATTGACTGAAATGCGCAGAGGGATTTTCAAGAAATCTTTTTGTCCCACTTTTGCTTAATCACAGACCGTCCTGGCCGGCATCTGCTTGACAGCCGTGGCTGCACCACAGATAGAGGAAGACCTGCATAAGCCAGAAACACTCGGAACAAGGAGCCCACTGTTCTGCAAAAGGAATAATGGAGAGACAAAAGACCGATGTTTTTTTTTCGATTGGAGGGATTCCCATGAGCTGAACCCAGAACCCTCGCTAGTACAGAGGGGGGGAGGGGGGTTTTGGTGCCAAGTCAAATTGTTGGGGGCAAATTTGGCTGTGGGAAATTGGGCAGTGGGTCCCAGATATAGCGTCGAAACAGCCATGGCAAATTTGGCGGAAGCCCCTTGGTCTTACACATCCCTCAGGTGCTACTCTCTTCATTTTCACTCGAAGCCTCACAAACACCATAGTTGACGACCAACATCTCACTCACAAGCAAAGGAGACAGAAGTGGCAAGCGGGCTGGCCGCCAACAACTGGAACAGTGTCTGCCTCCCGCTGCCAGAGAGTAGCTGCCTTGCCGTGCAGACCCGTGACACGTGTGTCTGGTTGGAGACAGGCGGACGTGTTCCCACAGGTTTTTAGCTGTGGGGTTGGGCTGACCCTATCAGTGGTGCAGGGATCCAACCAGGCGGATATCGATGTGGAAGATACGGCAGCCTCCATGGACAGGTCGCTGCGGAGTGCCGTCACAGACAGCAACGAATGGTACTGATGATATGGCAGACGCTCACGCATGGCAGATCGCAACGACTGGGGCAATACATCAGGACTAAGCCGTACGCAGTCATGAGACCTGCACAAGATCGTCATGCGTCGCATGTTCATACCACACAGCAGCATACTCGTCACTCACCCCAGTGGCTACGCCAAGTTTCACGGAAACACCCACAGCGTATTGGGGTGCCGTGGCCAGCTGCCGGTGTAGGTGAGCGTGTGCCATCTTTCAAGGTGCAGGAGACGACATGCAAGCTCTTCCATACGACAAACAATGAATAGGCATTAAATACAAATACACGCCCAATGCTGGCATTCTCATGCCATGCTCGGGCTAGAGCAACAAACTGTTACTTTCACGGTCAGGACATGGGGTGGCATGAGCAGGAAATTGTTGCACATCCGGGCATGTTATTCACCGGCCTTCCGGCCATTTCCGCCTCACAGACAACCTGGTCTTGTGGACGCCCTGTGAACATATGTGCAGCGAGCACCACTTCGGGCTACTTTGGACGTGAATCTTCCTTCACCGATGTGCACACCGAGGTCTCATATGAGGTGCTCTCAGATTGCGTGGCATTGTGGCTATGCCTCATTGTGCGGCCTCACCACCGATGGTATTGCCAAAGCAGGGGGGGACACAGAAGCTTGAGCAGCGCCCCCCTGTTCTCTGTCAGGGGGGCGTCTAGCCCCTAGATCCAGACCTGTCACAAGAGGCTCGAAATGCAGGTTCCATGCACGCCCTCCAAGGCTGCAGGGGAGTTGAGAAGGGGCAGATGAGAGGGAGATACCTGTTTTCATCATAGAGCATTAGAAACCCGTGCGGCGTTTCGCCCCGCCCAGCCCACCTGAACACCCAGTGCCACACCACAGCAGATGACTGCTTCCTGGGCCCCAGTGTCACTCATTTGTTAAGTATCATTGATGCGATGCACTTCGCATGGGGGAGAGGGAAGCCCGGGGGGGCGGGGGGGGGGGGCGCAAGCGCATACTGTGCTACAGCCTGAGGTTAAGCAAGGGGGGCAAACACGAACACCCACTCCTTGAGGACTGCAGAAGAAGCCCCCCGCACACTGGTATACCTGCTGCCAGTGATATCCAGCCTCGCTTCGCGTAGTGGTGAACGACATGGAGCCGAAGAGAGCGAAGAAGAAGAAGAAGAGCAGGAAAACCAACCGCCAGAAGTGCAGCGGGCTCCATGTGGAGTAGAGCTTGCCGTACCTGCGAAGGTTCCGTTGCTGCATCATATGTATGAATGTCCTGTCGATTCGCACATCTTTTGGGGGCGGCGTCATGTCTTCCTGCGGCTCGCCTGGATGCAGATACGGCAATGGTTCGTAAGCTGGGGACCAACTAGGCCGCTCCAAACCAGCCCAGGCGGCAGGGAAGTAGGCGCCAGTGGGCCCGCCATTGGGCCTCGAAGGATAGCCGAATGGGCTGTTGTTTGGGGAGGGTGCCGGACCCATGTACTCAGGGCCATACTGCCAGTCGTAACTTGATGAATACATGGGACCCTGCTGCTCCACATGATGAAGGTACCGGCTGTATCGGTCTGTTGGGTACATCCCAGCGTTAGGGCCGTACTGTTGGTCATACATGTGCCCAACACGGCCTGGGCTGCTCATGGGGTACATGGCTTTTGTGGGTCCCTGTTGCAGAAGGAGTGATGCATGCCATGGAGGGATTTGAGGATGGGTGGGTGAACAGATGGATGGAAGGATGCATGCCTGCGTGCGTGCGTGCGTGCGTGCATGGATGCAGGGTTAAAATTGGTTTGGTTTGGTTTGGTTTGGTTTGGTTTGGTTTGGTTTGGTTTGGTTTGGTTTGGTTTGGTCTGGTCTGGTTTGCCTTAGCTTGGCTTGGCTTGGTACGGCATGGCATGGCGTGGCGTGGCACGGCATGCCGTGGTGTGGCGTGGCGCAGGATGGGTCAGGTTGGGTTGGGTCGGTTCGGTTCAGTTTGGTTTGGTTTGGTTTGGTTTGGTCTGTGTAAAAATGCTTTGGCTGTTCAAACCAGCCCGCTCTAGAAGCTGCCCTTGATGGTATGTTCCTGGCCTCCTTTCGCCGCTGGTTTGCCCTTTTTTTCTTCGGTCTACAGGGCATTCTCGACACTTGACGTAAACTTCCTACATAGACGCTAGGCTGCGATTGACCCCACGCAGGCAGCCGGACTCCACGTAGGAGAAAACTGACTTGCAGTCCACGTGTAATGGGACGTGGTCATTGTCACTAAAGTGCCCCAACGGGCCGACTCTACAGAGACGCATGTACCGGTGTGAACAAGCAGAAATCCGGCGCACGATAGCACAGTTGGGGGGGGGGGGGGGTGGAACACCTGTTGACAAACCAGGACAAATGTGGCAAGACACTGACCCGGCACTTATCTAATGGATGTGGATGTCGAGTCATCTTTGTGCAGACTTGAAGCATATCCAGAATTATTGCATCAGAACTTTTCACAATACAGCGGCTGTCACCGGTAGTGCAACATCCCTCCAGTTCTCAAGACGGTTGCCCTCTTTCACTGCTCCATTGCAGACTGAGGTCTACCAGATGCAAAGGACTCAACATGTCTTGCAACTAAGCAACCCTTCCCCATTGTTTGTGTAATTTCTGGTGCATGCAAATCCCCCGTTGTACCCGTCGTCGCTCATGTTCGAACGTGTCGAGCCCTGCAAGAAACATCCATTTCATCTTTACGCTGTATGTTCAACAACAACAATGTTAGACTGGTACACTCGTGTGTAGGTGCAAGAACTGTGCATTTTGGTGATCCAGCATGGCCCTTTTTGCATTTATGGGTGAGGCCGCAAAGGGTGGGATGTGTGATGGCACTAATCTAATTCGTGTGCTCTCTCACCCTCATGATGTCCATGTCGACCGTAGACTGTATGCACTCATATCCTGGGTCAAGGCAATACAGTGGCCAAGATGAAGACACTTAGCTTCAGGCTGTCGATGGTCAGGTGCATCAACACTGAGTCTATGGAGCATAAATGAGTGGCAAACATAGAAAGCTTTCGCTATCATCCAACAGTGATCGTAGTTCAAAGGGGCCACTGCAAATATCTGTGGAGGATTCAACACCACACACCAATGCACCACATGGTGGAGGGCTAAAGTCATCTCTAAATCGCAGAGGTGGTAAGCACTGGCCAATGTCGCTGCTACTGTGATTGAGGGGCTAAGTTCACGAAATGGTTTATAAGCGCATTGTGGACATGCCAACAAAGCAACTCCTTTGAACTTTACAGGAACACCTCGGAGCCTCACTGCAGCTTACTCGAGCACCACTTGCAGACCTAGTGGGCGCGGGTGCACGGTGCGCGCACGGTGCGCACCCTTTTGGGGAATTACACCCCCCAAACGGACCCCCGCAAAAAGGCACTGGACAGCAACATTGGCACCAAGAAAACAACCAGGAAACGGGCATCTCATCAGTCTCTTGTAGTCTGAATTGAATCAGGATGACCCTGATGGCACGTTTGATAGAATGTCAAGTCACAGGAGCATGCACAATGCAGTCCTCAGGGCATGTAGGGTGAAATGGGGTATTAGCTCAGCAACACAGCACCTCATGGGGCAACAACGAAGCAGAACAATGGTGTCAGGTAAATTATCTGAATAAAAAAGCTGCACAGTGCACGCACAGTGCGTGCCGCTCCCCCGAGAGCATGAGTGCCAAGTGGTCAAGACATCATCGTAGGCACCACACATCAGCCACTGGGAGTGTGGCTCAGGGTAGGGGGAGAGGGATGATCTAGCATGACCTCCTTGTAGAGTCATGCTCTACGAGGCAGGCAGGATGCCTGTGACAGTGCTGACCATGACCTCATAGCCGATAATCAATTCCCAGTCCATCTCAGCCTTGCCTCAGCCATTCATCATGTGGTCAGCCCTTGATTTTGTCCCACAACGACCAGCCTTGAAGAAAAAGCCCACGTACCCACATGGCGCCATCCTGCAAACCTCTGGGTGTGTGGGTTGGGGGGGGGGGGGGGCATAAAGGCTGAAGGGTGGGGGCAGGGGAGGCACCCTGCACTCCACCACTTCTTTCTCCCATGGCCTCTCTTTGACTTCCTCGAGAGAATCCTTGCACGACACATGCACTGCGCTCTGCTTTCGGAACATAGGCCAAGTTCTTGCACTGCGTGCGCACTGCATGTATACTGCGCACGCAAAGGCTGGGATACTCACCCAAGAATAACAGTCACCTGTCTAGGGGGTGGGGATTCCTTGAAGACCCTTTAGCCCCAAGACACAAGGCAAATGCACAAATGCAATGAAGGAATGTGGGTTGTGAGTTATCCCCGAGTGCCTGACCTTGTTGGTGAAGGTTGATATCCGAAGGGCGCTTGAATCCAAAACTTCGCACTGCGTGCGCACTGCGTGCATGGCATTCCCATAGTTCCCAAAAAAAGCCTCCAAACAGCCACCTTTCAAACAAGTTCCCGGCGTGTAAGCCGTGTAACAAGTACTGATAGCTGCATTTGATCTTCGAAACACTTGGACGATTCAATGGTTCTTCCTGCTCTGAATGGTGGCATTAGCCTTTTCTGCTTTTGCAACAACGCCCTGTTCCATGACTTTGCCCTGACGGAGTGTCATGGACAGGCTTTCATATTGCACTTTGAGGGAGTACTCGCACCGTGCGCGCACCGTGCCACGTATTTGAAAAACTTCCCCAGGAGATGGTCTACCGGGAGAGGGGTTGTAGATGGTACCTGGTAGGCTCTGAAGCGTTACCATTCCCCCTGGTTGGCTTTGAACAGTTGCTGTTATTTCCTGGTGGGCCCTGGATGGTCACTGGTATTTCCTGATAGGCTCTGGATAGCTGCTGTTATTTCTTGGTGGGTCCTGGATGGTTGCTGGTGGCTGCAACTGGGGCGCCAGTAGAATGGGTGTATGTGATAGTGTCAACACTGGGAAGCCTTGAAAGAGACATTGCTATGTGGGAAAACAAACAAAAGGATGTGGGCAGACAATTTGTGAACTTTTGCCCGAACAACGGCATGCAGTGCCCTCTAAATTAGAGGAAGTGGTTCCGAGAACAACTCAAATACTTGCACCGTGCGCGCACCGTGCATGCACCGTGCCTGGCAATCCCTCTTTTTCAATCTCTTCGGGTGCTGTGTGCCGGAGCCACTGCATGTCTGCATCTTCTAGTCGCACGTAAATGGACAAACACCAGGCTGGCCCCAAAGCGATGACGGGTGGGAACTTTCAAGGGGCCATCCATAAAAAGGGATGAGAAGGGGAGATTCCAAGCATGCACAGGTCGTCTGTATGGTAACGAGCACCCAAGAGCTGTACGTTCACTCAGCCGATGTGAACTGACTTCCTTGCAGTGCTAGTTCTGAACGCAACGTCCGTAGCTGGCAAGAAGGCCCAGTGTCCGAGCCACTGAGCTTAATGTATAAATATACGTGACAAGCGGGGAACAAAGCGGATGATACCACACAAAAGCGACGGAGAGACAGGCCCACTGGCAGATTGACGTGCCGAGGCATTGCACCTGTAAGAGGCGCAAGCTGATCTAAGTACAGATGGTAGGCATTCCAGGCATCATGATATCCTTCATGAAATCGGACCCACGAGGCATCATTCTGGTAGGAATCTGGCAGTCGAAGCCGGATACGAAGGTGGACGACGTTGGCGTCGAGCGGTCCAGTTCCGAAGGGATGTCTATGCTGATGAACGGGAGGAGATCGAGTCTACCGACTCGCCTGCGAGTGACCCGTTCCATCCGGACCCCGTCGACCACCGGTTTTTGCCGGCAGAGTCGACCGTCTATCAGCACCACTTCGACATCCCGTTCTTCAAGTACCTCACGCCGATCCATGATGACTTCAAGGCTGCCCATCGACGCAAGGTCAGCTGCCGAGACCAAGTCCTCGAAGCGCTCATTGTCGACACGGCTTCGAGCCTTGTGACAGCAGAAGCGGTTTGATTCGCTCTGCAGAGTTCTCTCGCAGATGGTCAGTATGTACATCAACACCTCGGTCGACTCCAAGAAGAAGGTTCTCGAACCGACATGCTTGAGGTCCAAATTCTTCAGTGCCCCACAGCGTGGGGCAAATTGTGATATGTTACAGGCACAGCCTTGGACGAGGCATGCAGAGAAATGGAAGATGAAACATAATCAAGGCTTGAATCGAGAAACAGTGTGGAAAGAAAGAGCAGAGAAACAAATAGAAACGAAGGGTACAGAAAACGGAAGGAGGGAGAGCGGAGGGACTTTAAGCGTGTGCATAAGAAGCCATGTACCAAGGACGGAGGCAAAGAACACGGGGGGGATTGGGGGAAAGGGTAGATACGGAGCAGCAGGGGGCCGGGGATATGGGCAGGGAGGGCAGGGGGACTGGTGGGCAAAAGGAAGCAAGGAGGAGGAAAAATGATGAGGAAAGTGATCGATTCAGGGACCCTGATTGGTCCAAAGCACAAACATGGGACATCTCTGGACAATTACATGCATAGGCTCGATGGGAGCTTCCGGCTATAAAACAACGTGCTGGGCGTAGATTTGCAGACCCTGTGGTGGCAACTCGCCTTAGGGCATACTACACCAGCACTGGTCCCTATCATCTCTGATGGCAGGGAATGCAGATATGGAAATACCTGGATGGATAAATGCGGCAGCTGTCATAGGCTTTCAGACCTGAGACTGACATCAATGGAGATCATCCTGGGGGGTTCAGAGATTCCCATGAAATGTAACCACTGCCTTTTGGTTTGTTGTCTGTGTTTGTTTGAGGGGAGGGGGGGGAGGGGCGCCTGTGTCTGTCTATCACCATGCAATTCAGTTCCTCAGGAGTTCCTCCTGTGTGTTACCTGAAGCAGAGGATGCAGCTTGAGCGGCCAAAGAGGCCCAGCAAACTCGCTTACTAACCTAACCTTACCCCTAACCCTTTCCTTTAGCAGTGCAATTACGTCACTCGTATATTGGGTTCAAAGACCATTGCACAGTTTGGATCATGTCCAAATTAGCAGCACCCACAGATTTGCCTCGAGCAAAGCTGGGCCTTACCACAAGAACAGGACGGTATAAAGGAAACAAGAGCAAAACAGGTGCTGACGGGATCCCACATCACAGACTAACTGGTGGCGTAAGAGGGTCACTAAAACCCTTTTTTGGGACCCAATGCTGCACTGCAGCTCTTGAGAAAATGGGACTGTGGTGCGCTCTTTTGATGGAGCAGCAACCTCATGACCCCATGCTTTGCGGCGCTCGACTGTGCACTGAGGGCGTAATTTTGAGAGAATCACAAGGTCATATCACAAAATCGTAAAACTGGTGGGTTTTGTTTGTATGGCCCACCTGCCTGCCCTCTGTCAGCGCCCCTGCTCGATTTTTGGCATTTGGCTGCACAGCGATACGACTGCGTCAGGGGGCCCCTTGTCGGGTTGACAAGTCAAACAGGCGACCTGATACTTTCCGCCGCAGCAACAAAAGAGGGCATCAGTAAGAAGGACTGGGCACAGAATATGAGCACTTGCCCACTGCCATTCCTGGAAAGCATTGACACCCTTGCACACAACCGCCCACGCACGCGGACGTGCAAGTGCCCTCGCTCAGTTGGATTGGAGGACAGACCACAGCCGCCATCGCAGGATGCGGAGCGCGCACCGTAGCAGGGCGTTTGCAGTCCATGGGTTGTCTCGTCTTTGGTCATCGAAGGGACGCCGCAAAAAACAATGCAGTGGAGAACAAGCGGGATGTTCGCACCCGCGCGTTTTTTCGTGGTGGTCCCTGAAGAGACCCGAGGATAACCCCCTCGTGGAATAGCCCCACAGGCACGGATCCAGACGGCAATACCTTCCAAATAACAACACAATGCACGTGTTAATGGGAGCCTACGTCACATTGCTGTGGTACATGTGGTCTGGTGCTCAGGGTTTCATGTCCCCCGGCCCCCCTCCCAATATGCCCGGTCCCCCTTGTCTAAGCTCTGGACAGGGAGCAAAATAATGCTGTCCCTCAAGGCATGAGGGCTTAGACAGGGGATTGCTTACGCTGCACAGTGTTGGTTGTGGCGACTTTCTAGTGATGATGCGGACTGGGTTACAGACAGTACTGAGTGAAATCAGGTCCCCTGTAAAGACAGTCGATCTGGATACGTTGGCTTTAAGCAAGCGGCCCCTTGGACAAGGGAGTAAGGAGGGTAGTTGCACGTGCCCACTGCGTCACGCGCGCCAGTCGGAACGTTCTGGCCCTGTGTTCCCGGAGATCGAATCAACAGTCGAGTAATCGACAGCACCGGGATGGCCAACCGGCGATGGACTGTCAAGGTTGTGGAGGTCAGCTGATGGGTGCACTTACTGAGTCACCAGCGGAGGGGGTTCCAGCGCTGTTGCCAAATCAAATTCAATCTGCTACTGCCATCGCGGTGGCAAAACACCTCTTGATGCTCTCCACCTCCTAGAAGGCACCGCTATTGAATGCAGCGTGCTGCAGCGCAGGTGGACGAGTCTGCACGCTGCACTTTGCACGGATCCACCTCAAACCCATCTTCTTCACCAAACATCAGCCGTTGCAGCACAAAAAAATCCGCCGCGGACAAATGCAGCGGCTCTCCATTTTCTCTGGCCTCTTTCCTTATCTCGTCCATGAGCTCGTCCACAAGATCGGCGTGTGTCTCTGTTCCGGGCGCGGCTTGCTTGTTGCCGCCGTTTGCAGCAGAAAGCAGCTGCCGCAGCTTCGCCTGTGCATTGCGCTGGCTGGCAGCCTTCTTCTTCTTCGATCTGCGCCGCCTGCTGCTGGGGCCGCCTTCAGCTCGGACACGACTGGGGGCCTCTGGGAGAGCGGCTGCAGGCGACAGTGCTACAGCGCCCTCTGACGGGCTATCCATGAAATCGGCTACAAATTCGAAGCTGCTGCAAGTGCTGGCCATGTCACAAGACTCAGAGCTGGGCAGTGACACGATTTCGTCCATGCACTCAGCTATGTGCACTGCGTCCATGGTGGGCATCGTGTAAACAGGCTGAAGGAACAAAGAACGTGCTCAATAGACAGCCTGCTCTGTGTTCAACTTTAGTGCTGCTTGTTTCTCACTGCATGCCCTGCTTTGTGCTCAAGCGCCATGCTTTTCACTGCGCATATGCCCTGCTTTGTGCTCAACTTAGCCACCCCGCCCCCCCTTGTCCAAGCTGCGCCCAGGTCCCAAATTAATTACGGTTCCTATGCCCCCCTGTAGCTTAGAGGGTGCCTCAACGCACCGCGCGCTAGTGTCCGTTTTCCACGGTGTCCCTTACTGCAGCCTTTGGAGGGGATGTGGCTGTCCTTTCACTGGCAAACAATACAATGCCCTTGATGGCGATGGTGAAGGGCTCTAGGGTGGTGAAAGAGATGATGGTAGTGGAGACGGGCTGCAAATGCAGAAATCAATGGACTGGTTCCATTTATGTACTCAGGGTTAACGGGTGCATTGTGCGCACACAAGCCGGTAATTTACGGGGGTTTACGGGTTTTTCGGCCCCCGGCCCCCATGTTGTGTAAATGGGTGTAAATTTTTCCCCAAAACGGCGTAAATTCCCAATAAAATTGGCGTAAATTCCCAAGAAATGGCGTAAATTCACACAACAGACCGTGTCACTCAACAGCTCAACCAACCTCAAAAACTCAAAACACAGGAACTCAGTGTTTTGAAGGTTGGTTGCTTTAGCCTTGTGACCCGAAGTGGCATTTTCCCACCGCTTCAATGATTGGTTTGGTGTTTGGATTGGAAAAGAATGTGTGTGGATACATACTTGTATATACCGACAGCCAGGGTTTTTTTTTTGGTGGGTTTGCCCATGGACTGCGGGGGGGGGGGGGGGGGTATGGGGTTTGTGGAATGCACCATGGACCCGGGCTTGGGTCAAAATTGTGTACCATCACTCAAAAACACTACTAATTGGGCAACTGATTTTTTGGTGCATTCCAAAAAAGGGAAGGGGCTAAAGGTTGTTGGGTGAGGGTTAGGAAAGGAGCATGGATACTTTGCGCTTGGTTGGCGTTGGAGTCTTCTTCACTTTTTTTTTACTCCTTTTTGTTCGGCCTCTTTTCTTCTTCTTTTTGGGGGGGGCTTGTGATTTTTTTTGCCGAATTGCCCCATTGCATCAACCATTCGGTCCGCACAAAAAATTTTTTGGACCTTGCGCGAGTTTCTTTTTTTTTTAATCTTTTTTGGGAGCCTCGGTACCTCTTCACTCCTAAAAACGCTTCTTTTTAAACCGGATTGCCCCTCTTTTAGCGCTATACAAGTATGGGGGGTTGGGGTGGGGGACATACGTTAGTTTTGGTCGTATGGTCGTATGGTCGAAATTTGGCAATGGCGGGGTAGCACGACCCCCTTCACCCTCATCCATGGCCATCGGTGCTCCGTCGGCATCCATGTCCTTCCCGCCCTGTGGAGGGGCAAGACATTTCCCAGTGTTGCTTCTGTTCAAGATCTTTTCCTAGTATTCAGGACGCAATCTTGCCAAATTCCGTCTCATCCATTCCGGCACGACCATTCCCAGCGCCCCTTGGTGAAACTCTTGTGTCGTCACATCCAGGACTGAGTCGGAGAACACCTCAAATGACGTCACAAGCAGTTCTTGCAGTTCTTAATTCCCGAACTCCACTCAGGCTGGGCTCCGAGCTGGGGGGGTAGGTACGGCATGCAGCACAATGCATCATTCCATGTTCATACTTAAGCCAAGGGCGGCCAAACTGCCACAAAGTGTGGAATGCACGAACCTCTCTACGGGGTTCAGGGACATGCTCAGGTGCGAGGCGAGCACAAGAGAGACATGAACCATCATTAATGCACGTGACATGCACATAGCATTTGCATTGCTTGCACTGTTGAGTGTTAGTGTCTCCTAGATGCACATGCAAAACACCATCGGTTATCTCCCGACTCGCCCTCCTCACCCACCTCCACCCGTCTAGTGTCTCCCTCCACGACAACGGAGCATTGCTCATGCACCCCCCGTTGACACTGGCAGCATGTAGTCGTCACCCCGCATAACCGACCGCAGCAACTCCCACAGTACGATGAACTCAGCACTTGAACGTAGGAGGCGACCGATGGGGTGTGGGCTGTGGTTCGCGCGGGCTTGGGGGGTGGTTTGGCGGCTGCAGCTCCGGTGGGGTCTTCAAATGAGAACTCAAAACCATTGCGCGCCTTTGAATTCTTAGCCGCACGCTCAATCTGCACTTGCTGCGGAGTTGAGGGGGCACCTTCAGACTTGATGTGACGGAGCGTGGTTGCTGGAGTAGCAAATTCTTGCCACACCACCTCTCCGCCTTTCTTCCGCACCCACATTACATGACAAAGCTAGCACAAGGAAGGGGAGTACAAATGGGTGAACATAGTGAAAGCAAGGAAACAAAAGCTCGAGGCATGGATCCTCACTCGTCTTGCCGGATTCGGCCTAGTATTCTCTGGCATAGACAACGGGCATCTACACAGTTTGCATTAGACAATGGACACAAATCTTGTTCACAAATGTTTGTAAGTGCAGGGAATGGCATGCAGAGCACGTGAAAGCAAGGAAAGAAAGAATGCCCCTGAATGCCTCCTTCTCGGGCAGGGGACAAGCTCGAGGCAGGGGTCTTCACTCATCTTGCCGGATTCGGCGAATTGGCTACATAGCCCCTACTGACTCCGACACAGGAAAGGGGCATTTATAAAATTTACATTCCAAAATGGACACAAATCTAGTTCACAAATATTTGTAAGTGCAAGCAATAGCAAGGAAATCATGTACAATCCCTAATTTACACCGAATTTACAAAAATTTACGGGAATTTACGCCAGTTTTCGAGTAATTTATAAAAATTTACGTAATTTACAGCGTAAATTGCTCCGGGCCCCCACCCCCCCCCATTTGTTACCGGCTTGTGCGCACAATATGTGCTACCTTTTGGGGAAAAACACGGCATCCAACCCCAAGATTGACCTGGCCCTAGATAGTAACACTAGCACCAAGAGTACAAGGAGCAGAGGGGGGGGGGGGGGAATGCGGTCACCGGGATTGGCAAAAAATGCGGAAAAATGCGGAAAAAATGCGGAAAATGCGGCAAAAAATGCGATAGAAAATGCGGTTTTGTTAGAATGGTGTTTGCCCCTCGAAACCCCTATGTTTCGTCTCGTCTTACACAATTGGGCGCTCAAAGCATGGACGGTTTGATGGAACAACTTAGTGCAGTAGTTCAACTCAAGAATATCACGGACTAGGCTCAAAACCGCTAGGGGCAGAAGCTGCAACTGCTTGGTCAGGCCAGACCGCTAAATGTTCGCGCCGCATCAGGTGCTCCCCCATTGACCCAAACCGCCGGGCTCCCCGGGGGGAGGGGGGGATACCCCAACATACATACCTCAAAATGATTCCCGTGACACGCTGTTCATTTTGAATATACACAACTGGGGAAAATTTTTTTCAAAAAAAATTTGCCCATCAACTCAGGCTCCCATCAGCGAAGGTCCGACCCGGAGGTCGGGTCGGGGTCAATATCCTTTTTTGTGTTTTTCATCCATTTTTGAATTCTCCACAAAATTCTGAGTATTTTGAGCATAGACACATAGGGTCAAACAAAAAAATTTCCCCCCGCCGTCTGCCTAAAAAAAAATTCTCCAGCGCCTCTGGCGCCCACAAAACCTATTGTTCCTCACAACTACTACAAGACAATGCCACTAGAATGTTTCCTCTTGAACATTACACTAAGGGACCTGCCCGGAAAATGCGAAAAAAATGCGGAAAATGCGGAAAAATGCGGACCACATCCCCCCCCCCCCCCTCTGAAGGAGGAAATGGCCATGTGATTAACCTTACACCGCAACAGTTGTGCAAAGATGTGCTCTGTTTGAGCACAGCACCTGCCACGTACATTGTTGTATTCTCCATGCCCATTCTTCCGTCTCCCCCGAACAGAATCCATAGTCCAATTATTGCCCGGCGTCTTTTAGCGCAGTATTTGCACCACATGTACATGGGTAGGAGCAAGGCACTGGCAACTCTGGAGCGACTATCGCATGCATTGTGTCGGCCTTAAACTGAAAAGGGCGTTATCATCAATTGGGCACTTTTTAGGTTATGAGGTTGGTCTACATGATGGACCAAAGAAGGTACACATCCATGGTCTTGCAACCAAAAGGCAATGAAGGGAAGGAGAAGACCCTGCCATGTACACCAATGTGGACGCTGTGTTTGTAGCTGTGTGGTAATTTACATTTCCACAACATGTTGCTGATGTTGATTTCAGTGAAAAATAGGTCCTGGTTGTTGATTTTAGCCATGGTAATCACATGCGGCAACTCATCCAATGTGGGCAATTTTACAGAGAGGGGGGGGGGGGGGCGCTCATTTGCAGGGATCGTGTTGACAATCAAAGAACACTCACACTACCGGCTAAGACTAATACCTTGGATGCAAGGTCCGTGGCCCTCATGTTTTCAGTGTTAAAATAGGGATATTTGACGTGTACATGGAATGGTCGGAAAATACAATTTCAGGGGTTTCTTCACTTGAAATGGGTGTCCTTTTACTGAATTTCCATTCTGGTTGCTGTGTGCACTTATAGCATTTCTCAAAAAGGGGTATTCAAGCCTCACTCTCATAACAAATGTGCACAAATAGCGGTCTTCATCATCAATAAGCAATGTAGTCCATCGTCTAATGCATTGATGACTTCCTATGTTAACTCGGAGTATTCATTTGATATGGTATAGCTGTAGATCACTTCTGGAACCCTGTTTGTGTGTGTGTGTGTGTGTGTGTGTGTGTGTGTGTGTGTGTGTGTGTGTGTGTGTGTGTGTGTGTGTGTGTGTGTGTGTGTGTGTGTGCGTGTGTGTATCACATTTCGTACCATTTGGACACACTGCATACCACTTGCTGCTTGCCACTCGATAGCTGTGAAAACACCCTGATTCAATGTCAAAAAAAATCCTGCAAATTTCCATGAAAATGCCCTTCTTCGCAGAAAATGTGCCAGACGTTTTGGCCATCCTAATCTACAGGGTCAAATGCCACACCTGTAGCAACAGTCACTCCAGAGCACTTCTTCCTTCCTAAACACAATCACCCGCCCAACTGCCGGCATGTGACCTGACAGCAACCACAGTGTGAGCTGACGACCGACCTCACGACCACTGCAGTGCGACCTGATGACCGCCCGGGTGTGACCTGGCGACCGCCGGGCAGCGTGGGGTGGAGGAACCCTTGCACTGCGTCCACACTGCGCGCAGTGTGCGCGTGTTGAAGTGTGTCAACAACTCACAGGTGATGTTGCCGTCTGGTGTTGAATTTAAGCAGTGAGTGTACATAGTTCCAGAGAAGAGCACACCCAACACAGCTGCATGATGATTGATACGGGACTAAAATCTAATGTGCGGCTTCCGAATCAAACACTGCCCACAGAAATACCCCGCAAACTAATAATCTCAATACACCCAATTCTCATTCACCACATGTTGCCCTTTGCGTAAGTGATGGGCATTTTTATGCCAAGCATGAGGGGCCCTCGAGGATGTAACATGTGTCCTGCAGCCTATTACAAAGTACTAATTAAACGATTTGTATCTGCTTATGCACTCCCAATCTGTGCAGCTATGGAGAGCCAATGTTGAAACACCCAAGCGTCATGAAGGGTGAAGGCTCGCTCAGCTGTGCCGCGAAAGCTGAAGCACAATCGATCACACTCTCATATGATGGAAAGGTTGAATACATGACAATTGTGATAGGATGAACAAGCCAGAGGAGTGGAAGCCCCCACCCATGCCCTTTATGCCTAGAAAGGAGCTTGACCTAGAGCCCTGGAACAAGGTGCATTCTAACAACAACACAACACATCACAGCAATCGGATCTGCTTAATTTTTTTGCAGCTCTACTCAGACCCATCTTGGCAGCTGGGCAGCCAATCTAGTCCAAAGTAGCCTCCAATAATTTGAATCGCATGGCGCCATTTGTTGAAGGTTCATCCTGAGCCCGAAAACCTCACCTCCGACCCAAGAGCTCTAGGATTCCGTAATGCGTGCGGCCTCTCGACACTGATATCCACATCCATTCCCCAAGCTCTTTAAGGGACAGGCAGGGGTTGAAAGGGGGGTTTGGGCGCATATGGAGGCACTGCCGGGCCTCCCAGAAATAAAGTTGAGTTTATGGCAGAGAGGCCAGTGATGTGCAGCACAGCCTGGAAATGGTTTCGTATGAGCATGCATTGGACACAAGCGGGTCCAGGAAGTCTCAGGGCTGCGATGAGGAAAAAGGAAAACTTGTCTGATCCGCCCCCTTCCAATCACACAAACACTCCATGAAAGATGCATGGGGCAACTGGCGTTGAGGGCGAGGCTCCCAGCTGGCTTTGTCCGTTTTTCACCACGCCTGAATATGAATGGATGTTCAACACCTGATTGGCGGGTGCAGGGCGAAATCATGCACACCATCCAAAACGTAGAATTGTAGAGAAAAAGAATGCAGTTATGAGGGGACAGTATTATCATGTTGACTGGGTGCCAACAAGGTTTGAGATGCACCAGGGTGTTGAGTCAGATTGAAATTGAGGGTTGAAGGTCATTGGTGAAACTAGGGTTCAGAGGGCTCGAGAAAATTAGGGGTAGGGTCAGAAATCGAACGGGTTGTAAAAAGGTAAGAATGGAAATATTTGGGTCTGGGGCAGAGCGGATGGATGGGGGGTCAGAAATTTGATTGGGATGAGAGGATAAAACGTGGGTATGCAAAATCCCTTACGGGCTGGAGTCAGAATGGTGCGCACAGCATGCACAATGCAAGAAAGGTCCTCTGGAATTGTACGAACGTTCTGGGCAAAGGTGCCCAATGCACCGCAAAGCAGAAGAACAGCCGGAACTAGGAGAAGAAAATTCAGCTTCTGGGGACCGCAGTGTACCCGTGCTACTGGTTTTAAACTCAAATATAAACGTACAGCACACAACACAGGACACTGAATCTGCATGTGTACTGTGTGGAAGCGATCGCATCGACAAACGAGACTAAATATGTCGCATAACATGCAGTTATGGGACCCACACAGTATTCGACCTCTTCAGAAGACGAGCTCTGAGACCGTGTTGAGGGATGCTTGGCAGTTTCACGGGCCCTGGAAGATACGGAGCACAGGATGCAGAGATATACAGCACTTCAACAATTAGGGTAAGCAAAGGCGGGCAGAGTGCCGAGTTGTTCCCGAAACAGCGATTGCGGAAGAGGACTCGACTAATCTGTCCAAAACTTGTCCAAAAAAAAAAACGGCGGCAGATGGAATGCGTACATTGATCTGTTGACACCAACTCTCCCCACAAATGAGAAACTATGGCCCTGGCTCAACATGCAAACCATGGTAAGGAATCTCATCCTTCTACTATGGTTTCAGAGGAGGGGCATTGCTCTTGCAGCAAGGAGCAGTTGATGCAATGGAGGAACCATTGCTCATCAAACACCAGCAGGAAAGAAAACAAACAACCCATGTGAGCCTACTCCTAAAGCTCTGCGGATGTGCAAATCGTTCCTTTGGTTTCGGTTTTTGCACACATAGATTTCGGTTTGGCCGCTGGTTCGGTTCATTTTGTTTATTTCAATGAACCATACCTTGTCCACCCAACTGGGGGACTTGTGGCAGTGGCGGGATAGGGTCGCGGACCTCGCAAAAACCCGTATGTGATAGCAAAATGCAATGCCCATTCAATATCACGGCGGACTTACTCCAAATACAGGCCAAGCGCCCTCTATGACCTGATTAAACCGCATACTTCGCAGTGGCCGCTGTGGATGCCTAAGTCCCCACAGCCTTACGTGCGAAATGAATACCTGCAGTCTGGATACGGACTCCACCTACACCTTTGTGCAAATCACAGGCCAAAAGCGGCAGTGCAGCTGTCGGCAAAGAATCTGTATGTGCAGACAACATGTATGGCTCCCCAGTGGCTTCAGGCAGGAAGGGCATAATGTGGCCCCACAGAACCTCCTCCGGTAAGAGCCTCAATGTACTGGTCGGAGACTGCCACATGCAATGCAGAAATACCTGCAACAAGATGGCATACACCAGACCGAACAATGAAAGAATATCATCGTGGTTGCAATGCACGCGAAATGTTCTGGCTCATTTGGTTACGGTTTCCCTACGGTCAGCAAGGATCAAGGAATAGGACATGTAGGGGATGACAGCTGGCTGTGAAGGAATGGAGCAATGCTCTGGCTTTAGGGAGGCAGGGTGAAGGTGGAAAGAAAGCAGGAAAGGTCCCAACATTGATTGGCTGCTGATGGGCAACATAGGTAATGGCAAGGTAGATCAAAACCAAGTTGTGAGCGCTACAATGGGGGCAACAGAGCATGGCTGCGCTGGATGGGCAGGCAAGAGGGTTCAAGAGATGGGGAGGGGGAGGGGGAGGGGGAGGAGGGGGAGGTTGTTTATGTTCCTCGTGCTTTATGTTCCCCATTCATTTCTGGGCACAAGTTGGATTGCTATTTGTCAATCAAAGCATCACTGCAAAGATCTGCCTCACAATGGCGCCGCCCTGCCACTCACTCGCCAAAGATGCCTTGACCCCTGGATGCACAGTTCAGCCCAATTTCTGAGCTACATTGGTCGGGTCCAAATTGCCTAACAACAAATGCAGATCTTT
The DNA here is from genome assembly GCA_964036045.1 of Eutreptiella sp. 'Long Island Sound 2002'. Taxonomy (NCBI): domain Eukaryota; phylum Euglenozoa; class Euglenophyceae; order Eutreptiales; family Eutreptiaceae; genus Eutreptiella; species Eutreptiella sp. 'Long Island Sound 2002'. Next base: position 42,188,418 of record OZ038390.1, read on the forward strand.
GTAGGAGTCAATATGAAGGACGACGAAGATTCAACGCGTGAACAAATGATGAAGGCACAGCGCAAATTTGCGCATTCCCTGCAGACCCCTGACATTTTACATACCCTGTCGCATTTGTGCGGGGGGGCCAGGCACAACTGCAACCTCAAATCCTCGTCTTCGTCTTCGCCGGCGTTCATCACCATGGCGTTGCATTGCACAATAGTCTTTTGGAAGAGCGGTCTGAAGCCGCCTTTTACATATCCTGGACGCACTGCTGCACAACGCGGTCCACCCAAACGCCATTCATGCACTTCAGTTGCATACTCCGGTGTAACCTACACGAAAAATATTTGCAATGCACACCAAATAACACACGTGCAAAGGTAGGTCTATCTGCAAACCTCTCCGAAACAACAGCAGCAACCAAACGCAACACAAAATGAAATGATTATGTACTTCTACTGCATTATATTGGCGAAGCAAGCAGGTTGGAACTGCACCACACACGATCCCCACAAGCAGTTGAGCGTGAATGCAGTAAGAGTACAGCTGGCGGTTTGGGTAGACACCTGCAGCCACCAGTCCCCACCGGATACGTCTTTGAAGCTGATGTGAAGGGCGCCATTGGATATGGCCTGCACCGTGACAATGGTAAATCCAATGCACTGCTTGAGTGTTGCCGTTATCTTGGCAGCACTTAAAACTTCAGGGTTGTGTGTGGGTCTTTGGGGGGCTGACATGGACCGAGGAGGCAATGATCGAGGAGGCAACTTACCAATGCCCTGACCATTGCAACCAATTGGAGGCAGCCTGGCATCTGTGACAGCATGAGAGTGGGGTCACCCAGCTTCTACCCTAGGTGCTACCAACCTGTTCTATTGCTCAGTCAATGGTGCCCTCAGTAAACGTTGGATAAGGGCAATCCTAAACTTTCTAAGTACAACGCCAGAACAATATTGAATACCCCTCTATAATGTAGGGTTGTATGCATGGGCAAGCCAATAGTGTAGGTGACATTATTGTAATAAATGAAAATGAAAAATAGGTGCATCCTGCTCCAACAGCGAAGGCGTGTTGTGCTACTGCCACCACAATGCCATGTTTGCGGCTACCTCGGATTTTCAGCACTTTTCTCAAACACACCTTGAATCTTTGGGTTTCTAACAATTCTAAAAAAAACAAGCTGCACAAGTTTAAAAAAACACCCACCAAATCAGGTCTGGTATGCTAGTTTTGCTAGTTTTGCTAGGCCCATTCTCGTTGCATCACAGTGCGGCCACGATCTATGACTTAATTTGAAATTTCTGCTGCAAATTCCAGATTTCAAAATTTGCACAAAATGTACGCAAATTTCACACACATTCACTCCCCACCTCACCCCGCCTTTCAATGCAAGACAGATGCACATTCTGGGACAACACACCATTGCACAACATTGCATGGCTGGTTACATTGCACTGTGGCACAGTACAACATATCACATACCACAACGCAACACAGCCCAGCACAGGCATCAACATTGCAACATGACACAGAGTACCTAGGCTAGAAATCGATGAATGCAACTCAATACCAAAATATCACACAGCACACACAGCACAGACTTGCACCAATTAAAAAATGCGCCGTCAAAATCCATGGTGTAAAATGAACGGAACCAACAACCTGGTTCGTCACCGTCACAGATTGTTCTTTGTGTAGTCTGGATTGTTCAGCACACGCCTTTAGGCACTGTGAGTCAGGTGGCAGGTCTGGCACTGGAGGCGCCGCTATGAGTTCTGACATGTCATGCTTCCGCGCCTTACCGCAACGCATGTCACTCACATCCGCGCTGAATTCGGACACCCCCGACTGCTCACTGCTCACTTCCCACTATGGTCCCTGCTGCCAGCAGGTGTCACTGACATCCGTGATGAACAATGACCCAGTGTAGAACACTAAGCACACCAAAGCACATCACGGCACAACATCCTGCATCAACATCACAACACATGTTCTTGATAGCAATATACATCACATCACAGCAATGAATGGGTACCGCAGACCCTTAATTGCGTCCCCATGACACTCCATGCGGGTACACAGTCCAGAGCGCGCTTCCCATTGCAGTTGCATTGCTTGTTGAATGGCTTCTCATGAAGTATCTTTGATGCCAAAGTATTTTTCTTTGTTGGCTATTCAATGCATCCCTCGGATCCCTCTAAAGGTGAAAAAGGGCATGGCGGGGGATGTCCCCCCAGGCCAGTGCAGTAAACTGAACAAACAAAATAAATGCACAACAACGTGGTCTCAAACCATCGCTCCAATATGTTGACCCACAATAGAACACACCCTTCTGTGTAATGAAAGTTTATGCCAAAAGAAAGAAAATTGGTATGAGAGTGAAGCGAAAGTGAAGTTAACCAAAGCATGGCTCAAGCGATTTATTAGTAATCACGTTCACCGAGAACATCTCCCCCTTCTCCACCTACTGAGGCTCATCCTATGGCCTCACATTTTGGATCAATCCCACCCGGATTACCGGGAGCAACCTCTCCCCCCACCCATTGTTTGCCGCACCTTGCGCTTGTTATTGTTGTACGTGCATGTGCCAAAACCAATGGAGCCTTGTCACAATTTGCTGTCTGCAATGGCACACCCTCCCAACATGGGTTTGCAATGGCGCGCTCCCAACTTGGGGAAATCATGGTCCAGTTACCTCTCGATGCGCCAACAGGCACCCATTTAATGTACAGCTGCCGCTTGCCCAGCTTCCAAGAACTTCTTGAGTACTCAGTTTCGCACATTGAGTCGTTCCAAAAAATATGCAGAGTTTCTGCTTGTGGATTGCTCAATGTGACAGGGGACATGAAACACCTTTTGAGGTGTCATGAAACCCTCAGCGGAAGGTTGAGTGTGTCAGGGCACCTGGAAACACGTTTTGAGGTGTCCTAACACGCTCGGATGTAACCTAAGGCTGTCCAGGCATCTGTTACTAAAGCAACTGGCCCAACTCAAGAGACTCTTTGAGTGGAGGATTGCAATGCAAAACATGTGGTCGCTGCACTTTGTGTTGTCCCAAAGTGTTTGTCAACACAACATCCTTTGCTCGTGTCAGTTGTGGCATTTTGCTTTGCACAAGGAGGCTACATTTCAGTGCCCGTTGCTACACAGAGTAACACACCCATGAACAGTTCACGGACAATCAAGGCAAGGCAATCACAAGCACCATCGTTTCTGACAGGGATCTGTATGACTCAAATCGTGATCCTTTTTATCACATGGTTGTCGACCACGCCTCTGGCACCGTGCCATTCTTCAGCTCGGCGACACTCGACACACCTTTCGCCAATTGTTGCTTCAATCGGCTCCAATTTGAAGGCATCGTCTTGAGCCCACGACGCCGTCAGAGGATGAGACTCGCAGTAAAGCAATCATGTGTCAAAGGCCTCGGGGATACATCATTTGCTGAAATGAGAAATGGAATTGCGAACCACCTCACGTATACCAATGCACTTCATGCAAAAGGTACTGCTGCCCCTTACCAGAAAGGGGCTCTGGTAGGGGCTATGAGGTAAAAACCATGGTATTAGTTTCCAGCATAGCCCTAACTTCCCATTCAATGAAGATAGTCGGCTCCTCTTCAATAATCACACGTTACACTCTAATTGCAAGGAACCTCCTCAAGCAGGCCGTATATTGGAAGGATGCTGCTCCATTAAGACCGGTGGCGCAATAGAAGCAGACCATGAATGCAATATTAATAATGGTGCTTCGGTGTGAGTACTCTCCAAATCCCCAAAACCCAAGCAATGCCCATGAGCACCTTGCATATGTGGTGCTACTGCACATCCCTCCCAAATCCAAACGCCAAACTTGAAGGACAACTAGGCTTGCAAGCAAACACAACTCAATACATTTCAAGAGATGACAAAACATCGTGATCACCAGGTGACATACACTCATGCACATTGGTTCATGGTTTGCATATTGCAAGGCACAATCTATCCCATCGGCCCATGACGACCAAGTGTCATGGACCTGTGCCTATCAGCCCCTTCATGACTGCGTTGTATCCCATGTGACACATTGAGCCAGGGACGTTGTTGCTCCTTTGTAGAGAGATGGAGCAAGTAAATCAATGTGCACCCCTCCTGGGTACCTTTTTACTGTGGACAAGAACCATAACTGGCTGTTTAACTGTGATTTTTTCTCTTCGTTGTAGATTTGGGTGTTTGGGCCGTAAGAGAATTAGCAAGCAAAAGTAACCCCCAATGACAATGGTACACTTGAGCAAAATTAGTTCTTCAAGTGCAGAAGGAATTTCCAACCCACTACTTCAGCTACTGCTGATCGATGACTACCCCACCCCCTCCTTTCTGAGTTTCCCATCTTTTTTCGAGCTGATGAGGGTGTAGTTGGTGCGGAAATGCGCACTTTTGTAGCACATTCATAATGAGTGACCTAGTGCACGCTGCAAACGGCACTGAGGTCAGCTTTGGCTTCTTTCTTGGCTTTGAGGGCTTTATTCAGCGTGGGTAAATTTTTGATGGGACAACATTGTTTGCGTGCTACAAGAAGACAGCAAAGAGAGCAAAGCAAGCATTTTCACTCTCCAATGTGGCCCTGGTGACAGGTTCCAAGGCCACCGCGGTATCGCCACCCGTCATCAAAATAGGGGGAGCCCTTGCATTGCGCGCGCCACTTTCAAACTGAATTTTTCCCCGAAGAGCCGCAAACACACACCTTTCCAAATGCCCTCAAAATAAGGCCACTCCGGCTTCCCTAGCTGAACAGAGTTTCGTACTACCTTCCCTTACCATAAGACGCCATGAAATAATGTCCCTCGGATCTCTTATGCCCTTCAGGATCCCAAATGAGAACACCCACTAATGTCATGAGAGACAAAGGACACTCTTTCTGCCCATTGAATCTTGGCAACAACACCATTCAAGTAAGACCGCAAAGGATGCACACTTGCCCACCATGCATCCTTGGATCCTTGGGCTGCTCTTTGTGTGATGGTTGATCTTCATTTGTAGGCTTGTCAACATGTTGATCTTCAACCCCAACAGTTGCATCCCACGCAGGATAGGAATCAACGCAGGCTGATGCATAGTGCCCACATTGACGGCCGCCATAATGGGGAGAAACCAACCTAGAAAGCAGAACATGCGGCGAGTAAAAAAAGGTTAAAATCGGTGAAAATCAAAATAAGGCATATCCCCAAAGCAGAAGAAGCATCAAAATACCTGTTGTCAAACAACAATACTACAAACTATTGGTTTGTAGTATGGCAAGACGCCCAAATAGTTGCATTGCACGGGCACTGCACTAAGTGCGCCCCCTTTGTACAAATTGCTCGGTAGGGGTTGCTTGATGATGTTTGAAAAGGAGCACGATAATGTTCTGCGCAACCATGCGATGTGATGCATCGGGTAGTGATGCACCTCTTACTTCGAAAATCAAACTACCAACTCTCTTGTTGGTCTTTTCGCGGGTTCTTGAGCTCCGCACATCAAGCAAAAGCCTTCCCAAGGAACATGTCTTTTGTCATGACAAGCCTTTTAATCCCTGGGACAGTGCCTTAACATCATGTTTTGCTTGTGTCTCTCCGCCCCCCCCCCTTGGGTCCTGTGGCAGGCCACGACACATACCTTAGCCTTGGCACCTCCATTGTCCTGAACCCAAAGCAAAGTCAATCTCACACACAATATTTGTTTGGCTCTAGAAGAGCATGATGGAGCCAGAAGATGGCTCAGCGCATGGGCAGGCAGTGCCCATTTTGTTGGCGCGAAATAGTGCAGTACGGGCGGGCAAAATATAGCTGACTAGCACCTCACCTCAAAACATCAACTGAGGATGGCAACTGAGGATGGAAAAGTGCCATGCGGCGTGGCCTGATCACTTGATGGTGTCCCGTCCCCCCTCCCTGACCCTGGTGTGAGTTGTATTGTTGCTGTGACTTCTGTGGCAAAACTGAAGTTATTTGCTTAACTTTAGATACATTGAATAGCAATGCAACACCTCTTTTGTTCCATTTTTCCCCACCACTGTAACGCTTGAAAAATGGATTTTGCACGGCCTCATTGGAAGCATCAAATTTTCACACTAGCAGCATTAAAAAAAAGGTACACCCAGTTCAATGCTTGTTGCATGCAACTGCAGTAGGGGTGTTGGGAGGGGGGGGCGGGGTCTCAAATGGTGCCACTGCCTTCTGCTCCTATTGTCCGAGCAATTGCTGGGTTCTTTGCACTTTGCCAGCATTGTTCATTCCCTTGTTCCGCATCAGTGGTTGTGGTCTGTTCTCCAGTTGCTACAAGCTGCATCAGGCTGGGGGGGGGGGGGGGCAGGTTTACCAAATTGGCAAGAGATTGCATCAATCTTCACTACATTTTTTGGGAGTTTTGTTCAGAATGTATGCAAAGTGTCTTCACTCCTGTTGGAAAAACAGTATCCAGTAAACTGGTGGCACCCTTTGCTGTTGGCTAACGCTAATTGAATAAGACTTCAACCACAAGCCTAGGCAGGTACCCAGCTTGCACAAGTTGGACTAAGAGCATCTTCCAACTCAGAGGGATTTTACCGAGGCGGCAGCAACTGGTTGTGTTTTTGTTTTTCCAAATGACGGGTAATGGACTCTATTGGGATACATGGGTGGGTTCTCCTCATGACATTGTGCTTGCCTTTTGGAAAATTGGAATGCATGTATCGTGGTGCTCATGAATTCATGTGTTGTAAAATTGCTAAGGTGGCCTCAAGGCGATCCAGCTCAGGTGACAAACTAGTTGTGTTATCATTTTGATCTCATCTGATAAGCAAAATGTTATTCCTCGTCCATATGTTTCTCTTAGCTGATAAGCAACGTGAATTTGTGGGCTCAGATTAATGTTTGCAGATACCCATGGCAGTCCGCAATTGAAACAGAATGTTATGCATCCTCCTGATGCATCCTCCTTGTCTGTCCCCCTTCCCCACCAAAAAAAACAGCCAACAAAGACAACATTCACCCTTAAATAGGCAGCACATCAGTCAGGACATGGCCAGAGATTGTTGCGTCCCACAATTTCTAACCAAAATTGAAAGGTAAATAATTGTGCAGAAATCGGAGTGGTGAGCTTGGACTGGATCACCACACATAATGGCTATTTTCAGAAACTGGATGGCAAAAGTGCTAAACATCGCACCACTAAGAAGCCTTCCGCCTTTTTCCTCGGAGCCTGATGCCTTTCAGCAATCACGCGTACTGCTCACGTCAGCAGGTCCATATCCTTATCTGCCACCACAGACACTGCCTCCTACTCTGCTCTGCCACCTCCCTCACCTTCCTTTCCTCCACCACTCCAGAACCTGTCACCTGCACTCCCAAGGCATCCCCAACCCGCCAGATTTTTCCTCCATAACCTCGACTTCTTTGGGGCGTGGATAAGGCAATCATCCACCCTGATTGCATGGGTCACAGAGGACGTCACAAGACTTCGAACCCGACAGTGGGCTCATGCTCATACGTCACACCGCTTGGTTCCCCCGCACTCCCCTTTCTGGAGAAAGCATTCACATCTTGCACAATCCTAGATCCTTGCACCGTATTGGTGCTGCAGTACTGGGGGTCGTGAAAGCACTACAGTGGTGGGTATTGATTCACTACCATCAGGCAATCCGCACTGGTTTCTGTAACGAGGGGAGGTCAAATTGGTTGATGCGGTGCAATTTGCCACTGCACAGCGGGGATTCAGACTGCAATGCAGGAATTATCAGTGATGGCAGATGGCCTGCTGCCATGTCAAAGAATAATTTTCATCGAATAATAACAGGCATCTTAGATCAATAAAGAAGAATGCTTGATGTGTGATGAGGAACCTCTGCTGGCCGGACGCATGCTTGCCAGACCAAGAGCATTGAGAAATAAAGGAAAGCATGGAAAGGGAATGTTCGTCTTCTGTACACTACATGTATGACACCCGACCAAGTCAGGAGCATGAATCGGGCGAGTAGTTCTCAGCATTCCACTTTCCCAGTGAACCACTTGGAACTTCGTGGCACACCACAGTACATGGAATAGGGCAAACCCCGGAGCCGCGTTGAACAATGGATGTGACAAGGCGATGTTCTGTACGTTCTGTGCACAAGCGGTTGCAGGTCTCAAGGATGCCGCTGGGCTGCGCACTCTGAATCTTAGGGTAAAGGTCAGGGATAGCCCAGGCTTCCGACAAAAAAAAAAAGCACACTCCATGCTCACAGCCTGCAGGCGGCAGCCTCTGACTATGCCTCCACACAGATTATATGAAGCGCACATGTTGGGCAGGTAGCGCCCAAATTCAGCCTGCGCAACTCGGGCCAAAAAGCCCAATTGCGATGACAATCGTCTTAAGAGGACACGGTGAAACTTGTAGCTGTGATCCGGTAGTTGCTGATATGAGCTTCTCGCACCGTGCAGCCCAGTCCCTCGTTTTCAGAAAGCACAAAATCAAAACCAACCACACATTCACGCACGCAGCCACAGGCTCCAATTCACAGAACGAACCTGAACTCACACACCACCTTCCCAAGCAAACCCTGCCCATGAGATCAAAGTCTCCAGGACAGGAAATCCAGTTGCCAAACTACGCATGCAATGCAGTTCACGTTCTTCGTCTTGCGAAAAAAAGGCAGACATAGAGAACTGCTTTGTCGTCGTCCGGAGGCAGTGGGGGTATGCTGCCTCATCGATGCGCCACACATTCAACCTGTCGTAGGAGAATGGCAAGAGGAGCATCCGTAGCAGGCCTGACCGGACTAAATGAAAGCGCACACCGTCACGATAAAAGCCGGCAAACACTGAAAGTACGGGGGAACAAATGGAACACTTGCTGGGTTGGGTTAGTGAAGTGGAGTTTACCCCAACATCCGTTGAGAGTTTAATGGCAAAAGCTGTTCCAGTGCACCATGCACAATTTCACCCTGTCCAACCGCCGTTGTGCCACAGCTGTGTTGGAGAGTTTCTGTGCATCCTTTGCTTGGACTGCCCTAATACAATGCCTAAGCCCTGAGGTCGATGGTTCATCGTTAGACTACAGATCTGATGAGAGGTCAGCCCCCCAAAACGGATGCTGACCATATGGGCACGAGGATAGCGCCTAATTTTTCAAAGCACGGACAATTGTTTGCAGACCATTGAAGCGTATCCCAACCTGTAAACACTCGTGTACATGTGCCCCTGTGTACCAGTTACGCCCATAGCCCAGAGGGAACTGTGGGTAACCAACTATTGCTGAGACATCACACTGGACAGCAGGGCAGCGAAGAGCACAGCAGCAGGTTCAGCGGCAGGTGGAACCCATGCAGCTGGCGAGACCTGAAAACCCCTAAACCACCAAGACAGCGACAGCTGCTGGAGGCTGTAAGGCTGTGCTCTGGTTGACGCAAACTCCGCCTTCGGATCGTCGATAACCGTGACTTCGCTGGAGGAGGGGCGATCAAGAGACTCACTGACCAGCCCACATATTGTCATGTGGCCAGCACTGACGTGGGCGGCTCATGCTCGTATGAGGGATATGGAGCGCCACTGACAGCACAACAGACATCTGCACAGCATTGGGGCCAAAGTAACGCAGCCCCATTCTGGTTTTGGTCTTCAATGTTTCAACTCCTGCCCAAAGGCTATTTGGAGCAGTCTGCTTATGGTACACCCTCATTGTGTGTGATCCTGGAGAGCAGCGTGTGACCATGATGGCACGAGCCCCCCCAAAAAGGCAGCACCAATGCCCCTTTGGGGGAGCATTTGCGCCGCGCGCTACTTGTGCGGCGAGTACATCCGGACCAGCATGATTTTTATCCTCTCCCAAAAAAATATGGCCGCCAAAGAGAGCAAACCCAGTGGCCACAGGAATTGCCTAAACACCCCTCCTTCCCACAAACATTGTTGAGATGTCTGAAAGGGAGCGCCATACATTTGCAAACTGAGACAAACCCTTCAACAGCACCAGAAGGTTCAACAAACGCAATCAGAAGTGGCCACGGGGTAAAATGCGGGTGCTTGGCCACGCCAGACGGCCAAATCTCCGCGCCGCGTGCGCGCCGCGTCAGATGCTCCCCCTTTGAACCCTCCAATCACTCGTCAACCCTTCCCCCCCCGCCCTGCATACACAGGACTGTACAGACAGTGCCAAAAATGGGAGGCAGGTGCTACTGCAAGAATTGATGCACTCGGGGGCGCTTAGCCAGTGATACACACTGACATGCACACGCCCACGCCATGATCACACACACACACACACACACACACACACGCACGCACACGCACACACACACACGCACGCACACACACACACACACACACACACACACACACATACACACACACACGCGCGCGCGCACACACGCACACACTACTGTGAACGTACACCAAAAGCAATATTGCTGATGGAAGCGGGGGAGAATGTGAGCACACAATCCATGTGCCAGTCGCATTTTCACAGCGACTCTCGCAACGCTACGTGTGGCTGCAGGAACAACGGCTGCCGGACACGACGACCTCCGTATCTGAGTAAACTGTACCCAACCACAAACCACAGTTGATGACGTGAAAACCAAGGGGCCACCAAAGGCCGTTGGTGGGGCAGACTTCCGAAAAAACGAAGGCATGACACTTGCACACACATGCCGCTGCTCACTCTCCTCCCTGCCCCACATCCTTTGTTCCCAGGCAGCAGCCCGGGTTTCACAGGAGGTGCTTGACATTTTCCCGCTTCCGCACAAAGTCACGGATGTTCTCCAGATTCTCGCCCAGCGTTTCAGCAATCCTCCCCTCAAGTAGCCTGACAGGCACCGGGATCCGCGGTGAGAGTTCCACGGAGTAAGTCAGCCGCATGGCTGACGCCGGAGGGGCTGCACACCCCGGTAACGCCTGGAAGCGCCAGACCCCTTGATAGTGGGAGAAGTCGCCCACACCCTTGACGCCCTGCATCGTGATGTCCTTGTGGGGAAGGCTTGTGATGATGTATGGCCGGGGGAACACATCCCACTGCAGCGGCAGCACACGATCAAAATTGCGCACCGATTCAGAGTCAGCGTCATCGGCGAGGTGGTCTGCTTCCATCTCCTGCGGCAATCCATTCGGCCACTCCCGCACATCGAGAGTAGTGGTGGCCCGAAAAGTAATCATGGGGGCAATCTTTGCGGCGCCGATCTGCAGAACACCGTGGGTTTGGGTCGGTAGAGCGGCGGGGGAACCAGTGGATCAACCGCGTGCTACTTTTGCGGCGAGTACACCCGGAACGTCCTGATTGTTACGACAGCAAATGCTTTGGCCACAAAAATTGAAAAAACGCCCCCTCCTTCCACAAACATAGCACAATCAAGAGCACAATATAATTGGCACTCAAATCTTTGAAATAGCCCTTGCCCGTTGTGGCCCTTCGCGGTCCCACATAAATACATCCACAGAGGTGCCCGGCACGAGAGGACAAATCCATAGATGTCACCAAATAGCCGCGCTGCGCTTGCACCGCATCAGGTGCCCCCCCAATGGCAACCATGGGGAATTGCAGGCGTCTGGGGGCGAGCTAAGAGGAGGTGCCGGGGAAGCAGCCCTTCCCGCACCTTGGCTTGGTGCATATGGCAATTCTGATATGAAAGACAAGTAACCTCTTTGTATGTGGAGCTCCTTCTGCAGGATCCAAACCTCAGGATATCTCAAAAAATAACATGGCCTGAGTAGATGCTGTGCCATGTGTGTGCCTGTGTGGGTGCAGGCGTGATGCAACAGGACAAAGTCTCCCTCCTCAATTCCTACTGGATAGTAGAACCCCGTGAGTTTGTTTGCCGAGGCCCTGGTGGTGCTTTGTGGTGCTTTGGCTCTATACATTACCCGTGTGCACCCCAGGAGATAGTGAATGATGCAGGGCGTAAAGCTGGAGCACGCTTAGGAGCCAGCAACACCCGAATGTATCTCCGCTCCCGCTTGTGCAACAACCATCCACAGGTCAGATGGCGCTGTTGCCGCGCCCCCTTTATAAACCCATTGTGATCCGGCCATCTCCGCAACCACGCTTGGGCCAGACGGCGAGTTTGCGCCACTGAAGCTCGTCTAAGCTCGTCGTGACAGATTGCTGGCCGTTGCGCAATGGGGAGAGGGGTACAGAGGGGAATGGCGACAGGGTCAGACGGAGTCTACCTGCCGAAGCCGAGCCCCGTTCTCATAGCGCTCAACCACTTCGTTCTGGACCAGATTTGGCACAGGCTTCGTCAAGTGCTCGTAGTCGGTCATGACGTTCCACACCAGCTCCACTGCATCATCGCAGTCGTCCACCACAATGTCGATCCCCGTGAAAATCCGGCGCGCATTCCCCGGGGCCACCTCCACTCGCACTACCGATTCCCCAGGCATTAGGCAGACGTCAGGAGAGAGGACAGCAGGCGTCTCGGCCGGTTTGGGCCGCAAAAGGCTTCGGAGTCGCCGGGTCCTTGACCGAAGTCCAGTTTGCGCCTGGCGAAAATGCGACGTGTGGGAGGGTTTTGAGGTGGGGCCCCAGGCAGTCCGCAGCGTATGCTCCGCCACAGCGCACCTTTGGGCAGGTGTCTGCGCCGCTGTCCGCGTAAGGAGTACGCAGACAGCGCACACAAAGGGGAACATCATGAGGATGGGGGGACTACATAAAAGGTCTTGCTGTTCCCTCTGCCCCAACCCCCAGTGTCTGCAATGCAAGGAAGCGGTGCTGCGTAGTGTTTTTTGCGTAGTGCACAGCTCCCCGCATCACTACGAGACAAGAAGAGCAGGTGCTAGCAGAAATCCGTCATATAACCCAGCCCCTGGCGCTAATACAAATTGAGAAGAGACAGTGTGAGAATCCAGCATTTAGATGTGTTTCACTCTCCCTCTCTTGCTCTCTTTGTCTGTCCCTGTCCCTGTCTCTGTCTCTGTCTCTGTCTCTGTCTCTGTCTCTGTCTCTGTCTCTGTGGTCTGCTGGCTGTCGTCTATTGATTTAATTGCGCAACACGAGACGCACAATATCAGTCCAGACCGCCCAATGCAAAGCTCCAAGCAGAGGCAACTTCCCCCCACAAAGGGCCACCACCATACAGGGCACACCTTTGTTTCCACGGGCTCATCAACACCATCTGGCACTGACATGCGCCGGACGGTGGTCGGCGCCTTATTCTGGGCTCGGAGCACCACAGGTGCAATGGCAGCGGGATATTCTGTGACTGGGGCTTGAAGCCATGCCCACACAAATGCCTGGGCACTTCCGCCCCAGAGTAGTAGTGCAGCACAAATGCCCAGCAAGCAGCAAGCCACAGACCTCCGCGACCAACTCTGGGTCAGGGTTTGGGGGCTGCCTTCGTGGCATGGCCGAAGATCAAGCAAATAAACACTGCAGGCGTCTGCGGACACAGCCATAGATCCTGAGGAAAAAAAGACAGCGAAACATCAATTGGCAACATAATGAGGCACAACAAGTGCGAGAGTTCAGATAGCAAATCCCCGCTGGACATTGCCAGCGATCTTGGAAAGCTCTTAGCTCCACCCATCCTGCCGTATCAGCAAAGACTCGAATTTCGCCACCAGGTAAGAACTAGAAGGAAGGAAGGAGGACAGAATTGAATAAGGGGCGAAGGGGTGGTGGGATCTGGCCCAACACCCCCCATCCTGTTGTCTCCCACCGAGTTTCTGAGCAAAAATTGCTTGGAGAGGGAAGGGTAACGGAAGTCGGTCTCACCCAGTCTCTTAGCCGACCCCCCCCGGGGCCCCCTTCCCAATTGCAAAACCCGACCCAAAGGTGCCCCTTCCTTTGGTTTCATACCCCGAAGGTCTAGACCCTGGGACACCGAGGTCCTGCTGGGGGTTGGAGGTTCAGAAACAGAAAAAGCCTCAAACGAAAAGCAGAATGACAGACATAAGGAAGCAGGCACAGACGACAACATCTGCCTGCATAGCACAAGTTGGCAGTGACAGAGCAGTAGCCACCCTGCTGACCCAAGCAACGGGGACAGAACTCAACAATCATGGTATTCAGGGTCGGCGACAACCCTGCAGTGAGTCTGAGGAAGGGGTGCAGTCGTGGCATTGAAGTAATATTTACTGCATATACATAGGTTTTCAAAACCCTGTGCTGCTGCGTTGAGTAAGGGAACTGTTTTTTTCTTTCATCCAGAATCTCTGCTCAATTCTGTCGGATGTATGCTCTACATTGAATGAAGTCTGCAAGGCTTGATAATAATCCAACAGAGACGACTACATCCTGTGCCCTCTGAGTGTGCATGGAGGATTTGGTGGACGTTGTGCCGTGCAAATCCACAAAGTAGAATGACAGGAACAACTGAACTGAAACAACCTCCGACGCACAAAAAACAGCAAGCACCAGGGATTAGAAGGGCTGTAGACCATGGGGAAAGATCCCTCCAGCCCCCCATTTCTTGCCACCTTCCCCCGCTCCGCCCATCCTATTATCCTTCAAAGGGTGCGGAAATGAGTGAGTGCAGTGAAGCACCCAGACCGAGACCCGGAGCCGGATCTGGACCTGGACCCAGACCTGGACCCGGACTTAGACCGGGACCCGGGCGCCTCCACACTGGGTACTGGGGTTCATATCCCTACATACTCACCCATGTCGTCGTTGATTGTTGTGGGGCATTGGCGCCCCCCTCTGTATACTGTGGGTGGCATGTTTAGGAGGCGTTTTTGCACAGAGTTCGCATCGCGCGCGCACAGCGCCAACTATTATGTTGTTTATCCCGGGGACACCCCTGAAAACCACCCACGTACAAAAGCATGCATGATCGGTGCAGAATTCACGACACTGGGACCCGTGGCAAGCATCAGACTAAAAAAAATCCTTGGTGTACCAGCAGGGGCTACAGGGTGAAGCATTCAGGCCCCTAGGGCCCGTGGCTACCAGTGGTGGAAAACAGCCGACTTTTCGCACAAACCGCGCATAGCGCACGGTGCGCCCCCTTATACTCCTTTTGTACATCTCTCAAGTGTATTTGGAGTAGGGTCTGGTAATCCGAGTTTGTACTAGCCCACCACAGGTAATTCGTCACAATCGCGCCCTCTTCCAATGTTTTCCCAGGGGCCATTCCCAGTGGGTGCACTCCTTGTCCACTTTACGCAGCCAAGACCTCATTGGGTGCTACATCTCATACTCCTGGATGACTTGGGACCCTGCTGCAATGAGCTACGAGTGCTACCGTAGGTGTAACGCCCAACCTTGGGCGTGCACTCGCCAAAAGTCTTTGATGTCACTAGGTATGTACACTCTACGGTCTTTGCACTCCATTGTGGGTGTTACTCGAACGTCCTCTCCTTTTGCTACATCGATGGCCAACCCGTGATTGTTTCCCATGCCGGCAGCACAATCACCAAGAGAATTGTGGGAACATCCATCGGGACAAACTGTCAAAACCTAAAAGGTCAAGTGTTTTCCTTCCCTTGCGGCACTCGGTTCCAATGGCACTGAGTAATAGCAACAGGGAGGGAAGAGTTTGGGTGGGCACTCATAAGGCACAATACCCTCAGGCAACACAACTTCTTTTTTCGATCAAATAGGCCAAGTTCCAGGTGCCAATGCCCTAAGGGCAGGTTCCAAAAATGGACAGATATGTAGCAGGTTTTCGCGAACGCCTAGGTAGCATACGGAATTCAGCTCCTGACTAGTCCCCCATGTTTTCCCTGTAAAGCAGACAAGCGGTAGGCTGGTGGCAGTCCCAACCGTCGTTCAGTAGGATTGTGGTTCCGTACTAGGTACGGGCGCAGCGGTTGTGTGCGTGGTGTATACACAGCACCGAGAGAGATTGTCGTGTGTCACTACACTTGAATCTCCCACTCCACGGGGTCCCAGTGTATCCTCAGGCAACACAACTCAGAGCACATTGGTCCCTCACGGGAAACAATTGTCGAGGACACTAGCCAAACAATCATTTCCCATGTCGCAGCACAAGCACCAAGAGAATTGCCGTAACATCCATTAGTATATATTCCCTACAAAACTCACACCAACCTGGCGGGCATAAAATTGGCCAACACCTATAGGACCCACATCTGGCCCCCAGCAAGCCGTGCCCCCCGCCCCCACACACCCCGCCTACAGATGCGTACTACACTCATACGCGTTACACGGTGCACTTGAAAAAACTTAAACATGCTGTGCAATACTTACCATAAAACTCAGTCATAGGGGGCGTTTTCGCACAGCGCGCGCACAGCGCGTGCACAGCGCGCGCACAGCGCCAGTTATTACGGTGTTTACCCCGGTAACAGCCCTGAAAACCTGCCACCTCTAGAAGCATGCATGAGCAATTCAAAACTCCGAAATTCAAACGTGTTGCGTTCTCAGAATTATCCAATGTCCAAAACAATGCAATGTAGACAATAAAATTGTCTTGCGGGTGTTACTCCTTGATACCCGTAGCCTCGGAATCCAAGTGCACGTTGATATATGAACGGATGAATTGAACGAAAGGAGTCCGAAAAAAAATAGACACTCAGAAAGTGGAGTGATGGACTCCTTCCCCGATCGCCAAGCGGCGGCGAAGGGTACATACACGCAAGAAGGGGGGGGGGGGGTTGATGCTACACGGATACACAACGGCAATAGTACCCTGCGGCAATCCTACACCCAAAAAACTGCCTACCGGTGGTGGAGAATGGCCTACTTTTCGCACAGCGCGCGCACAGTGCACGGTACGCCCCCATAGCAAACACGGACGTTCACAGGGGGACGGTCCACAGAAGATAGCATGCTATCCAAGACACCCACGGTATGCCCACATAGGCCGCACACTTGGGGCGGCCTTCTTGCAACTGCCAAAAAGCCCTCTATGTATGGGCATGGGGACACTTTGCACTGCCAAAAAGCCCCCATATATATGGGCAGGGGACACTTTGCCACTGAGCCGTCAGGCACCAAGCGGCACAAATCAACATAAAAGGTGCAACACCGCCGAGGCAAAAAGAAAAACGAAAGATAATAGGAAAAATAAAAAACCGGAAAAATAAAATGCCCAGGAGCAATACAGCTCCCTGCAAGCAAATGCACCCCAAGGGCTTGTTGAGGCAGTCGCTAGCACTGGGCAAGACCTCGCGGACGGTGGAGTGTCTAGCCATGTGATTATTTGGATGTTGTGAGGCGTGTCAATGCAAGACGCACTGCCCTCTAGCTCAAACCCCTGGTAAGACGCCAAAAGACTCACCCTATTACCGCAAGCACTCACAAATGGGCAAAGTCCTTCCCTTCAACTGAGCTAGGGTCTCAAGGTCATCGCCCACACCGAGAGGGCCTTGCGGTCGGCATCTCCAAAATCCTTGAAGGCTTGGCTATCCCTTGAGGGTGACAACGGGCGGTGTCTCCACAATCCCAAGGGGCTTGGCTATCCCCTCAGGGTGACGGCTAAGACGGCTAAGTCCTCTGTGGTGGGGCCCTATGGGGGTGCCGATCCGGAAAACTTGGAGATAGGGCCGGGAACCCCGGTCATTGGTTGGATGGTCCATACTGAAGAAAAAAGTAACCAAGGTCTGGATGCGCAGTGGCAGCCATACGCCAACCAACTTTTGCCCACTGCAAGGCAAACAAGCTCAAAACTTTGAGGATTACAAAGCAACAATAGGAGGGCTTCAATTGGTGCTACATGGCTTCCCATGGCTTCATATGATTCCCATTGTTACCAAATGACCACCCAACAACAACCCAAGTGTCCTAGGGACTGTCAAGGGTTGGGGCAAAAAGTACATTTTTCACCCAACACATGTAGGCCATTTTTCGTTAAAACGGTCATTTGGCGTGTTTCACACGGGCAATGACTAGCCTGAAGCAAACCTAGGTGCTACCAAAAAAAACGTCCTTTCGTATCGTAGTACGCATAGTATGCATAGTAGTACGCATATACTATCACAACATCCCCGCTTGCACCCCTTATAGTGGGCACCACGGGGTCACCAAGGTCGCCAAAACCACCGACATAGCAAAAACGGCTGAAAACTGCATGCATAAACAGTTGAGCCCCACTCCGCCCCATACAGACCCCATGGAGTCGGGACCCAAAAATACTTTTTTGGCTCAAAATCGAAAAGAAAAAAAAACCAAAAGATTTGCAATTCTATAGCCTTCGGCAAGTCCACCTCGCAGAGATTCTACCCTGAGCAACACACACCCAAAATAGGGTAAAAACTATATAAATACTGCCTAAAACATGCTTGGGTGGTCATTTTAGGTGATCACAACTTCAAAAAAAAAAAAAGCAAGGTTCGGAATCTTGGATTTTTGAGCTGTATAGGGTGAAAAACTGCAGAAGCAAGTTGTGTACCAATCCCTTGGGAGACCCCCCTCCCCCCGCACTCAATACCCAAATAGGGTGAAAAACACATAAATATGGCCGAAAACATGCTTTAAATACGTTGGATGGTCATTCTATGTGGTCACAATATCAAAAAAATAAGATTCGGAAACTTCGATTTTTGAGCTGCCCAAGGTGAAAAATTGCAGAAGCAGGTTGTGTACCAATCCCTTGGGAGACCCCCACCACCACCCAACCAATTACCCAAATAGCCGCGGTACAAAAGATTGCGTGGGCGACACTACAGCCGGGGTATGGCACACGTGAAATGGACCAAGTGTGGGGGAAATTCTTGGTGCAGTGGTGGACAGCGAGGGAACTGAGACACGGTGAACTGCACGCGTGGTTCAAAAGGTTGCTGCAGAACACCAAAAGAATGGGTGAGGGGGCCGTGAGAAGCCCCCCTGTCCAGGTCGATCTAGTTCAGGTCTGGATAGCAATGTCGAGCCACAGCCACAACCGTTTGTGCAGGATGAAAGCATTTGGATCCACATCACTACGGCACTGTTACAGCTCAAAATCATCCACCAACACACGCATCCAACCTGGACAGCAGAAATGCTTTGAACACATTTGAGGGTACGTGAAAGTAAATGGCAACACACAATCCAATTGCAATTGGAAGAGTGCGCTAGATTTATAATAGAATGCCATCAACTGACAATTTCACTGTACACTTCAAATATGTATGCCAGTGCAATATGCACGTGCTCTGAGGCACTCTTGCAGGTTGGCTGGATGGTACTCAGATGTGCATGAAATCGTTCATGCAGTCCTGCCCTGCACTCACCCTCCTCAGCTTCAGGCAGTACCGATATGCGGGCCAGTACCTTGTTCCCCTGCTTTCCATAGGCCAAGGTTGCAGGCCTGCAATTAGCGCATTCAGGGCTACTGTGGAGCTGTAACAAATAGGGGGTATCTGCTCTGGGCCAGTGCAAGTCTTGACCTGGTGCCGCTCATGTAGTGCTACTTAAACGAACCAGCCTACCCATGCACTTTAGCAGCTTCTTCAGTCAGAGCATCATCCTTGACTTGGCGTTGAGTCTATTCCCACATCCACTCTTCAAGCCGTACAGACACTGAGCTATGGCAACGAAATTGGAGCTTGATCAAACCCATCTGAGTTCTGCACATCTTCAAAAGGACATTACCTTGACTTGCTTGCTCACGTTGGAAGGAGGACCTCCTTACTCCTGGCACGAACACACGCAACTGTTGGATCAACCTGCCATGACCACACGTGTACTCTGGCGCAGGCACAGGACACTCTGCTTCTTGTGCAGAAACCAGGCAGACTTTCCTGTGCACTTTGGCCACCGAGAGGGTTGAATATCTTGCGTGGTCGTCGGGTTTTATGCCAACACGGAGCGTTTTCAGGGGTTGGTGCCGTTGTTGCCTTATTTGTGCCCGCTGAGTGTCCCAAGAGGGAGGGGGGGGTATGTGGGGTATATTCGGAAAGCTCTTGAAAAGGTCTATTTGGAGCACCCTGGGTTTGCATGCTGTACTGACAATATATTTGAGATTTTCGTCCTTTTTGGACAGTGCCTGTGGTGCTTGCTGCCTCTTTTTGTCAACAGGCAGCTACCATGTCTGCATACAAATTCACGCAACGTGCTGTTGCTCCCCCCAATGCACCACAGAAACCTGAGCTCTAAAGGTGCTCCACCGGTGCAGGGCACCTGTTTATCATACAGGTGGCTGCTGCTCTGAATTTTTGAACTGGGCCTTTTGTAATTTGTATGATAAATTGGTGCAGTGGCGCTGGTTCCATCGCATCACCTGGTGTGTCTTCATCAAAGGCCACTCATATAATCTGCGCAATGCAGTGTCACGTGCCATGGACCGCGCTCTTCACAATGTTGACTATTATAACGGGCTGACGGACGTGCTGGCCTAACAATCCAGCACGTTGTGCGAAACAGACAGCGGTTTGTACGGAAAGTCTGCATCTTGAAGCAAAATGATTTTTGGGATGTGTCCAAGTGGCTGGCAGGTGCCTACAAGTCTTCAGGCAGCCACGTGGACCATCAGCAGACCCCTGTTTTAATCAGGGATGACAAAATAAAGTGGTTGGATTTTGGCAGGACAACTGACCCTGAGAACCTGCACCCCCATCCTGGATTTGTCTGGGTGAAGTCAGGGTATGGTGAGGCCATTGCATGGCGCAAGGTCCAGCTGACCAAACAGCGAAATGTGGACCTCACCACTGACGGCCTGTGGGCCATGCCTTTGAACACAGGGTGGGGACTTCCACCGTTTTCTCGAATGAACGTGCGCATGGTCAGGCAACGACACAGCAGAAAGGCTGGTATGAGGAATGCCCCCCCTGGAACCAAGAGGTCGCCGGTCTGGATACCAATGGAAGAGCAACATCTATTTGGGGACGGCCGCACCCATCCCTTTACATAATCAGCCACTGCCAGGTCATCCGCGAAATGCAAACAATCATTACCACCCACCTCCCCCTGAATGGCAACCAGCTGGGGGTGACAGTATCCTCAAACCCTCGCCCCCACGAACACAAAGGATGCGTGACACGAAGCAAGACATGCAAACACGAGGGCATATGAACCACAGAAAGACCCGGAAACTGCCTGTTGGGATGCATGTTCAGCTCTACTCAGAGACAGGCCCTGTGTGCCACCTTTTCTGGAGTTATTGACTTTGAAGAGCTGCACATGCTTAACAGGGGCCACTGGAATGGACATCCATGGCTGAAATTGCGAAAAACTAAGTGCTCTGCATGATACACGGTACAGTGTAGTGCCCTGGATGCAAGAAATGTGAAGTACACAGCAATGCACCAATAGTACTACCTTGTCCAAGCACACAGGAGATGCTCAATATCCCACCTCCTCAGTAAAATTGGAAAACTGAAAGTGATGGTTCTCTCGCCCCTCTGGTTACTATTCAAGGGCGGTTACTATTCAAGGGACACTGTCTCCTCCAGATCCGTTAAGGGTTATCGGTTAAGCATTTAGCATGATCCAAGTCCCGCCCATGGTGACACCCATTCAGTGTAACTTTTGCGACACTGACCCAGGGGGATTGGTTTAGTATAGCGGGGACGTTCAGCATCCGTGTGTCCAGGGGTTTCCGTGGTTCCATCAACCCTCAACCGCCAGACGCACGACGCGCGCCATGCACGCATATGTACAGGTGCAAAAAACAAACATGATACCTTCCCTCAGATGAGTATTGGGGCATGCATTTTACCCCGGGGCACTTCGACACGTGCTTTTTTATGCACCCCGTCAAATAGACCACACCCCCCTTGGGGCACCCAAACAATGACAGCCAGCGTCGGGTTGACTGACAGGTTCTTCAGATCTGGGCACAACAGAGTACAGCAAGTCTTCTCCCCATTGGCGCAACCAGTCTGGGGTTGACAGGGCTGTGGGGGAGTTTGTGCACCGTGCGTGCACCGCGTCAGGTATTTGAACAACTTCTCTAGGAAATAGTCCACCTTTGAAGCCCTTGTAAATACTGCCCCTCGGGGGAGGTTGCTGGGGGAAGGGGTATAGCAGGGGGGGCGTTTTCGCACAGCGCGGGCACGGCGCCAATTATTGCCAATTATTACATTGTCTATCTTGGGAACACCCCTGAAAACCACCCACCTACAGAAGCGTGCATGATCCATTCAAAACAGCATCGGGGGTGCAGAATTCAGGACCCTGGGACCCGTGGCTACCGGTGGTGAAAAACAGCCGACTTCTCGCACAGCGCGCGCACAGCGCACGGTGCGCCCCCAGGGTGTCAGGGGCCTCTTGGGCGAGCTCGCATGCGGACAGTGCAGCAGCAGACTGAAAGAAGACAAAATACAGGCCTGCCAACAAGGGAACATTATAAAGGACGTGGCACAAGCAAAAAAAAGCCGCATATCGTCAACGTTTTTGGGCTCCCAACAGGACACAGTAGCCTCTAAGTTAGCTGAAACGGCCTACGGAACAACCCCAGTATACGCACCGCGTCTGATACTCCCCCTGTGTACGCAGGGGACAGGAATTTTGCGATACGGGGGGGCGGGTTCAGATACATTCGAATGGTAAACGGTTCGGGGTCAGCGAGGGGTGTTCTAACAAGGCTGGTGGGCTGGGGGTGGGCCCACCTCATGGCAACAACCTCGAGAACGGCGTCGAAAAAAATAAGGGCGTGACAAGCATGAGGCGCAGCCACCGATCTGTGCCGCTCGCCCGGCACTCGCGTGAAGGCCATCCATGGGCCCAAAGCCTGTGATGCGTTCCGTTCGCCTTTGGGGACCAACCGGCTCCCGTGGACTGCAGCGGAACGGTAGGCAGGCCACACACTTCCACGAGGCGTAGAACGTGTCATTCGTTCTCATGGTGGTGCTGATTGAACCTGTCAACTGCATACACAACCAAGAGCCGCGATCCTGATCACTGACCCCTGATGTAAGGACGTTGGCGAGGGAGCCTCACCCACATCCCTCACTGTTAGGACATGTGCATTTGCAAAAAAGATCGCACACTTGATCCTCCTCGGGTCACAGTCGATCTCCCCCCCCCCCCCACACACACAGTCGAATCACACGGTGGAGCTCTGGAACTGGTCACGGACGGGCTGAAAGGGTAGCGCTGCGCCCGTGGGTAGAGCCGCAACGCTCGTCTACGATCAAATCGGGACTCTCACCCCCCGGTCGTGACCTTGGGTTACGCAGAAGTGCCTCCTAGAGCCCCAGCAAACGGATGGCCGGCCACGCAGCAGGACCTTTGGCTGGCACTCTTACAACCAGGAATAGCCTTTGGCGGAGCTCCTCATCAGTGCGATCAGCACGACTTCGCGAAAAGGCGGCGTTGGAAAAGGCACGGGGAAGGGGTTTCATGACGTCATGCTCCGTGGCTTTCCAAATCAAAGGAGCAGTGAGCATTCAAGATAATACTCTGTACAGGAATCGACCCCAGGTGGGTCTGCCTAGGGTGTGAGAAGGCACGAGACAGGCTTGCAGGGTGTTGAGCAAGCCCGACGGCACTTACCACAGAGACGCAACGGGTGTTAGCAGCAGCAAGATTAGATAGCATTACATTCGACTGGAGGCATGCTCCAACGCTGCAATTTGATGAAGAGAGTACCAAAAATGTCGCAGAATGCTTTCAAAAGAGGCGATGGATAATATGTTGCTGTGCTGAGGCACCTGCGCTGGCACAGAGCCATTGTCTGTGGCCTGCTGAGCTCACAGCCGGCGCCACTAACATTTAGCTGCATAAAAACGTTCCGTGTGCACATCCACAGAATGCCCCTGGGTAACGGCGGGTGCAGGCACGTTGGAGCACCAAGAGGTCGGCCTTTAATGGAAGCATGGGATCCTGTTGATATGCACGCATAAAACCCTGCCCCGGACTCCACCGCCACACTTTCACCCTCATATCGTTTGGCAGCCTGTTCAGCGGCAATGCCCGGAGGCAGCTCGGCGGCGAACGCGTCAACAGCACCGAAAGAAATATCGGGGGCGGATGCAAAAGGCTCTTGTTGTCAAGGCTCTTCACTGCAGCTGGAGACCACCCAGAGTTTGTTACCACAATCACCGGGCGTTCGAATATGCAGCTGATTGAGGCTGCTCGTCGTTTTCCGAGGGCATAACAATGCATTGTCACAGAGGACTGATGGCTGGCTGCTGTGCAGCATCCAGAAAAGCAGGGAAGAGCAATTGCTGGCGGATCAATTCAACCAGCGTCGAGCCAACTGCGGCCGACCCTGAGGGTAGTGAGGTGGAATACGAAGCGAAGGTCGTGCGCAGGAGGACCATTGTCTTACGCCCTGTTCAGCATCAGTCAAATTGCTAAACGGTCGCAATCACTTCGCGCGTGGTGAGTGGACGTTTTGTGCAGCATGTCTGGAAGATGTGTAAAGCAATGACTACAATTGTGTGAAGTGTGTGTGAAGTGCACGGGAAGGGTGTGTGCAGTGTTGATGGAAAATGGCACAACTTGTAAAAGCACAGATGTCCACTTGACCGTTCTTTTGCAACATTAAATCTCTGAAACTTACTTTCGAACGGCAGTCATTGCAGGGCGACCCTCTTGGAACGCCAGCTCTGATTGCTGCCTCTATCCTCAGCTCTAGAATGAAGCGAACCACTCGGATCTCTCAAAGCAGGGATAGATGCAACAGAATAAGAACGTGTTTTGATCCGGCTCCTGTCGGTGTGCGTGTGGGGGATATGATATCATTGGTGAAGTCACAGGTGCCTTTACACAATAGCTACATAATCGCATGGATCATGCCCAGCTGGCGTCGAATTAAAACAGTTTCGGGAGGTGATGGGACACTGTGTGTAAGGGTGGCATGTGCAGTGTAACATCGGTAGGGGCGGTGTGCGTCATCTAACGTCCGCGCGTGTCATTTGGGCGGGCCGCATGCTGCGTCTGGCTGTATCCGTGATTGCCCATGAAAACTGCAATCAGGTCCGTGCTCGCCCGCTGTCGGCTGGACGTCTGTGCGCTGGACATCCCCTGATGAAGCACGCAACGACACAATGCGTGACGCAATTCACCTACGACACTAATGACAGATTGTTGGGGGCTTGTCGGAGGTAAGGCTAGAAAGTTGCAGACCCATCGTGCTGCCCCGATGGGAATCTCCCGATTGGGAAAGAAAATAGATCGGCCTCGATGCATCTCTTGCACGTAACTCTTCATGTACTCCTGGTCTGCGTGCATCCTTCTTTGGTAAAACCGCACATTAGAGTTGCATCCCTGCCAAACACAGAGTCGCCGCAAGCTGCAGTCGTGGATGGGACACTTGTGTTGCGTGCCATTTCTGCAATTGTTTGATAAAGCTGTGATTTTCCCGAGCTTTAAGCCCTTGAGTGTTGCGTTAGCGGAATTTGGTGCACCCCTGCATTGTGCTCTCTCTCACCATCCTCGACTCCACAATGCAGACTTGCAAAACTCTGCATTGTCTGAATGTTGGCGATATGACCCCAGCAACACGTGCCTTGGCGCAGTACGGCACCATCATGACGCAGTCTGCCGCTGCCACACCAGTAGAACGAGGAGTAGGAGCCCTAAGGGAGGGCAGGGGACAGCGGCGACTCAAGGAGGGCTTCAGTGCGCAAGCGGGAAAGACGGGCTCGCTCCAGTGGCCAACGGGGCAAGATGCGGGCCAACCAGTTGCAGAAGGCGGGCATGCCAGGGACGTAGAAGATGTAGTGGAGACCGGGAATACGCAATAGCCACCCGAAATAGAACACCAGTACGTCAGCGTGCCTGCAAAAGTAATGGTAGACAGCGTTGGCAGCAGATGTACCCGTGGTGTTGGGCCAATAAAAGGCACAGCAAATGTGTGTTCGTGTGTAAGTCTGTGGTTGCACGCATCTGTGTGTGTGTGTTTGTGTGCGGAGATATCGGCATTGATGTTGAAAAGAATGTTGAGATTCGGTAGCTGCTGTTGAGTGTTGTTGAGAGCTATCAAGGGTCGGCAAGGAATTTTTCGGATTGTTGCGGGTTGTGGAGGATTGGTGAGGAGTAGGGAGGAGTGATGAAGGACTGTTGGGGTCTGTGGAAGGTTTATGAGGTCGAGGGTTGTGGAGGTATGTGAAGAATGTTGAAAGCAGAGGACAAACCGACCTCGACGTCGTCGAAGGCATCTTCATGCACTTGATCCAGACATGCTTTCTCAACCCGGACATAATTTAAGGGGAAGAAAGACGTGAGCCTACATCCTAGGCCGTGAAGTGAGCCTACATCCTAGGCCGTGAAGTGAGAAATGAGGCGTGCGCCTCTTTGCAGCCAAAGAGCCCCAAGCCTCATTTCTCAGTAACGGGTTGGCCTCAAATACATATCTTTTGCATCTGCTTGTGCCCAATGAGAAGTCAGGATCGCTTATGACAGAACGCACCATTTGACGGTAACGGTGGATCGTTGTGCTACCCTTTAACTCTGGGCATCCAGGTGTGGTGAGGGCGTTGCGTGACGAAATTTCTCCCGTCCACATCGGGGGGCGAGCCCCTTGTCGCCAGCCCTGCACGCTTTGGCAACGACACCCCAGTCAAATTGTTCGCTGTGCAGCTAGTGATTTGCCTCAGTAAAATAGCACCCCCCTCCACACACAGTGGACAACCGAGATGTGTTCCCGCTGGGAGGCAAAATGCCATGTGCCAGCCCCCTAAAGTCATGATGGTGGTGGGTGGGGCAGTTCCAAAATGGGGACATCGCCACGGTGGCATCATGAGCGGGCTCCCCACCTCGCAATTTTTGAACCCCCCCCCTTCAGCCCCAACCCAATGGGTGGACAACCAAGCCACCTATCCTGTGGAGGATCCCCTCCTCAAAAGGTGACAAGTGCGTATGCCAGGAGTTACCAACCAGCATACTCACTCAGCTTTTTTGGCACTCACACCCACACACCCTTCAGTGCCATGGTGTCTGGCAGAATTTCAGTAGCTTGAATAGCTTCTGGTCGTTGGTACACCACTTCATTGTGCTGCCACCCCCAGCAACCCTCAACGTTCCTCAAATCCTAGCAGGGCGGTCCTTAACGGGAAAAAAATAAAAAAAAAGTGTTGCGGGACCAGTTTTCCCAAAAAAGCCCGCGGGCACTCCATGTGCTCAACCATGGTTGGTGGCGGTTGGCGGTTGGCGGTTGGCGGCGGTTGGCGGTTGGCAGTTGGCAACTGGCGGTTGGCGGCGGTTGGCGGCGGTTGGTGGTTGGTGATTGGTGGTTGGTGGCGGTTGGCAGTGGTTGGCAGTTGGCGGTTGGTCTGCGCTGGCGGTTGGTGGCGGTTGGCGGTTGATGGGACTTGGCGGTTGGCAGTTGGTGGTCCCTTGGGGCGGTCCTTAAGGGCGGTCCTTAGGAAAAAATAAAAAAATCTGGTTCCTTATGGACCGCTCTGAATCCTAGCCAATTCCGGCGAATCCTGAACCCCTCAAAACAAGACCGCCCTCCAACCCTCAACAACCCTTGCCTTTCACCTGACCTTTCCGCACACCAGCCCACAACCCTGCACAACCCTCCACAATCATCAACAGCAAAGATCTACGATACAAGAAGGATTTCCCAATAAAGTGCTCAAAAGCAGCAAACAAAAGCAAAGCCGGCGCAAGGGAACGCCGGGGTGGTCACCTGAGAAGCCACCGACAAGAAATCCCACAACCGCTAGTCCGGTACTCACCGCAGGACAACAAATCCCGTCTTAGCTATTCTATACTTCAACAACACAAAGACCAAAGTGAGCACCTGTCCATCTGCCTTTTCTTCTTTCCAAAAAGCAATGAATGGCAAGGGTCTGATTCGCTCTTTTCTGTTAACCTAGCTATTTGAAAAGGCTGGTGTGCAAACCGGATGCAACGCATGCAAAAAACATTCAGAGCCAGCCTCAGGGCATGAAAAAGACAAAAAAAAGGAAAATTACCGTTGGAGGTAGTATAAAACAACCAGACACACGACACACCGCTGCCCGTTTCTTTGTTGATGGATTTTTGGGAATCCGCGAGCCCGCGTGCTGCCCATGGCCCTCTAGCCCCTTTGAACCCCGGGTCTGAATCGTTCTTCGTTTATCACAGTTGTACACGCACACCTGCTGACGTCCAGATAGGGCTTGAAGCGTTTTGTGTAGGGGTACAGGACATGCAGGAGGGGCAGAAGCACCGGCAAGTGGGGGCGCAAGAGCTCCAAGTGCCCACCGAGATCATCCAGGCGACTGGCCAAAACAGGCACATAGGGCATCACATGGGGCAAGAAATCCTGCAGGCCCGCAGCCGGGTCTGCAAACGGCAGCAGGTCATCCAAGTGCTCCAAGAGTGGCCCACAATGAGGAGCAAGTTCATCAATGTGCCTGTCAGTGGGTGAGGTCGGTGGACAGCCTTTAGTGAACACCAGTGCACTGAAATCGCACTGTATCTTCATCTCTTCGCACTATGCCCCACCACACCAACACAGATGTCCTCTTGGAGCAAACGATTTCGCGTGTGAAAAAAGCGTGTCAAAAACCAGGCCCGTTTTTTCCAAAAGAAAAACGGGTCAGGGAGTCTGTGTTGCTGGGCATTGATCCATTTTTCCGCCAGATTAAGGAAAGGACTCAAGATAGGTTCAATTGTGCCCCTTAAGGTTGAAGAGCAACAAGGACAACGGAGAAAGAGTACCCGGACCCCCCTTTACAGGGTGCATTGCAACCTGACAACTTCATGGGCCGTTGAGGGAGGTGACCGGCGCCAAGACAACCCATCACAACCACAAGCGAATCGCGGTTCCCGCTTTTTCTTCTAACTCTTCAAGTTGACCTAGAAATATTCTTGGTTCTACGACTCCCTTCCCCAGCCCCACTCCTACTCACTCCGATGCTTGTGATGCGAGATGTACAACGGCAGGCAACTCTGGCGATCCTTTTCCACGTAAGTAAGGAAAAAAACGGGCCATGGCACGTTTTTGGACAAACGGCCTGACGACCCTGTTTCTATGGACGGAATTGTTTGACTACGCATTGCAAATCTACGCTCCCAGAAATGCACAAGCATGTGCGTACGCTTATTCGAAATCCTGCTGAGTGGTCGGTTGCTCCAGTACCCCTTGATGAGAGTCATGCCCTTCCGTGCACGAGTAAACTACATCCGGTGCATACCCAGTTGCTTGGCAGTCTATCCTTAGCCTAATAGATAGCATCGTTGAAGCAATTCGTCGGGGCAACTGCAACATGCAACTTTTTGGAGACTTTGCCCCCTTCCCTTTACCGAGCATCGCGCGGCCGGGAAACCGGAGCGCATCGTCCATCGGCCACATACACGCTCACCCTCTAAACCCTCCAAAGCCCTTGCACACCTCAGGACAAAGGGCAGATGAGGCTCAATGTCAGGGAGGCGCTCTAGTATTAAATCCAAGTGGGGCTCGATGCTTGGTAGATGAGGATCCAAAATATTCACGATGCCAGGCATGTGGGGCTCTAGCATCGCTAGACGTGTGTAAACACCGGGTATGTGTGTAAACAGTAGGGGGCTCTCCAAGGCTGCGGGCACAATCTGCCCAAGCATGGTGCCATCTTGTAGGCTTTGGCTGAGGAGCCGCGCAGCGCTACTCGCAGGAATCACACCCATGGCGTACCAAGGGTCCGCCTCCTCTTCCAATTCGCTCACGAGCAGCTTCCACGACCGTTGCATCCTCTCGGTGGCACCCTATGGAGGTACGAGGCACTTTCGGGAAGAGCGGGCATACCTTGCCACATGACACCACCAAGATACATCACTTTGTCACAAAAGTGATTGTGGTAGCGAATGGGGAAAATATTTTGGAAAGCGTGAGCGCAATGCTCTCCTAGAATAATGGACGACAGGAACGCATACAACAAGGCGTCTTGCCACAGGGTGATGGGGCCAATGCTCACTGTCCCAGCTCCGTGGAACAACGGGGGGGGGGTGGCCCAGAATGGTTTCTGTGCACTGTTCCAAAGGGGGAGGGGGGTCAGGATCCAGGAGTCCACATGGAAGGGAACATACCGTGGGAGACGGGGGGTCAAAGCATCCTATGGTGCCGTGCACCTATTTCTTTGGCTACAAACTGGCACTACAATGCTAACCTGCCAAATTTACCCACCAAAATGCATCCACATGTACCTATGACTCATGTGTGCCGTATGTGGGGCAGGTGGGGTATGTGCCGGGTTTGCAGTTGGCTCGCGGTCGACGTTCGCCAATTTCTGGGGAAACCACACCGCCAACTGCGCAGCCAGTTGGGTTTGGGGCAGACACCCTCCCAGACTGGTCTTTTTTCCTGAGTCCCACTTTGACGGGGTGTTAGCCCCCACGTTGAACCAGGTGGATCCGGCTAGAGGAGGGGTACTACGTAAGCGTAAGACATCGTCGCAGCGAGCCAACGACTGGCTGCTGCAACTGCGCGGGATGCTTCTTTGCACGCCACATGATATTGACCAGGTCTTACAGTTTGCCACTCTTGCGTTGGGCAAGATCCCCACCCCATTGTTTGAATCGCTTTTCCGTCAGATACGAAAGACGGTGAAGATCCCTTGGGGTACTGATCTTTTTCACTGTCTCGTAGTATGCATCATAGATATGGTAAAACTACATCAAAGTGTTGGACCATCATGCAAGAGGGCACAAGAGGTAATACAAGCACAAACATGTACAATTCAACATGGTTTTGAAAAGCATTTCTTGCAAACCTTCTTCTTTGGCCACCCTCCTATCACTCTTTAACCCTGAAACAACAATTGCCAGAGCCTTTTCCGAGGCTGTGGCATTCCGATGATTCACTGTCACACAGATTCTGATGTGGTTTAAGCACTGCTGAGCCGTTGCTCGTTTTGCTGTGCATTGTGTACACATTGCTTTTCAAAGGCGAAGCACAAAAATTGTCTTTGAAGCTTGCTTCTTGGATAGCGATACGGCTTTCTTCTGTTCTTAGGAGCTGCTCCCTCAGCACCAATGCTGCAGCGCCGATCCAGTTTGGATAATTCCCGAACCAAATTTCTTGCTTTCAGCGATGTCTGACGTTTTTCTGGCAGGTTTGAACCCAACACTGTTGGATATGGAAAAAATTCTGCAAAAAAATTATAGGCGCTGGCAGAAATTCAAAGATGCAGGGTGGCCTCAAATAGAGCAGGGTGGTCTTTTGTGTTCAATTTCTCCACTCCTACAATTAAGAACGCTTCTGAAAATGGGGGTCTGGCCTCCCACCTGGAATCTATTACCTGGAAAAAAAAAACTCCCCTTGCACATCTGCAGAAATCGCCAAGAAAAAGC
The DNA here is from genome assembly GCA_964036045.1 of Eutreptiella sp. 'Long Island Sound 2002'. Taxonomy (NCBI): domain Eukaryota; phylum Euglenozoa; class Euglenophyceae; order Eutreptiales; family Eutreptiaceae; genus Eutreptiella; species Eutreptiella sp. 'Long Island Sound 2002'. The sequence goes on from OZ038390.1 coordinate 42,219,395, forward strand.
CAGATGGAAAGCCGCCTTGGATAGTGGCGGTGTATCTTAAGCCACAACGCAAAATGGGCCTTTTGCACACGCAAAATCAGTGTATTTGCATTCTGAAAGAAGGGCACGAACACCAGAATGGTCATTTACACACGCAAAAATGGGGTATTTGTGTGTTGCCTTGATTTCGGCAGCAACGCAAAACAGGCCATTTGTGCACGCAAAAATGCTGTATGTATGTTATGTCGTGATTTTCAGCTTGAACGCAAAACGAGCATTGCACGCGTGTCAAAACGTTTAATTGCAGTTGTGGAACGTGGACTGATGGATCTCACCAGCTAAGGTGAATCTTGAAGTGAATGGGAGCGATGGTGCATCGCTGCATGCCAAAATAGTGTGGAGGTCTCAATTTCCCTCCTTGCTGTATAAAAGCATCGGGTTTGCCCTCTGCCCATCAGACCTCATGGCAAATTTGCGTTCACTTGTGCGGGGGCCGGGCATCCGAACCTATCCTATGGGATGGTGGAGGCCTACTCTCATCAAGTTTTTAGCTCGTTTTCGTGTGCAAAGAGCCGTATCTATGGCCCTGTTCTTTGGCTGGGTAAAGGAAGGGACCCGGGCAGGTCCACAGATGCACTCTGATGCAGCTAATGTACCAGATCTACAGTTAGTACACACATAAAGGGAGGACTCAAGAAATACTTCATGTGTTGTCACGCTTTGGGTTTACTCTCATGATCATCTCAAGAGTTTTGTTTGCCTTGTACTTGACCTAGACAACCCATTTATGAGAAACATTACTTCGTAGTTACAAAGAAAACTCTTTTTAAGCCGTGAAAGATCACATTTGCCCAAAACTATTGTATGCCAACTGCGCTGGGCGAAGGGGTCACAGTTGCCATGAACTATTCAGACTCTGGTTAGTATAGACAACCCTGGTTAGTTCCTGAGACACTATCCGGACTGTACGCAAGGGCCCACCACCCTGTATCACGTGTGATACTTTTGTGGCGTGCAACGGTAGGACAGAAACAGACCGACACAGCCACTCTCTCACACCTTGGGCCAGCGGAAGCCTGCTGAGGCGTGTCTCTCTCCATCACCCCCCCCCCCCCCCGCCCTTGTACAGCCCATTTTGCACATGCAAAAGGCTCATTTTGCGTCTAAGCCGAAGTTAAGGTAAATGGCTCTAATCGAGGCCGCTGCTCTAATTGAGGGCTACTTTGGGCTAATATTGAGTTTTTGTGGGAAACCCTTTCAAACTTGGCACCAATGCCCCTAGCAATGTCCCAATTTGTCCCTCCTAGCTCTTTCAAATTTGGTACCCCTAGCAATGTCCCCGTTGTCCCTCCTGATTCGGAAACACACAAAAGGCAATGAATTGACATGCAAGTGAGGCTCATACTTCATTCGACGGACCACCAAACCCAAACATGCCATGTGAAATGAAGTTGTTGTGGTGTTGAAAAACACATTATGAGGTCTTGTGTCTTCTTCTTAGCCTTCTTCTGGCATATCCTTTTTGCATTATAGGTGCATCCGCCCGTCTTCTTCGTTGGGCATCTCCTTCAAGCCAGAACACCTTGCCACTCATGTCCCCTGTATTTCCTCTTCTTCCACTTTCACCACCACCCCTCACTTCCCTTCAGCCCTCCCTTTCCCTAACAAAGTCCAAAATTTCGTTCTCACTCTCAAGGAGTGAGGAGCTTCTTCTCTTGATCCTCAATCCACTTAAACACCTTGGCGTCCTCCCACTTCACCTTTCTTACTATCTTCATCCAGTTCCCTTCCCTTAGGACTAACCAAAGCACCCAAATTACAAAGTGACAAAAGTTGATCGCAGCTGCACAATGGCAAATGACACCCAATGACAATCCCATCACCACAACTACAGTTCACCCTTTTTGCATGCAAATGTGACCATAAGAGATGGCAAGTGATCTCACGGGGTAGTAGGACGAGCAAGCATCACAAAGAACACGCCATCAGTGAATCATGAAACAGAAGGCTCAAGGTATATTGTAGTACTGTGCTGCGAGGAAACATGCACAAAGCAATTAGTGAATTTTTCGCATTTCTATCGGGGTTTTACTTGGTTTTTGCGTGAGAAACGAACATTTTGGCCTTGACTTCGGAGTTGCATTTATGGCCACATTTGGAGCTTTTCTTTGTCTTTGGGTCGCCAAAACTTGATCACACCCAATTGTGGCTCGTTGGCTGGCTTCGTGGCTTGCTGGGGGTCTTGGGTAGCCCCCGTGCAACAATCCCAGTGCCAACCCTTTTCGTGTCCGGTAGTTGGATAGAGCGTCACCGGGTGGGCTTTGGCATGTGGAGTGTTGTTTTGTGGCAATTGTGCACATGTTGTTGTCACATGTTCATTGGCGCATGGGTTGTAATTAATTGTTTCCTCATGCAACACAACATTGGTGGTTGGGCTTTGAACAATGCACAACTTGTGCTTTGGTGCTTTGATCATGACCGAGGGGGAGTAGATATGCACAAATATTGCCCCCCCCCCCGCCCCCACAACGAACTCACCCAAGAACACAAGTTGGACAAGTTGGTGTGTGGATAAACTTGGCCTATTCTCTACAAACATGGGCTACATACACCTAACGACATGATTTTCTAGACACCAAGATCCCTGAAAGGAGCGCGTGATTGATTTTTGCAAACTTATCCGATGCTCGCAACTAGGCTTGAGGACGTATGAATGCCCATTCTCAATCACCCATGGGGTACCGCAATCCCCATCTAAAATAGAGTGGATCCAACATATTTGCGGTGCTTCTCTCATTTCCGAGCCTAAAACGACCGCATAAAGCCCTAACTCACCAACTCACAATGGCCTCTATGCTTGCGAGGGCACTTATCACCCAGCGGAATTACACCACTTGTGAGATTTCACTTTGTGAGACTAAACCGTAGCGGCGACAAGTACTGCGCCTTTGGGCCCAACTGTACGGTCGCTTGGAGGCAAAGATTCAACACGGAGCCTAGCGAGCAAGTGGGTACATTGCAAAATTGCAAACCTCCAAAAACGATGGGCCCTGTGGGTTATGTGGCTGACGCTCGCGTGGGGGAGGTTGGGGAGTTTGCTCTATGGGGCACTTAGCTCGCACTTGTGGTGCATTGTTCCACAACGCTTTCAACTGGTCACTATCTACGATGCAGGTGTGCATGACAAAGTAGCATGTGATAATCCAATACAAGGTGATCAGTGCGACTTTGTATGGCTTGATGAGTGGTGGTTGGAAATTGGTGGGCGCGCCTTGATGATCGAAAACCGACGAACACACCTTAAATATCTTTAAGGGCCTTCTTGCCGAACGTCGGAACCAACGGGTCCCAACCGCCGCACCTCTCCGCAGCTTCGGAAAGGACAACGCTACGCCAAAGCCTGTAGCACTAATGACTGTCGCCATGGTGCTGAGTAAATGTTGGGAATCGCGGTTTGGGGTTGAAGCGGCCTCTTTCCGTGAGGAAGTGTTCGTCGGGTGCACAAACGGAGATGGCTCGAATTCACGAGATTGCTCTTTCTCAAACGACCGTGCGGTGCCTATTGCCATTGCCCTAGGCCAAGTAAAATATGTACCGGGACGCGTGTCTGGTATTTTGCGATGTGACGGAGGCACCCATGTAACGGTGTGGTCGAGAATGGGTTTGGTGACAACGACGAAGGCTTGTGTTTCGCTTCTATCGTGCACTGAGGCAAAAAAGCATCCCCAAAAGAGGGAAATGACCATCACGAGAATGAGAATGAGAACTGGAGGCCCGCTTCGAGATGACGTCACATTTGCCGTGTCGTCCATGGCCAAAATGGTGGAATAGCGCAAGGGGCCTTGAGCTTGGACATCATTGCGCAAACCATTGACGAAGAACGGCATGGCTAAATAGGCTATTCAAGACAGTAGGCGTGTACCAACAGAGACACAAAGGAAAGCCGCTCACAAATGCATTTAAGACTGTCACAGATGCAATGCGGGCTCTGTCCATGTAGGCTGAATACCCTACTCAACCAACGAGCACCCTCGAATCTTGCCACCACATGTCCACGAGCAACCGGTGTCCCAAGCACCCCAAACAAAGCGCGAGGGCTTCCGCCGATTCCAACTTGGATTTTGTACAACTAGCGAATTTCATGATCTTCAGAGGACAAATTCTCATGAAGCTTTTGGAAGCTTTTTCCCGCTTCACATTTTGCATGTAATCCGTGTTACGTACCCTTGCCGCACTTCATGCTTGTCCCTGAAATACTTTTTCAAGCTTGCTCAACTTTGAGTCTCGTTTGGTCTCAATGATGGTCCACTCAAGTGAAAGATGTTGAAACGACAAACGGCCACCAGACGGGAAGGTATGCCATTAATAGTAGGCGCAACTGTGTGGGTCCACTGACGATCCAGTGCTCATTGCTTGTGTCAAAGGAGATAGATAGAGGAAGATGCACATGTTGCTTTGCATTGTGCAAACATATTGTTGCCGTTGTGATGGCAAAGACACAATCTTCTCATCGTGTGAAGTCCACGTCCCTTTCTCTCCATGCAATACGATCCCATCCACATGGACACACATTCCCGAGGGTTGGGTGGCATTTGTGAGGTTTGACAGTGGCACAAGAGATCATCCATCGTTCCTATTTTGTAGTTGTGACCTGGGTAGTATGTTGTTAGTGTGGCAAATTGAGTAGCCCCTCGCTGCAAACCTATATGCCCACAACACGTCAATGTTGTACGACCCAACATAATTGGGACAGTGGAAAAGGAAACGAAAGGCACGGCTCAAGGTGTGGCCGGGATGCATGACACGGCACAATAGTAAACACGGTACTGCACGTTGGCTTGTGTGAGCTGCTGTGGGCGAGTGAACAACTGTGCAGTGCCAGCCCCGGGTGTCACTTCATTTCAAGGCCTGCTATCATATTTGAGTACCGGAGACGTTTGTACCCGTCTTTGCTTGCCTTCAAAATTGTTATTCAATGCACGTATTGTAATTGTTTACCGTTCTTGGAGGGTGCAAGTACTAATATACTTCATTTCATGCTTGTTGAGGGAGGTTACCGAGCTTGTCAAAAAACAATATGTCGATGGGATTAACCTCTTGATGATGGTGTTGCTCACATAGAGGCGCAATTGATGAACACGAGCCAAAACGAATGGCATTCAACGCTCAATCACATTTTGTTGTAGGAGGAGTTGTTGCTTGCGGGGTTTGTGATTCCCCGAAACTCATCCCCCCTTCCCTCCCGCTGTTTGTCGGATGACAATTGGGCAGCATTGGGAAGGTACCTTAACAAGGCCTCGATGGAGGGCCCTAATCCAATTGCTTCCTAGAGGCAGGGTAGGAGCACATGTTTAGGGACAACTTTGTCCCAACTGAACTCCCACCCTACGGAACACCACAAATTTGTTGAAATATTGATTTGTTGAATGATTTCTCAAAACGAATCCGGAGTCGACTCCGAAATCAGAGGGCCAGAACACACTGTATATGGTCGTACTACCCCTTGCTAGTATCGACACAATGGATGATCGCTTCCTCGGCCGTTTTGATCCCTTCCCTACAACTGAACTCCTAGAATGTAGAAGCCTCCTGACTGTTACTCGCTGCATTTTTCGCAAGCCCTCAATGGGCAGATCTATGGAAAGTGCGAAACAGCACAAAACAATGCCTCGCTGGAATGCGCGAGTGCACAAATTGGCGTGCGTCGTTGCGTGCTTCACGTGTGCGAGGATTCCCTTCTGGGATTTTTTTTTCGCTCTGATAAGCAGATTTACATTACAAGTGCGAAAACTTCACAGTTTCTAAAGCCGAATGAATGCTCGTATTGACAGATTTTCATTATGGCTTCTTTATTGCCAGTCTCCCGTGCATCGTACCAAACCGCCGAGGACGCCCACAATCCCGACCGTAGTGGTCAAGTCAAGTGGGCCGCGGCTTTGGGTGCTGTGGTGGGATCTGTCGCCTTCTTTGGCGTGTGTCTCTCTCAGCAGCCTACGACCACGCTCTTGAACGCACAGCTGCCTTTGACGCGTCCACAATCCTCAAACCATCGTGGATCTGCAGTGCTTCAGGGCCGTCAAAGCGCTAGCGGAAAGTCTTACACGCACGTTGCGCAGACTGCCCCATATTCTCAGTCTTACCCTGCACCTGTTGCAGCAGAAGGCGTGCACTCGACTTCTCAGGTTTCCCCCTCTGACATTAAGATCCTTTGGGCAGTGGCCGAATGTAGGTGACGTGGTGCATTTTGTTTCAATTTGATCCCTGAAGATCCCGGGGTAAGCATTTCGCACCTTTCAAGGCAGATACCCATTCTGTTGTTGAACAGCATTGACTCCTCGGGGCGCTTGTTGTTGCGCAGCATTTGCAAGACATGATGCATGCCCTGCGCCCCAGAGTTGTTGCCTGCGAGGTTCAGGTACATTATTTACATCGCGATGTGTGGGATTCTGCCAGGGAGCCGCCGTACGTCGCTGCGGCTTGCCTTGGTTGTAGCTAAGGGTTGAGCGTGTAAGGTTGCGCGCGCGGAGAGGCGGCTCAGCCGAGACGCGCGTCACCGAAACCCAGTAGGCGGAGAGGTCAAATGCCGTGAGCTCGAGGTCCTGCATTTTCACGTGGGTCAAAATGCACGAAGGCCCGCCAAGACCCAATAATACACGACTGTCGTTGAGGCTTAAGTTTCCCCATTGGTGATGACACGAAAATTGCCGCAATCCAATCGCAAGAAACTCTCATACCACTCTGACAACAACACGGCAACCTGTCCCAACGAACGATCACGGCCAAAGGTGACGTTCATAATACTGCAAGGCGCAGCACAGCAGACAAGGCACAGCACAGCACAATACAGCGCCGCATAGCGCACCACTCCTGACCGTAGAGTATAACATAGTACCGCGTAGCACGGTACCGCACAGTGCGCACAGCAACAACACAACACAGCGATGCACAGCAAAGTACAACATAGCAAAGCGAAGCACAGCACAGCACAGCAGAAAGCAAAGCGCAACACAGCATAGCACTGCATGCAGAGCACACTTGCCCTGGTGTCCTTGACTTTTAATGGACTTCCCTGAAAGGTCCTTGGTGCAGGAGCAAGGTAAGGCAGCGACCCATCAAATAGCCCCAGGAGCGTAATGAAGCCTGTAGTGTCGAACAACACTACGTACTTCAGCACACCCTCGCCGTAAGGGCACTTGTTTTTAGAAAATGGGAGTTGGTGTCGGCGTACATCCGAGTGGTGCGATCGGTGAGGCTGTTGCAGTGCGGACGATCCTCGCTCCTTATTGGTGAACTGATTGGCCTTGTTAGCGGAAATAGGGCCTAGGCCTAGACTACCTTCCTGGTAGGAGGGGCAGATGTCGTTCCACATGGGCTGGAGGACCTTGGTCTGGTAGTAACCCAGCATGAAAGCCTTTGAGTCTCTCCAGCCACTCAATGCACTCTGTGGAAAGAGTTGTCCAGTCTCCTGGTAGGTTGAGTAGGAGGGAATTGACTTGCTGGTTGCGTGCTTTCCTTGTCATGCCTGGGATTTCATTTCTCTCTCAGGTCACCAGTAACACAACCTGGGCACTAGGCCTCGTGTCTGTTCTGGCGGCTGCAGTCACTGGATACGTATTTGGCAAAAAAAGAGGCAGTGCAGCAGCATCCGAGACAGTAGCGTTGGCTGCTGCCAGCGGCAAGAAGAAGGCCGCCGCCCCCAAGGTGGATTTGTCGGACTGGTATGGCCCTGACCGCAAGAAGTGGTTGGGCCCAAATCTCTCGGACAGCTACGTCCCTGACTACTTGACCGGTGAGTACCCTGGTGACTACGGTTGGGACAGTGCTGGGCTTGCAGCAGACCCCAAGACCTTCGAGCGCCTGCGCGAGGCTGAGGTGCTGCACGGTCGCTGGGCTATGTTGGGTACTCTCGGGTGCCTGACCCCTGAGCTGCTGCAGAAGTACACTGCCATCGACTATGGTGCCAGCAAGGGTGTGTGGTTCAAGGCTGGTGCCATGATCTTCGAGTCTGATGGCTTGAACTACATGGGTGCCCCCGTGTTGGTGCACGCCCAGTCCATCCTTGCCGTGTTGGCCTGCCAGGTTGTCCTGATGGGTGCCATTGAGGCTTACCGTGTGAATGGTGGTCCATTCGGTGGTCGTGACCTTGATCTGGTGTACCCTGGTGGCAAGCGGTTTGATCCTCTGGGTTTGGCCGACGACCCTGATGTGGCTGCCGAGCTGAAGGTGAAGGAGATCAAGAACGGCCGTTTGGCGATGTTCTCCATGTTCGGCTACTACGTGCAGGCTGCCGTTACTGGCCAGGGCCCTGTTGAGAACTGGGCCTCCCACATTGCTGATCCATTTGCGGTGAACGGGTTGACCCTTGAGATTGCCACGCAGTACACGCCATCTGTTGCCATGTTCGCAGCTGCTGGGAAGAAGAAGGCCGCTGCCCCCAAGGTGGATTTGTCGGACTGGTATGGCCCTGACCGCAACAAGTGGTTGGGCCCTAACACTGCGGACAGCTATGTCCCTGACTACCTGACCGGTGAGTACCCTGGTGACTACGGTTGGGACAGTGCTGGGCTTGCAGCAGACCCCAAGACCTTCGAGCGCCTGCGCGAGGCTGAGGTGCTGCACGGTCGCTGGGCTATGTTGGGTACTCTCGGGTGCCTGACCCCTGAGCTGCTGCAGAAGTACACTGCCATCGACTATGGTGCCAGCAAGGGTGTGTGGTTCAAGGCTGGTGCCATGATTTTCGAGTCTGATGGTTTGAACTACATGGGTGCCCCCGTGTTGGTGCACGCCCAGTCCATCCTTGCCGTGTTGGCCTGCCAGGTTGTCCTGATGGGTGCCATTGAGGCTTACCGTGTGAATGGTGGTCCATTCGGTGGTTGTGACCTTGATCTGGTGTACCCTGGTGGCAAGCGGTTTGATCCTCTGGGTTTGGCCGACGACCCTGATGTGGCTGCCGAGCTGAAGGTGAAGGAGATCAAGAACGGCCGTTTGGCGATGTTCTCCATGTTCGGCTACTACGTGCAGGCTGCCGTTACTGGCCAGGGCCCTGTTGAGAACTGGGCCTCCCACATTGCTGATCCATTTGCGGTGAACGGGTTGACCCTTGAGATTGCCACGCAGTACACGCCATCTGTTGCCATGTTCGCAGCTGCTGGGAAGAAGAAGGCCGCTGCCCCCAAGGTGGATTTGTCGGACTGGTATGGCCCTGACCGCAACAAGTGGTTGGGCCCTAACACTGCGGACAGCTATGTCCCTGACTACCTGACCGGTGAGTACCCTGGTGACTACGGTTGGGACAGTGCTGGGCTTGCAGCAGACCCCAAGACCTTCGAGCGCCTGCGCGAGGCTGAGGTGCTGCACGGTCGCTGGGCTATGTTGGGTACTCTCGGGTGCCTGACCCCTGAGCTGCTGCAGAAGTACACTGCCATCGACTATGGTGCCAGCAAGGGTGTGTGGTTCAAGGCTGGTGCCATGATTTTCGAGTCTGATGGCTTGAACTACATGGGTGCCCCCGTGTTGGTGCACGCCCAGTCCATCCTTGCCGTGTTGGCCTGCCAGGTTGTCCTGATGGGTGCCATTGAGGCTTACCGTGTGAATGGTGGTCCATTCGGTGGTCGTGACCTTGATCTGGTGTACCCTGGTGGCAAGCGGTTTGATCCTCTGGGTTTGGCCGACGACCCTGATGTGGCTGCCGAGCTGAAGGTGAAGGAGATCAAGAACGGCCGTTTGGCGATGTTCTCCATGTTCGGCTACTACGTGCAGGCTGCCGTCACCGGCCAGGGCCCTGTTGAGAACTGGGCCTCCCACATTGCTGATCCATTTGCGGTGAACGGGTTGACCCTTGAGATTGCCACGCAGTACACGCCATCTGTTGCCATGTTCGCAGCTGCTGGGAAGAAGAAGGCCGCTGCCCCCAAGGTGGATTTGTCGGACTGGTATGGCCCTGACCGCAACAAGTGGTTGGGCCCTAACACTGCGGACAGCTACGTCCCTGACTACTTGACCGGTGAGTACCCTGGTGACTACGGTTGGGACAGTGCTGGGCTTGCAGCAGACCCCAAGACCTTCGAGCGCCTGCGCGAGGCTGAGGTGCTGCACGGTCGCTGGGCTATGTTGGGTACTCTCGGGTGCCTGACCCCTGAGCTGCTGCAGAAGTACACTGCCATCGACTATGGTGCCAGCAAGGGTGTGTGGTTCAAGGCTGGTGCCATGATTTTCGAGTCTGATGGTTTGAACTACATGGGTGCCCCCGTGTTGGTGCACGCCCAGTCCATCCTTGCCGTGTTGGCCTGCCAGGTTGTCCTGATGGGTGCCATTGAGGCTTACCGTGTGAATGGTGGTCCATTCGGTGGTCGTGACCTTGATCTGGTGTACCCCGGTGGCAAGCGGTTTGATCCTCTGGGTTTGGCCGACGACCCTGATGTGGCTGCCGAGCTGAAGGTGAAGGAGATCAAGAACGGCCGCTTGGCGATGTTCTCCATGTTCGGCTACTACGTGCAGGCTGCCGTTACTGGCCAGGGCCCTGTTGAGAACTGGGCCTCCCACATTGCTGATCCATTTGCGGTGAACGGGTTGACCCTTGAGATTGCCACGCAGTACACGCCATCTGTTGCCATGTTTGCAGCTGCTGGGAAGAAGAAGGCCGCTGCCCCCAAGGTGGATTTGTCGGACTGGTATGGCCCTGACCGCAACAAGTGGTTGGGCCCTAACACTGCGGACAGCTACGTCCCTGACTACTTGACCGGTGAGTACCCTGGTGACTACGGTTGGGACAGTGCTGGGCTTGCAGCAGACCCCAAGACCTTCGAGCGCCTGCGCGAGGCTGAGGTGCTGCACGGTCGCTGGGCTATGTTGGGTACTCTCGGGTGCCTGACCCCTGAGCTGCTGCAGAAGTACACTGCCATCGACTATGGTGCCAGCAAGGGTGTGTGGTTCAAGGCTGGTGCCATGATTTTCGAGTCTGATGGTTTGAACTACATGGGTGCCCCCGTGTTGGTGCACGCCCAGTCCATCCTTGCCGTGTTGGCCTGCCAGGTTGTCCTGATGGGTGCCATTGAGGCTTACCGTGTGAATGGTGGTCCATTCGGTGGTCGTGACCTTGATCTGGTGTACCCTGGTGGCAAGCGGTTTGATCCTCTGGGTTTGGCCGACGACCCTGATGTGGCTGCCGAGCTGAAGGTGAAGGAGATCAAGAACGGCCGTTTGGCGATGTTCTCCATGTTCGGCTACTACGTGCAGGCTGCCGTCACCGGCCAGGGCCCTGTTGAGAACTGGGCCTCCCACATTGCTGATCCATTTGCGGTGAACGGGTTGACCCTTGAGATTGCCACGCAGTACACGCCATCTGTTGCCATGTTCGCAGCTGCTGGGAAGAAGAAGGCCGCTGCCCCCAAGGTGGATTTGTCGGACTGGTATGGCCCTGACCGCAACAAGTGGTTGGGCCCTAACACTGCGGACAGCTATGTCCCTGACTACCTGACCGGTGAGTACCCTGGTGACTACGGTTGGGACAGTGCTGGGCTTGCAGCAGACCCCAAGACCTTCGAGCGCCTGCGCGAGGCTGAGGTGCTGCACGGTCGCTGGGCTATGTTGGGTACTCTCGGGTGCCTGACCCCTGAGCTGCTGCAGAAGTACACTGCCATCGACTATGGTGCCAGCAAGGGTGTGTGGTTCAAGGCTGGTGCCATGATCTTCGAGTCTGATGGTTTGAACTACATGGGTGCCCCCGTGTTGGTGCACGCCCAGTCCATCCTTGCCGTGTTGGCCTGCCAGGTTGTCCTGATGGGTGCCATCGAGGCTTACCGTGTGAATGGTGGTCCATTCGGTGGTCGTGACCTTGATCTGGTGTACCCCGGTGGCAAGCGGTTTGATCCTCTGGGTTTGGCCGACGACCCTGATGTGGCTGCCGAGCTGAAGGTGAAGGAGATCAAGAACGGCCGTTTGGCGATGTTCTCCATGTTCGGCTACTACGTGCAGGCTGCCGTTACTGGCCAGGGCCCTGTTGAGAACTGGGCCTCCCACATTGCTGATCCATTTGCGGTGAACGGGTTGACCCTTGAGATTGCCACGCAGTACACGCCATCTGTTGCCATGTTCGCAGCTGCTGGGCAGAAGAAGGCCGCCGCCCCCAAGGTGGATTTGTCGGACTGGTATGGCCCTGACCGCAACAAGTGGTTGGGCCCTAACACTGCGGACAGCTACGTCCCTGACTACTTGACCGGTGAGTACCCTGGTGACTACGGTTGGGACAGTGCTGGGCTTGCAGCAGACCCCAAGACCTTCGAGCGCCTGCGCGAGGCTGAGGTGCTGCACGGTCGCTGGGCTATGTTGGGTACTCTCGGGTGCCTGACCCCTGAGCTGCTGCAGAAGTACACTGCCATCGACTATGGCGCCAGCAAGGGTGTGTGGTTCAAGGCTGGTGCCATGATTTTCGAGTCTGATGGTTTGAACTACATGGGTGCCCCCGTGTTGGTGCACGCCCAGTCCATCCTTGCCGTGTTGGCCTGCCAGGTTGTCCTGATGGGTGCCATTGAGGCTTACCGTGTGAATGGTGGTCCATTCGGTGGTCGTGACCTTGATCTGGTGTACCCTGGTGGCAAGCGGTTTGACCCTCTGGGTTTGGCCGACGACCCTGATGTGGCTGCCGAGCTGAAGGTGAAGGAGATCAAGAACGGCCGTTTGGCGATGTTCTCCATGTTCGGCTACTACGTGCAGGCTGCCGTTACTGGCCAGGGCCCTGTTGAGAACTGGGCCTCCCACATTGCTGATCCATTTGCGGTGAACGGGTTGACCCTTGAGATTGCCACGCAGTACACGCCATCTGTTGCCATGTTTGCAGCTGCTGGGAAGAAGAAGGCCGCTGCCCCCAAGGTGGATTTGTCGGACTGGTATGGCCCTGACCGCAACAAGTGGTTGGGCCCTAACACTGCGGACAGCTATGTCCCTGACTACCTGACCGGTGAGTACCCTGGTGACTACGGTTGGGACAGTGCTGGGCTTGCAGCAGACCCCAAGACCTTCGAGCGCCTGCGCGAGGCTGAGGTGCTGCACGGTCGCTGGGCTATGTTGGGTACTCTCGGGTGCCTGACCCCTGAGCTGCTGCAGAAGTACACTGCCATCGACTATGGTGCCAGCAAGGGTGTGTGGTTCAAGGCTGGTGCCATGATTTTCGAGTCTGATGGCTTGAACTACATGGGTGCCCCCGTGTTGGTGCACGCCCAGTCCATCCTTGCCGTGTTGGCCTGCCAGGTTGTCCTGATGGGTGCCATTGAGGCTTACCGTGTGAATGGTGGTCCATTCGGTGGTCGTGACCTTGATCTGGTGTACCCTGGTGGCAAGCGGTTTGACCCTCTGGGTTTGGCCGACGACCCTGATGTGGCTGCCGAGCTGAAGGTGAAGGAGATCAAGAACGGCCGTTTGGCGATGTTCTCCATGTTCGGCTACTACGTGCAGGCTGCCGTTACTGGCCAGGGCCCTGTTGAGAACTGGGCCTCCCACATTGCTGATCCATTTGCGGTGAACGGGTTGACCCTTGAGATTGCCACGCAGTACACGCCATCTGTTGCCATGTTCGCAGCTGCTGGGAAGAAGAAGGCCGCTGCCCCCAAGGTGGATTTGTCGGACTGGTATGGCCCTGACCGCAACAAGTGGTTGGGCCCTAACACTGCGGACAGCTATGTTCCTGACTACTTGACCGGTGAGTACCCTGGTGACTACGGTTGGGACAGTGCTGGGCTTGCAGCAGACCCCAAGACCTTCGAGCGCCTGCGCGAGGCTGAGGTGCTGCACGGTCGCTGGGCTATGTTGGGTACTCTCGGGTGCCTGACCCCTGAGCTGCTGCAGAAGTACACTGCCATCGACTATGGTGCCAGCAAGGGTGTGTGGTTCAAGGCTGGTGCCATGATTTTCGAGTCTGATGGTTTGAACTACATGGGTGCCCCCGTGTTGGTGCACGCCCAGTCCATCCTTGCCGTGTTGGCCTGCCAGGTTGTCCTGATGGGTGCCATTGAGGCTTACCGTGTGAATGGTGGTCCATTCGGTGGTCGTGACCTTGATCTGGTGTACCCCGGTGGCAAGCGGTTTGATCCTCTGGGTTTGGCCGACGACCCTGATGTGGCTGCCGAGCTGAAGGTGAAGGAGATCAAGAACGGCCGTTTGGCGATGTTCTCCATGTTCGGCTACTACGTGCAGGCTGCCGTCACTGGCCAGGGCCCTGTTGAGAACTGGGCCTCCCACATTGCTGATCCATTTGCGGTGAACGGGTTGACCCTTGAGATTGCCACGCAGTACACGCCATCTGTTGCCATGTTCGCAGCTGCTGGGAAGAAGAAGGCCGCTGCCCCCAAGGTGGATTTGTCGGACTGGTATGGCCCTGACCGCAACAAGTGGTTGGGCCCTAACACTGCGGACAGCTACGTCCCTGACTACTTGACCGGTGAGTACCCTGGTGACTACGGTTGGGACAGTGCTGGGCTTGCAGCAGACCCCAAGACCTTCGAGCGCCTGCGCGAGGCTGAGGTGCTGCACGGTCGCTGGGCTATGTTGGGTACTCTCGGGTGCCTGACCCCTGAGCTGCTGCAGAAGTACACTGCCATCGACTATGGTGCCAGCAAGGGTGTGTGGTTCAAGGCTGGTGCCATGATTTTCGAGTCTGATGGTTTGAACTACATGGGTGCCCCCGTGTTGGTGCACGCCCAGTCCATCCTTGCCGTGTTGGCCTGCCAGGTTGTCCTGATGGGTGCCATTGAGGCTTACCGTGTGAATGGTGGTCCATTCGGTGGTTGTGACCTTGATCTGGTGTACCCCGGTGGCAAGCGGTTTGATCCTCTGGGTTTGGCCGACGACCCTGATGTGGCTGCCGAGCTGAAGGTGAAGGAGATCAAGAACGGCCGTTTGGCGATGTTCTCCATGTTCGGCTACTACGTGCAGGCTGCCGTCACTGGCCAGGGCCCTGTTGAGAACTGGGCCTCCCACATTGCTGATCCATTTGCGGTGAACGGGTTGACCCTTGAGATTGCCACGCAGTACACGCCATCTGTTGCAATGTTCTAGTTCACGGCGTCCTGCATTTCGGATGGCGATCATTTCTTTGTCTTCTTTCCCCACTGTCGAACGTTGCAAACGGTAATGGGGCATCCCCTGTTCATGGTAAACCGCCATGTTGCCTCCCTCGCAGTGGTACCTCTTTTTTTATCTGTGTTGACCCTGATTGTGTTGTTCGGGTCGTGAATCCGCTTGCGTCACGACATTTTGCTGGTTCCGGGCGGCGAGAGAGGGGGGGCTGAGTTGTATTTTCGATTGTTTTGATGTTGCCAGTTTGGGTCTTGAGGGCCAGGGGCAGTGCTGGAGACAATACGAGTCACAGCAGTTTCCCTCGCATGTGTCCCAGCCGTGTGGGTTCCTTTTGCCCTCATGATTCCCCATTTCGTGGTCAGCAAATTCGCCCCCCCCTCCCTTCCCTCTCCATTAGCAGGCATGATCCCACCGGCTGCAACCGGGGTAATCGACACTCCCTTTGGTGATGACGCCAGGGGCTCTCCTTTTGGCAGCATTTGCAAGCTTAGAGTGTGCTGCAGGACCCCCAAAGAAAACGACAAACGCATTGTGCAAGCCGATGCTCTCCCTGAGTTTTAATTGTCTGCTTGTAGGCAAGGCTGTACAGTAGGTACTAGATTCCTGCTCATCACCCCCATTTCGCAGCTATCGGACAGTGACGAATACACAAGCCCCAGACCCGGATGCATGTCCAGTTGCACAGCCGAGCATGCAGCAAATTTCCATGCCAGTTGTTCATATTTTTGCTTTGCTGTTCTTGCACTTGCCTCCTCTGTTTCCTGCATTTGTTCTTTGTCGCTATTCTCTGGATTGATGTTAGTCTTCATATCCCATGCGATCAAAGAATATTTTTAACCCTTAAAATGCCCCTACTTGTCACGTGGGAGCAGGGGGTTTATATTTATCAGTCTTGTGATCTTTGGCCGCATTGAGCCACGTTTTATAAGTTTGCAGACCTGGTCTTTGTGTCTTTGGGTTGTTCTGCCCTATGACTCAAAATTCTCATATTTCACACTGAAGGACCATCATGTTCGAGTACTGGCAACTTGGTTTGTCAATGATCTTTGGCCAAATTGTGCCTTTTTTTTATTATAAGCTTGCAGACCTGGTCCCTGTGTTGTTGGGCAGATCTGCCCAGTGACGCACCATTCTGACCAAGGGACCAACAGATGGTACTGGCAACTTGGTTTGTCAGTCTCCATCGATGATTGTGATGACAGGACATGTTAAGCTCCTGTTCATTGGGGTCTCAGTTTGACAACTTTTGCAACCATTCCTGTGTATCCCCATTTAGTTGCCCAGTCACATTTTTGCATCAAGATTTTTATCCGCCATCAGTTCCTATGCAAGACAGCAAACATTTAACCACTGGCTGCGCTCGACAAGTTTTGTTTTTTTTTTTTGCCAAGCATACTGTTGTTAGGAGGTGATGCACCTGACCTGTCTCATTCCATTGAACCATTTTGCAGCTGCCAGTGGTGTGTTTGTTGTGAGGGTGGCAGTCAGCAGGAGGGTGATGGATGGCATTTTGCACTGTCATTGTTAAGCAGTTGCAAAGTTTAGAGACAAAGCCGAGCAGCAAGCTGAGGGGTTGCTTTGCCACATTCAGGCAGTGCAAAAGCTGAGACAAAGCTTGCAAAAGCTGAGACAAAGCTGGAGAGGGCAAAATGAGAAGCACCTGAGGACCTTTGCATAATGTGCACCACAGCTGCTGGAGGTGAGAATGCATTTTGTGCATTTTTGTGTTGTAAAGTGGTTTTCAAAAATCAATGTGGGTTTTGGCAAATCATGTTGCCCTCAATATTGTTAGATCAACCTGGGTGTGAGCAAGCTCTTTGGGCTGTTCCCAGGCGCACGGGTTTTTTTCCCTGTGGTTCAAGGGGCATGGGGTTTCCAACCACCCTGCAACTAGCCCATCAAAACAAGTACAACCATTCAAATGTATGTGGACACTCAAAATCTCCTGTGCAGTGCAATAATGGTGCTCAACAATGTGTTCGATGTTTTCCCAAACCGGCGCATCGGCACCTAGAGAATTTCAGCAGACACACATCCCCAGCACTCCATGTACCACACCATGTGCTTTGATGTTCAATTGGATTTTATTCATCTCGATGCATGCATTGCAGGTTCTCAAATGCCTCAACAAAAAGCCGTGGGTGAATGTTTGAACAACACAAAATGACATACGTTGTCAGTTTGGTTGACAAAGTCTCTTTGTTGTAGACGGGTATGTTTCTAATTGTGGTGCGCACATTTTTGCACATTCATGTTTGACAATACATGCATAGTATTGGGGACACGGGGGGGACGCCGGCACCGGACCCTTTACGCCGACTCCCCCCCCCCCCCCCCTGGAAATTGGCTGGAAAGTGCCGGACCATGGGCGCCGAAGGCGCCCTAAGGAAATTTTGCTTGACTTAGTACAGGGTGAAAAAATGGGTTTCCACCCCATGTGTCTATACTCAAAATGCTCAGTTTTTGGAGGAGAACCCAATAGTGGATGAAAACCAAATTGGACAAAATATGAATACCACCCCTGTGCAGAGGTATGCCAGATCTGGGCCATACCCTAGTGGTAAAGCAGTGCTTCTGCAATTGGAGGTCCTGGGTTCAAACCCCAGTGGGGGTAATCTGCAGGGTGCAGGTAGGATCAGGGACACCCTGGGACAGTTTTTGTTTTTGGTTTTTTTGCCTTTTTTTTGCTTTGACTTTGTCCCCTTTGTTGGGGATCTCCGAGAATGCAGGCGTGTTGGTGCACACAATGTACAACCGGTGTGCGGGCATAGTACGTGCACACGTTGTGGGCACGTAGTGCGCGGAGAGAACTTTTTTTTAAAAAAAACGTATTGTGCGCGTTGCAAACCCTTCCCCCCCTCTCCTCCAAAGGGTTTTGAAACATACATCAACTCCTTCTTCACAACATGCATGGTTCGGCCTGGGTGGGGCGCCACTGGCAACAGTGGCCGGGAATTGACTCGGGGGTGCTATGCCCTTAAACACAAGTACCACCTACCATGCCCCCCCCCCCCCTGTTGCAATTTTTTTTTGCCAACATACATACCGCAAAAATGTCTACCGCGATGAGGGGGTCATTTTAAGCCATATATGTTGGGGTCCGGGTGGCCCCCTCCCCTTCAGCCGGCTCCAGACCCCCCCCCCCCCCCCCCGCCGTGAGATTGGCTGGAAAATGGGAGGGAGTCGGCGTATGGCCCGTTGCTACGTCTCCCCCGTGATTGGGGAGTGGTGCATAAACCTGTTTGATTTTGTGGTCTTTTGTCGGTGTTGTGTTGACAGTTAGCGCAATTGTTCTCTCTGTTTGTTTCCTACCAATTTGAGTTCACAAAAACAGTCTTTGTGCATGCTGCATGATTAGCCATTTGAGGTGTCCAAGTACTGGTGCATTCACAATTCGTGGTATCGTGTTCGCTGGTATTTGTTACCGTGTTGGGTGCCGTTTTGTAGTCCATAGCAGGCCTCTTTGTCACATACTAGGGGACACAAACAATGAGTTTATGGTTGCTCGAGTTTTGAGTTTTTCTCCGCAAGGTAAGCGTGATATTCGCATCATGCATGCACAATGGTCATGAATAAGAGCATCGTGCTCCAAAACATGAGAATCCGAAGCTTGGTTTTCCATCAAGCCCTAGGCCCGAAGATATGCATGTACAGCTCTTCAAGATGAGTAATCGGGTGCTTGTTAGTCAGCATTCTAGTAACTTAGAGGTACATGGGTTGTGTACATGGGTATTAATGCTTTATTGTTTTGTTTTGAAGAGTAGATTCGGGTTATGTTTGCAATATATGTTCCATGGTACACATTGTACGGAAAAACATGGGTTTGTCCAAACACCATAACCTCTCCAAATTTACCCGAACAATGCCCGAGTTTGCACAGCGGGCAGGGGGTAATCTTGACAATGAATCCATCACAAAGGCTGTGCCACTACTGCCGAGATCATCAAGGTAAAATCACCAGTAACTAGGCGGAAAATGCGCCAATTACAACTGGCGATTGCGTAATTGTCCTCAAACAGCTAAAATCGTGAAGTTTTGAAATAAATCTTTACTTGGATGTGAAATGTTAATGTAGCGATCTGGCGCCTATGGATTGGCACTGCACGCGGGCCGGAATCGCCGCCGCACCATTTTGTGGACCATTGAAGTATGATGAATATCTTTATAAATTTGAGCAAATCACTTGTTTTTTTACATATTTCTTTAGGTGAGTTGTTGTTCTTTCTGATTGTGGAGTGAAAGCATGCAACGAAAGGCGGTGCCCGCGCATGGATCACAGAGGTTTGTAGTGTTGCCCAAAGGCCACAACCAAAAGCAAAGATAACGAAGAACCCCATGAAGCCTCCTTCTTGCATTGTTTACGCCTATTCGTTGCCAAAAACAGCGACGCTACTTAAAGAAGCAACGGCAGCCGTTGTCAATGGAGTAGTGCGAGAGCATGCTAGTGCAAGGCACCATGCCATCAATAGAGTGACTTTAAGGAAAGCCATGGAAAGAGGAAGGTTGTTAGTGAGCCCTGAAAATTAGTTGTTCCTCGGTAAGCTCCTGCCATGAGGTGTCGGCGCTCTATCCCTTCTTTGTCCCCCCGCACCCCTAGTTGTCAGTGCAGCATGCCATGGCGTATTAATAGAAGTATACGAGCAATTGCGGAACGTTGCTGCTATTACAAGTTGCAGGTGCCGTTGCGCTTTATGCGCCGCTGCTATCAAAGTCGCCGTAAAAACAGCTGCCCACAATTGCCACACGTGATTTGACGCACTCTACTTTGAGATGGTGTGTCATGCTATGTGAAGTACCGTCATGCAATTAAAAGTACCACACACATTGTCAAGTACCATGTGCAATGAGAAAAAGATGCGGTGTGCTGCTAGCACTCGTTCTCAAGCGCCGTTGTACATTCGTTCTTATGCGTTCCATGTCAACGTCGGCGCGCGTAGTGTTGAGCACGCTCAGGCGATGGTAGGCGCGCACTGTGTTGAGTGTGCTCAGGCGATGGTAAGCGTGCACAATTAGGGTTAGCGCGTACAGTTATACATGCTATTGTTATGTTGCGTTTCAAGAACGGGAAACCGATTTTGCCGGCACGTGGTCCCAAGCCAAGAGTATCAGGTGACCAAGCAGTTCAATGGATTGAAGCCCCTGTTGTCATCACCTTGACGAGGCAAGATATCATTGACAGAGTGTTGGAGCTAGTAGAGGAAAAGTGCTGCAAGTATGACTTCTCCATCCAGTCCCAAAACCACAATTACCATGAACCTCCATTAGCCAAGCCTGCACGGAGACGGCTGACAGAACTTATTCCTATTCCTAAGAGGCTCCGTGTGCATTTTAATGCATTCATTTAGCACCCTAAGTCAGACGGTGAGTCATCGGAGAATGATGAGTTCCATAATGATTTCTTTGCTACGGACAGGTGCACACAGGTGCACACAAAAAATTGCACGTCAAGTGATGATTTCATTCTACAAAGCCAGAGTGCTGTCTCTTTTCATCTACGTTTGTTTATACACTATAGAAGCTTTGTAGTTGCTCCTGCACTATCCTTCTACGGCCCCTCTTTGCTTTGATTTGGAAAGATTTTACATCCTCAATTCAATCTTTGTGTTCTGCGGCCTATCATCGCTTGACTACTTTGAGTACAATCCCATATTTTGAAAAGCAGTGAGGTTTTTATCATCAAATCTATTGGGAAAAGCGGTGAGGTTTTCAACAACTAAAACTATTAGGAACTAGAATATTTTTCACTCACCACAAGCTGTGACGGTAGAGCGCTTGTGACAATACAACGCAAACACTTTACCCCATCCTGTCCTTCATCGTCCTTGGTGGCCGAGTTGCTCTCGTCCGTCCAAACATGAGGCCGAACATGGTCCCATGGTCCGTTGCGAAGGTGTTGGACGAGAACAATACGGACGGACTGGTGCACCTCATCAGGGCCGCCACGTGAAATGTTCCTAACCAACGCCCAATGCCACAAACAAGCGAACAATTGCTCAATGCGTGCGCGGTACCACGCGGTACCACATTGTTGGCGGGTTGTCAAAGTTCCAATCCTTTTTCGAACGAACGGCACAATGACATGAACCCGGTCTTTATAAACACCATCATGGCTCCCAACTTTGAAACTTTGGCTAGAATGGCTACATTAGCCCTGCCTTCTCCGGGGACGAAATCGGACATGGCTACCTAAACCCTACCTTCCTAGATTGGCTACATACCCCCTACGTTTTGGAGGACCCCAGTAGAAAAACACAAACAGAAATGGCTACATCACTCCTACCTACGCGGGGGCCGAAAAATGGGCGGATGGGTTACATAATGCATGCCTTCTCGGGGGTCTCCAATAAAAAAAGACACTCACAAACGTTAACATCACCCCTGCCTTCTCGGGGGTCCCCACATGGGGACAAAATCGGACCTGGCTACCTGACCCCTGCCTTCCGGGGATCCCAAATAGAAAAGCACACAATCAGAAATGGCTACATCACCCCTGCCTTCTTGGGGCCCAAAAATGGGCGCATTGGCTATGTATGCTCAAATCCTCAACTGACGTCCTGGTGCCGCCAGGCTAGCTGATCACACCATGGAGGTATGAGAAATGCATTATGGCATTGGGGCATGCACTACTTTCTAATACCCTAAGACCTAATACCCACAGGCGGCTGAAATAGTTGAGGTCCATGGCACAAGGTTGGCGGTTGCTGCACCAGAAATCAGTGTTTGTGAGGCTATAGGCTATTCAAATGAATTGCATGGATGGTTCATTCCTGGGGTAAACAGAAGCAGAGGCCTTTTCCCTTTTTAATTTGACAATGGTGGCCACCATGGGCCCCGGCCATGCCTGATTTTGCCCCTCGCCCCCTCCCCTTCCACCAAAATATCTGCCCCCAAGAACTCAGGGGTGATGTAGTTTTTTTGAATCCTTTTCTGTTGAGGTCCCCCGGAAGGCATGGGTTATACAATACCCTAATTGATGGGGCAACGAATTCCATTGAGGCTTGTAATGCCTCATGGACGACTGAATATCATCACGCGACACTTGAGTGTGTTTTGATCTCCTGTCGCACCCCAGGATCAGCTACAGAGGGCCGATTGCATTTCTTGTGCATTAAAAATCATTGAAAAGACAGAAAATTTGATGAAACTGTGCATTCCTTTGGATGCTCCACAGCTGTGACTGCTATGACCTTTCAGAAAATTCGAGGTCACCATTTTGTAATTTGTGGAGGTCGGTAAATCTCGTTCAGGTTGGTCGAGGTATATCCTTCCCATCTGTCTCACAGGTCCATCCTGGATTTGTTCATTGCACTTCCTCTGTCTTATGGAAATACAACTTGCATCAGAACATCACACATCTTGCCAAACCTTGCAACAATCAACCCAGAAAAAAATCAAAACTTTGAAAATTGTTCCTGGTGCAGAAATGGATGGCCGCTTGAACCAGCAATATACATGGCACAGTCTTTTTTGTACAAAATAGTCTGCAAGCAAAATAAATGAATTCCCTTGGGCCATACCTGAAATGCCCGCAGGACAATACTTCAAATGCATTATACTGCTGATGAGAGTGTTCAAAAACACACTCAACGGCATAAAACATCAACAAACAAAACAACAACAAAAAACAAAGCAAAAAAAATCCAAATAATGCAACATTGTCGGTCATCAGACAGGGATTGCGAACTCAGGTAAGCCTAAACCTCGCAGGCTGAAAGCCAAATTCATGAAGTTAAGCATAAACAATCCCATTTGGTCCTTATCTGTACATGAACACTGTATATAAATGACCTGGTGAGGCCTGCATAGAGGCATATTGGACATCAGAAGCCATCAAGATGTTGAATTTGCCATGACTCCTGCATACCAAGCACATGGATGGGCAAAGCACCTTATGGATCAAAAGTTGTTCTGAATTGGGAAGGGAGCACCAGGCTACGGCCAATTGAAACCTTGCACGCCATTAATAATTGGGTACGGGATAATACCAGCAAGCAAAATGAGGACGGTGATAAA
The DNA here is from genome assembly GCA_964036045.1 of Eutreptiella sp. 'Long Island Sound 2002'. Taxonomy (NCBI): domain Eukaryota; phylum Euglenozoa; class Euglenophyceae; order Eutreptiales; family Eutreptiaceae; genus Eutreptiella; species Eutreptiella sp. 'Long Island Sound 2002'. The sequence goes on from OZ038390.1 coordinate 42,242,456, forward strand.
TTGGGAATAACATCATGGCTTGAATGTGAAACGGATTGATGATGCCAAGAAAAACGCGTGGCTGGTTCGAGAAATACGCACAGTGAAATTCTTTGGCAGCCTAGAAGCAGCTGAATGTTCCCCAGATCCTGCAAAACCTACTTGGGGGGTTGCCATAAAAACTCAGCAAAAGCGCTGGTTGGTATTTCTGGGTTTACACACTGGTTTGGGTTTTCAGGAGTAAACGTCCACATTGCTTGTCCAGACGCTGGGGAAAGGTATTTTCGGTAGGTGAGAGTGGGCACAGGTGGTGTTTTAGCCCCTTGGTGTTCCTTCCATGCAGTGCTGGCAGGCTTCACACGAAGTCTTTCCCACCACAGAGTATGGAGGGTGCTCTCCACCACCAATGTGAGAAATGTAACACAGGGCTTTGCGGTTAGCATCCCAGTACAGACAGTCCGCAGCAACCAACAAACAAATCTAGGGTGAACCAGAGACTGTGCAAAGATATGCAGCACCAAACCTCATAAAAAAGAAATTATCGACAAAACTTTTTCACAGGATTTCTTCAACAGAAGTTGTCCCCTGCAGAATTTCTCTCCCCCCCGTTGATGACATGGATCCTACAATGGACAGCCTTCACATTCCATTCGAAGCTTGTTCTAGATGCTGCCAGCACTAAAACCCAAATCCAAAGCCTGCACCAGAGTAATTGTCCATTGCAACTTTCTTTGAGGGTGTACTTTTTCGCCCATGAACCAGACTTTCTAGCTCAGGTTCTGCAAACGGAGTTTGCTAAGAACACAGCAGTAATCGAAGTAGCACTGGAATCTTTGCCAGTGTGCAGAAGAAACACAGACGGTGCAGTGCAGATTCACCTCAAAACAGGCTCCATGAGCCGAATAACCGCATTGGAAGCGTGTATCAAAGTCGTGCCTGAACATGCGAACGTCAAAGCAATGCATCCAATGTCTCCCCTGCTGATAGTCGCTCCATCACAAACACGGTACAATGATAAACGGGTGGATTTCTCACCTGTGGGGAAGAGAAGTATTTTGACAGGTGTTAACACTGACTGAGCTGCCCCTGTCTATACCCACACCGAACTTTGCACCAGTGCCTCATAAATAAAGTGTGCAGAGGGTTAACAATCGGCATACATTACACTCCTATCAGTTGTTCCATATGGGTCAGAGGCAATTGGAACCCCAATGTCACTTCCCTTCCTCTGTTCATAGTTGAAACGGGTCATCTGCAAGGAAAGCCAACCAGCAGATACAATCACAGAGCAGGGCACCCTCATACCCCCACGCACGCACACACACAGCGTAACACAACACTAATGCAACAAGCAGGCAGTGCAAGGGAGTAGGGCAGGAAATTGCGGAGCGCCTGGCTTCTCGTCGGGCCATACACAGTCATGCACACACACACACACACACACACACACACACACACACACACACACACACACACACACACACACACACACACACATACACGCACACACACACACACACACAGAGAGAGAGAGAGAGAGAGAGAGAGAGAGAGAGAGAGGAAGAGAGACATACCACATTAGCCATTACCGAAGCGCTGCAGCAAAAGCAAACGCACACCTGGAGTAACAATGAATCTGCCATGGTCATAGAAAATAGGGTGGTATATGCACTTGCCTGCACCATAAATCTCTGAATGCCCCTTGAGGGTGTGCAATGGTGGGCTGTTGGACCCTTTCCGAGGGTCCCAAAGCTTAATCGTGTGATCAATGCCTGCCGACATGATCAAAGAGCCATCAGGCTGCCAGCTGCAGCTATTAATAACGCTATTGCCTTCCCACTGCAATACACTGCCTTGAGAAAGGATTCTCAGGTCCGTCACCTGCAGAGCGCACACCAAAACATGCCTCAGGGAAGCAGAAGACTGTTCAGTTTTAAACAAACTGGGGTCATCCTTGACACAGACTCCAATCAATAGACCACCATATTCTGTCTGTATGCAAATGTCTAAACATACTAATAGGGATGGGGGTGTGCCCGTGGCATGTATTTTCCCAAGGCGAGGCGTAAGCTGCAGGTGAAATTCAAGACTGTCTCTCCGGGTACGTTCCGCATTTGACATCTGGCAGGGGAGGGGAGCCAAACACAACCCACAACCCTGCAAGATAAACAAAAAGCGGCTCTGCATGGGTGCAGTTGGACTGGACATATGTTTCATGAAAACTTAAAAAAAAATAAGAACTCTTACCGTTGGAAAAGAAAACCACCATGTTCAGGCTTCTGTTCCTTGAAAAAGGATTTTCTGCTCAAAATGGAGCAGGGGCAGGCCCAGATTACAGTCATCGTAATTATGCAAATTACAGTACCAATTATGATCTTGATTATGATTACTTATGTTGATCAAACCGGACATCACAATGGGATTTGGTTTCAGACCATGGCACACTGATATTGGTGAACACAGTCCACATCACTATAAATGCAATGATATTTCTCGTCACTGATATTCTTCATGGGCACCTGAGTGAGGCACCCTGTGCAACCCTGTGCCAGTAGCAAAATGCAACATGACCATACATGGTGGGAACCCCCAAAAACTGCAAATCCATGAGGTACGAAAGCATTGTGCTTGATATGAATGCACAGATATGTGACATGTGTGACATAACCACCAGTTATGCAACGCAAGTTAGACCATTGCAGCGGACGTGGACCACACGGGTGCCCCTTATTTGAGAAATGAAGAGCATAGTAAAAAAGATTTTTCGTAGCCCAACTAGACAGTGGGGTGATGGGGAGGCCACCAAGTTGGGGTCTCTCATGGTCTGGACAGAAACCTGCACAGGCTGGTTTTATACATATTTCATAAGAAGAAAACATCCCAGAAATTGTGAACAATGAGAGTGCCCAGGTAGTTCCCAATCAAACACCAGCCCAAATTGAACTTCAACCACCACACCCACCCGCACCCCAGTCCGGCTATCAAACCAATACGTGCAGCACCACCTCAACCAAAAGGCCCACAGATTTCATGGTGGCACAATGTAGACCTAAGACACAAGCACTTGCTGATGAAATGGGTGGGGTGGGGTGAGGTGGGGGAGCTAAAAGGGAACAATGGGGTGCAGTGTGCAAGTCGAGGAAACAGGGGAGCAAACAGTCTGTAACCAAGATGGGGTTTGACAATGGGGTTCGCACCATCCGATGATATGATGAGGGAGGAATCCTTACATCTCGCAACCACTTCCAAAGAACATCCCAAATCCAAGTCGCCTCAAGACCTGTGCAACAATCTCAAGCCCCTTGATCCCCAGTTTCTGTGCTGCTCATCCGATCTCACTTTTTCTGCAGAATTCACGGCTACGCTTTTCCTCTGTTTCTCAGAAAATGAGGAGAGCCTGAGATAGACCAGGATCTTGGGGTGGCATTGTGCTGAAGTTTTTGGTGCAGGTGCAAACTGCACCCCCCCCCCCAATTTTGCAAAGTCTTGATACCACATGAACGATACACCAGAGTGCTTCCAGTGAGGCAGGAAAGCCAACCACAAACAACGGCACTTTGATTATGCACATGAACGGTGACAAGAACAGGTTTGTCCAAGAATCCAAGTATCTCCAATACGCTCTGTACACTTTTTTTCAAATGGGTCAGCACCACACGAAACAGAGCGTTGCACACCCTGACAGAATAGTCATTGCCAGTGGACACACATGACTGCCCATCCCCAGAAATGCTCACACATTTCACGGAGCGGTCATGCACTGGATGCAAGGACTGCGCCTGGATGCCTGTGTTTGTAACATGGGATAGTGCCAAAACTCCGTCTCGTGAACCAGTGACCAGCTTGTGTGGGGCTGCTCCCATGCCCTGCGAACTGCTGCAATGCAGGTCCGCAGAGAAGATGTCAGCGCCTGCATTGACCTTGCCACTCTCTGCAACCATCAAAGCCTTTCCATTGGCTGCCCCTGAAATGGAAACACAGTTTCACAAAGCGGGAGGTTCCTGTTGGGCTCGGGGTAGCGGCTCTGGTGCATGTAAACTTGAGCAAATAGCAATGGCGGTCAAATTGGCATTTTTTTTCCAAAGTGCTCGTGCTGACACTGAAAAATATGTCTAGGGTCCGCTCGCGCTGACAAAAAAAAGGAAGACAAATATTTGTTTTTTAATTTTTGTGAGTGTCACGGGACCACTCGCGTGACACCCATCCCATCAGACTGCAAGACTGCGTTCTCAGTGCATTTTGCATTGCATTGCATCATCTTATTGCATTGCAATAGATCTTGAAAAGCCTGCCCCGGGCTGAATGTCTTTGTGGCAAACATGATGTGAACACATGTAGAATCCTCTCCTCAGAGTCCTGCATGCAAATTTGCATGCATGCATGCACACATGATTCGCGATGCAGCATGTGGGCTTGGGCTGGCCACTGTGCAGGTACACTACGTCTTCGATTACAGAGGAGGAGGTAGGTTGAATGCCTGGGTGTGATGCCGCCGTTTGTGCACGATTTGCTACACAAACGGGGGGGGGGGGGGTTGGCACAGGGCCTTGGTGGTTGGCTCTGTTAGCCTGTGGCAGCGCCTATTGGCTCTCGCCCTTGAACCTTCTGCTATGACAAGCAGGGGGGGGGGGGGGGCAGAGCTTATAACAAATGTTTGCCGATGAATTCTGCTGATGCTTTAAATATTCTTTGCTGACTTGACGGGAGCGGGTCGGCCTCAGAAAGGGGTAGCACAGTGCACGTCCAGCATGCGCATAGCGGCTTGCCTTGTTGTGGATGTTGGATGTGACAAGCTGGGTCCCCCCTGCCTTGAGTGAGGGCACCTGGAGAGTGCTAGACATAAAAACAACATTGCGCCACATTTACGTGCCTTCCAGTAAGACGGCTCTTTAAGCTCTTAAGGATGACTCCGTTAACAATGAAGGCATCTGAACTTTGGTTACCACAATGGGTGCTCAAATCCTCAATCTGTGTGCAGTTGTAGGGCTTCAATCTCCGACTCCTCCAAATCTCACTCTGTGTCTTTTTTCTTGCCTACAGGAAACTGACCTTTTGCTTTTGTCCCTGCTCTGTATCCCTCCAGTGAAGTACGCATTTCACACTGTAGATGCTACAACTGCATTGGTACTGCGTTCAAATTGGTGCTGTGTTTTCACTGAGTGAAGTGAGGCAAACTCACTCCCACAGATATTTTGGGTACAGGCAACGCAATGGAGCCGTGGATGATGAGAAGGTCAGGGTCCAGAGGAACGGGTATGAGGAACCAGGGTATGCGGATGAGGAACCAGTGGGTGGAGATTGGATATGCGACACCTGACTCCACCCTGATTGCCCCTTTTCTAGATTCCCCGGTTTACCACCTCCAAAATTCCCTCTTTTTGTTTGTCTATTCATCTGTGCATAAACGCAAATGTCCCACAATGAAAAGAACATGGCGGACCAATTCATCCTATACTACACTTGCTCCTTCATGTGCTCTTACACTAGACTCCACACTACACTTTCTGAAGTGTCAAGATTCCATGAACTCCTTGTGCATCGCAGCAATCTGTAAAATGCAAGATGGCAAAGTCCTAATTCAGAGCTATTTAGCACCTTGCCACAAGCAACAATGACGAAAATTGCTAGACTCTAGTAGGCCTGGGCATTGCTTGAGCACAAGCTGACCAAAGCAAGCCACTTAGTGACTTGGTTTAGATACTAGCCAACCAACGCCGGTTGAGCATTAAGTACCGTCATGATACGCAAAAGCAAAATGCACCTCAGATCCTCAGATGGCCATTAACTCTGGTGCAGCAGAATACATCAATCCATGACACATAGTAGTACAATAAAATTGCCAGTTGCCATTGATGCCTGTTGCTGAAGTCCTTCGCACGTGAAACCTTATGTCCTAAAAGACAGCCTGAATTTAAAAGCTTATTTCGTCTACTTTCAATGGTCGCACCACTGAGGCTTATTTGAAAGGTGTGAGTCTTTCGTTTGTGAGATGTGTAGACATACTATCAAACTGTCTAGCAGCAAGATGATGCTCCCTTGTGCACTATCACCTCATCAGCATAGAAACAAACAGAATGAGTTGCACCATCATGACCCTTGGTGTAGCGCTTCAGGTAAAGTGACTCGTGGGCACAAGTGTTAAACCTTGGCCTAAAAAATTTGCCACTGAGAGCCCTGCCCTTTTTCAGCAAGACCAGTGGCAACAAACTCACCGACAGGGTTGTCGACCATTCTCCTTTGAGCCGACACTCTCGAAGGGGTATAGGAAAAGGTACTGTGGTGCAAAGAACACACACACCAGGTGGGAGCCCTCAGCTGGTTTCTCCAATGAGACACCTATTGAAAGACCTCACTTCAGGGTTTGTCACTCCTTCAGAATTAGCAAAATTTTTTCTTTCGGAACTATTTGAAAATATTTGGAAATATATTCACAAACATTCGGGATTGTCCGGAATGGTGAAAATACACTTTTCTGCCCTTCCTAGCGGTTTTGGGATGCCCACTCTTCATTCTTGGTGCCCTTTGGATGCTTGTTGTTCATTCCCAACCCGCCCCCTGTTCGGGGCAAAAATTTTCCACTGTACGGGCCACTGTGCGGGGCGGACCTTTTTTGGTCAAAACCCTCAGCAGGGCACTGCCTGGTGACCCCAATCACCAAAATATGTTCAGAATGTATACCACCAGTAACCCACATGTTACCACAGACATGGCATACCCGAGTCGGTAGATGCATGCGCTCACTGCTGGGGAGTCCTGGGTTCATTTCCCGCTTCAGGCGCTTTTTCTGGCGCTTTTTCTGGCGCTTCTGGCGCTTTTTCTGGCGCTTTTTCAGCAGTACAGGTGCACATGACATGCATTGAACACAATCACAAACAACAACAAAAAAGCTGGGTACTTTTCTGGCGCTTCTTCTGGCGCTTCTGGCGCTTTTGCTGGCGCTTTTTCTGGCGCTTCTGGCGCTTTTTCTGGCGCTTTTTCAGCATTACAAGTGCACATGACATGCATTGAACACAATGGAGTCAGAACTCCATTGTTGTTGTACGAGCCCATACTTTCCATACTTTGCTACACGGTCATCCACGGTGATGGTCTTCAATGTCTTTTCTTTCTTTGCTTTGCGTAAAGGTTTCACTGGTTTCACTGGTACAGCACGCGTGGCACTAGTAGTGGCTGAACTTGTTGCAGTATCAGGAGCGTTAGTAGCAGCAGTAGTAGTACTGGTTGAAGTAGCGGACCGACTGGACGCTGACCCAAAAAAAGGGTTTGGGCGGGCTTGGCGGACACACAGTTCACAAATAACCCAGTCTTCAGCACAATCAGAATGCTTCTGTCGAAGGGTACAACGATCCGACTCAGCCAAAGACAAAAAAAGCAACAGTTTCAGCATTCTTGGAGTGGCATACATTACAAGGCATAGTCTGGTCAAGAGCATAGGGGAAGGCAGGAAAAAGAGACAAATGGGTGCCTAATATTGCCTATTTCTGTGCTATGGTTCTGAGAACCCACTGTACGGGCCACTGTTCGGGGCTGTACGGGAAATACGGGATTCCCGTACGGGGGGGGGGGGGTTGCATTCCTAGTGCCTTGTGGATGCTTGCTGTTCATTCTTGGTGCCCTCTAAATGCTTACTATTCATTTCCAGGGGCCTCCTAGATGCTTGCTGATAAGTCCTGGTGTCATCTGGACGCTCGCTATTAATTCTTGGTGCCTGTTGGATGTTTACTGTTAATTCATTGTAACAATTGAACAAAAAGCGTGGATGATGACACAAACATACATCAATCAGTCCCCAGTGATGTACTACTGCTTCGCAAACCTTTCCTCCACGTCACCATTGCACAATATTGCAACAGCACTTGCCCTGAAACCAGGGCTCATCTTTTGCCTGTTCTGGGCATCAATCAAGCCTGCCAACACGCCACAAGAGCAGCAGCAGCACGAAACCATCTATATGGTGCAACCGCATCATATATGAAGGAGCCATGGGCCTGCCAAAAAGTATCAATGCCGTGGTGTCTCAGCACTCCCATGTGTGAAGGTTGAAATTTTTTGCTTTACCAGTGTTGCAGAAGACGATGCTGCTGCAACCTTTGGTGCCAGTTTTGGTTCAGGGGTACTCAGTACACCTGCTGCTGGCCTAGGAAATATTCGGCGCCGAATCAGCCACAACCCTACTCACTTGCAGCTCCCTACCGTGAACCCTTTGGTGTCTGGGCTGAACAGATGATGAATGGGTGCCATTATCTTGTATCTTCCTCCATCTGTACTTGTCCCTGTGCTCATCCTGTTATGTCTTTGTGACATGCGGCTTTCTGTATGTATCAAGACAGAGAAAGGAGGGGGGTCGGGGGTACCTACTGGACAGACTGTTCACCGTTCGCTTTCCTCCGCTGTTGGGATACTGTACACAAATGCAAATAGGAGATTATACAGGCATACCTTTCTTCGAGGAGTCCCATATTCTCACGCAACCATCTGTGCTTGAAGTGAGAAAGTGAATCCGATCGATCCAAAATACATTTCCAATCCACTTCTTGTGTGCCTGGAAACTGAGCAGGGGCTCTGAAAGGAGGAAAAGAAATGGGTCAACACATGAGACTCGACTCCTCCAGCTATGGCACGGACCCCCCCACAAAGTGACACCAGGCAAAAGTGGCGACAGCAGTAAAAAAAATGCGTTGTTGCACAAGCCTTGAAACTCTGTGCTCTGGGGCATACATGCCTTTATGCACAGGTACGCTTTCAATCGATAGCAGCATCCAACAATACTCGCATGACATTGCATATCACACAACTCCATCTGCGTAAAAAGCCAATGATGCAACTTCCAACACCTTCACATTTTGAGGACCCTTGAAGGGCCGTGCTATGGGAGCCCCCTTAGAGGACCACCTGAAGGAACCCCTGAGTGACCCCACCAAAGCAACCATCTCAAGAAGCCTTCTGAAGGACTCCTCTATGGGACCCTGCCAAGGACCTCCTTGAAGGAACCCTGAAGGAGTCATGTGAAGGAACCCCCTAACCCGTCCCTGCTCCCACTAAGGCACTCATCCCAAAGGAACCAGGTTGTCTTAACATTTGTGCAAGCAAAAAATAGGTCAAAAGTGCTTTGAAAAGGCTAAACATCACTTGGTTTGACATCCCAAATGGTCTACAGATCACTCTTCGAAACACACGGCCTTTTTTGATCTTTTTTTGCTCTAAAGGGCCCTTTTCTTTTTTTTTGGGGGGGGGCTGATTCGAAATGTTCACGAGTACTCAAGAGTGTTCTTGGAAATTGGGCGGCTCAAGTTGCTCCAAAAGGCCCTTTTCAATGCTTTGGCAACCTGCATGGGCCATGAATAGCTCAAAACAGCCCAAAACTACTTGTTTCGGAACCCCAGATGGTCTAGGAAGAACAATTCATGTTTCACCAATTTTTGACCCACCTCGTCACCTAACAACCCCATCCTGGCACATGTAAAGTGCATGGGGTATTGACGGGTGTTGATGGTGCACGAAGAAGCTGCTGAGGTTCACATGCATCATTATTCATCACCACAAGTGTCCCCAATGCAATACATAGCGTTCCAGTGGGCAAAGGTACACAAATCTTGAAAATACACAGTACAGGTCGCAGTATGGGTCACTTTCAGGGCTGTTGTGGCTCCCTTTTACCCAACAAGGGGGAGGGGGGGGGGGGGCATTGGGGCTGCTAATTGAGTCCACAAGGTGCAAAACAGTGCTCCAAAATGGTTTTTGTCATCCACGTTGGTTACAATGCAAAATGGTCCCTATTAAATACAGCATTTCTGACACTTTCAGGAACCCGGCACCCACACTTGCGGACCTGTAGTAGGCCGCCAAGGTTGAGGTTTTTGCTCAAAATTTGTGTGACTCAATTTCGTTTTTAGAGGAATCAACGCGCAAAATTTTGGCAGAGACCGAGCCACTGTCATGGAGTTCTAATATTTTGCCCGGTCCCACACGTGCTTGCTGCTGCTAGTGCTGCTGCTTGCTGCTGCTCGTCGCTTGCCGCTGGAAAGGCACTAACCTAATCAACACTGAGTATTGGGGCTGAGCTGGTGGTGGAGAGGTGAGGAATGGAACATCTCGGTGCTTGCAGGAAGGCTGCTGGGACCAGATGTTGCAATCTTTCTTTGTCTTGTCAAACGCTTTCTAGGTGACTGAGTGTCACCTATTCTGCACCTACAGAAAGTGCCTGGGGCAACACTTCTACAGTGAATTGTACGTGGACATGACAAGCGACTGTGGATAAAACAGGGGACCAGGCAGATAGAGGAGCTTCCAAACAGGAGCGAAATCATCAGTTCAGAAGACAGACAGGGTGTTCCAATTTCCAAGGGCTTTCTGAACATCCTCACCCTCCCGCATGAGACACTCAGCAACATTGTCCCCACGCCTGAAAAGCACACCACATGCGCATTGCACTGTTGGGCCCCTGAGATCATGACAAAGATACTAATGAATTCTGGGGGGAGAAACCCCCTCCCCTGTAGTCTGACAGGGTGAACAGTTGTTCACCCGGTCCTTTGTCTTTCTGACTGCCCTGTCACATTCATTCCATTTGGTCTTCGCATAGAAAGAGGGGGGGGGGGGTGTTACTGAACACAAATTTGCTTCCGCACGAGTGACATGTTTTCAGCAAAGAGGCAAGAAGGAGCCTGTCCATTACAAATGCCCAGCAGACATCCATGAGGCATGCACCTTGTTCTTTGTCCTTCTTGAACAACCGCAAAATCGAAACCATTCCTTGATGCCCAGCCGCCGCCAGAAGGGGTGCATTCATTCCAGAGTCTCTGTTGATGGCCATTGAATAGACCCTTTTCACATCCACAAAATGTTTTGCACTGCAGAAAGCAAAGCCCTTCAGCCTTTCATGGTTGCCAAGCTCCATCGGCCACTAAATGCAAAGCAGGCGACAGCAATAATGACAAGAAAAGAGCAGAAGTGCAGTGAAGGGGATGTTGCCAGTAAGATTGAAAAGTGAGATTTGGAGGAGGGAGTGAGGGAGGGTGTGGGTTTGAAAGGCTTGCGTGGCCTTGTTGAGGGTCACAGAAGGTTGTATAGCATTGGACCCTCACTACAGTTAGTGAAGGTTACCAAAGGGTCGTGAGGGGAGAAGGGTTATTAGCCATAATCCGACGATGGCCGTCACCCCCGGTATCCCACTGGCAGGAAATCATCGTTCAAACGTCCAGCAAACGCGGCGGAGCCGCGCCCGGGTGTCCGACAAGGCGGCGAAGCCGCCCTCACGTGTGCGTGCACATCCTGTGCATCTGCCCTCCCGCCTTGATGGATAGGGTCTCGGTGCCTTTAGGCGATCAAGATTGTTGATTACTCATCCGCATGAAACCAGGGGAGCCCAAAACCCAACGGCGCCATGACCCACTCGCCGGGGTTCGAACCAAGGGCCTTTGCCACGACGTCCCAGTGCATTTCCAGTCTACTATGCTACCGATGTGGTTAGATAGCCTTTACCAGAACCACCATTCAGTCACCCGTTGCTCGCCCCTCCTCCCATCCCATCTCGGTATAGCCGCCCATGCAGCAGCTGTTCATGATCGACCGCGCCGTGCCCTCCACGAGCCACAATGACGGAACGCACTGCGGCGCGAGGTCCCAATGCATTTTTGGGTATGCTTGCCCCCTCTACGGATAAACAAGTATACAGACCAATGTGGGGACTCGGGGCGGGCGGTGCATCCCTGCCCTCCCCGGGGTTTGAACCCCCCCCCCCCCGTAGGACGCAAGACCCACGCATTTCCAACGACACTACGCTCTGTACGGCCTACCAAACAGTTGTGTCCACTGTTGTTCCGTCTTGCCGTTTGCCACCCGCTCTCCGTTGTCTCTTGTGCTCCCTTTGTCTATCGCTCACATCTGTACTGAACCCTGACCCCTCACTGTCCGAACTCCCCTCCTCGCTGGAGCCGCTTGATGATGACGAGGTCCCCGGTAGGTCAGCATGGGGGCACAACTCCCCTCCTGCACTTGCCCATGAGCTCACCACACTGGAGTTGTCCCCTAATGACTATGAGGACGACACATCGGTGCGCATCGGTGACAGGCCCGCATCGCGCCATAGGTGCAGCACGCGGCGGGCGTCCCCTTTTCGTTTTTTATTATTGGGGTGCATCTCTCTACCAAACTCTGCTAGTGCGTCGGCCTTATCGTCCCCCCCCCACCCGCATATGTGAGGGGCCCCAAATGAACTTAAGCAGGGCCGCCGCATCCTGCCGCAACTGAAAAATGGCCTCCCACAGGTCCCGGTGCCCCACTTCACGCAACTTCACTCTCCAAGAGAGGCGGTGCCATTTGGGGGACCACTCAGTGATCCCCTTGTACACATACTCTGAGTCCAACACCACTACCATCCCCCCCCACCCCCCGCCCACGTTGCAGGGCGTGCAGGACGCCGCGTAGTTCCCCCCTGGTCACACTCTGTCTCTCTGTAGCTGGGACGGGTAATCCCACATTCCTCTGGTCCGCCTCTCCAAACCAAGCCCCATCACCCGCCTGCCACCATCCCTTGACTTGCTTCGCCGACCCATTGGTATAGACCAACGTCCATTGTTCGTTCTCTAACACCTTTAACCGTTTGACCACCGCATCCCGATACTTGCCCCATTTTTGCTCCTTCAAGTATGTTGCTTTTACTCCCGTTTTGTTGGGGAAGACGCCCGGCGCCGGGTCTTTCTTTTGGAACATGCCCCCACCAAACCAGAGAAACAGTTGTTCTAGGAGGTGCTAAAAATCCGGGCGACAATGACATATTCCGCCTTGCGTGCCACACCTCCGGAATGCCCATCCAACGCGCCACAAAATCATCAAGTGACGCCCCCCCCCCCCCCCCCGAAATCTTGCCTCACAACGCAGTGCCCATTGTGCCTTAGGTGCCGCCCACAACACCAAACCTTGGGTGCTCTGCAAAGACAGCGCTGGTTCCTCCAGCAACAGCCTGTTGGGCTCTACTGCCCCCCCCCTTCCCTTTGCACTACGCCAAAGGCCTTACAAACAGTGTCAAAGATAAATGGCGAGAAGCGGTAGTGCCAAAGCACGTGCTCGTGGTCCTCTAGCCGGTGGCACAAGGGGCATAGCTTACTCCCCACGCGGTGGCCCATGCGCCCCCCAATGGGTAAGTTTTTCCACAACACACGCCAGATGAAATCCAAATCCCACTGTGGCAAGTACAAGCGGTTGAAAAACTGCCACATGTTAGGTGTCTGTCGTGGTGGCTCCGCCGAATGCGACTGCATGTAGAGCAGTGTGTGTTGCCTCCCCACCGGTCCAAGGCTAATCCTCGTGCCCCGTCATTTTGGGCCCTGGACTGTAAGTGTACATCCCATGCCCCCATGCCATACACCATTTTGTACGTGTATGCAATGATTCCCAGATGCTCTAAATGGACCACTCCCGCCACCACCAAATCGCGCCTTCTCAGGACGCCTTTGCGCACCAACTGCTGACAAACATAAGCCCATCCAAGGGTATGCGCCCGCCAGCGCCAGACGACGGCTCCCCGCCAGACGACTGGAATTATGGGAATTATGGGGAATTATGGGGAATTATGGTGGAATTTGGGTGGAATTATAGGGAATTATGGGGAATTATGGGGAATTATGGGGAATTATGGTGGAATTTGGGTGGAATTATAGGGAATTATGGGGAATTATGGTGGAATTATGGGGAATTATGGGGGAATTATGGGGAATTATGGGGGAATTATGGGGAATTATGGGGAATTATGGTGGAATCATGGGGAATTATGGGGAATTATGGGGGAATTATGGGGAATTATGGGGAATTTTGGGGAATTTTGGGGAATTTTGGGGAATTATGGGGGAATTGTGGCTTGATTTTGATTCTTGATGTGCTGCTGGTTGTTCCCGATGGCTTGCTTTTGATGCTTCCCGATTGCTTGCTGTTGATTCCTGATGTGTTGCCCAGTTGCTGGTGGTCCTTGCTGGTCTATTCTTGATTCCTGGTGGCTTGCTGTTCATTCCTGCTGGTTCGTTCTTGATTGTTGTGAGGATGAAAGTCTGACATGTCTGTGGAAGCAAGGGCCCATACCACGACAAAAAACAACGATCAGCAACACAAGAAATGACATCCCATAATTCCCCATAATTCCAGCATAATTCCCCATAATTCCACCATAATTCCCCATAATTCCCCATAATTCCACCACCATTCCCCATAATTCCCCATAATTCCACCATAATTCCCCTAATTCCACCCGGATTCCCCATAATTCCCCCATAATTCCCCATAATTCCCCCATAATTCCCCATAATTCCCCATAATTCCCCATAATTCCACCAATCCCAATCATCCCACCAGCAGCTGTTCGACAAGCCCACTATAGCCTTTAGGAATTATGGGAAATTTCCCCGCCACCGCCAGACGAACTTTCCCCGCCAGCGCCGCCAGCGATTTGGCGGGCGCATACCCCTGCCAATCCTGTATCCCCCCTGAAAAATACTGAGTGCCACGAGAGGAGAGGAGGGTTATTAGGGGAGTGTTTGCCTGGTGTGGGCCTGGTGCGCTCCTTGGTGCAATAGGTGACCGCCACACCACATGGCAAAACTATCTGAAGATCAAAGCAGGGTATTTGCTGTATTTGCTCGTGCCATAGTATGGCAGATTTTGATAACGCTCACAAGTACCCAACCCGTAAGTCAACGGTTTCTTTAGACCATTTTGAGATGGCAAGAATCCTGATATGGCGGGGTTTGGTAGATAGGTAGACAAAGGGAGTCAATGCTGGACCCCAAATAATGCAGTTGAACAGCCTCACCGTCTCCGGTTGCACCATGGTTTGAAGGAGAGGGAAGGGGAGCATCAGCGGGGCGCCGGAGCCCCAAAGGGGCGCGGGGGCAGTCCCGACCCAACTGGGTGCTAACCTGGGACTGCCTGGTCTCCTACAGGGCTGTCCTTAACGCAAAAAAAAAAAAAAATCCCGTCCGGTACGGGGTAATTTCAAAAGAGCCCGCGGACAGTACATGTCTTCACCCCGGTGTTCCCAATTGTTCAACCATGAGTCCCTAGCCCCAAATTGGTCTCAGCACATAACCATATGATCCTTGCCCCACATGTGTTGCATGACCCTACCTCACACCCTGCACAATTCAACATGAAGAAGAGCAATACTTTTTTTGAATCAAATATAGTGATGCAGCGTTCGACCACCCGAATGTTCCATCGCCGGTGGCACAGCTGGAAACAAACTCCCTACTGCTGGTACAACCTGTGGAAGTGCACCCTGACACGCTCCATAAGCTCACCCTTCCCCCCTCTCACACTCAAACCATGCTTCCTACAAATGGCCTGAAACTCAACCTTAGTCCACTCATGCAACCTCCCCCTCTCCATTGCACTCAACACCGCCTCATCCACATCATACCGAAACACCAACTGCGTGCCAGGGTTAGAAGAGGTGGAGGGGACAGCTGAGGGGTTAGGAAGGTCAGAAGAGGAGCTACTGGCAACTGCATCTGCCTGCTCCATATCCTCGTCCTCACTGTCTTCGTCCTCACCCTCCAACTCAACCCCATACACATCGCCAATGTCGGCGTCACGTGTCGCCCTCTTGGGGACAACCCACAAATCTCGAATGTCCAACGGAACCTCCGCCTCACCATCCTCTTCCAAAGAAACTGCCAAATCCTTGAAAGCCGCATACCCAAGCAAACCACCATCTTCCACCTCAACCGCATGCCCTTGCTTCCGTTTGTGTGCACATCACGTTCATCAAACCCTGGACGGCGGCGACCCGTGCCCCCCTGGTCGCTTGAACTTTCTTGCTTGTGGCACAAACCACAGCAAAAACATCACAAAAAAAGGCTGCCGTCAACTTGAAGAGGGGGTGTGAAAGTGCATCGAACAAGCCCTGGGCCTTCTCCCTCCGCCCCGAGTCAGCCTCATGACTAATGTACTCGGGCAAGCACCGCCTCAGAGCGGGGGGCAAAATCAGAAGTGGCCCACAAGTGGGCAAATTGGCTACCTCACCCCTGCCGTATCGGGGATCCCCACCGCTTCAGAGCGGGGGGCAAAATCAGAAGTGGCCCACAAGTGGGCAAATTGGCTACCTCACCCCTGCCGTATCGGGGATCCCCACCGCCTCAGAGCGGGGGGCAAAATCAGAAGTGGCCCACAAGTGGGCAAATTGGCTACCTCACCCCTGCCGTATCGGGGATCCCCACCGCCTCAGAGCGGGGGGCAAAATCAGAAGTGGCCCACAAGTGGGCAAATTGGCTACCTCACCCCTGCCGTATCGGGGAGCCCCACCGCTTCAGAGCGGGGGGCAAAATCAGAAGTGGCCCACAAGTGGGCAAATTGGCTACCTCACCCCTGCCGTATCGGGGAGCCCCACCGCTTCAGAGCGGGGGGCAAAATCAGAAGTGGCCCACAAGTGGGCAAATTGGCTACCTCACCCCTGCCGTATCGGGGAGCCCCACCGCTTCAGAGCGGGGGGCAAAATCAGAAGTGGCCCACAAGTGGGCAAATTGGCTACCTCACCCCTGCCGTATCGGGGAGCCCCACCGCTTCAGAGCGGGGGGCAAAATCAGAAGTGGCCCACAAGTGGGCAAATTGGCTACCTCACCCCTGCCGTATCGGGGAGCCCCACCGCTTCAGAGCGGGGGGCAAAATCAGAAGTGGCCCACAAGTGGGCAAATTGGCTACCTCACCCCTGCCGTATCGGGGAGCCCCACCGCTTCAGAGCGGGGGGCAAAATCAGAAGTGGTGCCCCAAAGAGGGCGGCGGGGGGGGTAGACATGGCCTGCGTTCGGCCGGGGGGAAAAGGCCTCTAGGGGCTGTCCTTAAGGGCTGTCCTTAACAAAAAAACAAAAAAAAATCTCGTCCCTTAAGGACAGCCCTGGTCTCCTAAGTTTGGGGGTGTTACTTGCTACTTACCATGCATATTTTGACACCATTGTTGCCATTGTTGACATTCAATACTTGGCTCCTTAGCCATTTCCACATCCCCTCCCAACACCAATTGAGGGTGCTTGGTCGCCGGAGCATTTGGGGTGGTCATGACGATGAATTGAATGTCCGAAGTAGCCAACACAAAATGGCAAGTGAATCCAAACTGCAGGGGAGAAACAAAATGGCTGATCTATTTTCCCCCCACCCTGACACCCCTAGCAAAGCAAAACTAAAATTTCTCGCTAAACTTTAGTTTGGGGGCAGGTTTGGGGGCAGCTTTAGGGGTAACAAAATCGTTCGGGACCACATTGTCATTGACAAAACCTTTGGTCAGGTACAATTTTCCCCCAAAAAGATGCGCCAACCCCGAAACACCCCTATTAGCCTTCGCCCACAAAGCAGCCTCATCGTCATTCTTTTTCTTCTTCAAATGGGAGCTGTTAAGACTGTCAGATCTATCACTATCACTTTCATTGTCACTCTCATCATCATCACTGTCACTGTCACTGTCATTGTCACTAACATGTTCATTGGGCATGTCAGAAATAGAAGAATCAGAACTACTATCAGTTCCTAGCAACATTTGCTTGGTGACAGACAACTGTTTCATGTGGCGCTATAGTGACCACTGATGCCCTGGAACTGGGACATGTTGAGATGCAAGATAGGTATTTGTCCCAACAAAGAAATAGCTGCCCTCTCAAGAACTTGCACCCAAAACAGGCCAAGGTACACCTGCACATTGTGTGGCTTGCAGTTGTTCTGCTTGGCCTAGTTCTACAGCTAGTGATGTCAAAGTCTGGCAAAGGCACAGCACTAGGGAATGTCATGTTGGCCAGTGGTGCACGGTCATGGTGCACCACTTCACCACCAAGCTCATATGTGATGTTGACGAAGCCGTCGCCAAGTGGCGAGGGGCCAATGAGGACACCATTTGCCATGTCTGTAGTGCACTGCTTGTACTTCAGAGGGTGCCCAAGTGGAAGAAAAGACATTTGGGACTGCACTGCACGACACACAATGGGAATGATTCTTCGCCAAACAAAAATACGCTTTTTGCAACAAAATTTGCACAACACTGCACAAAACAAACTGAAAACCCAATTGGAACCATCAAATTGACGGCTCCAAAAATGACGGTTTCACCGGCAGTGGTGACTGTGCAAGGGTGGTGATTGTGCAAGGGGCGGGCGGGGGGGGGGGGGGGTGTACCTTCTTGAGCCAACATTGGAAAACACATCCAACAGTGGGTGGTGGCTCCACATCCCCAAGCCCAGGGGCCACCCAAAAGCATGGGTTGTCTCTAAGGTGGAGAGGAATGAGGCAGACTACTTTGCCTCTCCGTCAATCCCTGTAACATACACATATATGACCTCACAATGGCACCATAGCCCTACAACAGCATGCATGACCTCACAACTACACCCAACCCAACAATAGGGTCCACACACCCACAGCACGTTTCAATGACAGCGATGTTTTTGTTTTTTTCGAGAAATGGTTCAATGCTTAGACAATGGGGGTGCCCCCAACCAACAATTTTTTTACATTGAGCAACCACTATGGTTCCTCCCTGCTCTTGGGACTCCAAGAAGGCAGGGGTTATGGAGCCATTTTGATTCCTCTCCACTTTTGAGGCCCTGAGACGGCACAGGTAACGTAGCCACTTTTGAATGTGTTCGTTCAACCTTCTATGCTATTATCACAGGCCCATGTGAAGGGCAGAGCTTTCAACAGCGAAATGCACCCCAGCTCAGGGTCGGACAGTCTAAGGATCAGAGCTTCAATTCTCTTTCCTGTTACCACCCCACCATTATCAAAATCAGGACAGCCCCCCCCCCCCCCCCCCTGTCCAAGCAACGGTAAATGACCAGAAATTGACGTAACCAACGCCTAGTGTTGCTTGGACAAGAGGGTTGCTTCTGCGCCGCAACTTGCATGATACACGTGTAGACTGTCCTCAGGGGGTTTGAAGCGGAGATGGTGGTACACAAGCAAAGGGTTGACATATGCAACAAAACACTCATGAGCAGCGATCGTTGGAGACCAAACACTGGCACATGCAGTTTGAAAACATTGAACATTATGGGTCCACAGGCTCGGAAATGAAGCCCTTCTTGGTCAAGCTATACCGCACTGTGAACTGTTGGGCGTGCTTCTTCTTCTTGCCCTGTGCATCACCCTTTGCTGGAGGTTTGGGTGCAGGTTTTGGGGGCGGTTTTGGGAAGAAATTTGGGAACAAATTGCAGCTACCATGTTTGCAAATGCCTGATGGTCTGGGCAAGGGATGGGACTCTTGTCAGACAGTTTCCGTTCATCAACTTTGTCACTAATCCATTCACAATATTGTTGCGACATCCACCTGTTGAAATTACCACTTATCGCAACCTTGTCACACGCGACAGTCCTCTTGGCCAACAGAGCTGCCTTGACACAAAATATGAACAACGTGCATCTAAAACTCAAGGTATCAGGAAGCACACATGGCACACAGTGGAACAAATTGAAAAACACACCGCCAAAATTAACGGTGCAAGAATTGACGGAACCAACACTTAGTGTTGCTGGGACATAGCCGTTGCTTGGCCATGAAACAAGGCGTTGCTTGGACAGGGGGTGTGTGTGACCTAATTAAAAAACAGACAAATGCAAACCAGAGGTAATGCACTTGGACAGGGGGGGGGGGTTTCAGTGTAGATGCCAGGGTGGTCACTGACACCCTTTCCCAACACTCCTCCCCCTCACCACGGGCTCAAGAGAGTGCCTGTTCTTTCCCAGCTGCTCTGGGAGGCAGTCCAAACAATGCAAGGAGTCACCTGCTCTTGCGCCTCCTCTGATCCACTTGAACCCCCATCGCAGACATATTGGTACACTGATGAGTCATCATAGTGCTCTGGTTCTTGTGGGGCTTCCTCAACAGTCTTTTCTTCATCAGCCTCGGAGTTCGCAACGCCGTCAGCTGCTAGTGCAGCAGCTGCTGCAATAGTGCTGCTGGCAGCTGCCAACACCTCTTCTGCCTCCTCCTCATCTGACTTCCCAATCAGTATGCGAGCCTTAATGGCAGCCAGACGTGGGGTCGAAGTGCGGCGAGGGGCCTCTGGGGACATAGCACGCTGTGGCAAACGAGCTGGTGGGCGCTTGGGAGGGGGCGGTTGCCGTCGGGGCTGCATAGCACTGGCAGCCTGAGAGTTCCAAAGTAGGGCGAGAGCATGGAGGTAGGAAGCAGGCATAGTGGGCGCGGCAAGGGCTTGAAACGCAGGTGCTACACACATGAACCAAACATGAAGGCAGCAGATGAGAGGGTGTTCTGAAATGGGATTTGAACCAATGATGACCAATCATGGGGTCCAGAGGGGTCTGCGGTTTGCCATCCCCAAGCCTGATGAAAGGAAGACATGTGCTCCTGCAATATTCAGTGGGCATATCCTTGTGTTTTGAAGGCACTCCCAATGTTAGTAGTACGCACTGCCATATATCGCACGAAATCTCCCCCCACCCTCAAACCTTTTGGAGGGGCTGATCTGGACACAATCATGATTCACGACTGCCGACAGCACAGTGGACTTGGGGGCCTCCACACAGGGGAGCACAGGCGCACGGCAGCGGGACGCAGGGTGTGTGCGTGACGTGACACTCAATCATTTCAACCAAAGCAAGAGTGTTCGCCATAATACACCACCTCTCAACAGCTCTGTCCGCACTACAACAATGTTTCGTACCTCCACCCAGTGCGGCCTTTCCTCCCTCTCAGCACGCTGTGTGTGTGTGTGTGTGTTTGGGTGGGAGGGATGCCATATTAAAGAGGAGACCTGCATGGGTCTACGGGCTGCTTGCTTTGAAACAGAGGGAGGGGTGCCCGCAGATGAGCCCCCGCACCTGACAAGATGAGCCCCCGCACCTGACAGTGGGTGGAGAGAGGGCTCCTCTCCCCTGCATGTGGCCATCAACGGCTGCCATCCCAGCTTGCGGAACCCCTGCAGAGCTCCGCGCAGGGGGCCTGTCACCTTCGGTGACGGTACTGCCTCCCATATCGCTTGTATGATTGTCTGCGGCGTGCTCGTAGTGCGCGGTTGCCGTGCCAGCGAGTACATTCTCCGGTACGGGATGACCATGGTTGGCGCCACGCGGTGCCCCGGCAAGAGAAGAGCGAAGACGGTTTCCTTTGATCGGCATGGCCTGCTGGGGCCCCATAGCGCATACATGACCGTGGATTCCAGCGCTGCCGCTGTCTTCTTGGAGATGTCCGCTAGCTCCACTCCATATAGCGCAGCCGCGATGATCATAACTGCTGCTATGGATGCTCGCCCGTCGAACTCCAGAGGGAGGGATCGTGATTTTTTCAGCGCCGTCTGCGCCTCCTGGACCCGCTTCGTGAGCAGGGGGGCCTGTGCCCCTCTTGGGGTGCATGCACACCCCGATTCCCAGCTACTTGAATTCATGTTCCCGTGGCAACGTTTCGCCATTGAGATCCACATCCTGGGCCTCCCTGGTTCCCCGGGCCGTGTGCTGTACCGCGAAGGCCAGCAACTTTTTCACGTTCATCTCTTGCCCTGTTAATGCTGTCCACTGGCCCGTTGCCTGGAGCATTAGCATCAGCATCATGGCACACATTGCCAGCATGTAAGTGTCGTCAGCGTTACCTTCTGCTGATGTCTCCATTGTGGTGCCTAGTGCCATCTCCTCACTCTGGTCCCCCCCGTCATGACTGTCCGCACCTTCCGTGGATCTGTCACTGCCTGGGCTGAAGAGCACTGTTGGCTCCATGGGCGAGCGTGGTGAGTGCGGTGGGGTGCAGGTTCCCTGGCTGTCCGGTGTTGCTGGCCGCCTCAGAGAGGCCCGCGACGTCCCTGTGCTCGCTGGGGAGGCCATTTCTATCAGGCCTAGCCGTGCCCACACTTGCACCGGTGGCATGTCCCCCCTGGTTTGGGCCGCGGCAGCGGGTCGACTGTGCTTCCCTGGTGGGGGTTTGGGGGTAGCAACCGCCGTCCGTCCACCAGCCATCCCATTTCCGCGCAGCAACACGGCGTTTCGCAGCGCCACACCCATGCTTGGTCTGCTCCTGCTCCCACACTTTTCCACCAACACGACGGTGTCTCCGGCTCTTGCGCCTGTGGCGGCAGTTTCTTGGTGGCTACTACCACCGGCTTCTTGATGTCATCTATCATGCGCTTCCACGTTGTTGTGAGTGGGTTTATTACGATGACGCTCAGCGGGCATCCTTGTAAGATGCCATTGGTGGCTTGCCACCAGGTTCCCAAGCATCCCTTGATTTTAAACTTCCATTGCAGCTGGTTGTACATGCCATGGAAGGCGTTCAGGCCTCCTCGCTCCATCCCATGAGGTCTGGCATGGCTACCGATATTGCCTTCGGAATCAAGTCGAAACACTCAGCATAGTCTGTGCCCGCCCCCACCAGCAGGGCCTTCAGCGCCTGTGATAGCTCCACAAGTAGCATCAGCACCGCCGCCGCATCCATGGACCCCCGGTGGGGGTGGAAGGCATACGACTCCTCATGTGCCCACTGCTCTTGCCATGCTAGCGCGCCTCCATGTGCTGCCCGGCCCATATCCGGTACATTTGTGATAAGACAGTTAGGGGCCTCAGTTTCATCGGATCCCCACCTCCCTCGCCCTTGGGCTCCAGCAATGTGAAGCCCTCAGCTATCCGCTTTGGCCATACCCCTGTTTTCTCTACGGTGCGCGGGAGTTCCGCCAGTTTATCCCAGTGCTGCATTGGTAGCCGTTTCAGCAGCTTGATGGACCAGAGCACCATGCCATTGGCTATCTTTTCGCCCATCTTGTTAGCCCTGCGCTGAAGCGCCGGGCCATCCAGGTGTCGCGCCTGCATGGGGCTGCTCCGCACGTACTGTCGGCAGTGCTGCATGAAGACTTCCACTGATGGTTCCGGCTCGTGCTCATACCTGAGGTTGACTGGGCGCCTCGCCCCTCTGATGACTTCATCCATGTCATCTATGTTCGCTGTGAGCTCTCCACCTGGCTGTTGTATCATCTGCAGGACCGTGTCCCCGCCATCTCGCACCCATTTGTAGACTTGGCCTGGCCGCCAGGTCCATGTTTCTTTGGCCCACGTCTTCCACGCCTGGATTCTCTCCTTCTCTTCCCTGCATGCATTGCGCTGCGCCTCCCTGTCTCAGGATGCCCCCAAGATTTTGAGGTCCTCCGACGTGCCTGTTTTATTCAAGTCTTGCAGCTGCACGCTGGATGGCAGTGCACCCAATTGTTCCAGCTCTCGTAGTCGATCACAGGCCGCTTGCCATTGCTGTTGGACATTTCTCGGCCACATCTGCACCGTTGTCGCGGGCGTGGCGAGTCGATCCCTGCCACGCACCCATCTCTGCACCTGTTGCACCGACCCCTTTGCCGCATCCAACAATCGGATGAAGCGCGTCTTGGGGGCCCCTGTTGGCAGTTTTTTGTTCGGGCACAGCCTGGTGGTGAAGGTGGTGCTCGACGTGCCCCGCCCGCGCTTCTCTGAAAGTGTGCTACCTTGCGTCAGCGTGGGAGGGCCTGTCCACCGGTGCTGCAGTAGCCATTTTGCGGTGTTGCCCTCCGCATCCTGCGTCATCAGCAGGTACTCCTCTGCTGCCTAGGTCCAGGTGGCCCACGGCGCATTGATGACATCCGCCTCGCGCGCCGATTCCCAGACTCGGTGCAAGCTCTTCCACATACCTTGTGCCAGGTGCGTCTGTCGATCCGGGTGCATGCTGGTCTCCAGGAGGTCCGGTATTTTGTGCAGCTTGGTGACTTATTGTGCTGTTGTATCCATGTCAAGCGCCACTTTAAGCAGAGAGTGGCCTGGCAAGCCAGCAATCGGGGTCACTGCCGCTGCAGTCACTGTCGTGAAGAGTCTAGGGTCCATCATGATGCCATCGATACACGTCCCCTCATGTTGCCCCCCACGGAAGATGGGCTGGGCTCTCCTTCCCGCCGCGTGGCCAATGCTGTGCATGACGTTCACCAACTAGCCCATGTGTTTTGCCTTGGGCATCGCATCATCATTGCCAAGCTCGAAATTGAAGTCCGCGCATATCATGTGTGGTGTGTTTCCCAACCTCGCTGTATATTGCGTCACTGCTCCCCATAGTTGGGAATTAATCTTAGGCGGTCCGAACATGCCATACACCACTTGTAAGTTCAGTATGGATTTGCCTCGCGCATACGCCAGATGGACGTGCAGCCATCTGGTGGAGTACCACAAGGCATGGGCATCCTCGTCATCCTATCTCGTGCTCGCCACCTTCATGGCCATGCCTGGCTTGTATAGGACACTGTGTGTGTGTTTGGGTGGCCGCAATTGGTCAGGTGTGGAACCGCCACTTTTGCTCCAGCCGCGCCTACCCCACGGCCTTCCTTGCGTAATCAGTTCTCAAGTTCTGGCTTGTGGCCAGTGGCCTGCTGCATTGTCCCAGTGTTCCCGTCCCTGCCTCCCTAGCTGTGGGATCAGGGCTTTAGGTTCTGGGCTTTATCGCCTGGGTCACTTCGCCGCTTGAGTCCGGGGTTCGGGTCGTGGCGTGCATTCGGTGTTCCATGTTTGGGTTGACTGCGCTTTAGGCGTGCTTGCTGGCGCTGCCCTCGCTTGGCCACACACCCTACACTCAGTGGTCACCAGGGCATGGAGGGCTCGAGGTTCGAGTGGTTAGAGGTCAGCCGGTTTGGTTGCTGCCACCAACCCTGGCGAGTTACTAGGTCCTTAGGGTTGAAAAACCCCAGTGGGTACAGGTTGTTTGGAGTTAGTCGCAGGACATACAACATACAACATTCAGTTTGGGGGGTAAAGTGTGCTCAATGGTTGAGGGGCGAGGGAGTTTCGCGCCATGAGCCCGGTGTACTGCAGGACTCGGTGGCGCTATCAGATGCCACGTCACGTTCTGGCGTTACACACCTGGAGTCCTCGGTGCTGCATTGCTTCGTTGTCGCTGTCCCTGGCGACGCCGGGCTGTCCGGCGCTGCGCCCATATTGAAAGGGGGGGGGGAATCCATGGCCACCAGATTCAGCGAGCCCAGTAGGTTCCGTGCCTCTCCCAGTGTCATCGGGGTGGGGAGAGCCGGGGTCCTGAACGTGGTGCGCGCTGGACCCAAAGCCCTGGGAGTGTCTTCGCCCCTTGCCCGTATTGTGCTCGGGGTTGGGGGGTTCAGGGCTGGCAGCTGACTTTTGGCAAAATGCACAGGCGTGTACGGGGGGGGGGGGGCTGTGGGAGCAGAGTCTCTTGTGCTTTTGCCCTGGTGTGGGGGTCAGCATCTCAATGTCTGGGACCTCTCGGGCTGTTGGAGGAGGCCGACTTGGCGTTCCTTCTGTTGGCCCCTCCAGTCGCACTGGAGTCCGGGGCTGGCTGTGGGGTGTCATGGCTGACTCACTTCCTACCAGCTCTTGGTACAGCACCTCCATCGGGGGGGGGGGGCGGGGGGCGGGTCGTCATCCTCTGCTGTTCGGGGCCCCACTGAGACGTGTCCTCGAAGCAGCGGCGAGCGCCGGCGCCCCTCATCAGTGAAGGAGTCTGCCTTTTCGTTACCACGAATACCGATATGGGATGGCACATGTAGCCATTGAATTTCTGGGCCTATGTCATCTAATATGTCTAGTACCTGTGTCCACAAATGGACATGGCGCGCTGGCCCTGAGGTGGTCTGCCATTTGTGGCGTCGCCACTTGTGTGCCCGGCCCAGGACTCCCTCCACAACATACGTTGAGTCTGGGCAAATCAGGGACATGGAGCCACGTGTGTGGCCTTGCAGCACTGCCAGCGCCGCTCTCAGCTCCCCCCTATTGTTTGTTTGTTCCTCCCCCGGTGGCAAAGGTTCCGCCACATCTCGGGCATCCCCGAAGAAGACCCCGTATCCCCCCACCCTCCCTACTGTTGGGTGGACCTCGGACGATCCATCCGGGAAGATGATGTCCCAGCCTTCCTTTTGGTTTCGCTCGATTACGGCTTCAAAACATTCTCGCAGGGCCGCCTCGTGGCCCTGTTTCCGGGATTTTCTCCATGACGGGTAATGCAGTGCGGGAGGGGGTCGAGACCCTGGTTGGTTGGCTCTGGGGTGGTCCAGCACACCGTCTGGGCCATCCAATTGTTGCAGTCCGTGTGTTTGGGTGGGTGGGTGGGGGGGGCACGATATTGTAGAGGAAGGCCTGCATGGGTCCATGGGGTTAGCTTCCACTGTGGAGGGCACCTCTATCTTTTCTGCCTGTATGTTTGGGGGGGGGGGGTTCGTGTGCAAACACATTGAATGTGCTTCACTGCAATAATGCCATATGGCACTCAAAATTATCCCACGATGGCCTTCAGAGCACGGCACGCACACCAGTGCAGCTTTTCAAGCAATCACCCCTGCGGTTTTTGATGTTGTGTGTCCTAAGCATCAAAAATGAGACGGCAATGAGACGTTCTTTGTCTCAATTCTGATGGTACAGTTGCCTGCGTCAATCACTCGTGGGGACTTTTTTCTCCTCTGCTTATAGCAAGGGCAGTGATCTGGCCGAGGACTGTTGCACTGTGCCGCGCTGTAGAGCGAACCACGGTATGAATTTTCTTCTACGCACACGAGAAAATCTACAACGAACCGCAATATAACAAGTATGGAACGAATATGCGAAAACTGCTGACATGAAACTCTTCGCCAATAATAATTCGGCAGCCTTGCTGCCTGGGGACCACCACAAGGTGGATTCAATGCATCTGGATGCCCAGCCTCATGCTTTGTTGTATCTGTAATGCAGTCTACAAACAACATGGCTGTGTTCTGCACATCTACCCTGCCAACAGAACATCAAACATCCTCCTGGGTTTTGGCTTCAAAATAGTGATAAAAATGCCATCACAGTGAAGCTGCCCACCCTTTGCTGGGCAAAAAAAAAAAAAGAAAGCTCGCGTTGCAAGTGCACTGCGACAGTGGTGAGGACACAGGCGAGGCACGTCAGCGCTCAAGTAGGTAGTGAGGTGTGACCTCAGCAATCTTCAACGATTCAAGGACGCGCTGGTTTGCCGCTATGATCTCTTGCCGTTCCAACTCCAGTGCACTCATTCCCTCATCGCTGCATTCAGCATCGCTCAGGTCTTCATCTGATTCAGCCCCTGCCTGGGCCTTAGTCTCGACCTCCATGCCACCTTCTGCATGAGCGTCGGCAGCAGCCTTCGCGACAGCCTTGCTGCTGTCCATGTCCGTTGTGCAGCTATGGTCTGGCTTGCCACTGCCATCATTATCACTGTGGCATTGGCCCTGACCCTGTCTGCCATCTCCATTACCCACAGGCCCATGAGTCTGCTCACTGCATTCCATGTCTTTGCGGTCTCCGTACACTTCTGTCTGGACGTCTGAACATCCGGCCTTGCCACTGTCAGTGCGAGCTTCAGTGCAACCAATCTTGACAGTACAAATGCCCGCGGCACCAAACGGACTGCTGCGGTCAGGATGCTCCCATAAGGCTCGTTGGGTCTGTTCTCCAGATGAAACACCGTGAACATCATCCTCTAAACCCGGTGTGGGGCTATCCCATGAATGCGGGGCAGGCGTTTGAAGGTCGGCGTCTGGGCACGCAGGGTTTGAGGTGATCCGAGAAATAGTGTGTGGACCCCTTTTGGGGGTTGCTGTAAGATTCGGGGCTTGGCCTAGGGCGCTACTGGCGGTTGCTTGGTCCTGCATTTTGGCATTGGGTGCTTCATTGGTCATAGTGTCGGCACTCTTCGGACCGTGGCTGGTCTTACGGCGCTTCGTAGCGCGTTTAGGAGGGCCTGCAGGACTGGGCGCTTGCACTGGGGCAAACAGTGAAGTCAGCAGTGTCTGTCGCATTGTTCAACACACAACAGGTCCCACAGAAATCTGGCAGTAGGGATGAAGTGGAAGGAGATGTACACCAGAGGGTGTGTGGCCCACTGCCGAGTTTAGTGCGAGGGGCTTGTGCTTTCCAATGGACGGGTCACTTCGTAGCGCTCAAGCTGTACACTGACACACACTGGCATATCACTGCTTTTTCAGTGCTAGTTCCGCAAAGAATCCGCTTCAAAACATATTTGGGTTGTGAACAATCTTTACCCAGATAATACTGGTTCCACCCACTCGTGATGGGTTGAAATGCATTACCCTCCATCTCAGCTACGGAAACAAGGGCACACATTATGGTATGCACTTTCTCACAAAGAGCATGGATGTGCCAGTGTACATCGCAAGTGACGACAAACGACATGAAAAAGGGTGCACACACTGGTGCCTTGCTCCAGCAGCACCCATCTGATGGCCAAAGTGCGAAAAACTTTCCAGCGTGCTGCAGGTTTTTCCTCAGTTCCCCTGCCATTGCACTGCACCCCACCCTCCCTTGCTTGTTCCTCGGACGCAGCCTTCACCACATAGACCCCCCAGTACCCACATCAGATTCCCTCATGTGATAGGTGAAGAATCCCCCTCCTCCCCTTGTGAAAATGCTCTGGGGGAAAGGCATCACTGCATGAGCACTGTCTGGGCACTATGTGCACATTTGATGCTGGAATCCATACTGCTTACCCATGAAAACAATGACCCCCCCCCAAGAGCATAAAATAATACAACAACACAAAATTCATCTGGAAACCAAATTAATGTACTGCAGGTTCAATGCGGAACATGAAAAGCTCCAACTTACAACTCTCCATGGGCGTGCATGCCTCGCACATATTCGAATGGCAAGTGCCATGTTGAGATTATCATATCACACCGTTGCCTCCCGCACATCTTCAAAACCAAGTGGAATCTGAAGTTAAATATGTTAAATATTTCATCTTTGATCATGGTTGACATGATGACCATTATTCATCACATTCCACATGATGACACAAGGGGGCCCCGGAAAACAAAAAAAGAATTTCTGCGATCCCCCCCCCCCTGTGTACCCCGCCCCCCCCATGTCCAGCCCCCCCCCAGGGTACACGGTTCCCCCCCACCCCGGGGGGAACCGTCACCAAGTGACGGTTCCCCCCCTGGGGGGGGGGAACCGTACACCACTCCCGACCAGCCAATTCTAGTATAACCCAACTAAAAATTTTCTTCGGCGCCTTCGGCGCCTGTGATTTCCTATTGATTTCTTATTGTTCATGGGCCAAGTGACGGTTCCCCCCCTGGGGGGGGGGATGGACACGGGGGGGGGATGGACATGGGGGGGGGGGGGGTACGTGGGCGCCCATGAAGCCCCACATACCTCAAATAAACAACCCAACCCATTTTGACATGCAAGCTGTTTCACAAGGGAATTTTCTTGACATGGAGTCCATGATTGCGAGACTATCATCTGTCAAAATTCTGAAATTCCTAGCAATGCTTGCCACACTTGCATGCCAGCAACGGCAGCAGCAAAAGTGCAATTTGTTAGCTGTGTTGAGGACAAAATTCCTGGCGCCGTGGCTGGCACCTTGGCCACAGAAATTCGTGGCGTCCACCCCCTGCGACCCTCGCTGGTGCTAGAGGTCGGAAACCATTGCTGGGCATAAGAGATCAGTGGACAAATCCCCCCCCCACACACACTCATAAAAATGAAGAACCCCTCGTGCAATGGCCCTCTACTCCTTGGGAATGAAGAATCTCCCCCCAACGGTTTTAGTCGAACAAAACGGGCAACTTGGGTAAACTTGGGTTTACCCATACCCCTTTTGCAGCAGCAACGCCCTTGTCATTTCCCTTGTCATTGCATTTAAGCACAATTTGTCCAGTGAAATGCCAAGCACAATTTGTCCAGTGAAATGACAAGCACAATGTGTCCAGTGAAATGTCAAGCACAATTTGTCCAGTGAAATGGCAAGCATAACGTGTCCAGTGAAATGGCAAGCACAATTTTTGCAGTGAAATGCCAAGCACAATTTGTCCAGTGAAATGGCAAGCACAATTTGTCCAGTGAAATGCCAAGCACAATTTGTCCAGTGAAATGCCAAGCACAATTTGTCCAGTGAAATGCCAGGCACAATTTGTCCAGTGAAATGACAAGCTCAATTTGTCCAGTGAAATGGCAAGCACAATTTGTCCAGTGAAATGCCAAGCTCAATTTGTCCAGTGAAATGGCAAGCACAATTTGTCCAGTGAAATGCCAAGCACCATTTGTCCAGTGAAATGCCAAGCACAATTTGTCCAGTGAAATGCCAAGCACAATTTGTCCAGTGAAATCGCAAGCACCATTTGTCCAGTGAAATGCCAAGCACAATTTGTCCAGTGAAATGCCAAGCACAATTTGTCCAGTGAAATGCCAAGCACAATTTGTCCAGTGAAATGACAAGCACAATGTGTCCAGTGAAATGTCAAGCACAATTTGTCCAGTGAAAAGGCAAGCATAACGTGTCCAGTGAAATGGCAAGCACAATTTTTGCAGTGAAATGCCAAGCACAATTTGTCCAGTGAAATGGCAAGCACAATTTGTCCAGTGAAATGGCAAGCACAATTTGTCCAGTGAAATGCCAAGCACAATTTGTCCAGTGAAATGGCAAGCTCAATTTGTCCAGTGAAATGACAAGCTCAATTTGTCCAGTGAAATGCCAAGCACAATTTGTCCAGTGAAATGGCAAGCACAATTTGTCCAGTGAAATGCCAAGCACCATTTGTCCAGTGAAATGCCAGGCACCATTTGTCCAGTGAAATGCCAAGCACAATTTGTCCAGTGAAATGCCAAGCTCAATTTGTCCAGTGAAATGGCAAGCACAATTTGTCCAGTGAAATGCCAAGCACCATTTGTCCAGTGAAATGCCAAGCACCATTTGTCCAGTGAAATGCCAAGCACAATTTGTCCAGTGAAATGCCAAGCACAATTTGTCCAGTGAAATCGCAAGCACCATTTGTCCAGTGAAATGGCAAGCACAATTTGTCCAGTGAAATGCCAAGCACCATTTGTCCAGTGAAATGCCAGGCACAATTTGTCCGGTGAAATGCCAAGCACCATTTGTCCAGTGAAATGGCAAGCACAATTTGTCCAGTGAAATGCCAAGCACAATTTGTCCAGTGAAATGGCAAGCACCATTTGTCCAGTGAAATGCCAAGCACAATTTGTCCAGTGAAATGCCAGGCACAATTTGTCCAGTGAAATGCCAAGCACAATTTGTCCAGTGAAATGCCAAGCTCAATTTGTCCAGGGAAATGCCAAGCACCATTTGTCCAGTGAAATGGCAAGCACCATTTGTCCGGTGAAATGGCAAGCACCATTTGTCCAGTGAAATGCCAAGCACAATTTGTCCAGTGAAATGCCAAGCACAATTTGTCCAGTGAAATGACAAGCTCAATTTGTCCAGTGAAATGGCAAGCACCATTTGTCCAGTGAAATGGCAAGCATAATGTGTCCAGTGAAATGGCAAGCTCAATTTGTCCAGTGAAATGCCAAGCACAATTTGTCCAGTGAAATGGCAAGCACAATTTGTCCAGTGAAATGCCAGGCACAATTTGTCCAGTGAAATGCCAGGCACAATTTGTCCAGTGAAATGCCAAGCACAATTTGTCCAGTGAAATGGCAAGCACAATTTGTCCAGTGAAATGCCAAGCACAATTTGTCCAGTGAAATGCCAAGCACAATTTGTCCAGTGAAATGCCAGGCACAATTTGTCCAGTGAAATGACAAGCTCAATTTGTCCAGTGAAATGGCAAGCACAATTTGTCCAGTGAAATGCCAAGCTCAATTTGTCCAGTGAAATGGCAAGCACAATTTGTCCAGTGAAATGCCAAGCACCATTTGTCCAGTGAAATGCCAAGCACCATTTGTCCAGTGAAATGCCAAGCACAATTTGTCCAGTGAAATCGCAAGCACCATTTGTCCAGTGAAATGCCAAGCACAATTTGTCCAGTGAAATGCCAAGCACAATTTGTCCAGTGAAATGCCAAGCACAATTTGTCCAGTGAAATGACAAGCACAATGTGTCCAGTGAAATGTCAAGCACAATTTGTCCGGTGAAAAGGCAAGCATAACGTGTCCAGTGAAATGGCAAGCACAATTTTTGCAGTGAAATGCCAAGCACAATTTGTCCAGTGAAATGGCAAGCACAATTTGTCCAGTGAAATGCCAAGCACAATTTGTCCAGTGAAATGCCAAGCACAATTTGTCCAGTGAAATGGCAAGCTCAATTTGTCCAGTGAAATGACAAGCTCAATTTGTCCAGTGAAATGCCAAGCACAATTTGTCCAGTGAAATGGCAAGCACAATTTGTCCAGTGAAATGCCAAGCACAATTTGTCCAGTGAAATGCCAGGCACAATTTGTCCAGTGAAATGACAAGCTCAATTTGTCCAGTGAAATGGCAAGCACAATTTGTCCAGTGAAATGCCAAGCTCAATTTGTCCAGTGAAATGGCAAGCACAATTTGTCCAGTGAAATGCCAAGCACCATTTGTCCAGTGAAATGCCAAGCACAATTTGTCCAGTGAAATGCCAAGCACCATTTGTCCAGTGAAATCGCAAGCACCATTTGTCCAGTGAAAAGGCAAGCACCATTTGTCCAGTGAAATCGCAAGCACCATTTGTCCAGTGAAATGCCAACCACAATTTGTCCAGTGAAATGCCAGGCACAATTTGTCCGGTGAAATGCCAAGCACCATTTGTCCAGTGAAATGGCAAGCACAATTTGTCCAGTGAAATGCCAAGCACCATTTGTCCAGTGAAATGCCAAGCACCATTTGTCCAGTGAAATGCCAAGCACAATTTGTCCAGTGAAATGCCAGGCACAATTTGTCCAGTGAAATGCCAAGCACAATTTGTCCAGTGAAATGCCAAGCACGATTTGTCCAGGGAAATGCCAAGCACGATTTGTCCAGTGAAATGGCAAGCACCATTTGTCCGGTGAAATGGCAAGCACCATTTGTCCAGTGAAATGCCAAGCACAATTTGTCCAGTGAAATGACAAGCTCAATTTGTCCAGTGAAATGGCAAGCACCATTTGTCCAGTGAAATGGCAAGCACAATTTGTCCAGTGAAATGGCAAGCACAATTTGTCCAGTGAAATGCCAAGCACGATTTGTCCAGTGAAATGCCAGGCACAATTTGTCCAGTGAAATGCCAAGCACAATTTGTCCTGTGAAATGGCAAGCACAATTTGTCCAGGGAAATGCCAAGCTCAATTTGTCCAGTGAAATGGCAAGCACAATTTGTCCAGTGAAATGCCAAGCACGATTTGTCCAGTGAAATGCCAGGCACAATTTGTCCAGTGAAATGCCAAGCACAATTTGTCCAGGGAAATGCCAAGCTCAATTTGTCCAGGGAAATGCCAAGCTCAATTTGTCCAGTGAAATGCCAAGCACCATTTGTCCAGTGAAATGGCAAGCACAATTTGTCCAGTGAAATGCCAAGCACAATTTGTCCTGTGAAATGGCAAGCACAATTTGTCCAGGGAAATGCCAAGCTCAATTTGTCCAGTGAAATGCCAAGCACCATTTGTCCAGTGAAATGGCAAGCACAATTTGCGGGTGGCACCGGGAATTGGCAAAAAATCTTGAGAGCAGAGCTGCGGCAGCGAGGCTGCCCCTCTGTTCCGGTCCGCTCACGCTGGGGAGACCCCACCATGCCTACACACCACGTCAAGGTGCCCGGCCCTAGGGGTTGGAGGGGGTGGAGGTTGGGGGGGTCTGGCATGATGCCTGGATGTAGTGGTGTCTAAAGCCGGTGGCGCCTATTGGCCTCTCGCCACTCACCCTTGCCCTTTCCTTGAACCCTCTCTCTCTGCAGGCCATCGGCCTCTCACCTCCCTGTATCCTCGCTCTCCCTGCCTGGCCTATCCTTACATCCTTAATCACCATTCCTTTCCCTTGGGAGGTTGTGCCAACGGAGCCCCCGGACTGTCCCTTTTTCCTTGCTCTGTGTCGGGTCCACACAGAGGAGGGAAACCACCCTCACCATTGCAATTTGCTCACAAAGTCTTTTGGAAACACAAGGAAATGGGATGGCACAAGTAATTTGCCTACAAAGGGGAGACTTCAGGGGTAACCTAGCCCACCAAAAGTGGAGGAGGTTGAGGACCAGGTACAAGATAGTATTGAGACGGGCCTAGTGGAAGGATACAAGGATGCAGGCCGTGTTTTAGTGGTGCTTTCTGCTGTACATTTTGGGTGCCGTGGTGTTGGCTTGTTGGTGTCCTTGCTTCTCATGGTGTCTTGCTGTGGAGCTCTTTGTAGAGGGGTCTAGTTTGAGCAGATTTTCCAATCAATGTGCTGACAGATGGGTGCTGTGCATGTTCTGTGCATGAACACCTCTAGATTACACTATGTGCATTTTGCATCTAGGTCTCATTCGAGGTTTTCAAACGCTCCCCTCAGCTCTCCAAAGCTGGGATCGTAGCCACTGCAGTGTCCACATGCATCCGGGAAGCATGCGTGCTATGCAGAATTTATACTGTTCTTGACCCCAAAAATGTTGACAAAAGTCTAGCGGAATCCGTCTGCCTGTCTCAATATGGCCACCGTCTTGATTTCGGTGTCACAAGGCCCATCTTACAACCCCAACGAGATTACTTGAACTCTGAGCCATCCTCGCCTTGGTGGGGCTGCTGTTTTGGCTTATTCTCCATTTGGAAATTGGCCCTCACTCATAGGTGTTGTACACAAACAGTGATAGAATGGACCAATTTTCAGTATGATCAAGACAGGGAACAGGTTCTTCCCTCCCTGCCCATTTTTGTGTTCCCCAATTCTTGCCCCATCCCCCCCTTGCTTGGGAAATGTTACCATGTCAGCCGTTGGCCGCCCTTGCTTATTGCAGGGCTAGTTAGGCATAATCTACATTTCAAACACCCCCACCCGAGGTTTTGGGTTTTGGGGGCTATGGAAAGGAAGGTCATGCAAAGGAGGGCTATGCAGAACACGAAACGCAGTGCATGGTGACCCCCAACCACCTGGGGAAGTAGCACTAGATGCTGCTTATCACACCATAACCGGCAATGCAACAACCCTTGGTGAGCAATCATTTTGCAAGGATTGCAGGGGGTGCAAGGACCAGGTGGGTGATGAAAAACGCGCAGGGGGGGGGGGGCTGGAATTATATTTTAAATTTGGTGACAAAAATTGAGTACAATAGCACCCTTCGTTGGTAGAATACATTGGGGATTTCATTACATCGAGAGGAGTGCAGAATTTGCCTACTTTAAACACTTCGCTTCGCTCTCCTCTGGTGTCAACTAAGACATTTCCTTAGTGGTTCTTCTGCCCTTGCTTTTTTTTTTTGCATTCCGCTTGTTGATGTTTCAAGTATCCCCTACACTCTTTCTCATGCCTCCCAAGAAACCGAAGCAGCTGGTGCACACTGAGTTTGCTTGTCAGCGTGGCATTGCACTTCACAATGTCACCGATGCCTTTTGGTTGGGGGCAGTGCATGAGTCAGGTCACCTGGGCCACATACCCAACTGTTTGGAGGTGTCTGATACCCCTTGGGATTGCTGCGCATGTAGCTAAGGGGCAAAGGGAGCACGTCAGCACGCGACAGCACAGAGAAAGGCTCGTCAGTGAAACATGTCCACAGGCGCCTTTCGCTGTGATAGGGAGACAATGTGTAAAGCAATGAATGTAATGCACATGTCCCTGATCACAACCCTACACCTAAGCAATGATCATGTGGTGACGACCATTCTACACAGTGTGGCAGCAGTACACCGAGGTCATTGCTAAGCTATCACTGTGGACCCGCGATTTGTCCCTGTACTTGAGGGAATGGCACGGCGATTGGCTTTGCCACTTCCCGCCCGTGTCCCCGTGGGGCCAAGCTACACATTTGTTTGAGGATGGGGTAATCATGGCACCAGACGGCGCAATGGGCTGGTGGGAAAAAGGTAGATGCGAGGAGGTGTAGGCATTATATTGCCAAACAGCATGGATGCGCAACCATATGGTGAGGTGTTTCATGATGCGTGACTTATCGCATGGCAATAGGGGGAGAATGGACCGACAGAAGAAAAGAGAGAGGGAGATGTCAAATGGGGTACGGCTCAGTACTCGTGGGATTGCGGCTTGCAATGCACGGTGAATGGCAAACCCAGGGTAGCCGCTAAGAAAAGATAGCTGAATCCAAGCAGCAAAGCTAAGGAGCATGCTGCTCCATGAATTTAAAAAGGGGAGGACATTTACAATGGAGCCTGTCATAATGTTTCTTATGTGGCGGTGGGAGGCGGACCATGGGCTCCGCATGGTGGGGCAGTATTTTAGGGGCCAGGAGTCAGTGAGCCCGCTGGGTTGGGCGTGTGTGGTGACTGCGCCACAACCTTGCCGTACGTTTATGTTGATGCCCATTGCTGTGGTGGAGGTGGACATGCACGCTTGTGTGCATGTGGGTTGGGTCGGGGTGATGCACGGGCAGATGACCAGTAGTCCCCAAGCTTGGGTTAGGGCCGAGCAAACGTGGGCCATTTCAGATTTGCAGGTTGGTCCCATGGCGGCCGTGAGGATGTTATCTCTAAATTGTGCTAAAGAGACAATATTGCCGCGGGGCATATCCCACGAGGGGTGTTGTATGTCGGAAAATCGAAGTGCTCCAAATTTGCGGAGAAAATGACATTTCTTTTTTGCTTGCCACACGGAGTGCAAGTCGGCTGCTTGGGCGCTGAAAGGTCCGCCCATGGGGATGGAGGCACTTCGGCACCAAAGCTGCCCAGCGGCTTGGGCATAGATGTCTTTTGTGAGGGAGAATTCAAGAATTCAAGAATTCAGGCTTCTAACTGTTGTTGAGTGATATACTCTGATACCCCCCCCGTTCATGCCCCGTGGGGACCCCCGCCCCTCCGGACCCCCAAAAGTTCTTCAACACGGTTGTCTATATTGGAACAAGCCGTCCCCCCTTGGAAGGAGGGAGAAGAGTTGTGATGTGCACTAGAAGTAAGCGTGAGCACGTACAATTCGTTTCGCAAAAGTGCTAGGAATCCTGAACCACTCGGCAACGCTATTTGTGGGTCATCTGCTGTCTTTTTTCCGGTGACCTTCCATTTTGCCCATCACGCCTCAAAGTTATGAATGCAAAGAGGTCATCCCTGTCACCTCGCATGGCCTGGCGGATGAGGCTGACACCCCGCACTACCTCATTATCGATGAAGACAATCTTTACCCTCACATCCTTGTCTGGGCCATCAAGGAGGTGCATCAGGCGTGGCTGGGGCTGGGTGCAAGAGGCAGGGGCAGAGGTTTGTGGACCCACATTGGTCACAATTAGCTGTTGTTTTTGCGTTCATGTCATGTGTTTGTGTTGTTTTGTGTTGCGTTGGGTTGCGCTGCGCTGCGTTGCATTGCATTGCATTGCATTGCGTTGCGTTGCGTTGTGTTGTGTTTTGTTGTGTTGTGTTGTGTTGTGTTGTGTTGTGCTGTGTTGTGTTGTGTTGTGTTGTGCTATGCTGTGTTGTGTTGGGTGTTTGTGCAAGCACCAACAGCCAGAGGATGGCTGCAGCGCAAGATTTTGGCTTGCTGCGGCATGCCGCAGCATGCTAAAATTTCTGGTTGGATGGTAGATATGGCAGCAGTGTGTTTCTTTCTGTCTTGTACAGGTCTTTCCCCAGCTTTTTTGTTCTTGCCACACATCTTCTGATGTCAACATGTACAGCTGCACCTGCTGACAAGGGGTCACACCAATCTGCGAGGAGCCATGAGACTTTCAGGAGTACCGTTGACTGTTTACCCCACCTTCTAGGTTGTAGGGGATGAGGGGTGGGGGGCATGTTAAGATGGGTGGATGTAAGGAGGGTGTAAGTTTGCCGGGGGTAGCTCCCCGGGACACAGGGACTCGGCTCTGCTTGCTTCCGGTCCCTGTCCATCAGCGCTTGCAGAATTCAGGACGTGGGTCGATGGGCAATTTTCAGCCCCCCCCCCCCCCCCCTCTCCCCAAAGCACCTGGCCGAACTTGGACGCATGCTATGGGTGGTGGTCCATCATACGGTGACCATGATCATGGTGGTGGCTCAGGTTAGTCACATAGATGTAAGACTTGCTCGAGTCCACAGAAGGTAGCTCTTTGGTGGCCACATGGGCTCATTCATCATTCAGGGTCTACAATGGACCCCCACCCCCTGAGGATTGGGGCGTAACGCTGGGTTGGCTACCTGAACACACCCTTGTTCGTTGTGATCAACAAGGGAAGAGACAAACAATACCACACTTTGAACAACAAGTGAGGGCTTATGGTTTGATTTTGATGGAACGCTCTAGTTTCTACATATCTCGCACAGCACCGCTGTGCAATGCCCAACCATGCCAGTGTGCTCGGTTTGGCTGTATTCACAAAAGCCTTTGTGCATTTGTTTGGACTGCATGCAAGGGGTGACGGGCATAGCTTGGCAACTGAGGGGACCATTGGTGGTGAGCAAGCAGTAAAAGCACAGAACACGAAGTATGGCAGGGAGCATGGCTGACTGGCTGCTCCACTGTTCCAGGACATGGATTCATGTTCCATGGACAGAATTTGTAAATGACAAAACCATGTGGACACGAGGTGAATACCCAGTAAAGTGCAAGCATATGAAGATGAGACATGTTGGATGGGGCAAAATTTGTACGTGCATCGGTAAATTAGTCCTCCCCTGACACACCACGACCTGCAGGTTTGCACTTTATGCAAAATTGATATTTCAAGACTCACAACCCTGCTGATGTTCACTGGGCTACAATTGAAGTTGTGTGTATGAGCGCTTATACTCACATGCACACGTACCATTGCACAAAAGCATACGACTGCTTGAACACACATAGAACCACACACATGCACACATGCACACCCACACATCCACACAAAGTGCGTACAAACACATAGAGAAGCCACCCCCGTGGGGGGTGCAGGCCAATGTGCCGTCATTGCTGAACAAGTGACACAAACAAAAGTATCAC
Source organism: Eutreptiella sp. 'Long Island Sound 2002' (assembly GCA_964036045.1). Taxonomy (NCBI): domain Eukaryota; phylum Euglenozoa; class Euglenophyceae; order Eutreptiales; family Eutreptiaceae; genus Eutreptiella; species Eutreptiella sp. 'Long Island Sound 2002'. The sequence goes on from OZ038390.1 coordinate 42,281,156, forward strand.
ATATACAGTCAGAGCTTTAAATTAGAAATGCGTGCGCGCACACACACACACACACACACACACACACCAGGGAGCATCAATCCGTCTTGAGCTCTGCCATTGCTTGCGGTGCCTATGTGAGTGCGCCCTTATTTGTGATTGTGCACGTATTACGTCGTATGTTCGTTGTGTGTCTGCACTGTGTTCGATATGCATAATAATGCAAAATAATCCAGACATGCTTCAAAGACAGTGTGGAGCTAAACAGGAATGCCTCGGCACTTGCATGTGCATGAACATGCAACGCACTCTGACCTCCTTTGCAGCAAACTCCTGACTTAATGATCCCCAGGTTCTGCAGACAAGGGCCTATCTTCCAAAAACAGAAGGAAAGCACCAATACACATTCAGAGAGATCTGCCAAGCTCTGCCCACCCCATCTGTAATGTAGCCCGGATATCACGGGCTGTCGCATGCTTGCTACTAGAACCCAAATACACACGTCCCACAAAGCGGCCAAAGAAACAAATTGTCAGAAGTCAACTGCTTCAGCTCTTCTGCCGCATCTCAGTTCCCCCGTTGGCATTGTTTATCGCCCATTGCCAGGGTGATTCATGCAGACACAGATGATTGTAAAAAACGGGTGATGTGATGAACATACAGACACACAGACGAGTACAAAGGGAGGAATGGCAACGGGACATAGGCATGGCAACGTTTAGTGTGAAATTACAGAGGCCACAACAGTCTGAAAGAACACAGCGACGACACGCTGGTCACCCCACCTCGTTTGTGGCGCGACAACGGTGCGGCGGCTCTACAGAGTCGACCAGCGAAAGGCCTTGTGAGTATTGTGCATGTGACCAAGACGGTACGAACAGCCTATCAGCGAACAGCCTGCACTGGATCCGTGTCGTTGATGGCATGAAGCAACACCCAGATCAGTACCGAGGAACGTTGGCACCACTGTAGACTTACAAACAGAAAAAGAAGGGCTTTGTTGAAAAGGCAAGGGCGCTGTGAATCAAGGTATCGAAGGAAACTTGAGGTCCAATCTGCTCGTAAATGAGAATTGAAATGATCATGCAATGTGTTCATAGCAATAAATCACTGTACACAGCCAACATCCAATGAACAATCAGTGCATTCGCGTGTTTACGTTGCGACGGGGAGCCCTGGGGCACGAGTAAAGTGGGGGTATGCCAGCCTTTCGTCCGTGTGGGTTGCGAATCAGAAGGTTAGGCACTTTTTCGAAAGCGAGGGGTGGGATGTGTCGGTAGGCACTCAGCTTGCTGGCTGGTGTGCTTGCTGTATGCATGGGCCACAATGTAATCATGTGGCAACAGTAGAGTGCACAAGACTAGAGTGACCCCACATCCCATCGCTCTGCCAGGGCAAAGGGGAAAAAGAGGTAAATAGCGCGACATTAAAATATGAAGGGGTGGGGGTAACACAATGAAAGCCTGAAAACAAACAAACCAATCGTATCTCCTGGACAATAGGCAGAGCCTCTTGAGGACGACCCATAGTTGAGTCTTTCAAACAGACAGTATCTCAGTGTGAATTCCATGGACAAATCCTCTCAATTGTTAGACAATTGTTAGTCTTCAATTTGGTGGCATAGCATCCATAGAGCATCCTGTCTCGCAATGGGTCATTCATCAGACGGATTGCATCACTGCACAGCACTGCACAATGTTCGGACGCACAGTGCCATCTTCCCGTGACACAAATGGAACGCCTCACTCTCCATAATGCAAGGGCATTTTCATTGACATGCAGTGCACCGGCCCGACACCTGCGACAGTACCATTTTTGGTGTGCAACAGCAGCACAAGAGCGCCGCAAAATACCTGCAGATGAAAGGAGTGGCACCGCACATCAGACCACAAACAGCAATCATTCAAAGCTGTCTGTGAAATCCACGTGGTGTTTGTGATCAAGCAATCCGTGACATTCGAGATTTTTGCTGGGCAATGACGTGGTGCTCACTGGGTCCACACAAAAGAAAAACCACAGGCACATACAGCAGCCATGTGCAGGGTGACCACAAAGTGGCATCATATAACTTGGACAGCCGTCTTGTGCAAAGCGGACACGTGGAAGAGGGTATTGAAGCACTTGCCTTGCGCAACTTCATTCTAACCCGCAGTTGGAGCTGCGGCTGCTTTTACAGAAAGGAGACGTACAAAAAATGGGCGAAGGTTATATGAGCGGGACAGTAAGCGAACTTCTTTTGTGGCTGCATCCCAGCAATCTCTGCATTGAGCGCTGAAACAGCCGAATGCAAATGAGTCACAGCTCAGGTTGCAGTTTTGCTAACGTTTTAGGCTGTGACTTGGGCACCTTTGGCGCTATTTAGAGACAATAAAATCTGGGCAAGGAGACCTGGGCTCTGGCAACGGCCACAGACCATTATGGAGCTCTGCATCAGCTTTAATCCTCCCATCCCTTTCGACCGCAGAAAGACAGCCAGTTCAAAGGCCAGGGCCACTGCCTTCATGAACCCGTCCCTTTCAACAATTAAAGGGAGTTGGGTCAGATGCCACAGCAATGACTCAAAGCCCTCTTTCCTGCACAGCTCTCTGAGAAGTAAAGGTCATCCTTGCTCTACGGCGTCTGTCTGCGGCACGGTATTCTGTTGAATGTGCAACAAATGTTGGAAGTAGGAGAGCACATCCAGGAAGAAACAAAACAGGCTAGAAATGAGGTGGTGGGTTGGAGGCTTTCAGGACAAGGTGAATCTGTCCTTTTGATCCCTCGATCCCTCGGGGTGGCATTGATCCTATTGTATGTGCTTTGCTTCGTGCGAAGGCTACTGAGCATTCAGCAATCCTGTCCCCACAGACAGCTGGTGATATCAAGGATGAAACGGGACGCGGAGCTGGGTCTCCCAACAGTTTACCCCCTTGATCCCAAGCACAGTGGTTTCTGGCAGCAAGCAAATTGCAGTCGCAAGCTACATGCTGCATGCAAGAACTGACGGAGATTAGACTGCGTGTGACCTTGTTTTGGACCGTGAAGTGGCCATTCCGGTCACCCAACCAATTCACGACCGAGCCCAAGACAATGGAATCGCTGGAAATTGTTGCAAATTCCAGTTTTAGATTTTGTGTCTGTATAAATGCAACGATGTCAAAAACAGAGCTGATTTAGCCTCCAACTTGACAACATCTGGCTGGGGTGGCTGTTTGCATCTCCCTGGTTATGCCCTGTACTTCAAACCCTTGACACAAGAAACACTGTGGACAGGTGACAACAGGTGCCGAATCAATCAAGCGAACAGTGGCATGATTCATACATTGGAATGGTCCGAGCCACATACATACAACTCAATGAAAGTGATGAAGGGCTGTGTTTGCACGTGCCAGGTGGGTCATGTGACTTTGAAGAAACATAATCATGTGGACGTCACTTGTGCTACAAGTCCCGCACTGCTTCCAATTTCGATTATCCATACGGAAATTGTGAACCTAACCCCCAAAAGTGGATCTCTTGGAAATGGGAGAGGCATTCTCTTTGTATCTGGGGCTCAAATGGGTAATTCATCTTGAAAAACCCTTTCTGGACATATCTAGGACTCAAATCAGTCATTTGGTTGAAAAAGAGTTCCTCTTTGAACATCACCAAATCCCAAACCAATGTTGGAAAAGAGGGCTGTCAGCTCTGGGGAAAGGGGCGCATAACTGCCAGGATGCAACATGCACCCAATGAATAGACACAGGGGTTGGCACACTCTCATGGGCTTCCGTGATGTGGGAAAAATCTCTTTTCAATGACCATGGAAAATATGCTATTCACTGCACGCACGTAGCATTCCCAAACAAACCACTGCTGTGCTGCTGCTTCTGATACAGGAGTGTGGGAGACAAAGGCCAAGTGAAATCGTCAAGCTGGCAGGATAGCCTCCACAGTAGTAACACAGCATTGGCACGCCAACTACATCCTGCACTCTGCTGTCCCATCTGCCAACAACTGCGCCCCCTGTGTGACATTCCGTTTCGTCGGTGTTTCTTCACGGGGCCGTGGACAGTCACCCGTTCTTCCCTTCGCATGTTGCGTCGGGTCGCTGCTTTCTGTCGAACGCTGCGGCCGGTGCTCCTGCTGGTGTCGTTTCCGCGTTCGCGGAGCCCAGTGGTTGGTGTGCTGGGGCTGTGCTGGATGTGGCAGGATGTGCCGTTTGCGCGTTAGCGGCGCCCAGTAGTCCCCCTCCCCCCCCAACTTTGTCGAAATCAGCAGCATTCGCGCACAGGCCCAAGCGCAAACCTCAAGTCCAGCCTAATGGCTCAGCTCCGAAACCTCCAAATCCTCGGCATCCTCAGGGCCATGGCCATGTGTCGGTGCAGGAGCCGCTTCAGGTGTGTCATCATCCATCCTGAACACATTCTCTTGGATTTTGCCTGATTGCAAGTCTGCCAGCAACTGTGCCTGCTCTGACGCCTGCTCAGCTTCAAAAGCTGCCCATTCTTCCTCCTGCTTTTTCTTGGCTTCCTGGAAATGGCATGAGGCAAGGCTTGGGCAGGGCCAGGGCAGGCCTTGTGTCGACCATGCAATACAATGTCTGACTTGCGCCCCCCCCCAGACGCTCCACTAAGAAAATCCCCCAGAACTTTGCACAAATACCCTGCCCAATTAGCCTGCCCTGTCCCTCCTTGCCCCTGGCATGCAACAATCCTCTGAAAGGGGGGGGGGGGGATACGGGTGGAGCACTTTTGCCAGTTGATACTTGTTCTTAACCAACTTGGTTGGTCCACAATAGTGGAAATCTTGCCGTGCGTGGTACCAAACTGTGCCAAGCAATGGGGTTTTGGCATGTTTGCCTTTTCTATTTGCCTCCCAACTGGAACCTGGGATGTGGCATGAGAGCCAAGCGCTCTATTGGGGTGTGGTCCTCTTTGATAATGGTGATTCCCTTGGTTTTGACATAGGGAAGAACTCATAAAAATGGGGAATGAAGATTCGGCAGTCAATTAAGGAGGGCCCCATGCATTTGATGTTGCAGCTGTGGCAGAATGGAAAGATGTGTTGTGAGAGATTGACAAAGGGAAATCAATCTTATGGGAGCAATATATTTTTCATCTGCACATGCACTGTGCGGACAATGGCAACATAAACCTTGCCATCTTGAGGTCTACATCTACAACGCATCCAAGATCAATGCATTACAAGAATCCGCACTGGTACAGCGGGGGCTTCCCCAAATGTCATTTGAGTGCAATGCAAGTGATCATGGACCATCGCAGGTTTTTGAATACGATGAAAATAATCATGGACCAACAAATGCATAGTTGCCTCTCGAATGCTGTGGTGTAGTTGGTCTACCTACGTCCCTAAAACAATACAGCGAAGTAGGTAGCAGGGTCAGCATGCAAATGACTGGACACGACTCACCTCTGCGGCCTTTGCTTCCTCAATTTTCCTCAACTCTTCCTGGCGGTGCTCCTCTTCAGCCGCAGCAACCGCATCCTTCAGATCTTGTTCAAAATCCATAATGCCACTCTCACTAAACACCAACTGGGGGGCCTCCTTCGTTGGCTCATCCTTCAGGGTCTCATCCACTGACTTGACCTTGACAGGGGCCATGGCCGTTGTCTTGGATGCACTAGATCCCATTTCAAGAAAATTGAAAGGTCACCTGCATGACAACAATGGAGTCAAAGGCTTGCAACTTTGCAACTGCTCCCATCCAACCTTCTTTGAGAGGGAGTGTTTGCCCGCCGCGTGCCCGGTGCGTACCTACACACCCACCGCACCACTTTTGTGCCAAGTATCCCGAATTTTGCCTTTGGCAGCACAATGCGCAAACCTCAACCCAATACCCTCCGATACCTTGCAAGGCAGGTAAGTTGCTTGCATCAGTAGCCTTCCAAACACAAGGAGGCATTTGTTCCCATGGTCCATCAAGGGGGCAATGGGCCTACCTCCAAATACAAATTTGTGCAAAATGCAACAAAAGATGGACTGATGCAGCTCATCTGGACAGCCACACCAGATGTCTTGAACCAAACCTCAATGCCACAAAGGAATGAAAGTGGCTACATAACCCTTGCCATCTCAGGGTCTCCAAAGCGGAGGTAAATCAAAGTGGTGACATAACCCCTGCCTTCTTGGAAAAGGGAGAGGAATCAAAGTGGCTACATAACCCTTGCGTTCTCAAGGTCCCTAAGGCAGGAAAATGTTGGATAGCGCTTGCTACAGTGTTGGTCAACCTAAAAAGATGCCTGGTGCATGCCCAGCGCACTAAGGCTCCCTCTGAGGGTCCAAGCAGCCATCAATACCCTACCTGGGCTCCTGGAACTTCACAGCGACCATGCTATTATCGAGTCCAAACACCCCTCAACCTCTTCTGACCTTCAGAATGGAATAATGGAATGGAAGAAAGGGGATCCCTCTGCATTGAAATGCACCACCTCAATGCATTGTACAATTTAAACCCCACCCTACCCTCCCGCAAGCACAGCCCAGGTGAAGGAGACAACAGTAAGAGAGTGATCCTGTGCTTAGACAAGGTCGCATAAATTATGTGTGACATGCTTGGCATTTCGTCACATGTCCCAAGCGGAATGCAGACGCATCACCATTCCCGATCCAGCTTGTGCAGAAATGTACTGCACCCTAGGGTAGAATGATATTAGGAGAAGCAAGAACACTTACATACATGACCCAGCCCGTCTGTCCCCACTACAATGGGCTTACATTGGTTATCTGAAAATTATCAGCCACAAAAATTTCGGTCAGAACAACACGGCCAGATGGGGGTGGTCATGTTTAGCCATAAGATCAGCCATTTCCTCCATGAAATATCTAGCACAAATCATTCATGTTCAGCCGCGCCCTCACAGTTGCACAAGCACAATCCCCCGACCTCCCTCAGCAGTCCCAGACGCTGCACTAAAGACGCTGCCCACAAATGAGCCAATGATCAGGCACCACAGGTGCCCTCACAAACTATCAACCCGCTTCTTCGACAACCGCATTCCTTAGATCTGCGCTAAAGCCCCATTCCGTTTAACGTTTTCCAAATACCAGCCTGAAAAAATCAATGCAAACAAACGTGACAAGGTAAAGATTGTATTGGGTGTCAAAACCACTGGGCAAAATTGCTTGCTTTTTCAAAGTGAATTTATTAGGCAGCATCCCAAGCATCCTAACTCCGGACGTGGGCAATCACTTCCTTGAAGAGTGCACCTTTTTCGCAAAGTGCTCAAGACCCACCACATTTCTACACATGACCAAAGACATTTCTATGACAGCACCCATTCTGCCATTACCGTGTTTTATTGCGATCCTTGTCACCGTGTTCTTGCCTGAAAAAGTGGTGCAGTAAACCGGTACTTGACACATCTGCCTCAGTGCATAGTGCACAGCGGTGCACGTGCGCAGTGCACTGAGGCACCCTCAACGGCATCACTCTGAAATGTCAGAAACCAATCAGCGTCAGCTACACGTACTGTAGACCGGATGTCGGCAGTACACGGTGGGGACGGACTGCGGTCAGAAGCAGGAGAGTCCCCGCGGACAATGGGGAAGGTGAGCCGCTCCATGGGGCATTTGCGGTAATACTGTGTATGCCCTAGGCGCTCATAGCTGATGGCGGGATGAGAGGCCCACAACAGTTGCAGGCACACGTCCCCCTATGGTGCCTCACAGGTAAAAGACACCACTGCCGGGCACCAAAAGGTCAGCATTCATTGCCATGTGACCTATGGACAGCAAAGGAGGCAAACAGACATTTTCAAATCTATAAGGTGCCATGCTACCTAATCTTGGACCCGAACATTCTTCATTCCACCCAAACACAACAATTGGGCACCCATTGTGATGCTAAGGCCCCTATGACCGCTTTTGGGCAACATTCCACGGTACCAACATTCTACGCCAACCAGGCCTCAGTCACACCGCGCGCCCGCACCGCGCGCCGGGCACCCTCATGGCAGCTTGCAAGCTCTAGGATTGCCAGCTGCATCCAAGGATTTGGGCAATGCTTCAGCAACCTATCATCTTGGTCATTAGTGGCAAACGTCATCTATGAAAAAATGGTGACGGCTTCGTCATGTGCAACTATGTGCAAACCTTTGAGCCCCCATTGTCAAGAACCTTCTGATCAATCATTAATGCAATATCACAAGTGGCATGCTTGTTCTAGAACCACCCAAGGGGGCTATGGTTCAAAAGATGCACCCCATTATGCCAAGCTTGTGGTGAATATACCTGCCACAATTACCGAAAAACCAACCATTTCCAAGCTACATACAAAGCATTGGTGGCAATACTGAAGCCCCTACTTTTGGGCATGCTCCCTGGCCATGGCGAGGCCCCGTGTTTCAAACGGTTAATCCATTGCAATGCCAAATTGACAGCAATTGGATCTCAAACAGTTAGGGATGCCAGGAGTTCTATGTGCTCTATTTCATTTCGTGCGGATTTGGGTGGTGCGTGCAACTCCCCACAGTAGCAGAGAAAAAGAAGAGTGAGCATAAAAGCACGTTACATACAAAAACACCTCACACCGCATCACTAGAGCTATACTTCAGGTTGTGTGCATCAAACTTCAGTTTAGCATTGGGAGTTCAAAAATGCATACAAGCATAGCAAACAAGTCAGAAAATGTCTTCACAGCATTCCGGTAGGATTATAATACTACAAACTACAAAAACAAAGATCGGAAAACAAAAACTCTGTGTCGCCCCATGGAATTCCGGCCGGGGGGGGGGGGGGACACGGAAGCCCATTTCCCAACCTCCCCCTCCTTGGCCGCCGTGACGGGAGGGGAGGTTCAGGGCGGGGGTGCCCGACCTGCCGTGCCGGGGGGGGGGGGGGGCAACCCAACATCTATGGCTCAAAATGATACCCACGTCGTGCTGATCATTTTGACTACTCAAATGTGGGGGGGGAAATTATTGGTGGAAAAAACTTTTTCGGGCCAAAATTTTGTGTTCCTGCGCCTTCAGCGCCAACATCCATTCTTACACAAAACAAAGGGCCCGACACGGAACCCCATTTCTCCAACCAACCCCCTCCTTTGGCGGGCGTCCATGTCCCCCCCCCCCCCCCCCCCCCGCAGAGCAATTTTCAGGTCGCCCAGTGGATTAAAATGTTTTTCACGAAGGCAGACGTTGTGTGCGTTCAATCCTGAGGCTGATTATTTGCCAAAGAGCTAAAACCAGAAATCAAAGAAGCGTTTGGTGTGAACTCCCCAAAAATCGTATTCTTTGGCCTACTTGATAAAAGCCCTGCTGAAGCATAGTTCCCACACAGCCCATGTACGGCGTCCTATCCCAGCCGGAGGTACAACATGCGATTGAGGTTGGCATGAAGGCTAAACGTGCGAATTCTGCCCTTTGAAAATACGTGCCACTCCATACAAGCCAGCCATCCTGCGCAGCAACACTGGAGCGTGGTCAACAGACAGTAGTAGACAACACAAAGCGTTCCTCATCCGGGGATGCTCATCTGGCGCAGACAACATCTGCGCTCAATGAGCAACGTCTTCTTTTACCCACTGTCTCCTTTGTATCTACACTATTTACACCACCTGAATTTCACCTTCCGCCACTTTCTTTCTGAAACCAACATCGAGACACAGCTGCTGTTCAAGTATCTTTCTTGAATCAATCTTTGTTTGTCGAAAACCAACCTTGTAGCATAAAATCCAAGAGCCTGCAAACAATTGCAAAGAGTCACCTAGTTACTCCCACCAATTAAGAAACACTCTCCAGTCAGGGGGGGGGGGAAATTGCGGTCTGGGGGGGTCGAATCCAATTGCGAAAAATTGCGGAAAAATTGCGGGAAAATTGCGGAAAATTGCGGAAAAATTGCGGAAAAATTGCGATGTCGTAAGCGGCCCTCCTGAACCCTCAAGGTGCAACAACTCTGGACAGGTGGCTCAGAATTCTCAGAATTTCACTGAAACAAATAGTCTATGGGCAGTACAATTACAGGAGGCGCCCCTCAATATCACCGTGGAATTGCAGCATGAACCGAAGGCGGCGGATGTTGTCATCCAATTTGTGTTGCCGCTTTGAAACTGTCCCCCACTGTGAGAAAAAGCGTTCCACATCACCACCAGAAGTGGGCTGCGTAATCAAGAACAGCACCCTCTCTTGGAACGGTGAAGGGGCACGAGATTGCCACCATTCCTGCAAAGCAGTTGGCCCATTTATATCAACAACATTGCAACGGATGTATAGGCTCCATTGCTCTGCAATCTCTGGCACATCGGACATGCACATGCAAACATGCAAACATGCAGGCATGAAAAAGACCAAAAAAGCGAAGGTAAAAAGACCAAAAAAGCGAAGGTAACCATATTGTGCCCAACTGGGCTTGAACCCAGGACCCTGGAACTACAGTGCAGCGGTACTACCAATTGAGCTATACCAGGTTCTGGTGACTTTGCAACATTTGAGAGTGTATGGAATAGTAAAAAAAAATTTTTTTCATTGTTCTGCACCAGCGTGGGGAGGCGGTCAGAAAATCGGGAAGTGTGAAAAATTGCGGAAAAATTGCGGAAAATTGCGGAAAATTGAGAAAAATTGCGGAAAATTGCGAAAAATTGCGAAATTGCGGAAAATTGCGAAAAATTGCGGACCTCAATTTTTCCCCCCCCTGCTCCAGTGCCGATCACTGATCACCAACTAAATGCAGGCTGTATGGGGTGGATGATACCTTAACAAGATTGTTGATGTGCAAACGCACATCAACAGGACTCATAGGGCCCCTTGCTGAAATATCTCCTCAGCTAGAGCTGACCCGACCCAGACCCCTTCATGACAGAATCTTAGCTCAGCCCCCAGCTCGAACTTTGCACCAAACCAAAAGGCTGAGGTCAAGATCCGGGCTTTGGTAAAAGTGCTGTACATTACTTAACACGCAAATTTTGAGTGCAAAAAAAAATTGCAAAAATGAGCCAAACATTGGCATTGTGGCGGCTGCACCAATGATGGGTCAACATCAGCAAGATGAGGCCGTGCACTAGGGAGAGACAGGCTAGCTGTGCTGAGACAATTCGAGTTCTGATTGGCCTTGAGCACAATGTCACCCAGCAACAACCAATCAACGGCAAGCGGCAGCCTTGCAGCCACCACTGCCTGTAATAGAAACCTGTGCACTCACAAAACCACAACACGCACACACTTGCTGCTCAGTGACCAGTGTGCTGTACTAGGGAAGAGGTGGCAAAACGTAAACCTTGGCACAATCGGTTGCAGCTAATTCTCATTGCACCTCCACCTGTAACACTATCCCAATGCTGTGCAACATATTCAATAAACCCTTGCATCGGAAAGTGTTCAAACTTTGTGCAGTAACACATGGCGGTTCGGAAATGTATCAGTGGTGGTTACAGGCACTACAAGGAATGAGTGTGGGGACTGAACTGGTGGAGAAGGAGTTGACACACTACAAACTGTGCGGCTTTGCACTCACCGCACCCTCTGGGCACCAACTTTGCACTTGGCAGTCTATACACTGCACATTGCACACGCAGCAATTTGCACCACCCCTTGTTGTAAACAGCATCACCATTTGCATCCACTATGAAGACGCAGTCGCTGGTGAGGTGGCCCCGAAGGCCTGCCCCGTCTAAGCATCGTAGACAAACCTACTCTCCTGAGTAGCACTGGACTCTCAAAAAAAGAGAGTGCCAAGGACAAACCTACTGACATAGAGTCTAGGGGAACCCCCCATGTCTTACTGCTGGTTTGGGCTACAGGCAGTACAAAAGAAGCGGAAAAACCTGGTTTCAGTCTGAGCAGGTTCCATGTCCTGCATCATTTTGGTGTATGGCGGAGTCTCCAGTCTTCATCTCCTCCAATGGAGTCCGACCCACCCACCACCCAAGGTCGATCTTGTTGGGCTCCCCTATAGGCTCACGCAAAGAGGGGCGATGTTGTGGATCCGGCTCCACTGCGGTCCCCAGCATACACCCCAGGGGTGTGTACGACTCACAACGCACGGGTGTCAGCCCTCAATCCGCAAAGTACTACCAAAGGTTGGTCTTTGGTTTGCAATCCCGAGAAGCTGTCTGTCACCCGTTCCCGCATTGATGGCCACAAAGTCTGCCCCCCGGACCACCCCTGGGAACCAATTAGGAGCCCTCGAGAGCTGGTGATTAGCATACTAGATACACAGCGGTCCCCACCCTATTTTGCTGGATTCTGGTGTCCACACGGCAAGGGCACCTTAAGCGATGCTTGCTGGGTGCCCCACTCGTAAGCCGTTGGGTCACACTGAGAGGCTTGGTCCCAAGAGCACCCCTCTGAATACTTGAAATACACCTTGAAACACTTGAAAGACACGCCGAGCGACCACATGTAGTCGCATGTAGAGGGTACGGGCACCCAGACGCCGCTCATGAGGACCGAGGGCACCGCACCAACCATGTCTGTCAGATGTGCATCTTCGTGACATCCATACCTAGAGCCACCGTGTCCTCTAGAGGCAAAGCATGGGTGATCGCCACAGCGTCATCCCCGGATTCGCCAAACCCGGCTGAGCCGTCTGCTAGGCCAAGCGGCGTTAGCACCCCACGGAATGCCTCAGCGACGATCTTTACTTGGACCTCCCCCATGGGGCCATAATTCAGCGGGGATAGAGGGCACCGCTAGCTAGATCCCGTGTCATACCAATCCTTGGCGTGATCAACGCCCTCCGTCCCACCCATGTCTAGAACCATCGTCTCCACCAATGTACGCCATAGCCAGCAAAGCCACTGGTCATACCCCACAACGCAATGGACCGAGTCACAGTAGATGTGGTCTGGGGATCCAAGAACATGGCAGATGTTGTCTGATACCGGCCACGCCTCATTCCTCGACATCCAATGGTGCCAAAAATAGTTGTGCACAACCCGTAGGAAGTCCTACACTGATGTCCCAAGCTGCAGGGCGAATTGTGCTGGGGCATCCATGGCGTCGGAACCAAGGTTGCTCCTCCTCCTTGACCGCCAAACTCACCAGCTTCCGGACAAGGCTCAAATTTGTGAGGGGGCGGTCATTGGCCCCGATGCCATGCGGCTTCTTCTTGGGAAGTGTAGGTACCCTTGTGCTACGGCCTCCAAACGCTCCCGGTGCACGTAGTGGTTGTCAATGTCGTAGACCACTTGGAGTCCGGCGTCATCCATCTCCCACAGCATCCAGTAGTGGAGCCGGTCCTGCACCGGGGAGGTGTTGCCTATCCTTTGCAAGATATGCTGCAGGAGTGGCACCATCAAAGTGGGCACCCGCTGACAGACTCTAGGTCATCCACCCCGTGAGGCGCCACACATCATCCGGGGCAAGTGCGCGCACTGTCTTCTAGGCCGTTGCCGCTCGTGGTCTAGGGCCATCTTGGCACGTACCTCCAAAGCCGTTGAAAGCCAAGGCCTAACCCGTGGAGTTTGCGCCGGCCCATATGGACTCTCGAAGGTGTTCCTCGCGGGCCTCAAAAAGGTGGCGATGCCAGGCAAGTGGGCAAAGTACCTATGTAGGTTGCCCACTTCCCAAGCCTCACTTAGGTCCTCGCAAACCTGACATGTGCCAGAGCTCGCTTAGGTCCTCACACCACCTAGAATACCTCCGTTATTGCAGGTAAAGGCGTGTAGCTAGCTAGAAAACCTCATCCGAGCCCCAAACTCCTTTTGGGGTGCATGTGACTCTTCGATAGCCTGCGGGACGTTGGCCAGGAAGGTCATGTAAATGGAGTCCGTGTCCTCCAACTGCTGTGGAAGGGCCTAGTGGGCCTGTGCTAGAGTAGCATGGTATTTCATCCACACCCGAGAGTTGTGATCCAAGAAATGACACGCCCGGAGCGTCACTGGAGGCTTGGCTTCCTCCTCAACCACTTTCGGCACGTCCCCCAGAAACAGGGTACACCCGTCAATGGGGCAATGATGCTCAGCACCTAGGCTAGCAAGCTCTTGATGATGTCCACATCTTGGTCGGCCAGGAAGTACCCCACTAAAGCTAGGAGATGCCCCCCTTGGCTATGATACTGCGACGCTAGAACCCTGCGGGTAGGGATGTATTAGAGGGGGGGGGTCTGAAGGGGATGGGGGGGGAGTTGGCTGGGACCCCCCTCCTCCGAGGGTCCCCCTATGGTCCATGCTGGAGGCGGGCCAAAATTTTTTGAGCTTAAAATGCTCTTGTAACCAAAGGCGCCGATGCAAAATTTTGGCTATCAGCCTCAGCCATTGGAAGGGGAGGGGGGGGGGGCAGGGGGGTCAGGGCTTCAAATGGTCAGGTTGCATTGTCCGCATTAGGCTCTGGCTGCGCCTGCCCCACAGCTGTCATCGCCTTCTGTCCATCGTGCCAGCGTCCCGCGCTTCTGCAAGCGCCATTGGACTGTGCATCCCTGCCCTGGCTCCACGCTGTTCTCTGGCCCTTTGGACTCTGGCTCCACGCTGTTCTCTGGCCCTTTGGACTCTGGCTCCACGCTGTTCTCTGGCCCTTTGGACTCTACCGGGTCATGCGTACATCCAGGTCAGCGGTCACTCCCTTCCTCAGGTGCTTCTGCTGGCCCCATTTGGCCCCTCTCGGTTCGGCTGAGTTTGGTCCTTAGGTTGAAAACCCAGTGGGTACAGGTTTGGTTAAGGTCAACGCTCAGTGGACATGCAGCATACAGCAAGGGGGGGTGCTGGGGGTGGGGTTGGTGCGCTCGTGCTGCTTGCTGGGAGGAATTTCCAGGCGATTGTTTGAACCGCCGGGGCACCTCCATTGCCATCAGCTGCGGGTCACGGCGTGAGACAGCATGAGCCCTCTGTACTGCATGTGATTGTGGATGCAGTTGTGGCTCCCACTCCTCCAAGCATGCCGAGTGCACGCTCAACGTGTCCGAACCATCCCCATCCATTGGAAACAGGTTGAGGGAGTCCAGTAATCGCTTTGACACTCTGGGTGACATGGGCGAGCATTCCTGTGGCGTATTGAGGAGGGGGGGACCCCCCTCCGGGCCTGGAGACAGACCACGAACCAATGCCTCCTACTCGTGGGGCTGTGCTTGTGGTGGTATGGCTCGCATGCCTTGGCTGGGGGGAATCAGTCATGTGTAGCTTTATGGCTACATATCCCATGATATATCAGGGCCAGACCACAGCAAATGGTGAAAATTGTGGCTGCAAATCCCTTGCAAGGTCAGGGCCAGACCGAAAAAAAAGAGTGTGGATTATGGCTATGCATCCCTTGCCTTACCGGGGGGCACACCCCCCAAAGGGGTCCATCTAATCTATATACCCTGAGAGCACCATTTTGGAGTTCAACCCCCAAAGGAAAAACAGCGTAACCTGAGTAATTATGTCAACCTATTGATCTGAGTAGCACCTTGGTGACCATCTTTTGTCCCACCAGGGCTGATTTCTACTTTTTTCGCACTCTGCATGTGCTGCTTTCGGTCAGAAACCCTTGTCCCACCCTAAAAGGAGGAGATCAAATCTTACTGGTTACACAAGCTGAGTGAACATCACCCATGTGACAGCGATTAATGGCCTACTCTGTCTTCACCTCTACATCACCTCTTTTGGGGCACCTACTTTGTGGCTTCCAATACACGAAACAGCTGAGCTCACGTCGTGGATAAAGACCCATAGTTTTGTGGCAAGCAAAGTCATTCGAATGTGCAGCCAGCAAGGCCACCGACTAAGTCTGCATGCACTCACGCAAGCCACCACAACCTGTCACCCATCTTCATCCCCATAACAACCCCTCCCCTAACCTTGGCTGATTGATGCACCTCTTGAAACCCATTGCAAGCCCCACAGTCGGCGGTGACAGATGATATCAGCCTCGTTTTCCATTGTGGCGACCATCACATTTCACTGTAGCCAGGCAAGCACGCTCTGCTGTTTCGCCGAGGGTCCACATGGTTCTCACCTCTGCAGGAGCAGCACTCATTCATTGAAACAAAGAAAGATGCCCAGCTGGTGTATGCTGTGTGCACGCCATGCAAAAGGAGAGAGCGAGCTGCGGCAATGATCACCAGGCGTGTACCACCCTGTGTAAAACTGCGTCTGTGGCTTCCATGATTACCAAGATTGTGATTGGGCAAATGGATCTTCACTGAAAATATCCATAACAGGCTCTGCATCATCCAATTGATCCTTCTTCTCAGTCTTGATCTCGCTATGCTTCAGCATTTCCTCCTTGCGACACATCTGCAAAGCAGGCAAAACTGGAATGCCTTAATCAACGTTCTACCAAGGCTCTACAAAAATGGATACCCTCACCTTTACAGAAGAATTGGAAAGGGTATTTAATTGTTGGATACATTAATGTCCTTTTCATCCTCCCCTATTCAGCAGTGTAGTGAGTAATAGGTCAGATGCTTGTCATTTTGAAACACCACAGAGTGCCAAAGAAGCAGCTCCAAATTGGCTGCGGGAAAAGCCAGCCCATTGAGTACTTATTGTCTGGCAATTGGAAAGGATTTGAGGCTTTTCAGACAGAGAATTAAAACTTGGGATTGGTCCCAACTGGATGTAGGGTGGAGGCCATGCATGCAGCTGAATGCGATATGCAGTGCACCAACCTTGAAACTTCAGCAGCCAGAATTTTAGGAAAATGTGGGGGCCTTAGATATATTTATGGAAAGGCAGTCCAAATTGGGCATGCCACCACATTTGGGTTTGGTATCCCTCCAAGCTGTAGTTCCTGTGCCATGTAGTCCAATGTAATTCCGCACCTATCAAGGCCTAGCGATGTATTGAAAACCAGTTTGAGGGATTTAATGGAGACTTCCGAAGGAAAACTGTGCCCTCACAATCAATATTACAGTAGGTGAAATCCAAGTCTTGAGGAGCAGAATGCGTTTCACCAAGGAGAAACACACTGAGGCGAAGAAGGCTTCATTAGAGGTGACATTTATCATGCGTAACCCCAGATAGAGATGCCTAGCAACACCTCACTTGTGCCAAGCTCCATGCAATGTACCTTTGATGACAATACTACACATGTCAACATTGCCAATTGGAGGCTGGAGCAACACCCAAACCGATGCATGATGTCACACATTTACTCAAAAATAGGCACAATTCCACCATGAACTCCTTTGACGCACTGACCACAAATGTCCTGAACCACCGTCACAACAGCAAAATGAGGTTGGGAGGGTTGGTGACAAGCGGAACGGGTTGGTGAGGGTTCATACGCATTGTCTGATTTTTTTGGATCCATGCACGCAACAGCGGTCCCTCATAGCAGCAGTCCCTCCAATTCTGAAGAACCGTCACTCTTGACTCAGCCTCTGACTCGTTACAATCGTCAACAAACCTGGACAACCCTCAAGAGCCGTTGCCTCAACAATCCTCGGGAGCCTCAACAACACAGACTGCAGCTTGAAATCATAAGTCTCAACATTCAGTCACTTAGCATAGCACAAATCCACTGTACCTGTGGGGCATCGTTATACACAGCGGCCTCAGCATCACCCATGCGCATCACAATGTCCTCGTAAAAGAGCATTGGGTTGTCGTAAGGCACATGGTTCGAGAGCAGCTCCCGCAGATGAGGCTGGTCCGCAAAACTAAAAGGCATGAGCTTGAACAAATGAGATTTGACTACGGTTGGCAAGCTGAAGCAAAAATGACGGCACAATCCCAGATACTCTGCAGCCAGATCCACAGCGATCTGAAGAGACGGTATGTGTAAATCACCGTCACATTTGACACAGTGTGCAACACATGGAACTGCCACCGATCCTCACCACTTTGGGACTTGCTGGTGGATCTGAGACCCATCACCCGTACTGCATGCTGCGGCAATCGTCCGCGTTCCTTGGGGGTGTTGGTCGGGCAATTGCTCCCCCCAATTGCAAGAACAATGGTAAAGTTCCACAAAAAAAAAGTGCGGAAACGACACCTAATGCTGTTCTGACAAGAGGTTGTTCTCGCAAAGGGGGTTGGGGGGTAGTGTTGTTGCAGATCAGAGTGCTGTTTTGGGGCAGATTTGTTTTCGGTTGAAGTAGCGGACCTCAAGGTGTATGATGAGCTGTACAATTGCCTGCCAGCATGTCACATTACAACTGACAAGGGAAGGCCAGAGTATGCATACAGCACCATACCTTCAACATTTGTACCTCATTATTCGTCCCACACCCGCTCATACCAACCCACAATCCAGCAGCCAGGACCATGGAATGGCCGAAACTCGGCTGAAACTCGGCCTACACAGCTGGAACTTCTGAAAACTTTTGATTGCAGAAAAATTCACCATAACTTCGCCCACCGCCGGGAGGTTGCAATCCTGTGTATTTCAGCCCCAAGTGCCAAAAAAAAATACACAAGGCTCACAGGGACATTTCCTCCAGAACCATCTCTGCTGGGTGCCGAAAAGTTTCAGCAGCTGAGAATTCAAAATTTCCAAATTTCCTCACAAATTTTTTTTCACTCTGATCATGAGCACAGGGTGCGGATCAAACAAATCCATCCCCACCCCAGTCCTCTGATCGCCAGCCCACCCTGGCCCGCCCCAACCCCTAACAAGCGGGGAATTGAGTCTGACAGGTCGCTCGTGCCAAAAAAGGGGGATGGAAAGGCGACGAGCCGAAAAATTTCTCTTTTACTTGCATGATTCTACACCCAATCCTTCCCCCCTGGAGCAATTGCGCCCCCATATACACCAGTGCAGACACGAGCAGACTTCAGGGTCAACGGGGCCAAAGCGAGCCGAAAAACATAAGGCAGTTCAGCAGAAGTTGGGTTTTCCATTGCGGGACGCGGGTCAATGGGGCCCGCAAAATGGTGAGGGGGGGAATATGTTCCACGGGCTCAATTGAACAGACCGCCGGTTGGTCGCTGCTCAGGCGCAGTGCATGCGGTGCATGCGGTGCATTGGCAGGTCTTTGCGGGCCTGGGGCAAAAATGGCCAAGGCAACCCTACAAAGCACATGAAAAGTTGTCTGGACCCTCGTTCTCACGGTCACGTTCTCATGACCCGACGAACACTTCGAGAGTGCTCTGCATGAACTCGTTGCTCTGCACAGCAATTCTGCGGCACTCCTTGTTCATGCTTTGTGCTGCAGCAATGCAGGGGGATGACAGCAATGCATGCTGAGAACACTGCTTCAGGAGATATCCATGATATCAGAGTTATGGCAGCTCTCTGTCAGAAAAACCCGTTTGTGTTTTGCAAACATGACTGAGGTTCTTGCACCACCATCATCATTCGAAGACAAGTGCTCCCAACAAACCACAAACCAACCCAACTTTTTGATGACAGTGAAAAGTGGCCGGATCCTTTCCATCTCTTGGAATCTTTGGCCCAGCTTGTTGCTCAATACCAAATTTTGTCGGCTACCCGCACTCAGCCAGACTCAAAAAGGAGGTACGTGGCAGTGGGTGCCAGTTTGGTCCCCACATGGAGCAGGAGAGCTACTGGGCTGTCAGGGGGGAGGGGGGGCAAACCTTGCGATACGACCCACTCAAATGGAACATGCGCGCTGTCCACAGTGGAAGAACCGGGTCACTGAACAGCCGTGGGTCCCAGAGGATGGCCTCCGCAGACATCACAGCATCCGCCTTGGTGGCCTCCAGACACGTGGCAATGTCTGCATAGGAAAGGATGTTGCCATTGGCAATGACGGGGATGGACACGCTCTCCTTGACCGCACGGATCTGGCTCCAGTCTGCCATTCCCGGATTGACCCCTCTCATTTCCCTCGTGCGCCCGTGCACTGCCAGTACTGAGGCCCCTGCAGCCTCGATCATTCGAGCATATTCGACAGTCCGTTGCACGTCATTGAACACTCGGATCTTCGCAGTCACAGGGACCACTAAATTTTGGGCCAGAACGGAAACCAGACTGTGCACAGTGTGCCATTCATCCTGAGCACAATTGGATGCAGAAATGGCGCCACCGACAAGGCACGAAGGGGCGGAGAAATTGCAGACCACACAGCAGAGGGGGCAGCACAGGTGCGAATATCAGACCCTGTTGTCTGATATTGTTTAGAAGCCCCCGCGAACAAAAAATCAGGAAACGACAGCAGAAGGAACCTCATGCACGCATTGATGGGTTCATGAGAAAAAAAAAAAGTAAAACAAGAGGTCACAGAACATAAGCAAAAACACATTTAAATTACAATGAAAAAATGCCAATTCAAATTTTCTCAACTCTGGGATGGGGGCTCAATGGTCAGTACTGATTGACTGAATGTCCCCGCCATAGAGACTGTCAGCTACTGGGCTCAATGGTCAGTACTGATTGACTGAATATCCCCGCCATAGAGACTGTCAGCTACTAGTCTCTGGGAAGGGTGCCCCCCCCTGTGCTCTGGGATGGGTGCCCCCCCCTGTGCTCTGGGATGGGTACACCTCCCTTGCTCTGAAATGGGTACACCTCTGCTGCTCTGGGATAGGTACACCAGGATGGATACCCCTGGGTGTTGGAAAATTTTATTTAGCATGTGAAGGGTTGCCATAAAGGCTGAGTAACTATGCCGCTTAGTACTTCTTGGTGTGCACACTGGCTTGAGTTTTTTTTAAGCAAATTTGAACAAATTGTCTGCTTGTTGCAAACCACTGGGGCAAAGCGGGTGCAAGGATGGGGGGGGGGTCCTTGGTTCTGACGTGAAGTCCCCCCTGACTGGCTGTGGCCGGAGGCCCACTTAGGGAGTAGGGGCGGGAAGGGGTCTGGGGAGGGGGCAGTTTTTTGGGGGGGGTACCCAAGTTATATGCCCCCACGTGGTGCACAATGCTCTGGCCCTCCCCAAAGGGAAGGTGCCCTAGCTCCCTGAGCCGTGCATTGGTTCCTCACAGGCCCCAATTGCAGCGCTGACTCTTGGGGCACTGGGTTCCCTAACCTCCATTTGCCCTCCCTCCAACCCTGACCTGTGTAGTCATGTGGTTAGGGTACACCGGCCATGTTGGTTAGGCTGCACAAGACCTTGAAAGTCCTCATCCTACTTGTGTGGTGACACAACCCCAACCATCCTGGAGTCTGCATAGCTAGGGGGTGGGGGAGGGGATCAAAGTGGCTGCATACCCCATAGTGGGGTCTCTAAATGCAGAGCAATAATGTGGCTGTAGGCAGCCATGGACAAAATCATCCTTCAGGCACCTTTGGCACTTGTGGGCAAATCAGCCGGCTGAGCCCCGGACCTTTGGAAACCAACCATAGCTGGGCTGGAGCCCCCTAGGGAGGAGGAAAGCATAGCTCGATTGCGGAAATAAGAGTAAGTCACTTTTTTTTTGGACAAGTCGCGTAAGTTTTTTTTGGTGTAAATCGTGTTTTTTTTACGCAAACTTTTTTTTGGCGTAAGTCACGTATGGGGAAAAAAACCCTCTTTTCCAAAAAAAAGGGGGGGGGGGGATAGCCCCCACGGACATTTTGGGCACCTCCGGCACGGGTGAAGCAATGGAGCCGTGGCGTGAAGCATGGTTGTTATACTCATCGCCGGCAGATGGCGGAAATAGCATGGAGCACACCCATATGAGGTGCTCATCATGATCGCAAACGAAAAATGCAATTTGCCCTTCAGCCTTTGGCAAGCGGTATCAAAATGACTATATTGCTGCCGGCGCCACCGGCTATGAGCTCAAGCCGGCGATACCACTTGAGTCCAGTCACCTCGAGCCAAATACATTCTTCGCATGCAACCACAATGGCGTGGATCCCACTACAAGAAGTCGGTGAACACATGCTTGTAAATCAAAGCAGTTTTCATGTCAGATGGCTTCAGCTTTGCACACGGATTGCTGTTCCGCGCACAAGCGCCATGCATATCCTTCAAAAGGTACTGTTCTAGCTCTTGAATGAACCGTTGGTCGTTCACCAACCAAACCCTCTGCGCCCTTTGGGCACGCCTTGGGGACCTTGACACGCTTCCCACGGATGAGCACGTATGGACGGGCGTCATCACTTGTGGTTGGTTACAAGAGGCAATGGACTGCGGGGTTTGTGGAGGGGCCTTAACATTGCCTTTCACTGACTTCCCATCTGGGGCACGTCCTTGGAGTTGGAGGCTGAGGAGGCAGGAGATTCTCCAGCTGTTGGCTCTAAAGAGGAGGCAACAAAATTGCTCTCGGGTTGCGAAAGAGGATCCTCTTCATCAAAAAGGAGGGGGGAAGTAGATGGCGGTGGGGACTCAAAGTGGAGGACAAAATCAGAAGTGGTCCACATATGGGCAAATTGGCGACAGCACCCTTGCCGTCTATGGGGGTCCCCAACGCTTCAGAGCGGGCGACAAAATCAGAAGTGGCCCACAAGTGGGCCTGGTGGCTACATCACCCTTGCCATCTGGGGGGTCCCCAACGCTTCAGAGCGCGGGACAAAATCAGCAATGGGAAGTTTTTTTGTTTTTTGGCGTAAATCGGGTTGTTTTTTTAAGCGTAACTCACTTTTTTGTTGCCGTCGGTCGCGTATCAAAAAAAGCGCAGGTCACGGAACAAAAAAGGCGTAAGTCGAAAAAGAAAAAAAAGCGACTTACGCCACAAAAAAAAGATAAGCAACTTACGCCTAACACCCTAGGCACGGGGGGCTTCACATTCTTGGACCAGCAAAGCCAACCCCTCTTCCATAGACTGGGATACTAGTCCCTTCTTCCCTCTTCTGCTCTAGGATGGGTACCCTTAGCAACGTACACTATGGTCGCATTTGGCCCCAAATCTCCACCCTGATCACCGTTGTTGGGGGGGCCATGGGCCGCCCCCACAGGTATATATCGGTCCCCATGTTCTAGAGGACCGAGGCTGGAGGAAGGGGCGTTGGAGCCCCACAGGACCACCTCCCAGGCCTCTGGGGTGTCTGTCACCAAGGATGACCCCACACTGGGGAGGCAGGGTTTTCGTTTCCGGGGGAGGGGGGGGTCAATATAGCCCTCCGGCCGGACCCCCCCCTCCCCCAAAAAGGGCTCAATTGACAGGACCCCCAAAATCCTACCGAGTCTGACCCCCAGGCCTTGGAGGTGACCCAGACCCAAAAATCGGGAAAAAAAGAAAATGAGATTTTTGGAATCAGCGCGTCGAGGGGGTTCAGAAAAGTCATCATTTGCCGTGTATTTGGTGAAAAAAAATCGACCAATTTTAGTGCTCAAAAAAATTTTCGGCGCCTTTGGCGCCAGACTTCATAATGACTGATTAATGGTGCCTGTCAATTGAGCCCTTTTCCCGAACCCCCCCTCCCCCAGTTTTGGGGGGCTCTATTGACCCCCCCCCGCCCCGGAAGTGAAAACCCGACATGCCCTGGGGTGTCTGTCACCAAGGACGACCCCACACGTGCCTCCGGCGCTGGGGATTGAATTGCAAGACAGTCTGCCATGGACCCATGCTGAACCTTCCAATCAGGCACTCCGGCCCGCAGCACTCCCTGGAAGCAGCACTCCCTGGAAGTAAGTGTGCTGTTCCACCAGGATGCCCTGTATCAGTCGGCAGTCGGCAGTCGGCAATGACCCTGATGGTGTCATCGACCCACCATCATCAGGTGCTTGCCGGTGCTCGTTGTGGCTCCTCCATGAAGCCTCCTTGCCTGCCACTGGGTTTGTGGTGTCGTTTTTTGGGGGGGGGACTGTTTTGACATCTGGGAGGGATCACAGGGGGCTGGCTCACGGCATGTGCTGTTGGATGCCCCACTTGCTACACTGCAGCCACAAGTGCTTTTTCCACCAATGTGAGGGGCTCTTGGTCAGGTGGTGCCTCACTGCTCTGGGATGGTTGCACGCTGCTCACAAAAAAAAATTTTTGGTTCAGACCTCGGTAAGCTGGCAAATCCCTCTGACCAAACGGTACTCGAGAGAGCTCTCGGAATCAGGAATCAGAGCAGTGCAGTGCTACGATGTCCCACAGCTCACTGTGGTCGCAGACATGACACGTAGGTAGGGCAAGCTAAATCTGAAACGAGAAGATGCAGCGGGAACTGCCACACCCGTAGGCATCCCAAGGTGCTCCTGGTTGCTCCCTGCTCACAAATTGACAAAGTCCCCTGAGCTCCAACCGACACATTGAAAACTGAAAGAGCACACAACCCCACTATGGCTTATGATAAATACCAGCCCTTCAATGACCATAAGTGTGCATCATAAAGCGGGGCAGTGCATGGATCATGAGCAGCCAAAGGCCAGAACATAGGGATCATAGCTGGGGCGAAAGTTTTGACTGGTCCTGGACACTTATCCCAGGCTAAAGGGCCAGGTTCACGCACTCACCCACATCAGAAAACAATACGACAAATCAAAATTTATTCAACAACCAGCAAATTTTCAGACCCAGGTTGAGGTACAAAAACTTTATCTTAGGACAGCCCGAAACAATTTCTGGCTGGGGGACAAATATGGACAGGAGAAGCACACAGCTATCCACAAGTGTGCACAAGTGAAGCATCACAAACCTGCAAAAATGCTCCATAGTGCCCCCGCTTGGCAATATTCTGAGGGCACCCAAAATTGATGTCCACAGCATCACATTGCCACTCCACATACTTTGCAGCCTGCAAGAGGACTACTGGGTCATTTGCACAGAATTGCACAAACAAGGGCTTGTCCTCCCGTGACGTAGTGAACTCCCTGGCCCTGTACTTTGGGTCCGCCGCAAACCTGCCACTGTTGAGCATGGGAGCATATGTTAGCTGTGCTCCATATCTCCGGGTGAGTTCACGATATGGGAGATCCGAGCCCTCTACCATGGGGGCCAACACGAACTTGGGGGACCCAAGGGAGGCCCAAAAGTCGTAACCTGTAAGCTTGGCATTGCCCTCACAGTGCCTCCACTGCACTCCAGCACCATAGTCTTCCAGTGTGCTCAAGTAGAACAAAACCAGGACCCTTTTACAGAAGAGAGATGCAAATATCCACCTGCAAGCGCACAACAAATGCGCACTCAGGGGCATGCGTGCATGTGCATGCACATGTGTATTTCACACTATTTTGACCAGGCATGGGCGCACTGACAGGGCGTAGCCACTGATTACCGTCAACCCTACTGGACCACAGTGCCTGTCCCCTTGTCATCCTCCAGCGCTGCATGACCAGAACCTGGCTCGCTGCCCCCAGGACCAATGGAGGGGTGGTAGCTCCTTCTGCAGTACCAGAGCATGTTCTTGCAAGGTTGCTCCACATGTTGTACGTGCACTGGGGTAACCATGTTTACGGCAGTGAGGCAGCCTCCACGGCTACTCATTTCGGTGATTACCCCAGCAGGTGCCCTTGACAGACACGTCAACCACACATCACCATGCCAGAGCTAGTGTTTGGACCCATGACCTTGCAGTTGCAAGTCCTGGGATTCTGTGTGCATGTGCATGTGTGGGGAATGTTTGCGACTTTTTGGCAAATGTCCCAAAGACTTCAGCTCCAGGTCCTACCCTTCCCTTAGAGAAGCCCCAAGGTCCAGCAGGATAGTTTTCCTTGCATTGATCATGAGGTATGGTGGTGCACTTTTCACAGCACAAAGTACAGACATCATCCCTCACCATCCCTCATCCCCAGCATCATCATGGCAACCGTTTTGGTTGCATGACCCATACAGAAGGTGGCACGTGTTCCCATGGATTATAGGAGCAGCAACCAATCTACTTTGCTGCTCACTTGCATTGCCATGAGTGTAATGAGATTACCTTGCTAACCAAACCCTGATGCCACAAATGAGCAAACATTTGGCCAATCCTCACCATGTACCACCCATGCACATCGTTAATCGTTAAACAGATATTAGCAGGTAGTGAGAGTACTGTACTTTCTATCTTATGTCCCCAAAGCAGGGAAGAGTTGGACAGCCCATTGGAGGAATTCTTGCACTTGCACACACTCTGCGCCACTTGCAAACACGGTGTCCAAGAAAACCTCCAATTTAACCCCCTTCCACATGTCCCCCAAAACTAGCCTCTATACAGCATATTGTTGTTCCTTGCCTTCCATCAGAGGCTGTATCCACAACGTGTGCACGGTGCACTGGGCATGCACTATGCCTAGTTTTGGACTAAAACTAGGCCCAGAGGTCTGCCCTCAGCAGGGCGGTCCTTAATAGGGAAAAAATCAGTTGTTCCGTTACCAAGTTTTCCCAAAAACGCCTACCGTCACTCCATGTGTTCAACCATTGGTTCCTAGCCTACTGGCACTCCATGTGTTCAACCATTGGTTCCTAGCCCTTCACGTCTTCACCCAGGGGTTCTGAACTGTTCAAACATGATTTCCTAGCCCCACATGTGTGCAATCACTCATCCATATGTTCCTACCCCCCCCATGTATTCCGTGATAGCATCCGCTCCCTACCTGACACCCTGCACAATTGAAGAAGAACACGAGCAATGTTTTTTTCATCAAATGCACTGACATAGCGTTCAACCACCCGAACGTTCCATCGCCGGTGGCACAGCTAGAATATACTCTCTAAAACTGGTACATTTGGTGGAAGTGGGACTGGACACGCTGCATAAGCTCACCCTTTGCCCCTTTCACACTCAAACCATGCCTCCTGCAAATGGCCTTGAACTCAATATGAGTCCACTCATGCATACTAACCCTCTGCGTTGCCTTCACCACTGCTCATCCACGTCATACATGAACACCAACTGAGAGGCAGAGTTAGAGGACGTAGAGACCACGGCAGGAGGGTTAGGAAGGTCCGAAGAGGAGTTACTAGCGACTTCACCCGGCTGGTCCGAGTCCTCATCGTCCGTATCCTCATCCTCGTCCTCCAACCTAACCCCGTACACAGCCCTAATATCGGCGTCACGAGTTGCCCTCTTGGGGACAACCCACAAATCTTGAATGTCCAATGGAACCTCACCCTCTTCATCCTCTTCCAAAGAAACTTGCAAATCCTTGAACGCAGCAAACCCAAGCAAACCACCATCTTCCACCTCAACCACATGCCCTTGCTTGCGCTTACGGGGGCGGCTGGAGGGGGGTCTTGCGAAGCTCATCAAACACCTCAAACGGCCCCCAGTCCTCTGGTGCTTCCATGTTGCACCTCACCCGAAACGTCTCACGCATGTGCTCTGTGCTCTGGCCGAAGTCCGTAGCCGTCACGTAGCTGAACACTCTCTCACACGAACATGAGCTTGCCTCAACCCAATCCTCCGCCATAGCACTACCAACCCACTCAGATCCATTGAAGTGTGTTTGCACATCTTCAATTAGAGCATGAAGGAACTTTACCCGGCTGCCCTTGATGAGGCTGCTCCCGACCTCAACACCCAACGTTTCCTCCCAACCCCCTAGAATGACATGACGCATGGTGTGCAAAAGTTGCGTGCACATCACGTTCATCAAACCATGGACGGCGGCGACTTGTGCCCCCCGGATCGCCTGGACTTTCTTGCTCGTGGCACAAACCACAGCAAAAAAATCACAAAAAAAGGCCGCCATAAACTTGAAAAGGGGGTGCAACAAAGCATCCAACAAGCCCTCAGCCTTCTCCCTACGCCCAAGGTCAGCCTCATTGTCAATGTACTGAAGAAGGTGGAGGAGAACATCGGGAAGGTTCTCTAGAACAATATCCAACTCATGGAACATAGTTCAGCGTTCGCGGCATCTGGATCCTTATCAGTGGCTTCACTCCCTTGGGGTTGCACCATGTCTGCAAGGCCTATGACACTTTTGAAAGAAAATAGCTCACGAAAATTATGGCAGACGATAGCAAAATAGAAAGGCCACAAACATTTTGGCAAACGACAGCAAAAATAGAAAGACCACGGCAGAAAAATACTTGCAAAAATTTCTTCCTCCGGAGTCCGCACGAAAACCGCGAGCGGCTCACTCTTTGCCCCCCTTCGGGCGCCGGCATCAAGTTTAGCTGCAAGCTTCTTGTGCCTCAAGACCTAGGCCCGCGTTCGGCAGCGACCTTGACCCACAATCAAAGCACGTAGTCGTTGATACGCCGAACCGCTGCCGTAGTTGCGCTGCCCATCCTTGGCCTTGATGCCATCCAAGCGGCACAACCTGTCGTAGAACTGCTGGTCCTTACCCGCATGCAACGTAGCGTAGCAGTTAACTGTGGCTTGTTGCATGGGAACCGGGATAACACGCGGGGCGTCTTGGGGGGCAATATTTCCTGCGGGCGCGGCAGGCTCAGCAGGGGCCAACCAGCGCTGATGCGTAGCAGTTGTTGCGTGAGCATCAATGAGATGCCGCTCCTTTGGGGCGGAGCCATCGCACCACGGACCCCATTCTAAGGGACGGTGCCAGTTGGCAGCGCATATTCCACACTTGGACCCGGAATAGTGGTCCAGTGCCACGGGTGCAAAGCGGCTAGGGGAAGTAGATGCCGTAGGGACGGCGTACGCTTTGCAGCATTAAATGCATGGAGGTGCTTGCCGTGCGAAATGTGGTGCTCCGCTTCACCACGCTTCCAATGCCCATTTGGTGGAATTGATGGTTTCATCGCTGGACCCATTGCACAAAAGGCATTGCAAACCCGTAGGAGATCGCACAATGTACATTATGGTAGCGAAGGGGACGTTTGATGGCATCTTCCAAGCGGAATGATTCAACGGAGAGCGGGGGGCGTTCGATGCAAATGGGCTGACACCGGCATTGAAATTTGCCTCAAGCGCCTCCTCATCTGAATATGACGGGGGAGGGGAGCTGCCGGGGTTGAATGTTACCACGAGGCGAGGCCCGGCTTTGGCGGCCATTTTGCGGTCACTGTTAGCTCTGCTATTCACAACCTAAAGGGCCCGCACATGCTCAGCCACATCCTCACGATGTTTTCGTGTTTACGATCCTTCTCCGGCTTTTGGCAGCCTCACCCTTGCCTTCTCCAGGGCCCAAAAGAGGGCGGAAATGCTATGTCACCCTTGCATTCTCAGGGGTCCCCAACAAAGGGGAAAAAAATCAGAATTGGCTGCCTGACCCCTAGCTTCTCGGGGGCCCAAAAGAGGGCGGAAATGCTATGTCACCCTTGCATTCTCAGGGTTCCCCAACAAAGGCGAACGAAATCAGAATTGGCCGCATCACCCCTGCCTTCTCAGGGGCCCAAAAGGGGGCAGAAATGCTATGTCACCCCTGCATTCTCGGGGATCCCGAACAAAGGGGAACAAAATCAGAATTGGCCGCCTCACCCCTGCCTTCTCGGGGGCCCAAAAGAGGGCGGAAATGCTATGTCACCCCTGCATTCTCGGGGATCCCGAACAAACGGGAATGAAATCAGAATTGGCTGCCTGACCCCTAGCTTCTCGGGGGCTCAAAAGAGGGCGGAAATGCTATGTCACCCTTGCATTCTCAGGGGTCCCCAACAAAGGCGAACGAAATCAGAATTGGCTGCATCACCCCTGCCTTCTCGGGGGCCCAAAAGGGGGCAGAAATGCTATGTCACCCGTGCATTCTCGGGGATCCCGAACAAAGGGGAACAAAATCAGAATTGGCTGCCTCACCCCTGCCTTCTCGGGGGCCCAAAAGAGGGCGGAAATGCTATGTCACCCCTTCATTCTCGGGGATCCCGAACAAACGGGAATGAAATCAGAATTGGCTGCCTCACCCCTACCTTCTCGGGGGACCAAAAGAGGGCTCAACTGGTACGTCACCACTGCATTCTCAGGAGTACCCAACAAAGGGGAACAAAATCAGAATTGGCTGCCTCACCCCTACCTTCTCGGGGACCCAAAGGAGGGAGGAAATGGTACATCACCCTTGCATAATCAGGGGTCCGCAACAAAGGCGAATAAAATGAGAATTGGCTGCCTCAACCCTGCCTTCTCGGGGGCCCAAAAGAGGGCGGAAATGCTATGTCACCCTTGCATTCTCAGGGGTCCCCAACAAAGGGGAACAAAATCAGAATTGGCTGCCTCAACCCTACCTTCTCAGGGGCCCAAAGGAGGGAGGAAATGCTATGTCACCCTTGCATAATCGGGGGTCCCCAACAAAGGTGAATAAAATCAGAATTGGCTGCCTCACCCTTGCCTTCCCGGGGGCCCAAAAGAGGGCGGAAATGCTGTGTCACCCTTGCATTCTCGGGATTCCCCAACAAAGGGGAACAAAATCAGTGCACCCTCTATGCACCCTCTGTGTCTAGGTGCCAACCATAACATCCCACCATTGACGTTGAGTGGAAGCTTTTTTTCTCAAAACACCTACTGCCGGCGCTTCAACTTTTTATGATGGAGGTTTCCCACTACAAGTTGCGTGTTTAGTCCCGTATGGTGACTATGACCGAGTCTGACAGGTGCCCTGTCTTTGGACAAGTTGAAACCGTTGAACACGCGTTCTGCACCTGCAAGTTTCACCGGTTACTTTTCCGTTTGGTAGAGAAGATTTCCCCCCTCCCCGTCCCGTACAAGGGTGAAAAGTGTGTGATCTCCCAGGCTCCGCTAGTCCGACGCCTTAACTATGCTTGTGGTATTTGATACTGGTTAGGGGTTTTTTCGCACTGGCAGATGCGCAATTTTGTAAGGATGTTTGGTAAGGTGGCCACTGAAGACATGTTCTTGTCCTACTAGACCGGCTCGTTGAAAGGGCACTCCCGTGAAGGACCGTTAAAACAATATGCTCATGTGTTTTTGTGTTTGGTTGATTCCTTGCAATATCATTCTCAATCTGGTTCCCCTCGGCCCGTTGCTGTGGGGAGCCATCCCTCTGCCCCATTTGTGTCTAAACGTGACCACCGATTGGAACGCAAACGAGCGGCTGTCTCTGTAGTCACGCTACGCATAGACCAGCTAGTCCAGGAGGGTTTTGTGATTGTTTACACACATGGGTCCTCCAAGGAAGTTGAGGTGTCGGGTGTCACTGTCCGGATTGGTGGTTGGGGTTGCACTAATATGAAGTCCAGTGAAAAGAGTAGGAGGATACCCCGCGACCTCCCGCAGATCAACTCAGTTGGAAAACTGCTGGCAGCCCTAGATGCAGCCCGGGCGTTTAGCCAGTCGACCAAGGTTGTGTTAGTTACAGATTCCAACTATGTGAGAGAGGGTTTTTCCTCAGTCCGCAAGTGGTGTGCTAACGGGTGGATTTTGCCGTCTGGCCAACGGGTGGCACATCGGGAGATGTGGCAGGAGGTTCTCCGGAATCTTGATACGATGGGCCCTCGACTTCAGGTCCTATGGTGCCCGTCTCATGAGGGTATCCTAGTAACGAACGTGCAAATAACTTGGCAGAGAGTGGCACTGCGGTTGCGGAGTCAGAAGTTCGTGCGGAAGCGACGCCCAAGACTCCTGTCCCCCAGCAGTTCGTTGATTTTTTTTTCTCCGGGTCAAGATCCACACCTGCCTTTGAGGGCAGAGGGCAGTAAACGGCGACGTCTGCTTTTTTGATTTCGACAAATTTGGTGTGAGACACCGTCCGGTGCGAGTCACCTTGGTTTTTCCGTTTGTTGTGTTGTCGCAGCTCCATGGCTCGTTCTAGTCGCAGACGGGAACTAAAAGCTCAAGAACATACTCAGCGGTGTGTGATTCTTGATGCTGAGCGATTGTGCTTTAGGGAACTGATCAGCTTTCGGGTCGACCTCCACGTGAGTGGTGTGCCATGGTATTATTGGAACTACTATTCTCAAGCACCTCTTGGTAGGAACACCCGGAACACTTTTTCCGTGCATCAACCCCAGGTAATTTCCAAGCACCCGTCCCAGTCCAGCCCACGCGGCATGCAACCTCGCAAGCACTTTTCCCAAGCACTTCCACCCATCAAAATTTCCAAGCATTTTCTCCAACCTCCCGGCCCACCCCCTTTTCCAAGCACCAATCCTAGCCCAGCCCACCGGGCAACCTCACATGCACACTCGCAAGCACTTTTCCCAAGGACCCACGCCCATCAAAATTTCCAAGCACCTTTTCTAAGCGGCGGATCCCCTTTGCATTTTCCATTCAGTGTGCGGAACCAAATATCCGAGAACTTTTTTTTTTTGACCCATGCAACTTTCCGGCCCTCGCTTAGAATTGCACCTTGCGATTTACAAGCAACACTCAAAGAAGTTCTCAAGAATTGTCAAGGTACAAAAATATTTCATGCCGATGGGATTTGCGACAAGTGGCATGCGCCGCGTCAGGTGCTATCCCATAGAAGCCCTGAAAATGGGGTCCCTTGGAGGTCCGTGGAGTATGCTACAACTGTCGTGGGCAAATTTGGAGTGTACGAAAGCATCCTAGAGAGTTGCCTATACCGGTACGAAGTTTTGTCGTTGTTCCAACATCAAAATCAGCCTACCCTTTTCACCAGGGTTCACCATAGAGTAATCGTTATGAAAATTGCTATTAATCACATTGACTCACTGACATGTGGGTGCTTGCTATTAATCCTTGGGCTTTGGAATGGTTGTTGTTCATGACACACCTTAAACAAACACTTGTCAGAGGCCATTTGACCAGTGGCTAGTACCTCATATATTTTGGTGTACAACTTTGTTTTTTCCCTTGTTTTTTGACAAATTGCTGACAAAAATGAACACTTTTCCTCAGTCATGCCTCCTTTTTTCTAATCCTTCCATGACATACTCACAAGAAACAATTTCTTGCATGTCATGGGTGCTATTCATCTCTACTTATTTTTTTTGCAGATATTTGCATGTTAATTCCTCCATCTACTCTATGTGCCTTTCTTTGTTCATGGGAGACATTTCCATGGATCTTCGATTTTTGGGACAAGTGTGCATGTGTTTTTGGGATAACTATGCATTTTTTAGACATGTGTCCTTGGATGCTGACAATTCTTCACAATGTCACCCGATGAGGCACGGAATGGCTAGGCAATGAGGCGTAGGATGTCACATGTGGCGTTAGACTTGGCAGCCCGGGGTACTTGGGTGTGCAGCACATAGCCACCCAGTGGTGAATGCAAGCGCCAGAGAGCGGCAGCAACACAAGGGAAGTGCATCCAATTTGCACCATCGGGCGCCATTGGGCCGAGTGGGCACACCCATCCAGCACCACCCATCGCAAGAATCGAGGCAGGGAAAAGTGTCCGAAAGGTGCCCAAGATCACAGAGGAGGAACGAACTTCACAGCAAAGGGGCCTAGAACTTTTGTAAACAATTTTTTTTTGGCTGACTCCAGTAGTTCAAAGAGTTCTCAAGACAGCTGTTGGTGAGTGGGCCGCACTTCAACGTCTGATACATTGGATCCCTACAAAGCAAGGCACGAGGCGCTGACCCAAGGCTCATAAGCATATACAAGAGGGCTCTCTAGTGCGTTAGGCAACCGCCACGCCGTCTCGCGAACCTTGTGCAAACAATGTGGAGAACACCAATAAACATCCACAAACAACGGTTGCGAAAAACCGACAGTGCTAAGAAATACACGAACAACTATCGTGGTCACTGAAGGTGGGCAAAATGGACAGGGGAAAACGACTGTGACACATGCCCAAAATGACAAGAATCAAACAAATTGCACAACAAGGCAGCCCAAACTATCCCCAAAGCAATGTAGGAATATGGAAAAACACAAATATGCATAATATACATCAATATACAAGGATGGTTGTTGCAGGACCACTTGACAGAAAAAACAAAGCAGTGGCTTGCCTGATTGCCACCAAACATTTCACACATCGATCACTGGGGCTTGGTCTTTCGGTGAGCAAGGGTTGTTGGGGATGTCTTAAGATGCCATGACCTTGTGTTTCTACCCTGAGGCACAGCGGACTGCTATGCAATTGTTGTGTACAATAGACATTGGTTTCACGTCCGCAGGACGACAAGGCACAAACAAGCCTGCAACAATGTGGGCTGTCAACAAATTGGCGTTGGGGGCTGGGGTGGGCAGATGCAGATGCAGTCGGCACTAGCCCAAAACCCCTGTGCTCTGCAATCGCATCCAAGATCTTTTCTGAGGGAGGTGACCAGCATGTCAAGGTAAGAGCCGCTAGTGCTCAGCTCCCATTGCTATTGCCCCCTTTGGTGGGCATCAGATGGTCAGTATTGTGCTTCTGTCTTTGATTGGGCCAAGATAAGCACTACAAAAATTCACAAATTCTTGGCCTGAGAGGGAGTATTAGGCACAGTGTGCACGATGTGTGTACATGGCAGTCTCACACACCCAATTTAGAGGATATTTCTTGTGTTTGAGTGGTCGCATTGATGCAAGATATGTCTCCCGATGTTTAACCAATTTTTGTTTTGCACATCTTTGTAGGCCCTATTTTCAATTGTTGGTATTGCACCTTGGGTTGAGTTCCCTCCCATTGTTATTTTGCATTGCACTCTGCCTCACATTTATCAAGGTGGGGCTCTTGTTGTCATTGTTGTTGTTGTTGCCACTACAGCACAATGTCTCTGCCATAGCTCCCTGCCAGTGTGACGGCCGCATACACTCAAACAAATGGTGACCAGGTGGCAACCACAGTTGTGAGCCTTTCAGATTGCAGGCAGGATCCTGCCATTTGGTATGCCCTTGATGGTGGCAATCAATGGTCAGCTTTGTGGATACAACTATTTGAGCAATTTCTGCTTTGGGACATCCTGAAGTGGTGGTGCATCCTCCTTGAATTGTGTCTTGTTGCATTTCCTTCCATTGCTTGTGTTTGTTTGGCGAACAACAGTCATGCAAAAGCTCATGAAGCATGAAACACTGGTCGTGCCACTGGTCAACTCAAAAATATACACGCATAAACGTGCATTTTTCGAAAACACCAGATTTTGGGGGTCTGCCAACTGGTCCGGCCAGGTGGTCCAGTAAGTGGGAACTCAATAACCAATTGTGGTGCTGCGCCTGGGGGTTGACTACAACCCTCATCCCACCCTGTTTGAGCCATGGTACAACACACTGGCTGCACCATTGCGCTCCGCATCTAATACCCATTGCCCCAGCCCTGAGCTTTGATGGCCATCATTGCCCCCCAATGGCCCTGTGCACAGCACCTGGTAGTGGGTAACTGAAAAGGTTGCAATAGAAAATGGTGGTGCGGCGGCACAATCATCATTCACACTGATATTGTTCACACATTTTGGCAAGGATGATGATGCTATCTATCTGTGGCAAACAACATTTTCTTTTCTTTTGCTTTGTCATGTAGAGGTCTGTAGCCAAACACAGTGATGCACCAGCAGATATTGGAAACCAAACCTACTGAACCCCAGCCCCAGACTGCCCTGCTTGTACAAGAAAATTTCAAACACGGGTTTATTCTGGTTGCAGTCCCGAATTTGCTGTGGGAAATTTTGCACCCACATGCTGTGAGCTCGCCTTTGGCAAGAGTAGACTTGCCCTGTTAACCTGTTTTTTGGCCTGTTTCAGCTTGTTTTTTTTATGGGGACTTTGCTAGGAATATTGTTTTTTGGAAATGCTATCCTTGCGAAATTGTTACTCATGCATTGGAGGGTGGCTAAGGGGTCCAGAGCTGGGTACCGGGTTGCTGTTAATTGCTGGAGGGTTGCTGTTACTTCCTGGAGGGTTGCTGTTAACTCACGTGGCTTGCTGTTACTTCCTAATTCCTGGTGGTTGCTGTTACTTCTTGGTGAGGTGGCATTGATTCCCGGCGGGTTGCTGTTAATTGTTGCATGCAGAAAAATGGACAACTGTGCAACAAAGCAAAAATTCGATCAACCCTGAAGGGCTTCATACCCACAGAATTCGACCATACTCGATGGACGTGGGCTGAGCTATGCTTGGCAGCGACAGGGGTGGGGGAAAATTGGCTTGCGCCCACGGGGGGTCACGGATGTCCATTTCCCAACCCCCCCCCCCCTTCTGGCCCGCCGTGACGGGGCAATGACAACTGGTATACACAGCCCCCCAGCCCCCCCCCCTACCCCCAACGGTGGTGGTATTTATGTCCGGTCTATTCCGGTTGCATCCCATAGCACGGGGGGGGGGGGGGATGCAACACCCCACCATGGCCTCCCATTGGCAAATTAGTCTGATGCGGATGTCAAGGAAGACACATCAGAGGACTCCGATGGTTGCTTCGGGGAAGGGGTCGAGCGCAGAGGGGAGGGGTTTAAGGGGTATGTGTGCCTGTGACTGACTGAAAGGGTCCCCCCTGATGGGGGGACCTGTAGCAAACTGTCTTGGGGGGGGCATGCACATGCAAACATGCAAACATGCAGACATAAAAAAGACCAAAAAAGCGAAGGTAAAAATATTGTGGACAACAGGGTTTGAACCCAGAACTTCTGGCATTACAATCTAGTACTACTACCAACTAAGCTATGTCAGGATCTGACGAGTCTTAAACATCAGAGAGTGCATGGCATAGTCTGAGCAAAAAAGGCTGAGCAAAGCAGACAATGAGGACCATACATAGGTCCTGTCACAGGTGTCCATTTCCCCAAACCCCCCCCCTTCCTTCAGGCGACAGCCGTGACCCCCCTGGGCGCAAGCCAATTTTCCCCATCCCCAGTTGAACAACCAGCAGTTTTGTTTTTGTTAAATTTTGGCACAAATTTATTTGGCATAGCGGCCTGAAATTGTATGAATTGTATTGTATTGTATGAATTGTATTTGGCAAAAATTTGAATTGTGAAACATCCCACAGCGAAAAGCTCCGTCGCAAACACCCCTCCCTGTAAATTTCACCTGGCGTGTGCCTAGCGTGCTACATCTCCCCACATGTTAATGGCCAGGGTCATGAGTGTCTATGCTAGCTAGGAGGGCCATTTTTTTGGGGGGGGGGGGGCATGATTGCCCATTCTGGCTGGGGTTCACCAACATTCCCTCTACATTTTGTGAACCCAATCATGAACATGCACTTTACTCATTTCGCTGTGGCGAGGGGTTGCTTAGCATGTGGGGGGTTTGGTGCTGGGTGCCTCTGTGTCCTTGCCTCCTTGGCGCCCTAAAGAGAGGACACACGGGGGGAGGGGCATAAAGGCATTGCGGGGGGTGGGGGACTTGGCTTGAACCAGCACCCTGGCAATGCCACCATGCTGAACAGCACGGACATTGCAAACCAGTTGGTCAATATCAAGCAAGGCTCCCATTGTCTCATATCCTCCCATTTTTCTGACGGATACCTCAACGAATGTCCAATTCTTTATTCACTGAAATTGCACTCCTGAGCACCACGCACAGCATCATGCATCAGGTTGTGGTAGTGTGCACAGGAGCCAGAACAGCAGCACAGATCCATTGAGTGGACCATTGTTTGTCATTCCCCCTGCCAATGTTCAAATCATGCTGTTCTGTGGATTGTGTTGGACTTGAAAGGTGGCAGCGGCACAACCACAACAATGAGGGCTGAAGCAGTGTTGCATGAGACAGCTCATGGGCAAGGAACTCTCCTCCCCCTGAGGGCAGAGTGTTGTCTCATTACATTTTCAGCATGGCCATAAATGTGACAAAGGGAGAGAGTTTGGGGGGGGGGGGATGATAATGTGCTCAACTACACTCTGCGCACTCTCTTCCTTCATTGTTTGATATCACCCTGCTTCGCTCTCTCTCTCTCTCTCTCTCTCTCTCTCTCTCTCTCTCTCGCTCTCTCTCTCTGTCTGTCTCTCTCTCTGTCTGAACCTCGTCCTATCTTCAACGTCCCAAAAAATCACATCAATGACACGCCCCAGCCAAAGAGCTGAAGCAAGTCCAAACCTACCCGCAGAAATGACTGCGGTCTGCTTCCATATACTGTGCTGTGTTTCCAGCAGACTATCCGTGGCAAATCCGTAAATGACACCTCCACAGCGCCATGGTGCAGACATGCCATCACTTTCCACGTAACGTGGTACAATATCTATTAACAAGCGCGCCCTTTTCATGCAAATTCTGGTAGTGGAGCCGAAATAAAGACCAAGTGAAGGCAATTTTTGTTCCCTTTTAGACCCCAGTAGCTACCAGTTTCTGGAGCTCTCAAGCATTTGACGTCGTTCCTCAAAAGAAAAAGAGGAACATTTTCCAATTTCCTGAACCTTTGGAGGGGTATGACTTGGCAGTCAGGTGGCTGAACTGCGCACCGCTCATCTCCACAAACACAACATGAACTTCCAGTGCAACAATTTGCCCAGGAATGGAAAACAAAATGTTGGGACGCAAAGCAAGAAAATTTAAGTGACTGGATTGTAAGAGGGTGCAAGAGAAGAGTGCAAGTGCAAAAACATTTACCAATTGGCACCCTGCCCTAAAACCTGCCATTCTGAGCGCTGCATGCATCAATTGCATAATGTCAAAAATAGTAGTCCTTTGGCACACTGACGCATTGGGGGGCAAACTGAACTGGGTCTCCCAGTTCATCCTGGAAACGCAAAGTGCAACTTACTGCTTGCATCCCACACATTATGTGGCCAGGGAAAGCCAGGTATTGCTTGACAGAGGAAGTATGTTCAGCTTGGCCATTTTGCCTTTGGGTTTTGGGCAAGCAAAAAGGCTGCATGGCAGGCACATTGTGCAGGGGACAACGGTGGGAGGGGGGATACCATGATTCGGAAAACCCATCCACGACCCTCACCATATCCCTACATATGGAGGCTCATCCCAAAGGGATTCAACAAGGGTCACAGTCCTGACG
Organism: Eutreptiella sp. 'Long Island Sound 2002'; assembly: GCA_964036045.1. NCBI lineage: Eukaryota > Euglenozoa > Euglenophyceae > Eutreptiales > Eutreptiaceae > Eutreptiella > Eutreptiella sp. 'Long Island Sound 2002'. The sequence goes on from OZ038390.1 coordinate 42,319,400, forward strand.
CCCTCACAGGATGCTGCCCCTCTTCCACAAATGCCATCCCTGAAGGGGGGGGGGGGGGGGTGGAGGGGGATGGGGGGTGGGGGGCTGAAACAGCATCAGCAACATGGCACATTCAGCATGAAGTTTGGTTTGATGGACAGAAAATCCCGGGCGGAGGACTGGCTGGATTTTGGACTGCAGAGAAATGCATATTGGGGGGAGGTGTGCCATAAAGGCTATTAGCATATGGGGCTGGGGGGGGGGGGGGATTGCCGGACTTTGCCGCGCCTAAACTTGGGAAGCAGCGGTCGGTTGCCCGCCAAACACCCCTGGTTGCCCGCAATTCTGCCACCTAAAACCTGAAAAAAAGGTCGTTCTAATTAGCAACGAAGAAACAAACAGAAAGCTCTGCCATAACAATAGCCCCCAGAGTCCTTCTTCCCTTTGGTCATGGAATGATGACGCATGAAATGATGTTGTAAACAAAAAAAAGGCATAATTTAGGGGAAAGCAATCACAAAAGTCTCCGGACGCCAGGTACAGCATTCTGGAAAGACAGCGATTTCTCAAAATATGGGAAACAAAGATTCAAAACCAAAAACCATCAGCATCAAATAACTGCCAAAGATGCGACGTGCTGTACTTGGTGGGGTCAGGGGCTGCAAAGTGTGCAATTATAGCACTAAGGGAAAAGGTTGCAAGGTGTCCTAAGGTAGTGCTATAGGGAAAGAGTTGCAAGCTGATTTGAAGTAGAACTAAGGGAGGGGATTCCAATCCGAAGACGGTACTGAGGGGAAAGGGGTGCAATCTGTTCCAATACAGGAGAAGGAAAAGGGCAGCAAGAAAGAATCACCAAGGATTGTGGCACAGGGTGCAGTGCCTGGGCCTCGTATAAGAAGCTCCTGAGGAGAGAAGAGAGGGATAAAAGGATTGATGCCGCCCAATCCACTTTCCACACAAGAAGCCCAGCTCACCTTCATTCGCCCCTCCCTCAAATGACATCTTTGAAAGGAAGAATGGGCGACTGAATGATGCGGTGCTTGCATATCGTGTTGTTGGCTTCCTGCGGTTTTCTCTCTGTTTTTACTTTTAATTTTTCTGGTTTTTTTCTGGGTTTTTTTCTTTTTTTTTCTTTTTTTTCATAATATTCTTTTTTCTAATCCACTTCTTTTTTTTGTTTTGATTTCAGGAAATCATTCTGGAGGACTTTTCAGTATTCCCAGAATCCCAATAATCGAGTGCCAAATGAATGCCCTCCTGAAGCTCTGCTCATGTGACTAGGAGAGAGAGGAAACAAGGTTAGAAAAGGTGTGCAGAGGAGAGTGGCAGAAAGCAATGGTAAGGGGTTATTGGATGAAAGCAGTGAGGCCTTGTACCCCTTCTTTGCAGGATCCGGACATTTCACTCTTAAAATAGACAATAAAGCCCTTGCTGCCATCTTGATATCAATCTCTGTGGCAACAGCAAAACTGTTATACAGCAACAGTCCATGCACACGGGCATGGCAGCACTGCTGGCGTCGCCCGTGAAGCTCCGACCCTTCAAATTAACACGGCTCTGATTTCTTAAAAGTTTGTGGCTCACCTCAAGCCCTGCCTACGCCAAGGGCACCACGCCTCGGTAACAGGTGGAGTGGCCGGGCTCTATGATGCATGAGAGTACTTCCTGGCAGCTGAACACTGTACATACCCACCCCAAAAAAGTTCAGCACTTTCTGCGCCGCCCACCATTGAAAAACAGCAGGAGCGCTTCTTCAAGACCTCTCGGTCTGGCCCTCACCCCTGAGATTGGGCAACGATCCCCCAGAAGGGTCACCAAAGAAGTGATCAAGCCATCCCTCACTAGACCTACCCACCTCCTCCCTGGCAGAGCAACACTGTGTTATCGTCTCCTCCTCGTCTTGAAAAGGAGATAGAATTTCTTGAAGGCGTCCAGAAGCTTCCCAACATTCTTATGGGGCCCTTTATGGTCGTCCCCTTGCTTGACTGTCCGTAGACTGAAGCCCTCAAAGGACAATGACACGGGTAAGCACCGGATTTTGAACGGCTTTACCGGGTCCGAGGCCTTGTCAATAAAATAGATCCTGAAGCACGCAGGCTTTTCAGCTCCGGCTGAGTACTCTGCAAAGAAGTCGGAGTACTGAAGCGGGCCTTTGTGAAGGGATCACTCACTGGGGCAGGGGTCGGGGTGCCAATGCGCGCTTTGTGTGCGCCAAATACACAATCCTTCACTTGCAGGCTCGTTCCACCAGGTGGGCAGTGCACCAGGTCTGCATGTGTGCGTGTGTGTGTGTGCCTTTGGCATGGCATAGAACGTCCCCTCATGTCAGCAGGGCAAATTCCGTATCTGTTTTCGGCTCCCAGCACACGTTCCTTCATGATTCCAAAGGCTCTATTCCGGAATGCACATTTCGGGTGATTCCTGGCTCTCCTTCACGGAGCTTGCCTTCTACCCAACTCAGCTCTCATCCCTACCAGACCTGGGGTCCTTCAGCTGGGCTGTTGGGGTGGAGGTCTGGTGCTGGGGGGCTGATGCCATCCCCCCTCCCCTTCCCCTCCTGGGGGCCAGCAGAGCGTGCGTCTGACCCCCCCTCCCAAACTTTGGACCGTGGATAGCCGCCATAAACACCCTGCACTGCGTCCTGTACGGGACCCGTAGGCATTCCCCATCCCTTCTCCTTTCCATTTATCTTCTCCCGTCCACGCACCGCAATAATATGGCCTATGCATCCTACTGTCTTTCCTGCCTGCAATGACCCCACGCGGTGTGAAAAAAACACGGCAACGAATGCAACAACCAAGGATCGCTCATCAGGGCCTGCATTGCGCTGCGCATCGCCACACATGGCTGGGTAACCGCAAAAGCCCACCAAGTACTTCACACAAGAGCACCTGGAACGATTCTGTAGTGAATCTTATTGCCCTCAAGATTGAACAGTGCCTCGAGCTTCTCATAGATTTCGTCTTCATCAGACCACTCAAAATTCTTGTGAGTTGTAATTTCTTCTCCAAGTTCCTGAAACCTGTTCACGTACATTGCAATGACTTGGTCTAAATCATTGAATACGAACTGGCCACTTTCTCCCGCAAGCCAATATGGCGCGTCTTCGGCATTCGTTCTGCACTCCGTCAGATCGAAATGGTAGCAGACCGGCTTTTTGTGGTCTGTGAAAGAGCGCAATACCATGATCCTGACGCACTCTTACAATTTACTTTGCAGACATTGCAACACACAAGAGCAGCAACAAGGTTCGTTGAAATTCCTGCATCTCTGGAAACCACAGTGGTATGTTGAGGAATGAAGTAAGCCCCTGACCTTATCAACCCTATCTCAACCCCGTGAGCAAGAAATTCCAGATCATAAACCCCCCCACCCCTTGTCTTGGAACTGAAGGGAAGCAATTTTGCTTCACCGGGCTCAGGTCATTAGCAGCCAATGCTTCAGCATCCTGATTTTCTGATTCATCACCAACATCTCCAACTGGTGCAGCTTGGTGCATCTTCCGCACCTCCATCTGCAGCAGCACCCTACAGCTCCCACATCTCGCCCATTTGGATCAGCCTCCTCCCACGCTTGCAAAGCATCCATCTGCTGAATAACGGTGCCTGAAGTATTAGGGATGGCAATCAGCAAAGCTTCCAGCTCTTCCTCAACATCAGTCACATCTACAACGTCTTGCTTTCACCATCTGACAAGTTGGGGACATCACCGTCATCACCAAATAGGCAGTCAGTCAACACAATATCTACATAACATAGTAACCGATGCAGACAACAGAACACATGGTATGCTGACAACCCAAACCTCATAAAACCCCCCTGGTGGATCCAGAAAGTCTGGGTTTTAGCAGGGATGGGTGAATCGGGGTTAGCATTGCTTTGCATAAAGGGCCTCCTTTGCTCCACCTTAGGGCTTATAGGCCATAGACACATAATTCCATTGCCTTCAGCAAGGAACCTCAAAGAGAGACCACTGAAGGGGCTGGATTGACGCACACGGGGCCGACCCCTCGGTTTGGACGCCACCCAACTTCTTGTCGGCTGGAGGCATCTTTCGTGTCGGGGGGGGGGGGGGAGGCAGGGCGTTTGTTGTTGAGGGCGGGGGTGTCGGGCACCTCTGAATAGTTCTGTGGCCCAGGTGTAATCCAACAGTTTGCAGGTTCAAGCTGGGTTCAAGCTATATGGGCCTAGCGGCCACTACATGGGTCCCCATGGGTGCTCCTGTATTTGTGTTGTCACCAAATGATCACCCAAACCCATCCTAGAGGGGACAGAAGAGTTGTGGAAAATATCAAAATTCAGAAAATTTGTAGGTGCCACCAAACTGCCTAAACAACAATAATTTTGGGGCTTTACGAGGGTCCATGACCTGGGCTACATGGGCCTAGCGGCCACTCGGTGGGTCCCCAAGGGTGCTCAAGTACCCGCAGTGTTGCCCAGTGATCAGGGGCGACAAAAGGATGTAGGAAAAAATCAGATTTTCGAAACGAAAGGTGCCAACTAACTGGCTTAAAAAGGAGCAATTTTGGGTACGACTCCTTTTATTGTCCATAGGCCTATGTAGAGAGGTAGAGGGGCGGAAGGAGAGAGCCGATCAGAGTTTGGGCGCCCTCTCCCCTCATACAGGCCTCCCACCGACGGAGCACAGGGGCTGATAGGGACAAGCTAGTCGGGACTAGGTCTCTTCCGAGCTCTCCCTCCAATGCGCCCTGGTCGGCGCCCTCCACCCCTCCTTGGTCAGCCCCACGGGGCATCGTGCCCCTCATGGCGCCTTGTCAGACGTCTCCCATCCCTCCTTGCTTGGTGTACCCCCCAACCTTGTCACGGACAAGGGGAAATTGTGATCCTCTACCCCCGCATGCCCCCCTAGGGCCGGCCACAGGCCGAGGCCCCATAGCTTGTCTCCCTGTTGTGGCCGGCTAGGTAGGGGGAAGCTGTGGCCTCCCCCCTCTCTCGCCAACCATCGCTCTGGCTGCACCCCTACCGCCCCTGCTAGCGCCCTCTGTGCCTCTCGCTTCAACCCTTCCGGGGCTAGCCACAAAGAGCAATTTTGGGGCTCTCAAGGGGGCCATGGCCCCTCTACATGAGCCTAGAGGCCACCACATGGGTCCCCATGGGTGCTACAATACCCGTAATGTCACCAAATGATCACCCAAACGCATCCTAGAGGGGATAGAAAGGTTTCAAAAAAAAAATCAAATTCTATTGCCCTTGGCAAGGCCACTTCGAAAAAAAACTGCCCCGGGCAATGAACCCCCAAGTGGCTGATTTTGCAACCATCTATCAGATCCATCAGCATCATGGCTCCCAATGGCTTTATACGTACTCCCATTGCCACAAAATGGTTACCCAACAATGGCCCAAGGGTCCCTATGCATTGTCGGAGGTCATCATGAAATTGCGATTTTTAAGCCAACCCATGCCGGCCCAAAAGCCGCTAATCCCTCACCTATGGGGCCCCATAGGGGGTCGATCTTGGAAACTTGGAGATAGCACCCTACTGGGTATCACGGAGTCACTAAGGTCACCAAAAACGTCAATATAGCAAAAATGGCTCAAAACTGCTTAAACCGCATGAGCATCTTTGGAGTAGGGATCCGGAAACACTTTTTCGGCTCTACATCAAAAAACACCAAAAGATTCAGGATTTTCGACCAAAAAAAAGGAGGGGTCAAAAAACAAACCCAAAAAAACAATGGGGTTCAAGTGGGGGGTCTAGGGGGGTCCTGACCAAAAACTCGTTGGGGGATGCTTTATTGGACAAAATGACGTGGTTTTGCAAGGGGTTGAACCAACAATTCAACCCCTTGGGGTAGGGTACGCAAATGGGCCCAAAAAGGGGGTGTATGTGGTGTTTTCCCAAATATGCGGGGTTGTGTGGCTTTGATCTAACAACCTGTGCGAGGTAATTTTTGAACATTTTCGGGTGCCACTTAACTGCCCATACAACAGCAACTTCAGGGCTTTCAGGGAGCCAATGGGCCCGAATTACATGGGCCTAGCAGCCACTACATGGGTCAAGGCTTTTCTTCGCAAGTGGGGGAGGGGCGCAGAATGAGAAGGGGCGGCACCCACAACACTTGACCTACCCCCCGCAGGGGGGGGGGGGGGGGTGGGCTCAGCTCACAAGGCACCCACCCACTCAAAGAAAATATGAGCCCTTCCCTTCCCTCAAAACCACCAACCCACTGTTGGCCCACTGTGCAGGGGGGGGTCCCGTCACAAGGAGGCACCCACCATTTTAAAAAAGGCAGAAGCGCCCACCCCCCCTCCCCTGGGTAGGGTAGGCGAGGCACTAAGAAAAGGCATGACGTCGGTCCCCATGGGAGTCTCCGTATTGTCCCCAAATAACCACCCAAAACCACCCCAGAGGCGACAGAAGGCTTTCGGAAAAAGTCAAAAAAAAATTCAAAAGGTGCGGTGATTTTCAGCCGACGCATGCCAACCTGAAAACAGCTAAGTCCTCACCGACAAGAGCCCAGGGGTCAAGGGAGGGTACCCGGAGTTTGGACCCTACACCCCCACCGTTGGTTAGAGGGCCCATGTATAAGGAAAAAATTGTTTAGGACCTTGGTCTTAATCAACGCACAGCGTCCACAATACACAAAAAAGCTTTGACCCCCTCCAACCACACACGCACCTCCCAAAAAAGTGGCACCTAGATACAGGGGTGTGGAGGGGTCAAAAGGGATCATTTTGTCTCCCAAAATGATGATTTTACAAGGGGTTTAGAGTTCCGATATCACCCACTGGGGTATGCTATGCGAATGACCCCAAAAAGGGCGGTATCTGGCGCCCACTCTTGATCTAACAACCACTCTTTGAAATGATTCGGTTTTGGAATTCAAAATATGGAATCGCAATCCAAAAGAGCTTTTCCAATAGCATGAATAAAGGAGGCGCGAAACCGTTTGTAATCTGACATTTGATGCGCACTCCAAAAGACAGCTCCAGCCAATGTCAGCATCAAAGTGACAGTGAAAATGATCCCTCGGGAAAGAGGTGTTGATGCCACCACCAACTGGTGTTCGCAGCAACTCCTGCAGAATTCGTCAGCAGAGCCCAATTGCACGGGCACATGTGCGACGGTTCCTGGGAAGGTTCCGATTGGAAATCGCACAAAACAAGAGGCCGCAGGAAAAAAAGTCGAAAATTCAACAAGAACATGCAATTTCTGTCCCTGGGGGCGAATGAGAATCAAGGTCGGGGGCTCCTGGCGACAGGTTCTTCAAAAATTTTCTTGAAACGGGGGTCAATCATCCGCATTGCATACTTGGATCCTCTGGCCGGGGGTCTGGAACGTGGAACAGGATGAAAGTCACTGTGACTCCGTCTGCATTCAGGGATGAGGGCCGAATAACGGGGTCTATATTCCCTTCATTGAACAGCTGCATGGTCTCTTGGAGGGTAACATTCTTCCAAAATGGGTGGCTGATCTTCTTTCCACGGTGATACCTGCAGCGGGTCATATGTGAAGAGAAAGCTACGAAAATGAAGCCCAATGGTGCCCCATACAAAACAAAGCGGTTGGAAAAACTGCAAATTTTGGGCTGGTTGCGGGCTGGGATCCATATGGGACTTCAGGAACAGCACGTGCAATATGAAAACGACAGCGACCTGCTGTGGCTGAGCAGAGATTTCTCGTCGTGACGGCAGGATGGTGCGGGAAGGGGAAGAATGTGCTACATCAGGAGGGCAGCTTGGCGATGCTTAGGAGGTTGCAACACCATGCAACATGCAGATTTTGCGTTCTTTTAACAAATTTTCCTCCCTTGCCGTGAGGTACTGTCAGCGGCTGCCAGCGGGAGAATCTCTTCAGCGCTATGCACAAACTACAGATTTTCAAAGGGCATTGATTCGCGTACAAATTGCACACGTCGCAAGGCGCGCGTTGCATATTGCGGCCCATGCCAAGGATGATTCAGACTCGCGTTGCCGTGGCGATGGTTCTCCCTCACACACAACAGTGTTGTGGACCACAGTGCTGATGCAAAAGTCGGATCCGATTGCAAGTGCCTTACTGCTTGTTTTGACGTACGCCTGGACTAAGAAAGTACTGTGGGCCCTGCCATGGAAGTGCTACTGAGGCAGCTGGTTGTGCTTGCTGTTGCCTTGCTGATAGGCGTCAACTCAACTACGTCATGAATTTGCATGCACTCTCTTGTCCATGCCAAAACCCATACGACTGGCCAAGCAATCATGTTATGCAACTTTGATGAGGCAGCCGTTCGATCCAAATACTTGTCTGTTGACATGATAAATTCGGCAAAAAAGGAGGCACTTTCTTTCGGGAGTGGCACAGGGGCTTTTCCTGAATGTCAGAGCAGCATGCGGGCCTAAGCTAATCAAACATTTCTTTGCAAGCACCTTCCACACAACTTAAAAACAAAAACCTCACATTACCCTCCCCCCCCTTGTCACAACAACCATGGAGCACAAACAGTGCAACAGTGTGACCCGAATGGCAGGTGGGCACCACGTTGGACTCCAGAGATGTGTACAATACTGTCGGCACTGGGGCCGCGTTTACCTGTCCTTGGGAGTCAGTGTTGCAGATCATCAGGTGGGCCAGCTGTACCGCTCGCAACTCCCTCAACACGCTGAAACCCGTGGCATTGTAACTCCTCCAGAATGCAGTGTGTTGCACTGCCAGCCTCTGGATCCGCTTGGCTGTCACGGATATGGAGGGGACACGATTTTTGGCGGCCTGTACCCTTTGTCCAAAGGCTTGTCAGATCGGGCAGACCTGTCTTTTGCTGTCTTGCTGGAGGTGGAATTGTAGGCCGACACGGTGTTGGTGGACTGGCTGCGAGGGGTATTGTTGAATCGCAAATCGTCCAATCGCTCCATGAGCTCCTCAGGCTTCTTGAGGTCCAAAGTCACCATCAGCCGGTCCTTGTACACATCCCGGACAACGCACAGGACCGGATCTCCGAGGCGGAGCTTGTTCACATCCGATAATTGATCAGGTGTCATGGACCTGAGGCAGGGGTGCCCAATGGCCAGTGATGACATGAGCCAAGCTGATCTGCTGAGGGGTATGTCATGAAATTGCCACCACCCTGGGCTCAAGGCGAAAATTGCGCTGGAGGAGGGATGTGTGCCGTCATGGCTAAGCGAGTACGCCGGTCGGTACTTCCAGGTGTACGCCTTTTAAGGAGGAGATCCTCCGCAGGAGGGGGGGGGGGGGGGTTGGAGGCCCTTTTGCAGACACCCACACACAGGCGCTACTTTTGGTGCGAGGGGTCCCTGTGGCATGCCCCAATTTGACTGCTTTAGTGACGATGGGTGTCCCGACAGGAAATGAGGGGGTAAGCATAAGCTGCGGGAGCAGCTGCACAACACGGGGCTGGAGGCCGTCGCACAGCCCCTTGCCTGTGCCTACGTGCAGCGCCCGCGCCCGCGTCCTCTGCCCGTTTGCACCGGCCCCGCCGCCGGCATCAGGCAGGCAGTCTCCCCATGGCGGGTGCTAGGTGCCCTGCGGGGAGCCCGAGGAGGATCCCTGGCAGAGGAGGTTTAGAGGTTCCTCTGGCCGAAGGGTGCAAAACGACGGAGGGCAGGGGACTGATCACAGGCCACTTACTAAGAGTGTCCCCAATCAGGCCATCTCCCTCGTTGCCACAGTCGTCGAGTGGGGTATGCATCCACGCGCATGGCCGGCTGGTGTGCAGAGTCGTCAAGGGAGCCCTTGCGCTCCGCCTATGAGGTCTGAACCTTGACATCAACCCCGAATCCAAATGTAAATGCCGTTAACAACCCCTTTCCACCACCCTAATACCCCCTTCCCCAGCACCCCTTGCCATGACCATACGCAATAGCCAACAGAAACTGGACCCTGCACCACCGATTACATTGCACAAATGTAGATGAGCCCCACCCTCCCTTAGCTGTTCTTCTTTGTCCTGGCATCTCTGGTTCCCAACCCCATTTGATCAAGTAGGGCATTGGCGAGCGCTGTACTGTGAATATGCATGGCTTTGGGCGTGAGCCTCGGCAGGGCGTCATCAGTGCTCATGGTGGCCATGGCTGTGGTCATGGCCGTAGGCATGGCAGGAACCAAGATCAAAAGGCTTTGGACATGGCTGTGGGCATGGCTCTACGGGCAGTACTGTGGTGGGTCTCCTGCAACGCGGTCACTGCACTGCACGTAGACCTTGCTAGATGTGCTGGGGAGGGTGCACACTTGTCCATGAGTCTCCCAGTCAATCCGTTGTCAAGTCGCACGAGGTAAGACCCGCCTTCAGTACGCCTCGAGAATTTGGTCATGACCACCGTGCCCCTGCACAACGTTTTGTCAGTCTCTCCGGTCATGGCGCAAAACAAGTCCTCATCAGTCATTTTGCAGTACAGTTCTCGAGGGTCTTCAAACGGCGCCAGGAGCTCCTTGCGGATGTCCTCCATGGTCTCCTCCCGCTCATGCTTGTCCTGCAACATAATCGAAGAATGGGGGGGCCTGAGCGTGCGCTGAGGGTGAACCACGCAGGCACGGAGTGAAAACCCTGGCTGCAGATAGCACTTTCCTGTACAGTATGTGGAGCACTGCGCTGTGTGCGTGTGGGTTGGGAAATCCACTTCCCAAAAGTCGCAGCGTTCGTGTTCACCGCCTCCCAGGCCCCGCAGTGCTTCAATCGCCACTTGGTTCCTTTGTCCTCTCATTTACTGCCTTGCCAGTCAATCCAAAACCTCCCAGTCGACCCTCCAAATTGCTCTAATTCTTGTTTAATGTTCATCTCCTTCCAACATAGGGCCGGGGGGTCAGCTTTTCACTCCCACATCTGCCACCACTACCGGAGCCAAGCGGCGGCGGAACAGTGTACTTGTGCCATATGGCCTCACTGTCGGGACAAGGCAAGATGCTGTGGATCCAAGTGAGGGCCGTGCCTGCAGGGCCTGACAGTGCACCTGAGGGTTCCTGTGCACTGCATGTTTTGCCAACATATATGCAGTTTGCTGGGCGCAGGTCGTCTTTGGGACTGTGTTGAACATCACTGGTACACAGATCAACGTGGCACTTGGCACTGCCGTGTTTTGTGGGGGGACCCCCACCCTCTGCCTGTGATTCGTACACCCCAACAAAACTGGCGATTGCTGGCCCATCCAAAAACGTTTCGAAAGCTGTTCAGGGGTACAGGGTGTGCTATGGCTGAGCGGCCCTTTGGCTGCAGCCCTAGAATTGGGCCCACCAGGGGCTCCCAGAATTTCAATTGCTGGGGGGCGGGGGATACGGCCCATTGGCCAGACCTCCCAAAGGGCTCAATTGACCAAGAACCCAGAAGGGCATTTGGTAAAATCGAGTAAGCCGGTTACAAGGGGGAGGCTAATTTTGTGCGGCGAGTATTTCGCCGGGAAAATTTTCGGAATGGGAAAATTTCGCCATCATAGCAAACCCCAAAGCTTCCACTGCCTCACACACACCACACTGCGAAAGCCCCCAGATTTCGCAGGGGAAAATTTCGCCACCTCCCTTAAACACGAAATTTTCCCACGAAATTCTCCCCGCCCGAAATCCCCCCCCCTGTAGTAAAACTGATGTAAATTTGGTAAAACTGAGTACAAATATCCGCTGTAGGCTGTGTGCAGCGTGCACAATTTGCAGTGTGCAGTGTGCAGTGTGCAGTGTGCAACGTGTCGAGTAGTGGGTGCATGTATCAGGACCACAGCCATGAGGAGCATGCATTGTGCTGCAATGTGCCTCGCCCAAAACAATTGCAGGCGTCTTGCTCTTTTGTACCCAGTCAATTGAAGCCTTAACTCTGCCTCCTCCCACTCTTGGAGAGCCCGACTTCCCAGGGTAGAGCTGTCACCAGGACCTGTTGCTCACACAAGCAGGCTCCCGACAGCAGTGGTTCACATGCGTCATGCTAACAGTGCTTGTGCGGCGGGCAGGATGCAACTCAAGTGGCCCAGTCCCGGGTCAGACCGCAAGCAGGCTGAGGTTTCGCGGGTACAGAGCAGCGGGGAGGGTGGGTGCACAGCCACCAGCGTGAAACATAATTCCAAAAATGGGCATGGTCAGCACAAAACACAGCCCTGACCTGATACGTGACACGCCATGGCACACCGGCTCTTCTTCCAAATACTTGGCATACATCTCAAGGTCCAGTTCGTCCAAACTTTGCCGATACTTTTCTGGCTCGTTCATAATGGAGAGCACCACTTCATTCCGCTCCTCTTCTGTAATATTGCCGTCCAGATCCCTAGATTGATGATGAGAGAGACACAGACTTGGCCCACAAGCCCCACAACGGACGCACTCGCAAAACCAAATCCAGCCCAGGGGTCATCGGCTTTGGTCATTTCGGATGCGCTGCTCCTTCACCTATTTTGGGATGGGCCAAAAAAAAGGTCTTTTTTAAAAATGCAGGTAAATTCTGAAGGTCGGAAAAACAGGGGGTGCTTCTACAAAGATTGGGGGGGGGGCAGGCATGCAGGGCCATGGGGGGGGTCCCAGGTACCCATGCCATATGCCATACGGCATAGGTGGCCCAGTGTATCTACCAGGGTGCAGGGGCAAGGGGTGGGGTTGGGAGGCAAGTAGGGACCCCTAACCCCCCAATTTTGAGGGTGCGGAACTCAGGAAAAACATTTTTTAGAAGGTATTTGGATGAGTAGGGTTAGGTACTGGCACCCACCAAGTGGTAGGAAGAGCTAAAAATAGGACATGACATCACTGCTGATAGGATCCTAACAGGTCCAGCTGAGAGCGCATGGTGAACCCGAGGTGTGTATGCCTTCAACTATCAAGGTGAAATTTGTCGGCAAAAACATCCGGATTTCTTTCATTGGTGCTTTATTTTCGTGGAGGAAGTTTGCTGCTTCGTGCTGCGCTTCGCAAGAGGGAGGGGGGAGGGGGGGGGGGGGTTCCATAAAGGCTGGAGGTGCAGGGAGCGTGTGGAATACGGGGGAGTGTGTGTGGGGGGGTGGGGGGGCATGGGGGGAAGGGATGCCTCACACCGACGTTTCCAGGGGGCATTGAAAGGGAGGGTAAAGGGAGGGGAGTTCAGATGGATAAATGTGAAAAATGTAACTCGTGTACAAAACAATCGTCAAGTCATTTTTTTGCGGTAAATGTGTGTATTTTTTTTGCGGTAAGTCGTGTAAATTATGGAAAAAATTGAAAAATTGAAAGAAATGCAACTTTTGCAATACATGCGCCCTATGGGAACGCTTCCTGCGTGCCGCGGGCGCGCCGCAGGGAAGGGTAATTAGCTTTAGTGTACACTGTCCAAGAAATATACACCGGAACAAAAAAACTTCCGGGCACGCTGATCTGTTGACACCATCGCTCTCTACAAAGTGAGAGACTACGGCCCCGGCTCAACGTGCAAAGCGTGGTAGGGAATCCCACCCCTCTATTGTGGTTCTACTATGGTTCTCGGGGGTCCCCAATGAGGGGACAAAATCAGAATTGGCTACCTCATCCCCGCCTTCTCGGGGGCCCAAAAAAGGGCGGAATGGCTACATAACCCCTGCTTTCTTGGGGGTCCCCAATAAGGGGACAAAATCAGAATTGGCTACCTCACCCTTGCCTTCTCGGGGGCCGAAAAGAGGGCGGAATGGCTGCATAACCCCTGCCTTCTTGGGGGTCCCCAACGTCAAGCCCGGGAACAAAATCAGAGGTGGCTCCTCGACCCCTACCATCTTGTGGGCCCAAACCGCATTGGGTACGGAATCACATGGACCATTTGGGAAAGATAGAGGCCCAAAAAGGGGAATGTAGCAATCAAATAGGAGAAAAAAATGGTGTGGGGGGGGGGGGGGTAAACGGTATGTAACAAATGTGTGTATGTATGCGGCACTATTCCGCCTGTATTCTGGTTTAATCACCCAAACTGCGCGCCGCAGGACGCGCCGCAGGACGCGCCGCAAGCGCCGCAGGGAAAGCGTTCCCTATGTACAAGGGATGCTGAGTCCACAAGGCACCTAGTACTCTGTGTGGCCACCAATTAGTTGGAACTCGGCCAACATACCATAGTATCACATGATGTCATTGGCACTAGAAACAAAATCAGGTCCAAGAAAAGAGTCTTGAAGTCGGGTAACCCCATACCCTATTTTGAGGTCGCTGAGTCCCAATATCATGGTGGTTTCACGCAATTTGGGGGAACTTTCGAGAAAATGACCGTTTTACATCGAAAAACGCACTTGGTAGGAATCTGCAAAACTTGTTAAGATATGCCCAAATTGTGACGTGGCACCCACAAATTCGGAACAAGCGACCTCAAAATAGGGGGGTGGTATACTTTGATTCCAGGATGGGTCCACAATGTCGAATTTCTATGGTGGAATGCCTAAAAAGTAGGGGAACTTTCAGGTATCCTGCGGAAGGATATCACCAGTAAGTTCACAAGTGGCCTAAGTACCCCTACTTTTTAGGCGTTCCACCATAGAGGTTCGACATTGTGGACCCATAGAGGTTCGACATTGTGGACCCATCCTGAAATCAAAGTATACCACCCCCCCTATTTTGAGGTCGCTTGTTCCGAATTTATGGGTGCCACGTCACAGTCTGGGCATATCTTATGTTTTGCAGATTCCTACCGAGTGCGTTTTTCGACGTAAAATGGTGATTTTCTCAAAAATACCGCCAAATTGCATGAAACCACCACCATATTCCAACTCAATGACCTCAAAATAGGGTATGGGGTTACCCGACTTCAAAGTTTTAGGCTGGGTTACCCCATTTCCACATCGGGGTCAAAACGCCCCCCCTGCAGCCTAGCCTGTTCCTAAAACATCCTCGTTCTAGGCGCGGTCATTCCTAGGGTAAAATTTTGAACAAGGGTGACATTACCCCGTATTTTGTCGGAGAACACAATTTTGATGGTAGTTTCCCCAAATTTTGCACCAAAATATCCCTAGGACCCCCCCCCCCAACTTGTTAGGATCCCCGATAAAATCGGTAGGATCGCCCCCTCCCCCCCTGTGTGACATTCCGTCTGGTTGGTGCTCCTTTACGGGGCCCTGGACAGTCACCCGGTCTTCCCTTCGCATGTTGCGTTGGGTTGCTGCTTTCTGTCAGCCGCTGCGGCCGGTGCTCTTGCTGGTGTCGTTTCCGCGTTCACGGAGCCCAATAGTTGGTGCGTTGGGGCTGTGCTGAATGTGGCATGGTGTGCCGTTTGCGCATCAGCGGCGCCCAATAATTGGCGTATTGAGGATGTGCTGGTTGTTGGCGGGGTCGTTTGACTGTTTTTGCTGTCCAAGCGCCTCTGTCCACAGGACGTCCATAGCCTGCCTCGCTGTGTTTCTGTGTGCGTGAGGCCCAGGTGCCCTGTTTCTCCAACGCGCTGTCCCGGCCGTCCACCATATGTCCTTTTCCCCTTCACAGCTGGTGTGCCCCTGATGGGCTCCCACTCCTGTTGCGCAAACAGCCCATCTGGGCTGCAGGAGACACCCACCATCTGATGCCGGTTGAGCAGGGGTTGCCCTGGCACCCGGTAGCAACGGGGCTGGCTGGCCAGGCCATCCCCTTTATTGTCGCTGCCTCCCATGCGCACGCTCTGCCATCCGCTCCATTCTGGTTCCCTGTTCCCGCTGTTCTGGTTGCCTCTCCTGCCTTGCTGTGCCCCTCCTCCTTGTTTGCTGTGCTCGCCCTTGTCCCTCCCCCCCCCTCCGGTGAATTCAGAGGTCACCACGCGATCGGGCGACCACAAAATAGAGGGGTGATATACTTGCCTTCGAGAGGGACGAGGATGGCCACAACACTCTCCTTGATCCCCGAAAGTGCACCTTTAACTTGGGTGTTGGGGGGGGGGGGGGTCAGGAGAGCAAGGACGCTCAAGAACCCCTCTAAATTGTCACCAGGCGGTTCAATGACCCACTTCAAAGGGGGGGGACAAAATAAGAATGGGCCCATTCGTGGGCCCAGTGGCTACATGCATGCATTTTTTGTTTTCAGTAAAATTGGAATTTTTTTTTGCGGTAAACGGTGTACAAAAAAAAATCGTCAAGTCGTGTAATTTTATTGTTTTTGCGGAAAACGTGTGTACAAAAAATCGTCCAAGCGCGTAACTTTTTTTTGCGGTAAACACGCGTACAAAAAAATTGTCAAGTCGTCTTTTTTTTTTGCGGTAATGCGTGTAACGGGTTTACACAACTTACCGCCAAAAAAAATTCCACAATGTGATGATTTTTTTGTTACACGCATTTACTGCAAAAAAAACATTACACGTATTACAGCATACACAGATAAAGTAAGCGTACCGAATGGCCAGCTGGCCTGGGCTGACTGACTTTGCATCAGCAAGGCACCAGGGGGGGACATCTCCTCGCTTTTATACGCGACACCCCCCCCCAGTAGAAGTGGGCCGAAGGCCCCAGGGTCTGGTCTGGTCTGGTCTGGTCTGGTCTGGTCTGGTGCTGGCCTGGGCGATGTCCGGGGGGGGGGGGGGTTGGAGGGGGGGGTTTTAGGGAGGGGCAATGGGGGGGGGGGTTGGGAGGGTCGGTTGGGGGGGGTCCAGGTGGGGCGATTTGGGGTGGTGAGGGGGGGGGGGGGCGGGGGGAGGGGGCACAGGCTGCCCTTTACCTCCCCTTGCCCTCAATCTAACCATACCATCACGATAAACCTCACCCTAACCTTTGCAGCCAGCTAGTTTGGCCATGCCAGCCATGTTGATTGGGCTGCACAAGATCCCCCAAAATTCGTTCATGGCTGCTTTGGCCACATCATTGCTCTCCATTTTGGACCCCAACACTCATTCTAACCCGAGCCTAGGGTGAGAGCTAGGGCTAGGGGCAGGGCTAGGGTTAGGGTTAGGGCTAGGGTCACCGAGCTGGTGGAACCAGTCTTGGTTTTATAACCCTTTTTAGTGTCTAGGGTGGACCTACCAGGTTTAGCAGCAGCAAGCAAGCAAGCAAGCAAGCAGCACGCGCGAAATGGGGAAAAATCAGAACTCCGTCGCGGTGCTTCAGATTCGGCTGAAATTTTGGTGGATGATACCTATGGGTGTGAAGTACAATCACACAAAGTTTGAGCAAGAAACTCAACGGTGGCGGCCGGGAACGGGATTCGCAAGTGGCGGACCTCAGTTTCAAAAACTGCAGTTTAGGGCCAAAAACAGGCATTTTTGGGCCAAAAAAGCCCTGGAACACATTCAAAACGGCCAAACAAAGGGAAACGGTGGGTGCACTTCACGTGCGGCTTGACTTCCCCATGTCAACGAGCTCTTTGCGGCCCTCTAATTCCACCATATGTCCCGGAAACAGCCCAAAAAGGCCCCGAGAAGCTCCAAATGCCGACAGCCACAAACCAAGAATAGGCCATATCTTTGGCTACATGGCTCAAAATGCGATTCCGAGGGCACCTACTCCACCCGCAACCCCCCACTTTTTGTGGTTTCCAACCCTCAGGATTGCCCAAACGGACGCCTAGACCCCAATACCTAGGCCCACTAGGCTGCAGCAAGCTGCAAGCTCAAGCCCAAACAAGTGGGTGCCCAAATGTGTCAACAGGGTCCAGTAGGGGCAAAAAGATGACTTTTCTCAAAAATGATCCTAGACCACGTGTGACGCTAAAACAAGTGTTTTTGGACCGTTTTGAGCTTGTGGTGGCCCATTTTGGTCCTCCGAAAATCCCAAAATGCCTTGAAAATGGGCTGTTTTGTGACCAAAAATGGGTCAAAAATGGGTCAAAAACACATTTTTCCAAACCTCATCCTAGACCATTTGGGGTGCACCAACGGGTGAAATGAGCCCATTTTGAGCCCATTTTGGGGCATTTTGGCCCCTCAAAAGTCCAAAAAGCCTTGAAACTGGGCCTTGTGGTGATGGGGTTCACTTGCAAGCTGATTTGACTTTGTCAAGAGCCTTCAATGTGTGAATCATTCTTGATGTCCCTCACCAGTCATAGCTGATGTTCCCTCCCCCACCAGCTCGGTCCCAATATTCAGTCTTGATTAGGGTCACCGAGCTGGTGGAACCAGTTTTGGTTTTATAACCCTTTTTAGTGTCTAGGGTGGACCTACCAGGTTTAGCAGCAGCAAGCAAGCAAGCAAGCAAGCAAGCAAGCAGCAACACGCGCGAAATGGGGGGAAATTAGACATCCGTCGTGGTGCTTCAGATTCGGCTGAAATTTTGGTGCATGATACCTATGGGTGTGAAGTACAATCACACAAAGTTTGAGCAAGAAACTCAACGGTGGCGGCCGGAAACGGGATTCGCAAGTGCCAAAAACAGGCATTTTTGGGCCAAAAAAGCCCTAGAACACATTCAAAACGGCCAAACAAAGGGAAACGGTGGGTGCACTTCACGTGCGGCTTGACTTCCCCATGTCAACGAGCTCTTTGCGGCCCTCTAATTCCACCATATGTCCCGGAAACAGCCCAAAAAGGCCCCGAGAAGCTCCAAATGCCGACAGCCACAAACCAAGAATAGGCCATATCTTTGGCTACATGGCTCAAAATGCGATTCCGAGGGCACCTACTCCACCCGCAACCCCCCACTTTTTGTGGTTTCCAACCCTCAGGATTGCCCAAACGGACGCCTAGACCCCAATACCTAGGCCCACTAGGCTGCAGCAAGCTGCAAGCTCAAGCCCAAACAAGTGGGTGCCCAAATGTGTCAACAGGGTCCAGTAGGGGCAAAAAGATGACTTTTCTCAAAAATGATCCTAGACCACGTGTGACGCTAAAACAAGTGTTTTTGGACCGTTTTGAGCTTGTGGTGGCCCATTTTGGTCCTCCGAAAATCCCAAAATGCCTTGAAAATGGGCTGTTTTGTGACCAAAAATGGGTCAAAAATGGGTCAAAAACACATTTTTCCAAACCTCATCCTAGACCATTTGGGGTGCACCAACGGGTGAAATGAGCCCATTTTGAGCCCATTTTGGGGCATTTTGGCCCCTCAAAAGTCCAAAAAGCCTTGAAACTGGGCCTTGTGGTGATGGGGTTCACGTGCAAGCTGATTTGACTTTGTCAAGAGCCATCAATGTGTGAATCATTCTTGATGTCCCTCACCAGTCATAGCTAATGTTCCCTCCCCCACCAGCTCGGTCCCAATATTCAGTCTTGATTAGGGTTAGGGCTAGGGTCACCGAGCTGGTGGAACCAGTCTTGGTTTTATAACCCTTTTTAGTGTCTAGGGTGGACCTACCAGGTTTAGCAGCAGCAGCAAGCAGCAGCAAGCAGCAGCACGCGCGAAATGGGTAAAAATCAGAATTCCGTCGTGCTGCTTCAGATTCGGCTGAAATTTTGGTGCATGATACCTATGGGTGTGAAGTACAATCACACAAAGTTTGAGCGAGAAACTCAACGGTGGCGGCCGGGAACGGGATTCGCAAGTGGCAGACCTCAGTTTCAAAAACTGCAGTTTAGGGCCAAAAACAGCCATTTTTGGGCCAAAAAACCCCTAGAACACATTCAAAACGGCCAAACGAAGGGAAACGGTGGGTACACCCCACGTGCGGCTTGACTTCCCCGTGTCACCGAGCTCTTTGCAGCCCTCTAACTCCATGATATGTCCCAGAAACGGCCCAAAAAGGCACCCAAAAGCTCCAAATGCCGACAGCCACAAACCAAGAACATACCATATCTTTGGCTACATGGCTCAAAATGCGATTCCGAGGGCACCTACTCCACCCGCAATCCCCCACTTTTTGTGGTTTCCACCCCTCAGAACTGCCCAAACAGACGCCTAGACCCCAATACCTAGGCCCACTAGGCTGCGGCAAGCTGCAAGCTCAAGCCCAAATAGGTGGGTGCCCAAATGTGTCAACAGGGTCCAGTAGGGGCAAAAAGATGACTTTTCTCAAAAATGATCCTAGACCATGTGCGACGCTAAAACAAGTGTTTTTGGACCGTTTTGAGCTTGTGGTGGCCCATTTTGGTCCTCCGAAAATCCCAAAATGCCTTGAAAATGGGCTGTTTTGGGACCAAAAATGGGTCAAAGATGGGTCAAAAACGCATTTTTGCAAACCTCATCCTAGACCATTCGGGGTGCACAAACGGGTGAAATGAGCCCATTTTGAGCCCATTTTGGGGCATTTTGGCCCCTCAGAAGTCCAAAAAGCCTTGAAAGTGGGCCTCGTGGTAATGGCGTTCACTTGCAAGCTGATTTCACTTTGTCAAGAGCCATCAATGCGTGAATCATTCTTGATGTCCCTCACCAGTCATAGTTGATGTTCCCTCCCCCACCAGCTCGGTCCCAATATTCAGTCTTGATTAGGGTCAAGGGTAAGGTTTGGGGGTTTGGGGGTAGGGTTAGGAGTAGGCTGAGGGTTGGGGTGGGCATTAGAGTCAAGGTTGGGTTCAAGGATAGTGTTGAGGTGCAAAGTGGACAAACTGGGCAAGGGGAATGAAAAAAAAATTTTCAGGCGCCTTCAGCGCCACCATATGTATGGCCACTTGCTGTTGACCCTTGGCAACTAAGTGGGCCCGGAGGGCAGGGAGGGGGGGGGGGGAAGTCGCGTACCAGAACCGAGGAGACGCCCCCCCCCCCCCGTGCAAGGCACAATACAGACACAAAACCCTCAGAAGCTAGCCAACAATGAACCCGTGCAGTTGACTTTCTTTCTTGCATTGCGCTCCAATGCACTCTGTGCAGAGCACTCAGTACTGGCAACGCCTCATGCAGCCTGCGTCCCATTACACGTGTGCCCTGTATTGCGTCACCGACTCATCAACAAGGTGATGCACAACGCACGATGGATCAGTGGGAATGGAGAGAATCACTCTTGACCGACCTCTCCGGGAAGACAGCAGGTCTACTGCCCCTGAGCATAAGCACGTAATGATAACACCCTCAGCACAGGGAGACGGAGAAAAGGCACCTTGCATGCTGTGCTAGCTTCCAGCTGATATCATATGAGCTCGGATGAATCCGTGTGCTGTCCAACGGCTCTGCGATGTCGGTGGTAAAGCCCTGATCAGTGAGAATCTGGATCCGCAGGAAAGCACAGCAATTCTCGAACACCTTCGCTGTCATCAGCTTGCGTAACGCCGCCCGGGACTCTACCATAGACGAGTCCCCGTGCGATGCTCGGGCGGCCAATGCCCGCAGAAGCTCTTCAGCCTTTCGAGGCCCCAGGCCACACACAAATTGCAAGAGGCCGTGCATGTGGCGGTGCGGTATAACTTGGTTGATAGAGACCCCAACACTGGAGACAGCAGTGATCAGGAACTGCTCGATTCTTTCCAAGTATGCCTCCTTGGGTACCAGATCCTAAATAAATAAGCAGGTCACAGCAAGGGCATGCCATGCCATGCTATGCCATGCCAGCAACAACTTGCGATGCTGTGACGAGGCCATGTTGATGATGCAAGGGTGTATTCCGTGTCGCCTGTGCGTCATACACCATACACAGTGGACTGATAGATTTTGCTGTATGCAGCGGCCATGAACACAATGCTTTGCAATGTGTACCGCAGGCGTTGACAAAACGTTTGGACACTGACCTTTTTGTTTTCCATAAGCCAAATACCAACGAATTGTTCTGAGCTTGGCTTTAAGTATTTGGGGGGGGGGGTTGTGAGCAGTCGAGCGACGGGTTACTTCAGAGGCTCTGGTAGGACAACAGGGAAAATCTGCGCAAAATGTCACCTCATGCAGACACAAGAGCTGGCGAGGGCAGGAGATCGATCCAATACCTTTGCGCAACAATTTTGGGTGCTTAAACAAGATAAATTAAAGAAAGATTGAAAGAAATGACAGGCAGTACACATGCCAACATTAAATTCAGGAATGAGGCAATACAACCGCTGTCTGGGATAGGGGCATCTTTAAACCGCATCTTTTTTTTGCAGGCCTTATTGAACCGTGGTGTGATGATACTAACCATAAATTCCTCTCGTGTCGCACGTGGGTGTGGTGGGTTGGTATGAAAAGCAGCAAGGATTGGCTGGAGCTAAATTGAACCATCCACAGGTTGAGTTTCACAGCAATCCGGCTGCCTCCTGTCACACAGCACATGTGCTTGACCCGTATTAGAGTATATCTCTGGCACGGGGGCGGCTGCCTGGCAGGATGTGACCCTGAGGGGTGTTCAACCATTTCAGGGGTTGTAGGGGGGGGGATCCCCCACTCCCCCCCCTTCGTTGACCCAAACCCAGCAGGTCGGTGGGTCGGCCTGTCAGCCACCGGGGTCCCGGGGGGGGGGGGGTCGGTACCCCTACATACGTACCTCAAAATGATCCCCATGATGCCTTTATCATTTTGAACATACACAAGTGGGGTTAAAAACACATTTTAAAAAAAAAGCCCATCAGCTCAGGCTCCCATCAACCAAGGTCTGACCCAGAGGTTGGGTTGGGGTCATAAATTTTTTTTGTGGGTTTCACCCATTTTTAAATTCCCCTCAAAAATCTGAGTATTTTGAGTAAAAACACATGTGGTGAAAACAAAAGTTCACCCCCTGCCGTATGCCTAACACAAAATCTCCAGCGCCTCTGGCGCGCACAAAATCCATTGACCATACAACCATTTTGGGGTCCGTAGAGCCCCCCCCCCCCCCCAGGGCGTTGCTTGAGCGGAGGGGGGAGGGGGGGAGGGGGTCCAGGGGAGGGGGGGAGGTGGTCCAGGGGGGGGGACCCCCCCCCCCTGCCAGAATGAACCATATCGACCAAGAATTGCAAAAATGCACCACATTGACCCATTCAGTATATACATTTGTCATAATGTCTGTACACAGGTAATCAAATCATCTTTTTGGGTCCATACATTGTGCCCTCACCTGAACACCACCAGGCAACGCTAACACGAAACACAGTGGAATGCTCATTGTTATCAAATTGTTTGCTGAAGATCAATCAGAGTTGGACTTGCATGAGCAAAAACTCATGCGGCAGGCAGCGCACCTCGCGGTCTTGGCGTGCCATTACGGCTGCTTGTGTTATAAACTCATGCAGAGTTGCCATTGGAGTGTTCGGAAACAGTGTGGAACATGCTTTCTGTGCCACATTATGCACCTCTTGCCTTTTCTTCCCAGTCCATCTATCTTGGAAACGAAAATAGAGGATCGTGTTTACAACATTGTCGCGTTTTGCGCGGGGACACGGTTGGAGCGGGGTGCCGAAGAACGCACTTATGGGACACTGGGACATGGTGTCTGCAAAAGAGGCAAGAAAGGATACAGTGGAGTGACCAAAGAACCCTGCTATACGTGCGCCGAAGGCGCGGGAGGAAAAAATTGGCTCAAACGAAAAAACGTTCCCAAAACCCTGATTCTCAGGTGAATTAGAGTGGAGGGGGGAGGGGGGGAGGGGGTCCAGGGGAGGGAGGGAGGTGGTCCAAGAGGGAGGCCCCCCCCCCTGCCGGAATGAAAATTAAAGCAACGCCCTGCCCCCCCCCCCCAGGGTCGGGTCTTGGCCGGCAGCGGCCCTGGTGATCTCTGGGGATAATTATTTCTCACTTTTTCCTTTGGATGCTTCTTCCATCATTTGCGGTAACATCGTGAACACATGCCAGATGCTAAGCTTCAGCCTCCTCATACCAGTCATTTCAATTCCCAGGAATGAGAAAAACAGGCTGTCATCCAAAGGCCTTGGACTGAGAGACTGACACACGGTGTTGTGAAGGGTGGTGAACGGGCCTTGTATGGTGTTGAACAGCAGGTTCATGGGCGATTACCCATTGACATGTGCGCAGTTGAATGCATGGCCCAGATGTATACAATCCGTGCTAAACATCAAACCCCCTCTCCTGAAGCATCGTCACCTCCATGGGCGTACAAATTTGGGGGTCTTAAATCACGTCTTAAAAAAATTGCTCCATTGTTACCGTTGTAACCGTTTGAGGATTTGTTAGCCGCATTCAAGACTGCCCCATTCGTCGACCAAGACTCAAAGACTCACATCCCATGTCATCAGGCTATCCCTCCACACCTGCATTTCATGTAATTTGAGACTGAGTATATCTTGCTCCGCGTTGAACAGTGCAGTAACCTCAGGCAAAGGATCCCGCAATCGTCTGCCACACGACACAGCCCGCCGTTGGGCCTCTGTAAAATCTGGGAACTCCTCTAGTCCCCTCTTGGACTTGGCAAAGATGCGAGCCACGTCCTCAGGAACCCACTCTACAGGGATCAGCTCATCTGGGGTGTCAGGGGCCTGCGACTCCTTGAGATCCTGAGCGACAGAAGCAGTGGAAGGCACAGGGACAGGGATATGGGCAGGGACAGGGGCAGAAGGGTGGACAGTTCGAATAGGCTTCTAAATGTTCTCCAGCCATTGGGAATCCTCCATCGTCACCAACCCTCCATCGCCTCTCTGCAACCCTCCTCAGCCAACAACCATCTTGACCCGTGCTCAGCCCTCCTCAACCCTCTCCCACCCTTTCAAGCAGCAATACACACCTTCATGTAGTTCGTCACGAATTTATAAAATCGCTCACAGGCGACATTGCCAGCGCCCAAAGCGATGACCAGCGGCTTGTGCTCGCAAATGAAGCGCAGCAGCTTCTCCTCTTGTTCCAGCTTCTGCTGCCTCCCTTCCACCGTCCTCTCAGCACATGGTGCCCAGGTCAGAAAATCCACAACTTCCCCGTTGCTGTCAAGCTGTACGAACTCCGTGTTCTGATTCGCTGCCTCGAAGATGACGGAGAGCACACGGTATGTGCCAGGCATATACCCATCGTTCACCTCCTGGGACCTAGACAGGGTTTGCACGGGGTTGCAGGGCCAAAAAATACTCAATTGAAGGACAGACACTTGGTACAAAAGAAAAGGAGGAGAGGCCCCAACCGAGACCCTCCCTCATGCACATACCGCAATGGAGGTGGCAGGTCAGGGAATACCAGCTTCAACACGGTTGATTCCATGCCCCTGCTCGAGGCTGCGGGAAAGGGCTCCAAAACCAAAACAGCACATCATCAAACGCACGATGCAGCAAGGTGCCGTCGAGGGCACCGTACACGTCCTCCCACAAAGGTTTGTCAAGCCAACATGAACCCGTTGGACTGCGCTTTTGAGGTTTGGCGCAGCCCTTGGCCCGTCGTGGACAGGGGGAGGCAGGCGTTGAAAAATGGAATGGGAGAATGACCGGACAAGGTCTCACCCTCCTGTCTGATGGGCCAAGCGTGTCGCCTCTTCTCGCTAGCAAACGTTTGAAGCACGGACTTTCATTTCCCGTGTTTAATGCTGGTTTCATCGCCTGGATGGACTGGCATGGCCCCGGATTGTCCCGAAACACGATCACCCGAAGGCCTGGCGGTTGCAAGGTGCCCGGGGGGGGGGGGGGGGGATCAACACACTCACCCATTCCCCCTCCCCAACTCGAGAGCTCCAGAGCTCCAGAGGGGCTTGCCAGAGGGGCTTGCACACATGGCAGGTGGATTCTGAGGCGCACAGCGGAATCCACAAAAACCACAAGGTCACTGCATTGTCCACCACGGAATGTAAACTGCTGGACTTCGTTTCAGCCCAGATCGTGTAAAGGAAACCCACTGTGTCATACTTCATGGATATACAAACTTGGCCCCAAGAGAACCTGTTTGGTGCCATTACGCGTTTAACAGTGCAACTGGTGGTGGCTGGGGGCAGGGATCGTTCCTGAAGCAGACATTTATTCTGCTTATTCTGACGGTAAACTTCAATTCCTCTTGAAACTGCACCAGAACACTGTATGTCTGTTTCTTTCTTCTCCGTGGTCACCCTCTTTAGGTCGCGATCATAGTTGGAGCCCTCATGAAGATGCTCTGGCACAGTTTGCGGCACTCGCTGTGTGCTCCACATTTTGAGATTGCGTTTATCGTTTTTGGCATATGCCGTGCCGAATCTCTTTCAACGATCGCAACAAAAATCTGCAGAAGTGCAAGATAGTGTCTGGCGCAGCACTCTTTGCAAAACCTAATTTTTGTGCGGGAAAATCGCAAAAAAAAAAAAAAAACATGCAGGGCTGTTACACAATTTGCAAAATGATAAAGTTTGGCTTGGCTCTTGCAACACAAAATAGTTTCTGAGAACCTATGCTTCAGAAAAAATGCACGCGTGGATCCAGGGCTGTCCTTGAGAAATGAGATGTCTTTTCTTTCCCTTGTGCAATGGGGGGTGGAGTGCGGTCGCAGACCCTCTAATCGAATTGCAGAAATTGCGGGAGAAATGTGGGAAATTGCGGGACATTGCAGCGAAAAATTGCAGTCATTCAGGTGTTCCCCCCTTGACAATGGGCCAACTTTCCGTTTGAAGTGTTCCCTCTTCAACAGTCTGGGCGATCCCTGACGGCACACTAGTGGCCAACCGTTGCTGTCGTCGGTTGACGGCCAACCTACGCAAGAGGGCGAAGAAGGTAGGTGCTTTTACCACCCAAGTGGAACGGAAGTATATAGGGGCATACTGATCCACAGGGTGTGTGTCTCTTCGGCGGTGAAGTATGCTGGTTAGGGAATACTGAAGCTCCAGCCCCTCCCCCTTGTCTAATGGGCTCCTTGTCCAATGGATGGCTGCCACAACACAGCCATAAAGCCTGAGAATCAATTTCGTCTTTGCATTTTTGGTGGGGGCAAACATCATTTCTGCGAAAGGACGGGCACTCTTGCAAAAATCAGCCGCAAATCCGGGAACCAATTACTTTCGCAAACACCTGGGGATCGCACAGCAATGTCAGATCCCACAGCAGGGTAGCTATCAAAATCCCGCCACAGGAAATCAGGAGGCGCTGAATGTGGCATGAATCAAGAAAATGCAATGACCTCCAGGTTGTTTCCCCAGTGGTCTCATCGGTATTGTGAAATTGTTCGGTGGCCGTGTACGGAGGCGCAATGGCCTTAGCCCTCAGATTCAACGCAGCAGTGTTGAGTACAATCTCCTTAGCCTCCTCTTTCAGCAGCTCAATAATGGTCACTTTCATCCTCTTTTCCATTTCCACCTTCACCTGTGGAAGAAGTCATTGAAGTAAGAGAGCACAGCCACTTCCACCTTTCGAGGTCATGGATTTTGTGGGAAAAGGTGTGTGTTTTTGGTGGCTGCCTTAGGGGACCCTGTGGTACCCCCTGAGGGTGGATTGCGGGTGTTGCTACAGTGAACCCATGGCACGCTGCAAAAGACATGTTTCACAGTCCCTAGGGCCTGCTATAGCCCGTTTGAAAAACGCCACATTACTATTTGTACCGAAAATGGCTTTTTTGGGGGGGCGGGCGGAGGTAGGTTTCATTTGTGACCTTAGGTAGCCACCTCCACCTGCCCCCAAGTTGTCCCAGGTAGCCACAACTACACGTCGCTAAATAGCTACTTCTACCTGCCCTCCGTGTGGCCACTCCTAAGCAGTCACCTTGGCGTGTAAGGGAGGGCACGTGGAACAGAAAATGACTGCTTGGGGACCCATGGAAGGGGCAGGTGGGAATGCATAGCTGGAGATCAGGGGCTGGGAATGGAGCGCACTGGGAATGCAATGCCGACAGTTGAGCTGAGTGGGTCCATTGCAAAATCAGATGGCTGATTGGTGCGTGAGATGGTCTGCTTTACTGCACTGCGACTTCACTGATATTTGCGCATGGTATCCAGCTGGTTGTTCAATTCATCCTGCTGCCATCTTCGACCAAACCCGCTGGGTTTGCTGTATAGCACAAGAAGACATTGTAAAGCAGACATTGGTTGGCATGTACAGACATCCTTGGGACTGTTCTGATTGCCAAAATGGGCCACTAGCGGACCCCAGTTCTCCAACATATCATCTTTAGCCTAGCTATGGTTTCAAACTGTGTTGGGTCAGATACATAGATCCCAATTGTAATTCGTGGGCTGGGATACCCATTCGAGACCCGTTGGTGGGCATATTTTGGTTGATTGGTGGTGTGGGGTCTGGCTGTGGGGAGGGTTGAGTTGTTGTGTTACGTTGTGCTGTGCTGCTGTGATGTGCTGATGTGCTGTGTTGCTGTGGTGTGCAGTTGTTCTGTGTCTCTGTGTTGTGGTGAGGTGCTGTGCGTGTGCTTCCATGCTGTGTTGTTGTATCATACTGCTGTGCAATGCTGCAGTGCTGTGCTGGCATGTTGTGGTGTTGAGGTGTGTTGTTGTGGTGTGCTCCTGTGGCTGCTGTTTTGTGCTGTTGTGCTGTGCCTTTGTGCTGCTATGCTGTATTGAGCTCCGACATGAGTTACGACAGAGTGGGTTGGTGAGGTGATTATCCCTGATTGTAACTCTTGCAATCTCTCGATGGATTTGGGCACTCCACATACTGCACCCCAGCAACATGTGCATACGAGGACACTTGAGAATAGGTGACCAAAATCTAGGCCGATGGGACGATCGTGAATCCCCGTTTCGTCAGTTAGAAGACGTTGAAAATCCCTGAGTTTGCCCAATCTATGTACCCATCCTCCTGGACATTGCGCGATTCCCATCTCTGACTGGGACAGGACCCCGATAGACATCCGTCCATCCGCCAGGCTCTGCCTGAAAATTGGCGCTTCCATCTCTGCGTCTTCCCGTTGCTGTTCACATCCTCGCCTACTTTGCTCCGTGCCTGTCATCCTGTTGTCGCCGGTGTCTTACTTGATCCTTCTTTGCATGGCCTTCTTGTCCCCTGCTGCCGCTTGTACTGGTTTGCACGAATTCCCATGTTCCCCAACACACTGTCCCACCCCCAAAATTCGGTCAAAATCCATTTGGGACAGTGTCCCATTGCCTACGGCCTCAATTCTGGCATCCCTGATCTCAAATCAGGAAATGAATTGGGAAAATGCAGATCCCTGATCTCAAATCAGGAAATGAATTGGGAAAATGCAGCCATTGTTTCATCCAAAGATGCCGAGCAAAATGGCAGCAGAACTCACGGTGACCTCGTGAGAGGGCCCAGCACCTGTTTTGCAATTTCTATCCGGACTTCATTCCAATGCACGGCCCTATCATCATGATTGTTGCTCTTGAACCACTCGTCAAACCGAAACACTCTGGCGAGCGCCTCAGGGGCCAGACGGACTTCCACTTTGCACAAATCCTTATCCTGGGCATCGAGGTATGACAAGATCTCAGGGCTCTGTCGGACCTCAGATACGAGGCACTCAAATTCGTTCGTGCCTTTCATGAATTCACAGCGCCGTCCCTGCGATGTGAGCTGCAAAGAGATAGAGGGTTGTTCACATGGGCATGTGCATGCGCGTGTGCGAAGAAAATGCACCCAACCCTGACTTAATATTGCACCAAAGACCGTGCTGAACTTGGCGAAGCCGAGAGGCCCGCAAGGAGAAGAATGGGTCCCGCGTTTGTCTGTCAATTGGCAACAACCACGAATAATCAGAAATACCAATTTTGTCCACGGCACCTCGTCACGCATGGTTCACACATTTACAGGATGCCTGTTGAATGGCATACGGCATAATTCTGTCGGTGAAGAAATAAATGCACAAAAGGAAACAAAAAGTATTCGAAATTGTGTTGTACCGGGGGGACTGGGATGGTGCGCGCGAAAATTGGAAAAGCTAGTGCGGGGAAATTTGGGGACACTTACTTACAAATCCTAGCACTGAAACGTGTCCACAGACCGCAGACTTTCTGTGACAAGAAAACCCCATTCCCGTGAAGGTCCGTTTGTTTGGCTCATTCCCCCAGCGCCCAACCTGCCACCACACATTTTGGCTGGTTTGCCTTTATGTATTCAGGGTTGACACACCTTCGCCACAGGACTAGAAATATAACCCATGGTTCCCAACAGGATTGCCGCAGAGTTGGCATTATACTATCCCTGTTCCTCCCATCATCCCACCCTGATCAATCAAAACAGGAAGTCCCCTCAATATAAAGTTGAATGGCTGAGTTGAGTGAAACCTCTCCACCTAGAGGCAAATTGGAGTCGGCCCTCACACAGGGGTTGCTTTATGTTGGCGCTTCTAGTCTAGCATATCGCCTGCTGCATGAAGTATCTTCACAGGGTTCCCTTCCGCAAATCACAGCGGGTGGTCACAGATTGCTTTTTGATTTGGAACTTCTCCCACAGGGAATGGTGGCCAGGTCGCGGTGGGGTGGCTGTGGCTGTACTGCTGGGGCATCAGGAAATGAAATAAGACGTGGGATCAGAGTCACGGCTGGAGTCAGAGCGGGATATGATGATTTTCTACACCAGCGCCATCTGTCTTGCACAATGCAATCGCGTTTCTTCACAACTCACCCTCCCCTTGCGCAAGCACGGGAAAACAATGGTCAGACAGGGATCCTGTCCTTGGACAAAATCCTGCTTCTGCGCAACTCACAGGCAGCTCTTGGGGGCTTTGGGCTTCATGACAGCAAAATTGGCTTAAAGTCACATCAAAACAACTAGAAGCGGAAACAGCTCTTCACAGACATGGGCCAGCCTCTTCTTCCCACTACAACCGGCTCGCAAACATGCTGTCTTATACTATTGACCACCAAACTTGCGGTCAGAAAAAAAAGGTCAGTGGCGGTCACCTTGACTTCATTCCCCCACAGGGGGGGGGGGGGGCGACCCCTCGGTTCTGGACGCCAACTATCCCCCCCAACTAACTGTTGGCCGGAGGCCGCTTTGGGGGGGGGGGGGGGCATTGGAGGGGGAGTTCAGGGAGGGGCGAATGGGGGGGGGGGTTAGGAGGGGCCGGGGGGGGGGGGGGGGCTCCGGGATTTGATTTGATTTGACTTGAGGGCCGATCTTGAGGCTTAAGGCCGCCTAGGGGGCGCACGATGGCGTCCCGACGACTCTGCATATCGGCCGGCCATGCGTGTGAACCACACCCCGTCCGCCCACGCAGGCCAAGGGGGGGGGGGGCAGGCCAAACGCCGTGCCATGGGCAGGGGGGGGGGGGCTGGGCGCGCCTGTAGGGGAGGGGGGGGGGGGCAGCCCCCGCCTGCCCCGTCGTGGGGGACTCCTCGCGGCTACCCGCGGGGGGGCCCATGCACGTCAGCCGAGGGTGAAGGGTATGGCCTCCACCCTTGTGCATTCAGCATAGGGGGAGGGACGTGCTCCATCCATGTGCATGCAAGCACACGGTGGAAGGATTGGGCCTCCACCCCTGTGCACGCCACGACAGGGTGGAGGGTACGGTGGGTGTTGCGCCACTACAGCCAACCCCCGCCCCGTTACCAATCGAGGGGCAACGGGAGTGCTGCAAAAGCTGCACCCGGGCCGCAGCGCACGTTCCGCTGATGGTGCACCCGATGTATGGTTGCAGCTCTGTCTCTGCTGCTGCATTGCCGCCAACCCCCTCCCCGTTACCACCGAGGGGCTATGGGGGTGCCGCTACAGCCGCACTCAAGCTACAGTGCACGCACGAAAGCAGTTCTGGCACTGCATGGGCACCCCAAGCAAGCCCACTCCTCTACCAATCGAGGGGCCACGGAAGTGCTGCAGGAGCCGCACTCTGGCGGCTGCCCACGTACTGCGGACAGGTTCCCCTCCCCTGTGCACCTTAGCACAGGGCGGAGGGACAGGTTCCCCTCCCCTGTGCTCCTTAACACAGGACGGAGGGACAGGTTCTTCTCCCCTCTGCACCACAGCACAAGGCGGAGGAACAGGTTCACCTCCCCTGTGCACAACAGCACAGGGCGGAGGGACAAGTTCCCCTCCCCTGTGCACCTTAGCACAGGGCGGAGGGACAGGGTCCCCTGCCCTGTGCACCACAGCACAAGGCAGAGGGACAGGTTCCCCTCCCCTGCGCACCTTAGCAAAGGTCGGAGTGACAGGTTCCCCTCCCCTGCGCACCACAGCACAGGGCAGAGGGACAGGCTCTCCTCCCATGTGCACCTTAGCACAGGGCGAATGGACAGGATCCCGACCCATGTGCACATAGCACATTGTGCAAGGACAGGTTCCCCAACCCTGTGCACCATGGCACAGGGCGGAGAGACAAGTTCTCCTCCCCTGTGCACCACAACACAGGGTGGAGGGACAGGTTCTCCTCCCCTGTGCACCACAGCACAGGGCGGACGGCCAAGTTCCCTTCCGCTGTGCACCACAG
This sequence comes from Eutreptiella sp. 'Long Island Sound 2002', assembly GCA_964036045.1. Classification (NCBI taxonomy): domain Eukaryota; phylum Euglenozoa; class Euglenophyceae; order Eutreptiales; family Eutreptiaceae; genus Eutreptiella; species Eutreptiella sp. 'Long Island Sound 2002'. The sequence continues at coordinate 42,351,205 of OZ038390.1, forward strand.
CACAGGACGGAGGGACGGGTTCCCTTCTGCTGTGCACCACAGCACAAGGCGGAGAGACGGGTTGCCCTCCCCTGTGCACCATAGCGCAGGAAAGAGGGAAGGGTTCCCCTCCCCTGTGCACTGTGGCACAGGGCGGAGGGACAGGTTCTCCTCCCGTGTGTACCTCAGCACAGGGCGGAGAGACAGGATCCCCACCCCTGTGCGCCTTAGCAGAGGACGGAGAGACACGTTCTCCTCCCCGCTACACCACAGCACAGGGCGTGGGGATAGGTTCCCCTCCCTTGTGCACCACAGCACAAGGAGGAGGGATAGGTTCCCAACCCCTGTGTAGCACAGCACAGGGCAGAAGGACAGGTTACCCTCCCCTGTGCACCTTAGCAGAGGATGGAGGGACAGGTTCCCCTCCCCTGTGCTCCGTAACACATGGCGGAGGGACATGTTTCCCTCCCCTGTGCACCACAGCACAGGGCAGAGGGACAGCTTCCCCACCCCTGTGCACCTTAGCACAGGGCGGAGGGACACGGTCCCCTACCCTGTGCACCACAGCACAAGGCAGAGGGACAGGTTCCCCTCCCCTGCGCACCTTAGCAAAGGTCGGAGCGACAGGTTCTCCTTCCTTGCGGACCACAGCACAGGGCAGAGGGACAGGCTCTCCTCCCATGTGCACCTTAGCACAGGGCGAATGGACAGGATCCCGACCCATGTGCACATAGCACAAGGCGGAAGGAGAGGTTCCCCGACCCTGTGCACCATGGCACAGGGCGGAGGACAGGTTCCCCTCCCCTCTGCACCACAACACAGGGCGGAGGGACAAGTTCCCCTCACCTGTGCACCATAGCACTGGGCGGAGGGACAGATTCCCCTCCCCTGTGCACCATAGCACAAGGCGGAGGGACAAGTTCCCCTCCCTTGTGCACCTTAGCACAGGAGGGAGGGACAAGTTCCCCTCCCCTATGCACCACAGCACAGGGCGGAGGGACACTTTCTCCTCCCTTGCGCACCACAGCACAGGACGGAGGGACACGGTCCCCTGCACTCTGCACCACAGCACAGGGTGGAGGGACACGTTTCCCTCTCGTGTGCACCTTTGCACACGACGGAGGGAGAGGTTCTTCTCCCCTGTGCACCACAGCACAGGGCGGAGGGACAGGGTCCCCTCCCCTGTGCACCACACCACAAGGCGGAGGGACAATTTCATCTCCCTTGCGCACCAGAGCACAGGACGGAGGGACACGGTCCCCTGCACTCCGCACCACGCCACAAGGTGGAGGGACAGGCTCTCCTCCCCTGTGCACCACAGCACAAGGCGGAGGGACAGGGTCCCCTCCCCGGTGCACCACAACAAAGGGCGGAGGGACAGGGTCCCCTCCCCTGTGCACCACAGCACAGGGCGGAGGGACAGGGTCCCGTACACTCCGCACCACGGCACAGGGTGGAGGGACAGGCTCTCCTCCCCTGTGCACCACAGCACAAGGCGGAGGGACAGGGTCCCTTCTCCGGTGCACCACAGCAGAGGGCGGAAAGACACGGTCCCCTCCCCTGTGCACCACAGCACAGGGCACAGGGACAGGTTGCCCTCCCCCGTGCACCACAGCAAAGGGCACAGGGACAGATTCCCCGCCGCTGTACACCACAGCACAGGATGGAGGGACACCTTCCCCTGCCCCGTGCACCGCAGCGCAGGGCGGAGGGACAGGCTCTCCTCCCCTGTGCACCACAGCACAGGGCGGAGGGACAGGGTCCCCTCCCCTGTGCACCACACCACAAGGCGGAGGGACAATTTCGTCTCCCTTGCGCACCAGAGCACAGGACGGAGGGACACGGTCCCCTGCACTCCGCACCACGCCACAAGGTGGAGGGACAGGCTCTCCTCCCCTGTGCACCACAGCCCAGGGCGGAGGGACAGGTTCCCCTCCCCAATGCAACACAGCAAAGCATGAAGGACACCGTCCCTTGCATGGTGCGCCATAACACAGAGTGGAGGGACTGGTTCTCCACCCCTGTGCACCACAGCACAGCGCGGAGGGACTGAGTCCCCTCCCTGTGCACCGTAGCACAGGGCGGAGGACAAGTTCCCCTCCCCTATGCACCACATCAGGAAGCGGAGGGACTGGTTCTCCACCCCTGTGCACCATAGCACAGGGCGGAGGGACAGGTTCCCCTCTCCTGTGTACCACAGCATAGGCCGGAGGGACATGCTCTCCTCCCCTGTGTACCACAGCACAGGGCGGAGGGACAAGTTCCCCTGCCCTATGCACCACAGCACAGGACGGAGGGACAAGTTCCCCTCCCCTGTGCGGCACAGCACAGGGCAGAGGGACATATTTCTCTCCCTTGCGCACCACAGCACAGGACGGAGGGACAGGGTCCCCTGCACTCCGCACCACGGCAATGGGTGGAGGGACAGGCTCTCCTCCCCTGTGCACCACAGCACAAGGCGGAGGGACAGGGTCCCCTCCCCGGTGCACCACAGCAAAGGGCGGAGGGGACACGTTTCCCTCTCCTGTGCACCTTTGCACACGACGGAGGGAGAGGTTCCCCTCCTCTGTGCACCATAGCACAAGTCGGAGGGACAGGGTCCCCTCCCTTGTGCACCACACCACAAGGCGGAGGGACAATTTCATCTCCCTTGCGCACCACATCACAGGACGGATGGACACGGTCCCCTGCACTCCGCACCACGGCACAGGGGGGAGGGACAGGCTCTCCTCCCCTTTGCACCACAGCACAAGGCGGAGGGACATGTTTCCCTCTCCTGTGCACCTTTGCACAAGACGGAGGGAGAGGTCCCCCTCCCCTGTGCACCACAGCACAGGACGGAGGGACAGGGTCCCCTCCCCTGTGCACCACACCACAGGGCGGAGGGACAATTTCATCTCCCTTGCGCACCACGGCACAGGACAATGGGAGACGGTCCCCTGCACTCCGCACCACGGCACAGGGTGGAGGGACAGGCTCTCCTCTCCTGTGTACCACAGCACAAGGCGGAGGGACAGGGTCCCCTCCCCGGTGCACCACAGCACAGCACGGAGGGACACGGTCCTCTGCACTCTGCACCATAGCACACAGCAGAGGGACACGTTCCTCACCCTTGTGCAGCACACCACAAGCAGAAGGGACGGGTTCCCCTCCCCTGTGCAGCACAGCACAGGACGGAGGGACAAGTTCCCCTCCCCTATGCACCACAACACAGGGCACAGGGACAGGTTCCCCTCGCCTGTGCAGCACAGCACAGGGCGGAGGGACAGGTTCCCCGCCACTGTGCGCCATAGCACAGGACGGAGGGACACGGTCCCCTGCACTCTGCACCATAGCACAGGGCGGAGGCACAGGTTCCCCTCCCCTCTGCACCACAACACTGGCCGGAGGGACTGGGTCCCCTCCCCTGAGCACCGTAGCATAGGGCGGAGGGACAGGTTCCCCTCCCCTGTGCACCACAGCACAGGACGGAGGGAAGGGTTTCCCCTCCCTTGTGCACCACAGCACAGGACGGAGGGCCAGGGTCCCCTCCCTTGTGCACCAGAGCATAGGGCGGAGGGACAGGGTCCCCTCCCCGGTGCACCACAGCATAGGACGGAGGGACAAGTCCCCCCTTGTGAAACACAACACACGGCGGAGGGACTGGGTCCCCTCACCTGTGCATCATAGCACACGGCGGAGGGAAAAGTTCCGCTCCCTTGTGCACCACAGCACAGGGCGGAGAGACAAGTTCCCCTCCCTTGTGCACCACAGCACGGGGCAGAGGGACATGTTCTCCACCCCTGTGCACCACAACACAAGGCAGAGGGGCAGGTTCCCCTCCCTTGTGCAGCACAGCACAGGGCGGAGGGACAAGTTCCCCTCCCTTGTGCACCACAGCACGGGGCAGAGGGACATATTCTCCACCCCTTTGCACCACAGCACAATGCAGAGGGGCAGGTTCCCCTCCCCTGTGCAGCACAGCACAGGGCGGAGGGACAGGTTCCCCTCACCTGTGCACCATAGCACTGGGCGGAGGGACAGGCTTCTCTCCTCTGCACACCACAGCACACGACGGAGGGACAGATTCCCCTCCCTTGTGCACCATAGCACAGGGCGGAGGGACAAGGTCCCCTCCCCTTTGCCCCACAGCACAGGACGGAGGGACAGGTTCCCCTCCCCTATGCACCACAGCACAGGGCGGAGGGACAGTTTCCCCTCCCTTGCGCACCACAGCACAGCACGGAGGGACACGGTCCCCTGCACTTTGCACCACAGCATACAGCAGAGGGACAGGTTCGCCACCCCTATGCAGCACACCGCAGGGCGGAGGGACGGGTTCTTCTCCCCTGTGCAGCACAGCACAGGACGGAGGGCAAGGTTCCCCTCCCCTATGCACCACAGCACAGGGCGGAGGGACAACTCCCCCTCCCTTGTGCACCACAGCACGGGGCAGAGGGACAGGTTCCCGACCCCTTTGCACCACAGCACAAGGCAGAGGGACAGGTTCCCCTCCCCTGTGCAGCACAACACAAGGCGGAGGGACAGGTTCCCCGCCATTGTGCACCACAGTACAGGGCGGAGGGACACGTTCCCCTCCCCTGTGCACCACAGCACAGGGCACAGGGACAGGTTCCCCACCCCTGTGCACATCAGCATGGGGCGGAGGGACAGGTTCCCCTCCCCTGTGCAACACAACACAGTGCCCAGAGACAGGTTCCCCTCCCCTGTGCACCACAACACAGGACGGAGGGACAGGTACGCCTGCACTCTGGACCATAAAACAAAGCGGAGGGACGGGTTCTCCACTCCTGTGCAGCACAGCACAGGACGGAGGGACAGGTTCCCCTCCCCTGTGCACCACAGCACAGGGCACAGGGACATGTTCTCCACCCCTGTGCACCACAGCACAAGGCAGAGGGACAGGTTCCCCTCCCCTATGCACCACAGCACAGGACGGAGGGCTAGGTTCCCCTCCCCTGTGCACCACAGCACATGGCGGAGGGACTGCTTCCACTCCCCTGTGCACCATAGCACAGGGCGGGGGGATAGGTTCGCCTCCCCTGTGCACCACATCACAAGGTGGAGGGACAGGTTCCCCTCCCCTGTGCACCTTAGCACAGGGCGGAGGGACAGGTTCCCCTCCCCTATGTACCGTAGCTCCGGGAGGGTTAGTTGGGGGGTGGGAGGTCCAAGTGGGGCGATTTGGGGTGGTGGTGGGGGGGGGGGGGTCCAGGTCGTGCATTTTGGGGTGTTGCGGGGGGGAGGGAGGGCACAGGCTCCCCTTACCTCCCCTTGTCCTCCCTCTAACCATACCATCACCATAAACCCAACCATAACCGTTGCAGCCAGCTAGCTTGGCCATGCTAGCCATGTTCATTAGGCTGCACAAGATCCCGAGAATTTCGTTCATGGCTGCTTTTGCCATATCATCGCTCTCCATTTTGGACCCCAACACTCACTCTAACCCTAGCCTAGGGTGAGAGCTAGGGCTAGGGGCAGGGCTAGGGTCAAGGTCACCGAGCTGGTGGAAACAGTCTTGGTTTTATAACCCTCTTTAGTGTCTAGGGTGGACCCACTAGGTTTAGCAAGCAAGCAGCAAGCAGCAAGCAGCAAGCAAGCAAGCAAGCAAGCACGCGCGAAACGGGGGGAAAATCACAGCTCAGTCGTGGTGCTTCGGATTCGGCCAAAATTTTGGTGCATACTACCTATGGGTGTGTGGGACAACCACACAAAGTATGAGCCACAAACTCAACGGTGGAGGCCAGGAACGGGCGTCGCAAGTGCCGGACCTCCATTTCAAAATCTGCAATTTAGGGCCAAAATCAGCCTTTTTTTGCCCAAAACTGCCCTAGAACCTCCTGAAAACGGCCAAATGAAGGGAAATTAGTGGCTACTCTAGACATGCAGCTAGACTTCCCCGTGCCAAAGGGCCCTCTAGGGCCCTCTAACTCCACAATATGTCCGCGAATTGCCCCCAAAAGGCTCCCCGAAAGCACCAGAATTTGTGCACATTCGCCGACGGCCCCAAACCAAAAACAGACCATATCTTGGGCTATGTGGCTTAAAACGCGATTTCGAGCGCACCTAATCCACCCGCAACCACCCACTTTTGGTGGTTTCCAGCCCTTCAAAATTGCCCTAACTGACGCCTAGACCCCGTACCTAGGCCTAGTGAGCTGCGGCAAGCTGCAAGAGGTAGCCCAAAGAGGTGGGTGCCAAAATGGGTCAACAACAGCCAGGGGGTGCAAAAAAAATGACTTTTTTCAAAAATGATCTTGGACCACATGGAATGCCAACACAAGTGTTTTTGGCGCGTTTTGAACTCGTGGTGGCCCGTTTTGGCCCTCCCAAAATCCCAAAATGCCTTGAAAATGGGCTGTTTTGGGACAAAAAAATGGGTCAAAAATGGGTGAAAAATGTGTTTTTCCAAAACTGATCCTAGACCATTTGGGGTGCACAGACAAGTGAAATGGCTCCATTTTGAGCCCATTGCAAGCCATTTTGGCCCCTCCAAAGTCACAAAATGCCTTGAAAATGGGCTGTTTTGGGACCACAAATGGGTTGAAATGGGTTAAAAATGTGTTTTTCCACGGATACTTTTGGACTATTTGGGGTGCACAAACAAGTGAAATGAGCTCATTTTGAGCCCCTGTTGAGCAATTTTGACCCCTCTCAAGGCCGAAAGGGCCTCGAAAATGGGCCAATTTGGGACCACAAATGGCTCAAAAATGGGTCAAAACCATGGTTTTCCAAAAATGATCCTAGTCCAGTTGTGGTGCCCAAACGGATGAATATAGCTCATTTTGAGCCCCTTTTGAGCCGCTCTCATCCATTTTCCAATGCGTACCTCATTTGTCGTTGAAGTCTCCTAGACGACGTTCCTTCCCCCACCAGCTCGGTCCCAATATTCAATCCTGGTTAGGGTTAGGTGTAGGGTTAGGTGTAGGCTGAGGGTTGGGGGTGGGCGTTAGAGTCGGGGTTGGGTTTAAGGATAGTGTTGGGGTGCAAAGTGGACAAAATTTTCGTGAGGGCACCTTTGGTGTTAATGGAGCGTCGGGCGCCTTTGGCGCCCATGGACACTTGAGGGCGACACCTTTGGCAACTAACTGTTGGCCGGAGGCCCCTTGGGGGGGGGGGGGGGTGCAGGGGTAGTTGGCATCCTAGGAGCCAGCCCCCCCCCCCCCCAGGGATTCCCCACAGTTCACAGGGGTTCCTTGGCGGTACAGCATGGTAGACTGGTTTCTGAAGCGGTACACCTGGTGTCCAAAAATTTTTGCCCCTCCTCTTGCAGTGCAACAGTAATGCCTTTGCGATCGCACTCCCACTTTGGGACTGGTGAAGAAGTAAGGGATAACCCCAGCCCCCTCCGGGATTTCTGAGTCTAATAGGAGAAATGCAATGGGGTCGGGCATCACGACTCCTGTCCCCGGTCATCAATTTTTCTTTCCAAACAGCTCCTGTGACTCCATCAAGATTGAGACACTTGGCATGCAGCAAATGATAAGTCGGGATGCCCATGCCCATGTCCATGCCCACAACCATGTCCATCCCATGCCCACGCCCAAGCCTACACCCATACCCGTGCCATGGTACTGAGTACCACGTTCACTTTTGCCATGCTACTCAGCTTGGTTGGCCTAAGGGCGAACCAAACTGAGTTTTGCCACATCCGTGCCCCGTTTCTACATGGGACAGGCCAAAGGGGGCAACCACTGCGATTTCCACATCATTTGGACACCCATTCATATTGTGACCACACAAAATGACCATCCAATCTATGTACAGCATGTTTTAGGCAATATCTATGTGTTTTTCACCATATTTGGATCCATTCGTTCCCAAACCCCCCGTGTGAGGAGCACCAGGGTAGATTGGTCCAGCCAAGTAGAAACCACCGTGTCAAATTTTGACAGCTCAAGTGCTGCTACGAGGTACTTTTTGATGCTAAATCCAAATTTAAGCTCAAAGCCTTGGCGACCTACAGCCAGATTGTCGATGTGTTCAACAGATTACGGATTCGTGAATCTGTGCCGAAAAAAAAGATTCAACAGCACTTTAGAGCTTCAAAAGCCATATACATTCATGTCTTGAAATCGAATTTTCGCTGCAGAAATACAAATCCACCTGTAGTTTGGCATTTGAATTCCCAGCGGCAGCCCCTCCCCCCCACTTAAATGCTCCCAGAATGGTTCAGGGGCATCATGCCAGCCGAAAACACCCCTGATTGCCAGCAAGGCTTTCAAATAACATAAAACAAAGGCCAAAAAAAGACCAAATCTCGGTCCCGATAACGGCAGCCTAGCCGACGGCCGTGGCAGGCTCGATTTACACACCCGTCCCACCGCAACCTGGCAATGCAATTTGCTAGTTGCCCTGAGAAAGCAGTGTGATCATCCGCACTGCTGTGCAATGGGATTCCCTGGCATTCCTGCATGGTGTATATGCCCCTGAAGGCCACACACACATTTCAAGCGCATCAACAAAAGGGACAAATCACTACTAGGTGGGAAGATCATTGCTCCGCAGGAGGGAGGGGGCACGAAAGCCCAATTCCTGGACCCCGCCTTCCCCCTTCTTAGCTGCCGTGCCGGGACCCTTTCTCAGCCACCAACAGGCCTCGGTCACAGGGGGGGGGGGGGCTACCACAACATGTTTGACTCAAACCGACCCCACGAAGCGCTGATCATTTGGGTCGTATATCAAGGGGTGAAGATTTTTTTAACAATCTTCCGTGCGGGCCGCTTCGCAGCACATTTTCCATACCATTCTGTAAAAGCCCGACACAAAAGCCCATTTCTCCAAATGCCCCTCCCCCCTCCTTTGCCCCCCCCCCCCTCCCCTCGCAGAGCAATTTTCAAGTCGCCCTGCCAACACATCGAAATATCACATGTACGCCAACTACAGGCACACTCTGGGTTCGATCTCACCAACCCACATACCCTGACTCTGATCTTGCCTTCTCTCTCATAGCACTGGCGGACGAACTTCAGAATCCGAGGCTCGTACACAATCTGCATCGTCATCATGTACTTGCAGGCCTCAAGCACCTTCACTTCTGTTGGAAACTTTTCACACACATACTCTTGCACCGCTTCCAATGGAGGCAAATGATAGTCCATCACCCTGTCACAAATACACAATGCATTTCAAACGCCTAAATCCTAGCAGACCTCCAATAGGCTGGGTCACACTTGTAGTAGGCTGTTGCCCCCATGTGCTCCCCTATGCCAACCCGTGTTTGATCCCTGTTTGCTTCCTGTGCGTGCACCCAGTCTGGGTAGGACAAATCATGTTCTTGGCGAGGATGAGGGCACCGGCTGGGGAATCAGGCCATGGCACACACCATGGTGGGTGCCCGCCCCTCCCATGCATGCTATCTGGATGGACATGGACATGCTATCTGGGTGAAACATCTCCTGCCTGCAGTCTTCATTGACTGGTGCATTCAGTATTCAGTACTGAATTGAAAATCAAAAATTCGGTACATATGCACTGGCAGGGTTCAGAAAAATAAAGACGTGGCAGCAGCGCGGGGTTTTCGGGTGATGCATTGATGCGCGACCTAGGCGACAACGTTCAGCATCCAACCGAAAGAGCAGAAAACCGAGGGTGGTCTGTGGAGGTGGAGTATCTGATGTATGCGCTCTTTTTGGTCAACGCACAACATCGGAAATTTGTCAGGTGTGCAGCTCCCATGCAAGACAAGATACGGCAGCAAAATTGCGGGGTTTGCCTCAGAAAGTCGAAAGTCGCACAGTTTTGGGCCAAACACAGCCGCTTTTGGCAACAAACCCTCAACATGGCCAGACGCCATCCCATGCCAGCACCGGCATGGGAGGGACGCCAAGGGGCTGAAGCAGCGCCTGCGAGCAGAGCGCCCACTCTCGCCTACGAAAAATGCCTTTTCCCACCGTGTGTGGACAAAAATTGCAAAGAGTTTCCTCCTGACAATCCAAACCAAACCAGTGCGTCCACCTGAAAGTACCAACCGGCAGACAGATTCGGGAGGGTGCATCCCAACTTGGCGCCCACGCCGTGGGTCGCCACCAGTGAAATTGGGGCTCAAATTCTGGATTTGGGAAGGGCACCTGTCACTGCAAGAGATGGCCGGAGTAGAGTAGAGCCCGAACCGTTGGGAGAGAGAGGAAGAGTGCCTGCTGTTGTTTGCTCGCAGGCAAGAAATGGGCAGAGATGGGGGGGGGGGGGGGTAATTTATGGCGCGGGCGGCGGGTGGTGCTGTACACGCTGCCTTGCAATGACCTTAGCATTTCCAAAACTTAGCAGTGACCGCGTTTGTCCAATACAATCACAAAAGATTTTGAAAATTAGATGTGCAAATGGCGCCGTAAGAAATCGTGGTGTCAGAAGAAGGCATTCGCACGGGCCTCAGGAGGGCATACCTGACATCTTCTTCCTCCACATGTGGATCTATCTTGCTGACACATTGAATTGGGGTGATCCCAAACCCGACTTTGTCCCTGATAAATCCATTGAGCCCCGCCGCCTCACATTGCCGGTACAAATTTTTGCCAACTGCGCCCCTCTTTTTGGCCATTGAGTCGTCCATATCCATCGCTGACGACCAAAGAAGCAGCCACTCATTGAAATCGTTGCAGTCCTGTGGACGAAAGCAGGCCATCGTGTGGAAGGCAAAAAAAAAAACCAAGGGAAGAGAGTTCCCATGAGGGGTATTTCAGTTCATTTTTTGACCCCGCGGTGTGAGCGGGTGGATCCGGAGAGGGGCAGAAAACTGGTCGGCTCTTCTTTTTTCGTTTTTGAACGCCCCGTTAAATTCTGGGCACTTTGCATACACACAAGTTGGTTCAATAACCCCTTCCGGATTCACCATAAGTGAAAACAAAATATGGCATTACAGCAGATGCACAAATGAACCCGCAGAGGCACCCAACGAGAAGTATGAGACATAGAACTACTGGAAGGAAAAAAAAGCTCCTCCTCATTAGCGTCGGTTCGGGGGTCTGGAGGGGGTGAGGGGTCCAGGATCCGGCCATACACGTAACGGATGAGATCACGAATAGGCCAAGCAAAGGAGAGGGGGGCTGCAGGGAAAGGGACAACAGCTGGGAACATGTATCCCATTTTGTCCCTGCTGTGTGGGACAACATCTGGCACGCCTGTTAGCGGCTTCAACCGCCAGCAGCAAGACGGCAGCAAGCAGCAGTAGGAGGGCAGCAAGCAACAGCAGGAGGGCAGCAAGCGGCGGCAAGAGGGCAACACACATCGGCACGTTCTAAAAATCATAGAGAAATCCGTGACATGAAAACATTTTCAAACCAACATCGTCGGTGCTTGTTGCCGAATGTATGGTTATGCCAAAGTGGCAATTTTCCAAAGTGCCCTTCGAGACAAATGAACAGATTGAGGCATGAAGTACTTGCTGAAATTGGGATTGGCAAATGGGAAGATGAGGATGATGTGGAGTGCTGTTGGATGAAGGCGCCACATATGAATTGCCTCGTTCACTGTGGAACAAGTATGCCGGAGTCCTCTGCTGCAGTGCCTCAGTGATATTGCGAGTGCTGGTGGACACTTCCACTGCATTCACATGATTTCCCCCTCATCATCACTCCTGGGCACTACACTCCAACATGAGATTGATCTGCAGTCAAGAGATTGAACTTTTTTCGAACATGTAAAACTGCTGTTGTCCACCTGAATTTGCTTCACACTGTCCAGCTGCATCTACAATGCCTTGACGTTGGGTTCTAGCCAAACGTTCATGCATACTGCTCACCCCAAGCTGTCACCAGAAGACAAGACGGGCGGCCCTGTGCTGGCCCACAGTGGCCCGACTCGACCAATAGTATGCACGAAGTCGCCCCCCCCTACATCCCCCCCCTACCCACCCACCCCCTACTCCTCCCCCTACTCCCCCCCCTATCCCCCTCCAACTCCCCCCCCCTACCTTCCCCCCCCCTACCCCCCTACCTCCCCCGCCTACGCCCCCCCCCCACCTCCTCGTCAGGCCGGGCCCACCCCGCCCACCACCCGTCCAGGACTCCTCCCTGGGCCAGAGGTACAGCCTGTGAGGGGCAATTGCACCACTGCCACACTCAGTGCACCTCCTCGATGTCTGGTGACCTGGCACCGTGACAAAATCCAGGATGGTAGCTGCAGGACGGATCGCCCGCCCACACAGCCAGGCAACGGCCGCGTGTTCACCAAGAAACCGGTAGATCGTGAAACCCCTGTCGTCCCCCTTCCCCCCACGGTCCTTCCCCGCGGCAGTGCCACGCCATGATGCTGCCGCAACAATCGCGCGCCAGCATGGCGCCAGCTCAGTGGCAATGCACCACCGTGGTGCCGCCGCGACGCTCACGCGCCATCGTGGCACCAGCTCAGTGGCAGTGCACCACCGTGGTGCCACCACAACAATCGCACGCCGGCATGGCGCCAGCTCAGTGGCAGTGCGCCGACGTGACGCCAGCTCAGCGGCTGTGCGCCACTGTGGTGCCGCCGTGACACTCGCATGCCGACGTGACGCCAACTCAGTGGCGGTGCACCACTGTGGTGCCGCCCTAGCAATCTCGTGCCACCCTGGCGCTTGCTCAATGGTGTGGCACCACAGAGGTGCCAGCCCCCCTCTACGGTTGCGCCGGCCCTATCTGGTTGCTCCCCCAGGCCACTAAGCGAGGGACCACGGTGGGGACTGTACCTGGCGCTCTGCCGCATCTCGTGGCACCCTGTGCAGGGGTGACGTGTCGTCGGCGGTGTCACCGCCTCGTCCAGACACCGTCATGGTACCAGCTCAGCGGCTGTGCACCACCGTGGTGCCACCGCAAAAATCGCGCGCCGACATGGCGCTAGCTCAACGGCTGTGCACCACCGTGGTGCCGCCGCAGCAATCGCGTGCCAACGTGGCGCTGCTCAGTGGCAGTGCACCACCGTGGTGCCGCCGTGACACTCGCACGCCGGCATGGCGCCAGCTCAGCAGCTGTGCGCCACCGTGGTGCCGCCGCGACAATTGTGCACCAACCTGGCGCCAACTCAGCGGCTGTGCACCGCCGTTGTGCCGCCATGACGCTCACGCACTGTTGTGGTGCCAGCTCAGTGGCAGTGCACCACCCTGGTGCCACCACAACAATCAGGTGCCAACGTGGCACCAACTCAGCGGCAATGCACCACTATAGTGCTATTACTACGGCGACACACGTCCTGCACTGACAAAACCGCTGGTACCCAGGCCACCAGCAATGCGCGGGATCGTGTAATGGGACAGCATCGCGACGCCGGCGGTACTCAGCCCGCCGGCAGTGCGCATGGTCGTGCTGGGCCGCGTCTCATCGCCAAGCGACATTTATAAGCCGGGGGTGAAGCCCCAAGGGAGACTCGCACCCAAAATATCTCTGGCTGCCATTGGAAAGCTGACTCGGGTGAAATGGTGCCGTCAGGGCTAGTGACAGGGACCCGGACGGTGGATCGGACCGTAACGTCGCCGCACACCGGTGCTCTGACCTTGACGGCCTGCGAGGAGGAGCACCCTCAGGTGTGCGGCCAGATTCATCTTGCTCCGGCGGAGGTAAGAAGGAGTACTCCCTCGGCTGGTCTGCGTGGGACCCCAAGGGGACGAGGCAAAGGCCCACCATATGTGGGACCGACGCTGGCGCTCCTCCTCCTCCTCCTCCCTACCTCCCCCCCCCTACCTGCCCCCCCTTACCCGGCTCAGCTCGCTTCACTCGACGCGGGGGCCAGCCCCCGCACCCCCCTTAAATAACAAGACTCCTGCGGTGGCCACAGACCGCCCTGTGTGTGCACCGCCTTGTGTGTGCACCGCCTTGTGTGTGCACCGCCTTGTGTATGCACCGCCTTGTGTGTGGACCGCCTTGTGTGTGGACCGCCAAACCTTCCCTTGCCGCAGCTCGCTTCACTCAACGGACGGCTCGCTTCGCTCGACGCTGGAGCCCGCCCCCGCACCCACTTAAATAACAAGACTCCTGTGGTGGTCACAGACCACCTTGTGTGTGCTCCGCCTTGTGTGTGTATGCCCCGCCTCCCCCCCCCCCCCCACACACACCCTACCCCCCCCCTTCCTTCCCCCCCATCCCACCCTACCCCCCCTCCTACCTCCCCCCCTACCTCCGCCATACCCCCCCCCCTACCCCCCCCCCATCCCCAAGGTAGCGGGGGGGGGGGGGGGGACGACTTCGTGCGATATATGACTCGACCATTCCAAAAGCCCACTGCTGTTGATGCCACGTTGCGGATGGGCTATTTTGAGGCTTTCCTTGGGAATATGTTCCCAAAATACCACACGTCGCAGGCCCAAAATACCACACGTCGCAGGGTACAGATTGGGTGCAGAGCCACCAGACAAGGGTTTCCTGGTCCACTTCCATTGTGCAATTCGGAAAAGGTGAAAAGGATGGTCACATACCTGAGCATTCTGTAAGTTACCTGCCTCCTTGAGGTATGCCTCATACTCGTACCATTCTTCGGATTTGTATTTGTCAGTGAGATTCAACAACACAACGTCCGTCCATGTCTTATTCAGTTGCTCCTTTTGTCTCAGCAGACGCCAATACTCAATGTCTCGGTTGTAGATGTACCACAAATCTTCGCAATCGTCAGTGCGAGTAATGGTTTTGCCCACCATCGCCAACTGCAAACACAGAATGGTTCGATTGTGATGTCAAGACGTGCGCGATCACAGGTGAGGCTGTAGAATGTGTGCAGTGCGCGTGGCACTGCTATCAAGTAGCCAGGTGCGGAGTGTTGTGTAAATCATGTTTTGTTTGTGCTGCGAAAGCCCCTGTGGAATGCCTTCGACATGCAGTACATGCAATCGGAATGGAGAAAATAAGATCCCAGGTTCACATAATGGGCTTTTGTTGAGAATAGTGTTGCCGTTACGACCAAAGTGATGCGTCGAAGTGCTTGCTATGCGAAAGAAGCTTCATCTGGGGAACAGTGGGGCAAGGCAATCGGTTCTCTACGTGCACTTTTGCACATTTCGCTTTTCCCTTTTTTTGCGCTTTTGCACATTTTAAATATTCAGGTGATTTGTGTTTCCGTTGTTGAGAGCACAAACGCACTGTGGTAGGCCTGTGGGATGGATCTACCCTGGGCCTGGGCCCTCGCACCAACGCTGAATCCGCATCCTCTCAGCCTGTGAACCAGGCGCAGGCAACAAACAATGGTACCTGCAATGGTAAAGTGTTCTCCTTACGGTACTTAGAAATGAAAGGCACGTCGTACTGGTCAAAGATCAGGTACTCAAGCACATGTTCGATACTCTTGATGTAATTTGAGTACCTTCCTCCTTCCGGCTCCTGAAATTCCAACCCCAACTGCTTATGCTTCTGCCACAGCCGAGCAAAATATCCCGTCTCACCTCCATATTCAAAAATCCACAGTGCCTCGGCCTTGACCCTTTCCACCATTTTTGCATCTAAAAATGAGGGCAGAGCAGCAAACAAATGCATGCAACCATATGAAATGCAAATCCAGAACCCCTCATCCCCTTCCAAACATGCAACACAAAGAAGCAAACAAAGTCTACTGGGGACAAAAAATCTAATTCGGTAGAATAAAACAATAAATGGCAGCCACTGGATGGCGTGGGAATCAGTGCACACCAGAGGTGCGTGTACGTGTTCCCGGTAGCGAGTAGCGATTTTCCCCGTCCAAGCCACATCAACTTTTGTTCCATTGAGCTCATGAATGACACCATGCTTTGGCAATCCTCTGAGGCATTCGATGGATTTTTCTGGGCGCAATTTTCTTTGTTGAACCGTTGCAAAATGTTGCATACTGTTTCCCGGTGTTTCTACGTGAGATCAGAGATCGCGGGAGGGGGTCGGAGCCTGCAGGCACCGACCACCGGGCGAGTGTCAGTGACATTGCAGTCGCCTCGCTCTAAAGCGCAAGAGCCAATAGGCAATCTCAGTGCCAATACCACCAAATCCCTTTTCCAGTGTGTTGCCAGTGATGGCCTTCAGCCAGCAGACATTGCATCTGTCGTGCGTGCGTACACGCTCTGCCCCATGGTTTGCAGCACATTCGTGGAAGGACACCACACTGAACAGGTTGGGGTCCATAAGAAGAATCCGGGTTGCTCCACTTTGCACTTGTCGTTCATGCGGATTCTTCCGCTGAATACTGTCTTGCTGGAGTGTGCACCCATCCTGATAACCCCGCACGCACTAATTATTCTGAAGTAGGGCCTTGTTGGCGGTGTGTGTGGGGAGCGGAGTAAGCCCGCAGCCTTGCTTTCTTGGGGTCCACCAAAAAGGCATCCTTTCTGGCATGGAAAATCACATTGAAGGTGTTTGGGACAGTGTTTGAACTGCATGAGGATGCTGAGGAGCACCATGACAGTGGGAGTGAGGGTGGCAAAAAAATTTTCGGAACAAGTGAAGAATGCTTCCAAAAGCATCGACATCTCTTGGTGTTATTCTGGTGATTTCACAGCCATTGTACTTCTACAAACAACCACAGATTTTATTTTGTTTTCCGCCTCCACTATCAAAAAATTCGGCCAACAACTCGGATAACCAGCTGAATGCAGCTGAATGCAGGGGCGTTGGGCACGCACACATCTCACTGCCCGTGCATGTGGAGGGCCGGGAAGACGTCGCACTGCTGTGCGTTTGGAGCATACACACATAGGGCGAAAAGTTTTCACTCATCCTGCATAAGCAAATTACAACACCTTTCCAGCACCTTTGGTCAGTAACTGGCTGGTGTGCACCCATTCTATGTTCCTGACTACGGGCATGGCGCGTCCAACAGCCACTTTCCCCATACACAAGTGGCAGATGCCTTTGCCAAAACCTTTCATGATATTATCAGGGACTTTTAATGATTTTTCATGAACGTCGGCCAATCTTGAGGGATACAGTTGACAGTCTTATGGAGGCGCATCCCCACCATTTGCACTCAGACACACATCACGATATGCAGCTGCAAACCTACACGCAACTGGGCAAATTTCGTCCGTTTCTCGCGGATTTGCATCATACACATGCGCTCGGGCATGTCCTTCTGCTTGATCTCATCATCCCTTGTGGTCAGGAAATTCTGTGCAGCCACTTCAGGCTCAACATACTCAAGAAGCTGATCAGCAGCTGGTCTCTGGTCTTCTGGTTCCTCGTCAATATCATCCTGCAAAACAGATGATACAGAATGCTGATCCATCCGTCCTCCGGCGTACGTAGAAACCATTCCAGAGGTGTTTGCTATCGAACAGCAGGAGTGTGCTTCTCGTGCATGGTTGCACTGTCCACTTGCTGCCTTGCTGTCTGAACCCACACCTTTAGTAAATTGTTCATTTTGCCCCATTCCTTGTTGCCTCTGTCAGTCACAGGTCTCAGTGTCTGTCCGCACCTTTGCCTTGGTAATTGCCAGGCCAACAGTAAGAAGGGCAGGTGGTTATTGCTGAAGACACAAGTTCACTTGCTCTGTGTTGCTCTTGTCAACTCTCAGGTGTGCATCCTCCTCCCAGCCCTATGACCTCTCCTTCATTCCACCCCGTTGACCTCAACATACAGCAGTGGGACGCAGTAGCACCTATCAACACTGAGTATTGGGACCAAGCTGGTAGGCAAGGGAACATCACACCATGTACACCAGTTCCACCATATTTATGGGGAGGTGTTTGCCTGGCGCACTATATGGATCATGGGAACGTGTTCTCCCTCGTGTTTGGAAGACTAATACTGCAGCAAGATGATGGAGGGGATGAGGTTCAGATTTGTGCATTGTGCTGCTAGAAGCACGCCACCACACTTTGTGGTGCATATAACGAAAACGATTGCACGGAGTGTATTATCTACACACTTTTCAGGACAAAACTGTTTATAAAGCACAATACATGTCACATTTGTTGAGCAAAAGGAATGCATAGATTTGGTCTTATATTTTGTGCTCGAAAGGGAAGCATTTGGGGTTGATTCTGGGTTCAGCCCACGAATTTTGTGCACAACAAGATTTAATTATTCGCAAACAAGTCCTCCGTGCGTGACATGAATGCACCACTGCCTGCTATGGGGTGTGCTTCATTCAAAAAAAAAAAAAAACAGCAAGACATGGATTAAGAAGCTCAGAGTGACCATTTGAGGCATATTTAATCCAAACTTGCTGCATCCGAACCTATCTTCCGCTTGTTTCACCTTCTAGTGTTATTGAGGTTAACCAGTCTCAATGCTGGACTTAGTATTGAACATTGGTTAAGCAAGGATCCTCTTTGAGGTACAGACGTTCAATAACGGGATGTTGCAACTGGGAGTGATCACCATGGAGCACAATGGGAAGTGTGGTGCAAATCACCTTGTTGGTTGTGATGTTGATTCCGCTGTGTTTGTTTAACCCCCCATGACATTGAGATACTAGCCCACACGGAAAATTGTGAACCAAATACCTCAGAGAAATAGAGAGGTGGTGGTGTTGTGAATTTGTGGTGTCAGCGTTTCAAGACCACATGCTTGCATTCTCGTAGATATCCCAAGTAGCCGAGGCTAAGTTTTGGAAAAATACATTTTTGGACCCTATTTCGGTCCTTGAATGGCCAATTTTCAAGCCTGTTTGGGCCATCGGAGGGGCATAACAAGTCACTACAGGCTCAAAACAGGCTAAAAACATGGTTGGGCATTCCAATGGATATTGGATCACTTTTGGAATGATGCAGTTTTGACCTCATCTTGGAACCAAAACGGCCCATTGTTAAGCCTTTTTGGATCTTTTGGGGGCGTGGGGGGGGGACAGGTCACCAGGGGCTAAAACTGGGCCAAAACTGCTTGTTTGAGCATCTCAAGGGGTCTAAGAACAACTTTGGGAAAAAATCATTTTGGACCCATGGGTGACTAGCACTTTGTGCACCAGCAACATCCTTCAATATCCCACTGGCACCATGGAGTGGGCACTTTGCCGTGCAAGGTAGGGTTTCCACTTGACCAAGTGGGCCCAAAATTTGTGAAACATGATTTTTTCCCAAGGTTTTCCCTAAACCATTTCGGGTGCTCAGTGGTGTTCAGCTGTCTTCAACTATTTTCACCCACGTTTGCTTGCACAAATGTGACCAGCCTAGATCCTTGAGGACGGGTGCTCGGCCGACAAGTTCGGGCACTGTGTGCCTTTGCATCAAACTAATGGGCTGAAAAATGGCCAAAATCAACCTTGAGAATGACCTTTTATACCAAATTTTTCAAGTGCCACCTTCCTTCTCTGTGTTTGGCTGCCATGTATTGCCTTGGACACCCTTGTGGTGATAAATAATGACAAATAGGAACCCTTGCAGGATGTTTCCATGTCACCAACACCCTTCAATACCCCATGGCACCAAGGAGTGGTGCATTGGACACATGCTTGGGTAGGGTTAATAGGGTGCTAATAGTTGCATTCATCATTATTCAACCTCAAAAGCGTCCCCAAGGCAATACACGGTGTTCAAAGTGGGCAAAAACACACAAATCTTGAAAAAATATGTTGCGCATGTTGCTTTTTGGCCATTTTTTACCCAATAAAAGAGGACACTACTTGGGTCCACAAGCTACCAAACAATGCCCCAAAATGTTTATTCATCATCTATATTGGTTTTCATGCAAATGGCTGCCATCACCTCCGCTCTATGTCCCATACACTACCAAAAAAGGCATTTTTGGCAATCCACAAGCCCACCACCTGCACTTGCATGGCCGGTATTGATTTGTTGCTCAAACTTGCATGGGTGCAGCCGAAGCAGAATGTAGCATGAATAGTGGAACACCCTCATGCATACACCTCACCCCTCGACATCATGAAACCCTGAACCTCCATTTTTTATCCTTCACAGACCCAAACCATACCTATGGATTGCTACCTTTGCTGCAAAGGGTACCGCCGCCTGATACCTTAACGAGGGGTATAAAACCTTACCAGTTGGATCAACTAGGTAAAACACCCCCTCAAGGACCCTGCCCCCCGTGAGGGAACCTCCAAAAGAACATGCATCAAAAAAAGCTCAAAGCAGCCTGAAACCACTTTTTTGAGCACCCCAAGTAAACACGGAACAGCTTTGGAAATAGTCATGTTTCACACATTTTCGACCCACTTGGTCATGTGAGCAATCCCACCCTCGCACTTGCAGTTGCAAAATGCACCACTCCATAGTGTCAATGGGGCATGGAGCAATCCCACCCTAGCACTTGCAGTTGCAAAATGCACCACTCCATAGTGGCAATGGGGCATGGAAAGATGTTGGTGGTGTGGCAGGGGGCAGCCAGTGTTCCCATTCACCATGATTCATCACCACCAAGGCAATACTCGGCAGGCAAAAGGCACAAAAAAATTGAGTCAATAAGAGCACTAAAATGAGCGCTAAGATGGGCAAAAACATGAGCGTTAACATGAGCACGAACCTGAGAACGAACACATGAGCACCTACAATAGAGTTTGGCCGGATACAGCCACCGTAATGGCATTAAACACAGGATCAAGCTCTAGCGGCGGACGACGGGACCAATACTGCAACCTCACCCCGACTTGACCCAAACCCATAACCCCCTCCCCCCTAGCCACGGCTCAAGCGGCGGTGGCATTTGTGTGTCAGGGCACACCGCCCCCGATCATTTGCAGGGAGGGTTAGAGGCATGGAGGGAGCAAAGAAGGGCTGGAGGATGGGTGGGAGGGAGAGGGGGTGGAAGGTGGGAGTGAGGCAGGCAGGGTGGGTGGGTTGCAGGCACAGAGGGAAGGATTATGGTGCAATGGGGCCCAGTCAATTGAGCCCCTGACCCAAAAACATTTCTCCAGTGCCCTGGTTCTGCGATGGACCCAGTCAAATGAGCCTGCGGTCTGGACTCCCCCCTTTCCAGTTTTTTTGGGTTATAACCCCCCCCCCGTTCGAAAGCTCGACACAGGACCACAGCTCAGTATGTCTATACTATCCCGGGCCTGTAAGGTGATTCACCATGTACCCCAACATTTTGCCACGCAGAAAGCCTGAAATCAGGTCTGTTCTGTGTTCCTGATCACAAGCGCTGTCATTCACACACAGCCGAAGCCACAATGCTTGGGGTCAACTGCTGGAAGTAAAACGCACAGTTGGTGGAGGGTGGGACTAAGACAGCGGAGCGTGATTGGTGGCAATCAGGAAACGTTTTTGATGGATTATGCCCACCACCGCGAAGAGGGGAAAGGCATATCTGGACACCTTAGTGCGAACAGTGATGCCCCCTGCTTGTCTGCTGCTGTCGCTTCCTGAAAAAGGTGCTCCAAGTCAAACAGCTGGGATGGTGTGTGGGGGGGGGGGGCGTATAATTGCTAGGGGTGGCAGGGAATCAGGGTGTCGTAAAATTCTGTGGGCCCCCTGCTATTCACCGCATTTTTGCGCAGTGCTGTTATGTCTGTACCTTTTCAAACTGTCCAGTGTACTGCGCTGCAATCATTCCAGACACCAGTTTTCCAAGAACCCCTTGCCATTATCCTCCCCCACCCCTGCGAGCCCACGGGGCTGATTTGCTTGCTGTTTCTGAGGAGAGGGAGCTTATACTGCGGCGAAAATGCTGTAGCCCACATAACAAAAGGTGATGAAATTACACAAATTTAGCACTGCTGCTCAGAGTTGGCAGTAACAGGGAGGAGCAAAGGGGTGCACAAGGGGGCAAACACCATCTCGTCGTCTGAAGCCCTTCCATAGAAGAAAAGATGAGCTTCAAGTTCTTCAGGCGCATATCCGCTGAGATCAGGCTGTGCCTTCTTCCGCTGCCGCTTCGGTGGCCTTTCAATGTCGTCCTGTACGTGTTCCTGCTCACTGAGCACCTCATCTTTGACGTCCTGGTACCCTTCGTGATCGTATTCCATCGGGCCATCCTCCAACTCCCGCAATTCTCGCCTCACTTCCTCGAGGTCCTCGCGGCGCCTTTTTTGCAACCGCTGCTTTGAGGATTTCTGACCGTCATCCTGTTGGGCAGGGGAGGATGAATTGAGCCGGCCATGGGCAAATGGAAGGGATGGGTGGATGGATGGACCACAACATTCGTAGGGACAACGTTTATTGTTTACCGATTGTAAAATTTCTTAGCCCAAAAATGTGCGGGTTTGAGATTGGGAAAATGGCTCAATCGACAGGGGTGTTGATCGGTCACCAGAAAATTTGTTTGTTGGGGGTCAAACGTCCAAAATTTGACTGTCAAATTTTCAAAGCTGTTGTGTGCCATTAGACGCAGAATCCGTTGTTGGGAACACTACTGAGCACTGCTGCACAGGAATGGCTTCCAAATTTGCGCACGACTGAGCACCGCTGCAAAGGGCGATCTCTCACAATTGTGCACGTCTTAGCACTGCAGCACAGGGCTATCCTTAACATTCATGCACTACCGAGTACTGCAGTACAGGGCGATCCCGACCATCTGTGCACCACTGAGCACTGCTTCACAGCGCTGTCTTTAGCATCTGTGCACTACTGAGTACTACTGCACAGCCGACCACTCGAGCACCGGTGAGCACGACACAGGGCATTCCGTACCATTCGTGTGCCCTGTGCACTGCTGCACAGGTTACCACGATTGGAGCACTGAGCCAGGGCTATCATTAACATTCGTGCATCACTAAGCATTGCCACGCGGGGCTAACCTGAACATTCGTGCATCACTGAGAATTGCTGCGCGGGGCAGACTTAACGGCTATCCTTACTTTCATGCACGATGGAGCAATGCTTCGCAGGGCAATCTTGAACATTCGTGCACTATCCACCGCTGCACAGGGCTATCCTCAAAATTCCCTCCAACAACGTACCTCGTACAGCATGTCCAAGATTTCTTCAATCCGGACCTGCTCAGGAGGCAGATGGCTGTAGTCCCGAACCGCCTCCTGGACAACGGCACTAGTGTACTGATCCTCATCCTTCACAAAAGCTGCCTCCTCCTTCACGGTATACCCCTCGTCCTTCGCCATGCCGACACCTTCTGCCTCCTCCTTCACAGTATACCCCCCGTCCCTTATCATGCCGTCACCGTCCGCCTTCTCCTTCACGGTATACCCCTCGTCCCTTATCATGCCTTCACCGTCTTCCTCCTTTACTACGCCCATACCGTGGTCCTCCTCCTTTACCGCCACGCCGTCGTCCTCCTCCTTCACGTCCATCCCTTCTCCTTCACTCTTCATGTCACCCCCTTCATCTTCGCTCTTTACTTCCACGCTACCCTCACTCTTCACTACAACGTCCTCCTCGCTCTTCACTACAGCGTCGCCCTCGCTCTTCACGCCAACGCCATCCTCGCTCTTGACGTCAACCTCTTCACCCTCGCTCTTGAGGTCGTCGGCTTCATCTTCACTCTTGACTTCACCATCTTCTTCAACAACTTCACCATCTTCTTCAACAACCTGAAGGATATGTAGGCGCCGCGGGGTTCTCCAAGGCACAAGGGACCTAGTTTTTAAACTAGAAGAAACACGACGAGGCGGTCGTCATTTCCACAAACGGCCCGTCAAGAGAAACATCTAGTGATGGAATGCCAACTTGACCATGGGTATTGCATGAAAAATGAAAGGTGAAGAATGGCGATCCGTAGCAAACGAATTCATCGGGGTTGGTTGTACGGTCGCCCTTGTTCCTTGCCGATTTCGTTCAGCGGTTGCGTGTGATGAGAAGACTTGCAACTTTCAAGGCATGTCGTTGAAGGGTTTTCGAAGAGTATCGCCTACAGCTCACGAATCCACCATAGCATACTTGCCACATCCATGGATCTATATTCAAGCCTATGACCCTAATTTGATGGCGCTATTGCCATAGCTTACGGGAGTGCAATAGGGTTGCTAATACTTTGAAAGAAGCCCCCCGCGTCCCTTTGTTCAGCTGCCCTGTTGTGGCCTCGTATTTCTCATCGCCGCTTATGTTGTTGCATTGCAATTGATTTGTGTCACTTGTGGCTCAATGGCCACATGAAAGAATCAATGAAACACGGAAGATTTTTTGGAAGTCGTGTAATCCGAACAGTCGGAACACAAGCAAGGCGAATGGCAATCACGGAGCGCAAGCCCCACAAAATTCGCCATGCGAACGCTCGAATGGGTGTTATCCGCGCGTAATTCATACGCACCAACCAACGCACACCAAAACCCGCGCAAAAGAGAAGTCACACCTCTCCAAGATCCTCCCCTTTCATCGTACATTGTGCACCGTAACTTTTGGAAAACGGAGCTTCCACATCCTAAGAGCCGGTGCAAGTGCGGACAATTTCCTTCGGTCGGGATTTGGGCTAAGCGAAGCAAGGGTAATGGGCAAATTCAACAGAATGCACATCAGGCCGCATAGTGATTAGTGATGAGGGCCTCATGGATGTCTACCCACCAAGTTCAATCTATTCAAGTATGAAAGCGCCACGATGTTCGGATGTACATGGATTTGTTTTCGACATGCAAGATAGTCCCGAGAATTGTGGTAGCCACTCTTGAGATCACGAACAACGGGGTCGATAGGGGCCACGTGATGAACGGACGTGGTGGACGGATGGATTGGCTGCTTCACCTCTACAATCCACATTCTTGTGTAGTGGCTCAATTCATCTAACAATCCAACAAGATGCATAATTGGGCGAGGCGCCTTGAAACGGGCGTCCGTCACGCAACGATGGGATGGTCCCTGACTAGGCGACGCACTTGGATTGCTTATTTGCGCGAGAATGCAGATTATTGATGCACGCATAGTTTGAAAGAAAGCCATTTTTTTGGCACATAACACATGCTAAACACTCACACATTTTAGCATCGGCATGTTATATGACGGCGTGAGGCAGGCAACAAGACGTAAATCCTAGCTTCAAAGACGTCGAATTGACAACATGAGTTTCCGGAACCCCCAACCAAAATCGAAGACTTCGTGCGAACAATTGTGTTGGGAGATGATATCGACCAAATGCATTTTCACGCCACGTGCACGTCAACAACATCCTGTTCAAATTTTGGAGGATGCTCTCTTAATTTTGGGATAAGATGAATTGTGCATCAAGCACAAAGGCAGCCGGTGCACGGATGTGTTGGTGTACGAACCCATCAAGGTTCACATCTTCACATGCGGAGCCCAACGTTGCCCCTTTCCCCGGCATCCATGAACGAAACGACAATGGGCAAACGCTCCGAGTACCACACAACACCTTTTCATCGGCTTCCGTCACATATTCTTCTACCGCTTCGTCCTTCAAGAAATCTTCTTCATCGTCAAGCATGCCATCATCTTCGTGTGCTCCACCATTTGCTACGAAGTCACTGGACATCCAGGGCTCTAAGTTTGGGAGAGAATAAGGGTAGGGTCACGGATTGATCACACAATGCAAACATGAAGAAAGCAAAGCAAATTCGCCACTCCATGAAATTATTGAGGTCCAAAAAAAATAGACACTCGAAATCCACCACAAAAATTTGTCACGACGACGGGGTCCCACGGGTGCGTTGCACATTGTTGTTGTACGTGCTTGAACGATCGAAAAGCCGACGATCCTTTACGCTCGGTACCCTCCCATTGTGATCATGATCCCATTGGAAAGAGCAAAAATTGCATGGCGACTACCACTCCGATGAAACCTACTTGACAGAATGGGAATCGCGAAGGTAACAAGCTCCAACACAAGAGATAAATGCATGGCGAGGCAAAGCCGCCCATGTGGTCGACCGAAAGTTGTTGAAGCACGCCACATCATGTGAGCTTGTCCGGGCACCTCTTCCTCGGTTAGCTTTGCTTGCGTTTGCAAAATTATGCAGCGAAAGAGACATGGTTTCGATTTAGATTATAGCACACGAGGACCGTGATGTTTTTAAATTACGGTGGCGTTGGGACATGTGCATGGCGAGGCGAAGCCGCCATGTGGTCGACCGAAAGCAAGCAACACCATGTGAGCTTGTCGGGGGTTCCTCGGTCCTTGCGCCTGCAAATTTACGCGGTGACTGAGACAAGATTTCGATTAAGATCATGGCACACAAGGACCGTGATCTTTTTTTTGGCGTTGGGGCCATTACACATGCGGCAACAAATGTGAGGAGGTAACAAATGATGAACGGGATACTATTTTGGTAGTCTCATTGGTGCAATGCTACCAATGCTTAGCGGAGCTTGCATGTTCAACGGGGAGGAAAGGCGCCTAAAAAAATTTTAACATAAAATTTGCAATATCCCCCCCTTGCTTTCCATTAGAAAGCCGAGTTCGCTCACTCGAGGGCCCGAGTCATTAATTTGGATGTACATGGACTTTGATTTCCGGCACCATTACTGAACGAATTGGTTCCGTAATTACTTACGTACTCGTGTTGACTAAGTTACAAAACACGGTGCCTAGATACTGTTGAATATATTCCAAATTCGGAATAACGTAGACCACGATGTATTCTCTAATTGGCGAAATGGAGGAGGATGTATTTCACCCATTTCCTCCATAATGTGCTTCGGCATAGTTGATGAGCACACAAGAGAGCACAAAACACAACTCATGAACAACTAACCTAACAAAATGCACCCAAATTGAACACAATATGCGCACTTGGCGCCTTCGGCTTTTTTTGCGTATTTCCATCCTGGCAGCAAGTCATCACTGAAAGGGGCTAAATGCCGGATCACCATGAAGCAACGTGAATGTGTTGAACTACGAGTACCAAACTTGAGGGTATGTAGAATGGCCACCACGAGGTGGTGTAGGTAGTTGGTCCCCCTCTTCAACCCCCCTCTTCTTAACCCCGAATTCCTTCAACTACAGTTTCTTAACTTCTCAGCTAGAGGGGCATTCAAAGTCCGTTCTTTAATGGCAGAGCGAGTTCGCTTAAAATTCTATGGTAGCCAACACAAACATTGTGGGGTAGTAGAGGGCTCGCCGTCACGACTATAGTATGTACCACCACTATGTACCACCACTGCCCTTCAGAACTCGAAATTCCGAGCAGCTCTGAAACAGCCCTGAAAAAGTAATTGCGGTCGGGTGTGCAAGGGACAACGTGCCGAGTACTGCAGTGTCGGTGCGGTGTGGTATGGTATGATCTTTCAAAACTCCTCATCGCAACACCACCTGTCTCTCATTTCTTTGCGTGAGTACCAAACACTTCAGTGGGTTTTCCAACCTAAACGACCTCAACAACCAGCCCAAAATAAGCAGTCTTTGCCCCCAGGATCTGAGTCTTATGCTCAAACGCTGAATGATGCGTGATGAGTTCAGCTTAGTTCTGGGGCAGTCCGGCGCATGCGCATGATGCGCGCCCGGGCCCTTTTGATGAAAGTTGGTAAGGCTTACAAACTTCGAACAATGTACCTTTGTTTTCTGTCTCTATTCCCACGTGTTGAAGGACGGCGTCACCTCATTGCACGCTCCGGATATTGGCGTCAAGAGAATGCTGAACGAGCTGATTGGTACTTCCAGGGGGCGGGGGATGGCTCAGGATACAAAGTCTACCAAGGTACCTGGCCATTTTTTCGCAAAAATCTACCAATGTACCCAACAGTCTACCAATGTACCCTCTTTGGGCATTTGCCACAATGTACCGAATTTCTGAAGTCTACCAATGTTCCATTCCGGGAAGAGGGTACAATTATTTGACAAATTGATGTATTTTCTAACCAGTTGAACCTGGGCACATGCCACTATGATAAGCCCCTTCGAAGAGGCACCGTTATGAATTGTGGCATGTGGTGCAATTTCCTGCTCATGTGCTTGTGAAGCCACAACACGCAACAAGCCTACATGCAATGTGCATTGGCAATTTTCGATTTTAAGGTATCATTTGATGTTTCGATAGTTGGATACTAGTTTGGAGACAAAACAAGGATGTAAGATAATAGGTTTCTAAGTGTCTATTTTTCTTCGTCTCTCCGCAATGAATCGATTGCCTGTGCCCTGCCCAATTAATGAGTGTTTACATGACTTCGGGGATTGTACTCCTGGAGGGGGGGCATACTCAACGCTAAAACGACCGTTGACAATGGCCATCTAAAGAGCGTTTTTGTGCTATGGCTTTCTTTGATGAGACAACCATGGAAAGTCGAAAAATTCATGAACCACACGGTGCAATGTAACGCCAAATGTTATCTGTGTTGTTAAGGATGAGCCGGAGTCTTTCATTAGCAAGAAGGCCCTGTGCTTTTGGTCGCCGCACCAAATATAATGTGGTAATCATACAAAGATTGTTATTGTACTCGTGTGCTCTATTCGAAGTAAACGACGTGACACAAAGTGCATGGCGGCACCCACCCTTGGCTTTTCTTTGTCCTGTTACCATGTGTGCAAAGCCCAAGCTTGAATCATATTTAGTGTATGTCGGTGTTTGCATCGTTCCTGGATGTTGTAATGCGTTCGGCCCGATGGTGTCTGAAAACGTATGTTCTACCAACAAGATGTGGTGGCGTGCACGAAGAAGCGAGAGGCGGTGAGAGATGAAGGTGCGATTGATGATCCTTAAGCCCTGATTGTGTTGGTGCTGAGAGTGCGCCTTGTCTTCTCACATAATTTGATACATCGGTGAGCACCTTTTCTTGCATTTGGTTCATTGCTTGAACATTGAATAGTGAAAAGTCGTGAGAACTAGTGGTAGCCCAAAGCAATCTGGAATGGCGAGGCGGATGCATTTCAATAGTATGAAGTTGAAGCCCGCAACCGAACACGGATCAAATCGATGCCATCGTGGCACTCAAACAAGAACCATCTCTTGGGGCACAGCATATATTCACGTCGCCAAAACGGATCCACCCCTGCGCACCCCCGACCTCAAGTCAAAATCCATTCGCCATGGAATAGCCACCCATTTTCGAACGATGGCTTGGAATAGGTTGCGTTTTTGATAGGGCCCTTGTTTGTCGTGGACGAGCATTGCCGATTACAACACCCGGAACAACATTACCGCCGAAAGCGGTGTTTGGGGAAGGGGCTACATTGAAACGACATGAGTGTGTGCGCGTGTGTTTGTTGATGGGCATGGTATGAGGGTGTGCGATACTCTCCTTAGCGTGTTTGGGGAATCATGGCAATTGTAATGCCCGATCCATCCGCTCTTGAGCCCCAAACAGCGGCGCCATTTGGCGAGGCAAATGACCTTCGTTTGTGTTTTAATGAGGGTGCCATCGTCGATGACATCGCCCAATATTTGATGTTCCAACCCACAAATCCACTTTCCACCACGTGGAACCAAGATATTATCAATGAGCTTAGTGCTCATGCACCTTCGCAAGCCGCAAGAGAAGTACATTCAGAGGTGTGTTCGGGGGGGGGGGGGAGTAACGAGTACACGTGCCTTAGTTCGACGTTGACACACGATGAGAGTGCAAGGTTTGAGCAGTGCGATATGTTCCGCCGTACCACTGCATGGTGGCCCTTGCAAAAGATATCCGATGCCTCCTCATTTCCTCTGTGGGAGAGGCACCATCATTCACCGGATTCATAATGAGGAGGGAACTTCCTCTGGTCTAGCCACTCTTGGGAACCTCAGGACCTTGTAACACAGACCAAGATTTTTTGAAAACTTGCTGACAATGATGGCACATGCATAAAAAAGCGGGTACCGCTGCCCCTCAAAATTGCATGGCCAACGATTTCGACCGATTGTGCACGAGATTGTGATACGCCAACAACACGAGTGCGACAACTCACCCAAATGAGCCGCTCCCGGGGTAATGGTGACAGGACTGAGATGCCATCGTTGACTTCCATTTCCGACGGTTGTGTTTTTTCCAAAGGCGTCCAATTTTGACAAGAAGCTCAAGCCAGAGACCATTGGTGCAAGTGGTGTGGATGCCGATGTGCAAGACCGAGACATGCAAGCCCGCATCACTTCGTTGGAGCAAGAAGTGTTCCAACTACTTGCTGCTTCTCGGCGCACGCAGGTGCATTCTTGCATTGGCGTATGCGACCAACCCCACCAACGACACTAGACCTCACCAACCACGGCGTCCGGTGCACTGGACGTGGTGGTTGGTGAGGTCCGGCATAGCCATGCATAATGTTTTTTGGGAATTGGACCGCTGCCACAAAAAAAAAGTTCCCAGAATCGTGCATGAGGGAGGTGTGCAATCGTGGGGGTTGGGTTTTTTTTTTTTGCCCAAAACTGTTCCTTGTTCACCGTTCCACAAGGTATCTTACCGCGCGGTGCGCGTGCGGTGCACTCAACCTTGGGTGTTGCCTTTGTCACTTGTTCACGTGGCACATCTATATCTTCCCTTTGCTGTTTCTAAGCACCTCACCAGCCCTACAACCCCCACCCCCCCGGTGAGCCCATGCGGGATAGGGCACCAAGCCACGATGCGATGGCTGTGGCGATGGTGGACAATAGCCACGGGTGCCTCAACCCCTCCTCTTTTGGAAAATAGCAACCGGAATAAGGGGCACAAACGTTTTCCACGCATGCGCGCAAGGGGCGAGGGGGGGGGTGTCCACATCCTTTGTAAACCATCAATGCCTGGTTACTTCAAATAACGGGGTCTTTGCATTTGCTTGGTGAGGAGGTGGAATGGAGGCCTAGCCCTTCGGCAAGTACGTTCCTGCCAACCTGAAAATTCCCGGAAAAACGGAAAGACAACGCACATTGAGTGTGCAGTGCAGTAAGATCCCTCAAGGGGGGGGGGGGGGCTCCGATGAACCATTGCCTAACGGAATTGGGGGCATTCCGGAATGGTTTGCCTTTGATGGTAAAAAAAAAATTGCAAGAAGTTTCATGGCTCCCTGCCTTCCCTTTCCATGCCTGTCACACCACATCACAAGGTGCACTTTGACCAACAATTTTTGGAAAGAAGTTTCCTTGAACAATTACACGTGCTGCAAAGGGGGGCTAGCCCAAGTCAAAACAAGCGTGTTTGCCTTTTGGGAAGCCTAATAAGAGCAACATTCCATCCATAACCGATAAGTCCGTTTTTTTCTAGAAATGGACCACACTGTAGGTCAAATGAAGTGCCGTTTTTACATGGCCTGTTACGTATGCCCCCCCCAAGTTGTTTTGACGCGTGACAATTGGGGGGCCATTGCGTTGTATTGCATCAAGGCAGATGAGGCTGCGGCCCTTGGGGCAAGGGCAAGGGGAAGAGAAGGGGAAGGGAAAGAAGTAATCTGGACCTGAAGAACAATGGTATGGCGCCACAGTGTGACCCACGGCACTGACACACATTAATCAACACAAAGGCCTGATGCGGAGTTGAAACCGTTGCAAGGACATTTGCCATCATTTTGCAGTGTGACCACGTGTGCCATTTATGTTGGATTTCTCAGAGGGTCAGGGGGGGGAGGGTCTAGACTTGACACCCCTGATGTGGCCATAATATGGAATGAAAACTCTCATTGAAGACCGCATTGACGCACAAAACTCCTGAAACAATGCAGCCACCATGCACAAGGGTATCCGTGCCAGCCCACTGTCCATAAAAGCAATCTTAGGTTCAACGCTAAGTCATCAAGACTTCAGCACGCACACCGACGACAATGTAAAGCGGACAATGTACATCTAGAACACCACCTTTAGAAGCCTTAGTCCGGATTGCGCACGTGTACCACTGAAGCAGCACTCATGCAAAAGAGTCTATGGCATGCACTGTCCAAGAAGTCATGCATATGCTGTCGCAACATGTGGTGCTTCTTGCTTTTTATTTCATTACATTGCGACATCACGTGTGCTCATTGCTGCATGCATGCTGCCCATGATACAGACATGCCGGTTTTCCCTCTGCTGGCGACTCTTAGTGAGGCATTGTACACATTGTAGGAATCAACAGCCCAAAGACTTGGTCCCTTGTGGCACCAGGGTGAAGAGGGCTAGAAAGGTGGGAGCGGTTTGGGCGAGAGAGCAGGGACCAAAGTTGTGAGGCAACGGCACAGAGTTACATGATGCTGTACATGTGCACATGGTAGGTTCCAGCGCACAGTGCACTGCTTTCTCCATACTCAGTCACCAGTGATGCATTTCTGCTGACAACGCTCCTCTGTGTGTCAGGCTTACGTGCCTGCACGTCCAGTCCCCTACCGTAGTTGACGTTGGAGATTGTTGTTAGGAGCAGAGGTTTCCTATGACTTCCCCTCAACCTGCCAGTAATCATTCAGGGTGTGGCTATAAGTCATACCCACGGAAATGTTAGTGTATGCCCATTCGACTCCGGTTAAAAGATTTGCACATTTTGTGTGATATTCCCCTGCATAGAGAAATAGCCGGTTCCAGCAAGGACTATCCAAGGGAGGGCATGGGGGCATATGGGGCGATGCATCGTGACCTGCCGCACTTCAGCAAGTATTGAACGAATGCAGGCGAAAAGTAAATTCACCCTATGTGTTCGAGATTCATCAATTTTTATGAGTTATTGAGCCTCCATTGTGCACATTTGCAGGGAGTTTGAGTCACCACTGATTCTAGTTGGGCTTGTTTGCTTGTCTTTGCAGGAGAAGTGTGGAACGACAAGAACTGGGGGCAATGATGACAGTACTTCAATCCAAGAAGTGACTCTCCACAGCATGAACGCTCGTGCAACATCTCCTATTCCAAGGAAGTTGAGTGCACAGGTATTTGTCTTATGTGGTAGTGTACAAGCTGGTGTTGAACCAGGCGCAGTGCACGTAGTGAAGATGATTTGCACTAGCCACCAACAACTTGTCAGCTGCCCCAAAGCGTCGTTGTCACCACAAAGAAAAAAAAAAGGGGGCCTCAAATGCATATCGTGACCTCTATTTTACTCAAGGGGGGCGAAAAGTAGCCATTCTGGTACGCACCAAGGTGTCTCCATCAAGGTATCTGAAATTGTGTCCTTTTGGACGCCGGCATCAAACATCTTTGCAAATACCAGTAACTGTAAGTTCACTTTACATACCACAGAAGAAGAACCAAATGCTCAACTGGCATTGTTGACCAAGAAATGCGATGGGACATGAGGGCAGATTTCCACTCAGCAAGTCAATGCCAGTAGTGGGGGAGGGGGGAGGTCCCAGACCACCACCCCTCGAAATCCCCCCTTTTCGTTTCGCCAGTGCTTTTTCCACACACCAGTGCGTTCTCACACCAATTTGCATGGTTCCTCCTTCCTTCCTTTTGGAGTTATGGGCCTGTGAGTGGTTGCAATCCTGTAGTTCTTGGCAGGCGGCTGTGTTAGACACGTTAAGTCAACCAAAGGTTCCACCTGCACCTTCACTTGGCTCACCTTCATCAGGCTTCATCACCCCCCCTGCACAATTATCCACATAGAGACAGAGCACAGCCACAACACAACTGCTCTCCTTCTGCAACAGCAAATGTGACTGCCACCTCATTGCAGCAAACCGGTCTCCCTTGTTGATAGTACAGAGCAGAGTCGCAAGAGCGTCCGGGACTTTAAATGACGACGCTTGCCCTCATTGATAGTACAACCTAACCGCTAACCCCCAACCCTCCCGTTGCAAGAGCGGCCAGGACATTAAAAGTCGCCAACCCTCATTGATAGTACATAGCGCAATTATGCCTGGAACAGCTGTGCACCAGCCCCTAGCTCATGCTTTGAGCCCTGTGTTTGCTTGCCTTGCGTTGTGCACTGATGTGTAACACTTGGCGACCCTGAACTAGGAACTTTGGCTGCAAAGGATGTGCCCGCTGGACTTGCCCCAGGCGAAAGCACTGCGAGTATTGGGCTGGGGAGTTGTGCAGCGACCGGAGGATGTCAACTTGGGTCTGTTTCATTCTTCTGACAAGCAGTGTATGGGTGATTGACTGGTGTTGGCAATTTGAGGCTGATGTGTAGAGTTTCATTTTTGTTGTTGTTTTTTTTTTCCACCACTGCAGGTGGAGGTGCCTCGTGCCGGAGCCTTCAGGCCCGGAGTGCTTCCCTTCGGTTTTCTTACTTCTCTGGGTACGACGGTGACTGTTGCATGCGTACTTTGTGTATGGTATGTGTCTTCGACTTGCATTGAATTCCCATCAGGAATGCTGTGACATATTTATCTGCAAATTTCTCTGCTTGTGCTCCTCAGAACTGAAGTTTGAGCACCAAAACTAAAGTTTTGTTGTGCATGCACATTGATTTGGTTTGTTTAACGTTTGTTTGTTGGTCCACCCACCCACCTAGTGTGACAGAGGCACAAATTGTATCTCGTTTCCACGATGAACTGCAGACCCATCAGGAAACCTGAGGCAATCTTTAGCAAGCTCCAAGTTACTTCTAGGCAACCTCTAGGGAACCTCTAGCAACCTCTAGGTGACATCAGCAACCTTCAAGCATTCTTCAATAACCTCCAAGTGACCACTAGACAATTTGGAGCAACATCTACAAAACCTCCCAACCTCCCACAACCTTCAAGCATTCTCAAGTGATCTCCAAGCAATCTGTAGCCAATCTTAAGCTACCTTCACGTAATCTTCAAGTCTTTTTCAGCAATCTGCAGCCAATCTTTAGCAACCTTCAAGCAACCTTCAGCAATCTTCAAGTGATCTTTGGGCAATCCTCGGCAAGTTTCGGCTAAGCTTCCGGCAATCATCACGCAGCTCCGGCAATTTTCATAGAAAATTCAAGAACCTTTGGGCAACCTTCAACAATCTCCAAGGAATCTTCAACAACCTCAAGGGAATCTTCCACAATCTCCAAGCAACCTCCATGTTACCTCCAACAAACTCCCAAGCAAGTATTTAGCAACCTCAGGCGACATCACACGACATCCAAGCAACCTTTAGCAATCTTCAACAATGCCCCCAATCTTCGACAATCTCTGGGCAACCTCCAAGCAAGCTCCAACAATATCTAGGCGACCTTGAGCAATGTTGAGACAACCTCCAGCAACCCGCTGGTGACCTCTAGGCACATAACCTCCACCAAGCCATGGGAAAACTCCAGCAACCTCCATGCACCCTCCTGCAATCTCTAGGCAACCTCGAACAACCTTGAAGTAGCCTCCAATAGCCTCTAGGTGGCCTCCATCAACTTTTAGACACCCTCTGGTAATTCAACATCATGCAGCCTCGCAAGCAACCCCTAGGTGACCTCCAGCAATCACCAGCGAACCTCCATGCAAGCCTTTGGAACCTCCGGCAACGTCCACATTCTCTAGGCACTCTCCAAGCAACGTCCAGGCAACCTTCAGGCGAGCAACACTTGCACTCAGACCACTTGACCAAACCACTAGACACTACACAACAACACAATCAATGACACAGTGGAGGCGGCGTGGGCATAGCCGCATGGTATGCCAGCTCTCCCCTTCAAGTCAAGGAAGCATAGGATCCACCACTGCAGCTTAGGGGCCTTGTATGCTGTCTGACCACAGTCCAGAGCTACAGACACCCTGATTTGCCATCCAGGGGTGCATGCTTGTGGGGTGAGTTGGGGATGGTCAACGCCAGTCTGCATCCGGTGAGTCCTTTGACATAACAGTCCCCAGTCAGCCCCATCTCTGCAGTGGAGAATACAGCGTAGCTCCCTGGGCCTAGTGACCGGAAGTCACAGCTCCTCCTCCTCCTCCTCCTCCTCCTCCTCTGGAGAATATAGCGTAGCCCCCTGGGCCTAGTGACCGGAAGTCACAGCTCCTCCTCCTCCTCCTCCTCCCTCGATCCCACCCCCCGGCCTTTCTAATTGGAACTCTGCCCTGGGCAGCACTTGTGGTGTTTTTGAAAGGTGTTTTTGAAAATCAAAGAGCCACTCTTTGGGAAAGTGCAAAGGCTTGACACCGGTTATTGAACCATGTGTTTATTTTATTTGGCAGCATTTGTGACGAAGTTTTCAGCTACAGCAGAGGCCATTTTGAATGCTTCTCTAGTGGGGAATGGAAAGTACAACCCACCTCAGAACTCAGCAATCCAGGGATGCAGAAAGCCAATGTTGAGGGGCTTTCAGCAGCACCAAAACCTCCGAGGCATCGCAAGTGCTTGCAGGATCCCCAGCTACATCAAGACAAGTGGAGTCAGCACATTGGTTCCTGGGAACAGTCCATCGGTAAGCTTCAAGATGGGTGAGGATGCGGGGCATGTGCAGGGGATAGGTGAAAGGAGCGTTTTCCAGAACATCTTTCTGTTTGTTTTTGCATCCTTTTTGCCTCTTGTGCCTGCTGTTTGACTCTGGCATATATTCTGCTAGAATCTGCTCTTTGTGACGCAGGAGGATTTGGCCAGAAAGTCAGTGCTTCGGGCCACTGCACCTCCTTTCATACCCAAATCAGCTCAGATTCCCAAACAGTCTGTCCAGATGATGCCCCAACAGTCGGCCAAGCAGTCCAAACCCAAGAAACCCAGGAACAAGGCCAAGCTATTTTCTCGAAACATGTCTCCAAAGGGAAGTAGTCGCACTGTGAGACCCCTGCACGTCATTGACGATGGAGACCAGAACCAGGAACAAGGCTGCCAAGAGGATAGAGAAGCCCCCACTTGCGTTGATGGGGTGAAGGTATGCGTGGGGGATGCCGTTTGACATTGATGTTGCCACACGTATTTGCATATTGTGGAGCAGTGTACACATTTCGCTGCGTTTTGGCTGCGAGTTTTTTAAAAAAAAACCTTTTGCATTTTGCGCCGGCCGATTTGCCGAGTCTGTTTGTTTGGAGTGCTGCTGCTGCTGCTGCTGCTGATACATATCAAGCCTGGACTGCAATTCAGCCGACCGATTGCATTGCACTCTGTAGTTTTCGACGCGACGTTTATTGCATGTGTGCACCCGAATCAGATGCTGGTGTCTGGGCTGTCTTGGCAGGGCTGGTGCAACGGAAACCGATGGAAGCGTAAGTATTCGCATTCAAAGATTCCCTTTGAGGCGCTGCCAGGCCGGACTATTCTTCAAACTCTGATGAGTCATTCCGAAATTGTTCCTCAAGAGGGCGAAAGGTGTTCCTCTGCACCACGCTGCACCATCCAGGGTACCAATTTTGTTAATCTCGCTGGTATCAGCAACCGCTTCAGACAGGGACGTTGGCCTGTTATCTCAACTATTTTTTCTGGCCATTCAAGTTACCCCCAGACCACTAATTGCCACATTGCAGGTCTGGCGACTGGCGTGGGGATGCGCATATCCCTATGCACAACATCTCCATATGTCTTCAATCCTCACCCAAATGAGCTCTCGCCCCCTTCAAGTAGCAACCAGGCGGCCTTTGTCAGAATTTCACATGGTTCATATGGGGCGATGTCTCGATCTGCAGAGAGTGCAAACTCTGAAAGCCGCCCTCGGCTCACCAATGAAAGTGTTCTTTGACACGAACCCAAACGATGAAATCTTCGCCCTCTGCGCCCCGCCCCCCCTTTGTCGAGGTGACGATCGTCCAAGGTGCAGAAGGTATCCGGACCGTATTCAACTGGGCAACGCCCTATTAAGGTGTTGGACGCTTATGCGTAGGGTTGGGCGGGGGAGCACAGGCAGTCAGCCAGCCTAACCTGCTAACCCCCTTACGTATTCAATTGGGACCGTGTGTACCTTGGACGGGGGGATGGGTGCGGAGTACAAGTAGACAAACATGTCATCTGACTAATGTCGTGTCTTCAACTCCATTCTGCCTCATCTCAAAGGAGATCATCACCTCCTAAAAGCCCACACGTCCCACAGTTTGATCTGCTTCGATCTGGTGTATAAGGGGTTGAACATGAACACATCGATCCATGGCAGTTGATAGATTGTGGGCGTTACTGTTCAATGGCGGGATGCATCATTTGTTACTTTCTGAAAGTACTGCAAGGTTCCTTGGTTGGCATGATTGTGATCGTGGTCATCATCGTCGTTGCCTCTATAGGTCTGCGACGTGTGGGAAGTGACTGGTTCTTGCACGTTCGGGCAGAATTGCTGGAACAGTCACCCGCCTCTGCCTCCGGCACCTGACAATTGTTTGCCAAATCATCCGGCAGTGATCGAGCGATTTCACCCACATCAGATGCTGTTCGAGCTGATCGCAGATGGCCCCACTGTACGCCACCAATTCGTCCAGCGATGTCAAGCAGGTGGAACGACCTGTTTATGCGACTGATCCGTGTACCGTTCCGCCGTCAAACTCAGTCTGGGTCTTCAAGTGATGAGAGGTATTATCACATCCTTGTTTTCTGATTCAAATTCAGATTTTGGTCTTCATCAATCACATCCCTCCCTATTCGGTCCTAAGCAACCCAGTTGTTGGATTTGGACCTGGATGCTTCATTGCAGTTGCAAGTCCAATTCAAGATATGTGGACAAAGTGTCACACACCATCAACTATCGAAGCGGAGAGGCGGGCATTTCTTCAGGGGCCCTTGTGCATAACTGCCAGAGACAGGCAGAGGAATATATGTTTTTCCCCGAAAATTGGTTTGATTTTCATTCTTTGGTTCAAGTTTTGATTGCACGCAGTGTTGGGAATTGTTGTCTTATTTCCCACAGAAAGTGTGAGGGAGCTTCCAAGGCTGTTCTCCTTTTTTCATTTTCCATACACGTCTGGCTGCACTAGACAGTGATGAATTACAACTCTTGCAGCACTGGAAGAATACGTGGTAGGCCACACTTGATGAGCTATTCTTTCCCTCTATTATATTTTATGACGAACATTTTGAGCACTCCCTATGGGATGCTGTCGCTGCATAATTCACTCTCTTTTGCGTCTCAAAAGACAGTGAATTTACAACCCACGCATCGGGGCAGCACATTGTGGCAGAAGCCCCAAAGTCTGGAACGCATCAGCCAGGCAGATTGTTTGACTGACCTTCCCACTCTCATCAAATGTTTTTTTCCCATTCAAAAGCATAGACGTTTGCCTATATATCAGGGAGGATCATTGCAGAGAGGTCAAAGTGTTGCGTGATGTAGACTGGACATTCAACCAGCACAGGCCCAAATACAGTTGCGCTGGGTTTACACCCCAGGCCCTAGTTGGTGTTTGGTCAATTTTCTTCTGCTGATGATGCTGTCAAATATTTTATTGCACGTAAATCCAGGGTTGGTGGTTGACTCCTTCTTTTTCCTAGTCAGACGCAGTGTGGTCACGCGATGCTAGCCGTTTCATGTTAAAACCACCCACACTACCAAGGGTGGTGAGCGACACAAGAGCGGCTTCCTAGCAGAAGGAGGGATGGGTGAGGGAGTGCACTCAAGATGCCCACAACATCTGCCCATCTGTGCGGTGCCGGCACCCAGCTGCATGTTGCTTCATCGATATGTAGAGTTTGTGGCCATGTGTGTCCTCCCTGACCATGGTGGCAGTTGCCATGGCTTTTGGAAGTGGCAGTACTCCTTTTGGTTGGATTTTGATGGCGAGATAACCTGCTTTCCTCTCCCGCTCGGTCCCCAACGGCACGCGCCGTCATTGTATCTGTCTGAAACTCATCAAATACCCCAGTGTTTCATGTTGTTCCCAGGTATGTGTTTAATTCCACGATGCACATACCGGGGACAATTTTCCCCATGGCATCCTCCAGATTTTCCCTGGGCATTCTTGATGGTCCAAGCAACAAATATTTCCCCAGAACTTTCGGAGTTTGCTCAGAACAAAAGCCTGCTCGGGTTTCCTGTGGAAATAGCCTCTTTTAGATCCAGCCGTGTGGAAGAAGCCGTGAATGCTCGACGACCTCTCATCGTTCCTTCCCGCTCCATTGCCCCTCTCTCCCAGCCCCGGCCCAGAACTTCGCATTAGATGATTGGTTTTGGTGGGTCACATGTGGATCATGTTGACTACTTGAGCCAACATCTGCAAGGTGGTCGGTGAATGTTTGTTGTGGTGCGTGCATGATGTGGAACATGCCAGGTTGCATGCCGAGGTGATGCACAGATGACGTAATACATCTAATGACTGCCATTGTAGGCTCATGTGAAACGGATGCAGATGTCGGGGTTGCTCTTGTAGACAGCTTTATGGCTTCGTATGGAGGCACACGGGGCCCCTTCAAAGCTCAGGTTTCAAACAGATTCCGGACCCTGAACATCAGTGGTGGGGTGCAGTGGTGTTCGTAGTGTGGGCTACATTTGGCCGATGCTGCTGTGTGAGGGTGTTTTTGAGCGGATCCCTCGCACGATATGATGCTCAAACCACACCTTCGGGCCTTCACTCAATTTGTCCAGCGTGGTAAGGAACGGATCATGGCCTGTTGGTTAGGTCAGTCCCACTCCTTCCCGCCACCCCTACCGGCTTCCCCTTGTGGACTATCCCTCCCTCTCTTGAGTTGCACATTCTACCCTGAATTTTGGGATCTCTCCGGGACATTGGCACCTGCGCGACCAGGCACGCGCGCAAATAGGCACGCCGGCGTGCTGTGATGACCACAAGGAATAAAGTGCCATTGCTGATCCCCCTTAAGGCGATTCTGATTCCTGGATTGCTTTCGCTGGGACCAGATGTCACTCGTTCTCAACTCATATGAAATTCCGCCTCCGTGATACAACTGTTGGCAACGAGCAGGATCCATATTTTCAAGCAAAGTTGCAAGATGGTTGTCAGGACTCATTTGTAAATGGGATGAGGGTCAAATTGGACCTTCACCCCGTACACTTGTTTCAGTCAGTTGCAAGTTGCACTTTCATCAACGTGTGTTTCAAAAAGTGTGTTGTCCTTCCTGATTTGAAAACGGCCCGTCCTTGTTTTCTTTTTTTTGTGTTCTTTGGACCATGTATTCTGGCCAGCAGGTCATTTTCAACAGTTACTACTGAACCTACTGTGTTCCATGTGCATTGATCTAGCATTTGGTGAAAGCTCCAGATTCAGCATGCTTGCAAGCCAGGGTTTGAGGTCACAAGAAAATGAAACCTTCCGCCCGTGTTTGTACCCTGTGATGCTGTATGCTGGGATTTCTGCCAAGAGGGATGTTCATTGCATTTGCAACCGACTTATGGCTTCTGTACACTTATATATATGTGTATATATATGCCACTGTTGAGCCCGAAGAAGAGGAATTGTGTCTTGGTGCACCACTGATATTCAGCACCCGGCGATCAAGATTATTGCAATGCATAGAATTCAATGAATTTGCATCTCTGGTTAACCGTTGAATGCGTCTGCCATATGTTCTGAACGAATGTTCATTTTCTGCCTGTTACATTGGATGGTAAGGTGGGCAGTGCTGCTGCAACCCCTCCTCCCCTACCCCAGTGTTGTAATATCCGGTGATGAAGTTTTTAGCATGTTTCATCTTTGTGCGATTCATCTTCACATCACAAGGCATCGTCCCCCAAAATTTGGGCAGAAACTGAATTACTAGGCCCCAGTTCTTATTTTCCCTGTGCGGCTTGCTGCTTGCTGATTGCTGAAAGGGGACTGGATATGTGCCCTGAATTTGGCGCCCACCATGGCTGGATGCAAGCCATTTTGTTCAGACAGCGTTTTGAGCGGCCTTAGGGACCCCATTGTATTGTGTGGCAGGATGCAAAGAATTTTTTGCTTGACCCATTTGAAAGTATAGTACAATGGTATAATCTGCGGCCCCGACGGCAGGGGGCGGCGGTTCGATGCCCGGAGCGGGGTGGCCTGTGGCGGCCCGCTATGGGTAGTTCTTGTGTTGCGTCGATGGCCACTTGGGTACCATCTGGGAGGATCGTATGTTGTTGGGGTCTGTGAAGGGATGGGAGCATACCTGAAAGTGCACGGGGGCCCGGCCCCGCAGTGTGCTGCGTCTTCGCGGCTCGTGGAGGCGACGGCGCAGGCCGCCCGATGAGCGTGTTGATGTTGGTGTGGGGCTGGTTTCGAGTGTTTCGTTTGCCCCCCGAGGTTTGCCTGTTACCCACAGCTGGTGGTTTTGGTGGGGTTTCTCACCACATCGATAGCGTACCATACTGGAAGTGCACGGGGGTCTCGTCACGCGGGCGTAGGTTCGATGCCCGCTGTGGAGGCGACGGAGGAGGCGGCCCCTTTATCTTTGATTTTTGTTTAATTTTCCGCCGGGCCTCTTCTGGTCTTTGCCAAGTCTGAGTCACTGATTTGTCCTGTTTTCGACACACCAATGAATGATTAATGAATTTGTGAACCTTCACGTTTCTGGGTTGCTTCGGCGTGGCAGTACCCGCTGCACTACCATGCATTAGTACTCACTGCAAGCACAGATCCAGGACTGCCTTCTGGCCACACGTTACATCGGGTGACTGTTCTGTGCCCTGCAACACTGATGCAGAGACCGGGTTGCAAACCCGAGAGCCTTGTCGCTACGCAGCGCAGGCCTGATGCAAAAAAAAATATTTTTTTTGCTTGACCCATTTGAAAGCCAGGGAGTCAAAGATTGCACAATAGGGGGCCCTTTAAGCGCAGTGCGCGTGCAATGTGCACGCAGTGTGACTATTTGGGCATTTGGCCGTACTAGAAACCCACACTTTGTTTTGATAACTCATATTTTGGTGCTTCTTTTGCATCAGATATGGCCTTTTTGGGTTTTCACCCATTTTTTTCTATTTTCACCTATTCTTAAATGTGCATCGTGTGTAGTCTTACTTGAATCGTGGTGTTGCCGAGATTTGATGGGTAGAAAGATTCCCCTTTGGGATCCTAAAGGGCTTCAAAGATTCAAGGGACATTATTTCATGGCATCTGATGGGAAGTGGAGGTAGTACGCAACCGTTTTGCCCACCATGCATCCTTAGATTATCAAGCTGCTCTTTGTCTCGTCTTATGGGTGATCTTCATTTGCACGCTTGTCATCTGCATGTTGATCTTTACCTTGACAATTGCATCTGACACAGGATGCAAATCAAGAGGCTTTCCACATTGAGGGCTGCCATAGTGGGGAGAAATCAACCTAGAAAGTAGAACATGTGGCGAGTCTTGAGCTGCCGTCTTGAGCTAGGGTAGCTGGGGTGGCCCAATTTTTTGGGGGTTTGGAAGGGGTTGGTATTGGGGGTTCTTCATAGGGGAATCTAGCCTAAAAGTAGTGCACAGCGCAAGGATTCCCCACAGGGTCAAAATTGCACAGGCTAGTGCACAAAGTACACACAGTTTGCTTCGACGACATTTCCATTCCAAGACTGGCCTTTTGGATGTTGTGAACACCCACAACGATCAAAAGACCATTTGCAGATTTTACACCCAGTTTATGTGTTTCCCCTCCCATTCGGCCGTTGGGTGCTTATGTAAGGGGTGGGGTTGGGTGCAGAGAAGCCAGCAATGCGCACGGCGCGAAGCACGATAAACATTTTGCGGCCATGGGTGGGTGGGTGGGATATTGCTGGCAATGTTAGGCACCGCCACATCCAGGGAGCCTTTTCAAAAGTATGGGCTTCAGTCTCTCCGCCACTGCTTTGTTTGTAGTTTGGAAAATGGTTGGTTTTCGGTGGTGGTGCTCGGCTTACCAAGTATATTCACTACATGCTTGGCATAATGGGGTGCATGTTTTGAATCAAAGCCCCCCCTGGGTGGTGCTAGAACAAGCATGCCATATTTTTTTTTAGGGTTACAGGCCACTCATGCATTGATGATTTATTAACATGTTATTGACAGCAGGGGCTTAAAGGTTTGCATTGTTGCATGTGATGAAGCAAGCCATCACCATTTTTTCACAGACGACATTTGCAAATGATGGCCGAGATGATACCTGGCTAAGACATTGCCCAAATACTTGGATGCAGCTGGCAATCTTAGAGCTTGCAAGCTGCAATGTCATCACTCTGAAATGTAAGAAACCAATCTACGCGAGTATTTTGCTGAAAAGTTGCACCACAGTTTTCGAGGACCTGACTGCCCATGTCCAGAATTAGGATGCTTGGGATGCTGCCTGATAAATCCAGCTTTCCACCCAATACTTTACTTTGTCCTATTTATTCATGTTGATGGGTACAGTTTTTGGCATTGGGAAAATGCTGTGTAAATTGATCACCACTGTTGAATTTTGCTTAGCTGCTTGCTAATTGGTTGATTTTAGACACAGTTTCATACTTTGTGTAGTTCTATGCCATTGAAGCTGATTTCTGGGCAATTTCTGGTTGCATGCGCGACGACGAGCTGATCTGGAATGGAATCGACAATTTAGAAAGTGGCACCCTGGCCTACAGAGGCTTACAAAGCGAGCTGAAATTTTGATCACATTTGTACAAAAGCTGAGCCAGCAAGGGAGATTCTCTTGATTGTAGAATCCCAATACCTATCACAGCACAGCAGTTTTTGCGAAATTAGTGGAGGCGCAAATTGCGCGTTCATCTCAATTCAGTGGATCACCACCCCTGCCCCCCCTCTTTGCAATCCTCCCCCCTCCGCGCTCTGAGGGCACTGTCACTTGGTCATTATGTTTTGGTGTCCCGTCGTCCTTCCAACTCTCTGATGGAGAGCCGGAAGAAAGTACTGTCCAAAGAAGAAGAAAAAACAGGAACAGAGGAGAGGCCATGGATGGGCTTCGCCATCTCAGGCATCCATAGCAGAATTCTATTGCTATAAAAGATTAAAAAAAAAGAAAGTACTGTCCAAAGAACAAATGATGGTCTTGAAGCAGACGTGGTATGGACAAAAAGGGTCTTTGCTGCGGCTTCGGTCAAACTATATTGTACTCCCAATACATGTGAGGAACAACGGGTTCCCAAGTTATTCACTGCTCTTCTTGCAGACCCACACCATTTTGAATGGCTGAACATGCACGGTGGGCTTCACAGGTTGCAGGTTACATGATGAGGAGAGCCTGTAAGCTGCATA
This sequence comes from Eutreptiella sp. 'Long Island Sound 2002', assembly GCA_964036045.1. Taxonomy (NCBI): domain Eukaryota; phylum Euglenozoa; class Euglenophyceae; order Eutreptiales; family Eutreptiaceae; genus Eutreptiella; species Eutreptiella sp. 'Long Island Sound 2002'. Next base: position 42,395,592 of record OZ038390.1, read on the forward strand.
GGCATGTTCAAATGCTTGGTACAATACAGTGCCTGTGGACAAGATATGCCGTAAGTTTGCAGTTGACGCATGCACTCCATGTGCATTTGTGGCTTGCATTGTTAATGTTATGTGGTGCAATGTGGGACCGTCGCTGCACGATTATTCCCCCTACCCAGGCAGGGGTGAGACTGTTGCACAATCGGAGGGGGCCTTCCAGGTGAGTCGAGGTAGCAAGCACAGAGTCAAGTCTGGCCAATGCACAATACAGGACTCCATTTCTACACCTGGTCCATGTGACACGTTGTGCACAAAGGAATTGCATCTGAAGCACGATGCCAATAACGACACAAGCATTCTAAGGCCATTTACAGAAACGCCTATGGAGCAATTTTTTCCCCTTTTTGCTCACTCATGCATTGCAGCCATGTTGAAAAATGGTCATCACAAATAATACACAGTGAACAAACAGCTGTCTCAAACAATTTCCAAGCCAAACCTCATCCTGAAAACTCTTAATTTGACTGTAGCAATTAATGCAATGAGAAGGGTCACAGTGAAGAGAACAAGCTCTGGAAAGGAAAGCAACGCGGATGGTGCAAATTTTTTTGCAACAGACTCTGTGCCAATATCTAACGAGTTCCTTTGCAAACTGATGCTGTTCACGGTTATGCAAGGAGAATGTACGAGTGTGCAAGACAACTGGGAGCGTGGTCATTTTAGGTTAGCTGGTGGAGCCAAACCGACAAACATATTAGGAGATTCAAACTACATGCTCAGCAAATAATGGTCATGTGTGTTGTTGTACATGCATTTTTGGCCAGATGTCCAAACAATGCCCCACAGCTCCAGTAGTTGGCCCACCAACGTGGTAGATAACTCATAATGTTTAACCAGCTGGAAATGTAGCTTTGGCGAATGGCACATGAAGCATGAACAATAGATGTGGAGGAGCTTCAAAGTCGTTGACAATGATCTTCTTAGCGTGTACTTCGAGTACCCTGACCTGTTTCTTTTACTCTGTGGCGTCACTTGCGTGATGCACGCACAACCCTGTTGAGACCGTCACATTGGTAGCTGTCGCGATTCCTGAGCCATAGCAACCACATACCACACCCTGACCTATGGGTAGCATCCACTCATATGTTGTTGTATTGGGCTTCCTGTTGGCGGTGTCGCGAATGCATATTTTCCCGAAGAGGGAGCAAGGTGACGACAAATTTCGCTGATTTCGGATGGTTCACCAGTGCTTCAGCGTTATGCATCAACAGGTACATCGATTCACATTCAAGAAGTTGAAGAACTACCCTGACGTTAATAGGCTCCTGATTTCCAGTGCTTTCGCTAGAAGTCAGTAATGGGAGAGGTTTTGTGTTGCAGCAGACACAGAACAATGTGCAATTATGCAACTGTTTCCATAATGCGAAGATAGGCCAGTGATCCTGCCAGGCTTCTTGTTTTTGTTGTGCATTTTAAATGCAACAGAAGTAGGAATATGGTACTGGAGTGGTTTTGGTGATGGGCACACCTGGTGTTCACTACCGCTACCCAACAAACAAGTTTATTTCAAAGTTGAATGCCTCACACGTTTGTTGACGTGCTTTGCCTGATGATAGAAGCATAGCAGAAAATCCCTGACTTCAGGAAAGGGGCGTCATTGCGAGGAGGGGAAGAAGGTGGGAGGGGAAGAAGGTGGGAGGAGAAGTCAACGCAAGCTCGAGTTTGGATAGCAGTGCCGTCACTCTTCGCTTCGTTTCATTCTTATTTAGAACGGTTTGATCGACAAGCCGTCAATATTGGTGTCATACTGGGCAACGATTAGATGTACGGTTACATCCCACCATGGGTGTGTTGAAATCGTGGCACTGCTTGTTGCGTTCGGTCGATGGAAGACGTCACGTGTCTCGTGGGGTGTAACAAATCATTGGCGCCACCATACTTTATGATACCTTGCCAATGAAACACGTTGTAAGAGCAACCGAGGACGAAGGATCGGTGTGGGATGAGTCAGGAGCGATGTCAGAAAGATTCGAATGGATGTGCAAGATGACGGCCAAGAAGCATATTTGATTGCTGCCGGCTTGTGCATTGGTTGACTCTTCAGCCAGCCCAAGATTGAGCAAGATGAAAACCTGCATGTGGCATTGTAGCTTTGTTGCTATGTATTGTTGTGTCGGGTGCTCGTTCACGGATGATTTCTTCCTCAGGAATACGTGGAGAGTGGCAGACATATCAACACCGAAATATCCGGTCGTGACCGTCCAAAGTTCTTCAATCGGCCTGTTGTTCCACGGATCAATCCCAATGAATCCGGGTATGTGTTGCTCGAAAGAAAAGTTGTAAGGGTGCAGGCGATGTGGTCAAATGCAGTTGGTGAAGAGCATGATGTCAATCGCCTCGGCCTTTACCGACAAATCGTGCCTCAAGACCCAAAAAGACCCCACAAAGAGTGGCGTTACCCACATTTGAAGTGGCATTTCAGTTACGTTTGAAGCTCGGAATTCAGCAAGTGGGGGGTATTCTTTTTTTGCTTTCGCTCGGCTGATTGGGGTATAGGGGACTACCAATGGTCCCGAATGGTGTGGCGTCCTTCGCTCGAACTACAGCCACGATGGGTTCTGGGATCCATGGGTATGCCTTTGCTTTTGGCCCCGGCTGACCTGAGCAGAGCTCCCCTGCGGGGGGGGGGGCGGGGGGGGGGTACGTCTGGATGGGTGGGTCGGTCAACCGGGGCTGGCTAGGGGCCAAAATCCAACCCCCCCGGGGTCCGTAAGCAATGGCCTGGCGGGTAACCTCCCCGTTTGTGTAGTTGCAGTGACGGCTGGGCTTGTGCAACCACCTTTTAGTATCCTTGACCCCACAAGTAGTCATGACTTCGACTTGCGTTTCACCCCGCCACATTTGTTTTCGCAGCCAAATACACTTAGCTCAAACAAGAGTCCATGGGGTCGTGCCCAACACGTACGTTGACCCTCAAACATTGCAACAACAAACAACACCGGCCAAGACTAGACGTGTTGAGCAAGCGCGCTTTGACCGGACCGCGGCATCTCTTGACCTCGCTGCGACCATTGAGGATGGCAATCATCGAACCATCATGTGCCAAACTGATATGCGAGAAAATGAATGCCAAGTATGAGCCCCTCACGATTGTTGCGCTGATCGTTGTGCTTTTGACGTTTCTGCATCTCGATACCATTTTCATAGACCGATCCCTACACCCCCGATTACTACGTTGAGGATGGCAAGAACCCGGAAGTGCTGGCCATTAGTGTGTCGTTGCGTGCTTTGCCCTCGTCCGTGCCGTAGTCGTTGGCTGATCGTGGTCGTGCCACGCGCATGCGCTCGTGGCATATTTAAAACGTTTGGGTACACGGGGTATCATGCACAATGCCAGACTATGTGTAGCACAGAACGTGAGATGTCATTTTGAGTCGGGGGCCAGGGCCGCCGAGGGGCAAGCTCCACTTTAGCAGTTTCCCGCAGTTTGCAACAACTAATATTCGCCCCCAGCACGTAAACAATAACAAATTTGTTGTGATTTGACGAAATCCAGGGGCTTTGTGAGAAGGTTTGCTTCTCAGAGGCACGCGTGTTTGCATGGCTTTGATCCTGCAAAACGATGTATTGTGATGAGCTGAGGCTATTTTACGTGGTGTCATCGGAATGACCGGGGGTTATTTTGTTTGCAAAAAGATGGGTCAGTTTCGAAGCTGCTTTCTGGATTTATTGCCTGGAAACTCTTGTTGATCGTTGGTCGAAAATTGGTTGGCGGAGAGTTTGGTTCGTAAGCGAATTTTTTACATGTGGGTCACACAATTGGTGGGGTGAGGTCGAGGAGCAAGGGGAATCCAAGCACCCAAGTCCTCACCCAAGTCCTCACCCTCGTCCCGACAGATTGCCCAATTTTCCATCGGATTCCTGGGGTTTTGGGCAGAGGACACTTCTTTTCTCATGTTGAACGACCTCATTCCATATTGGCCAACTCGGAGATGGCACAGCTAGCGTGCGCAAGTTTAATGGACAAGGTGACAACTTCAATGCGGAATTGGCCACACCCTTGCAGTATTCCCTTTGCAGTTAGGGGGCTTTGCGTGCGCTCTGCGCAAATTCAGCTGTTTTGAACCCCCAACCACCCAAAGCCCCACGTGCGCAGCACATAGGAGTACCCATGCCATGCATGCCATGCAATCACCATTTACTTTTGGTCCTCCAAGAAGCGAAGCGCGCCCCATAGAGGGGGTTTGAGTTGGTGGTTTTGGGGTTGGTTCCGGTAAAGTCATCCCAATAACAGGTGCTGTGCGCAAAGTCCGCGTTGGCCCTGCGTCCGCACGACACCCACAACAATTGGGGTTGATATTGGAATTCAAAGCATTTTTTGCATGCAGCAGTCAGTTGGGTGTTTCCTACTATCTGACGATCAGACTATAATTGCACCAGCCCCCTCCCAGTTTATCTTTATGCTTTTATGTTTCACACCAGAAGGCGTTGTCCTTAAGCATGGGACGGCACATTGCAGTATTTATCTCAATCCTCTTTCAATTCGAGGAGAGTGCACCAAAAAATTTTCATTTTGATCTGTTTTGTTTGCCCCAAACTCCCTTCCGGAAACTTCACCTCCACAAACAAGCCACATCATACTTTTTTAGAAAACAGATTGGGTAGTATCGGCAATGGTCATTCTTGTTTTTTTTTTGTGTGCAGTGACGTTGAAATATGCGGAGGGCTTGCCAGCAGGTTTGGCAGAAGTGGAGATGATTGATCGCGTCAGAAGGCGGAAGGCAGTGGAGATGAATTTGCCTCAAGTATGCTTTCAGCAGCCCATCAGTAATGCTGAACCTAAGAAGTGATGCTGCATCTGGGCGAGGAGGGCACTGTGCTTCGATTCCGTGGTAAACTTGGGGCCCTCCCCTTGCACAGCGCTGCTTCTGGGTATGTTGACAAAGTTGTCCTTCCAGACATCTGTCCTCAAACAGGCTCACTGCCTGCGTAAATTGATTCATAAAGAGTAATTTTTTCCCCGTACAAGTGCATCTCAAGGACCAGGGTCTCGCGGCCCCCCTGTGCTCTGCTTGACTGGATCATCGACGAGTCACAGTCCATGATGCCAGGCCCGCAGCGAGTGGACACCTGCGGGGCAGAGTGCCGCGAAGTCCTGCGAAACTGCACTCCCACCCCTCATCCCCGCTCCTACGTACCCTCAAATGCATCCGAGTTTAGGCGTGATACGAATGATGGCTAACAACAATCCGCTGCACAACCGCCGGAAGAATCATTCTGTGGAAATCACGTCATGACGACGAGAATTTTTTTCTTTGCACTACCACGCTAACCATGGGACCCAGTAACAACAACCGTTGAAAAAATCATTCAAGCGCTTGCCAGTGTGTGTGCGGAGGTGGTCGTTCGGGGGGAGCTTTAAGATGGTGGATGGGTGTAAAATGCGCCGCACAAACCTGTTTTTTGGTGGATCCGTGGGGTTGCTCCCACCACTTCTGTCGGAGAAAGGGTTTGTGTGTCCGGGAGAAAGGAATTACAGTACCTGTTCACCGGCAACGGTCCTCCCCAAGGGATCGAAGCCTTTCTTTGTGCAGATTCCACCGTTCGTGTCTGGACCACGCATGTCCCACGGGTTTGGATCACATTAGCTGAGAGAAGTGCCTTCCTACCGTGCGCAGGGGTCTGACGACGCATCCATGCAGAAGAGATTGGAAGAGTTGGAAGCTCTTGAGCAGGTTGAATGGAACGAGCGTGAGGAGCACATCAAAGAGTATGCCCTTGGTTGGTTGGGTTCTGCAGGGATGTGGAGAGGTGGCGCTCTTGGCATAGGGAGTTTTGCCGAAGCGCTCTTGCAAAAGTATTTTTGCAGCACAGGAACGCTTGAGGCTGTTCATACCGCGGCTCCTTCATACCGCAGGACTCTAATGGCAACTCGTTACCAGGGACCCGTTTCTTGGTTGCACCCTCCACATGTGTCAACGTGCCATGGTTGCTGCCATGGCTGATTCTCAAATTGTAACCCTTTCCCCTCCGCGCCCATGCGCCACATCCATTTTACTGTCAATGGTTTTAACCCATCCTTTGAAGTTTACCAACAGGCACAATGTACGCTGCATGCCGAGACAACGTGCTTTGGCATCTACATGCCGAGACAGCGTGCTTTGACATCGCCTCCCTGGCACAATTATTGGCTGGTGCAGAATAGTTTCACCCGGCAAACCCAGCAGCTGCCATGGGAAGTTGGTATGACACATTTTGCGAGTTTGGGGAGTTCAGGTGTTGTGGCCACGTGCTATGTGGTACTTTAATCATAGCGATTCAAAGCTATGCAGGTTTTGACCCTGTACGTGTTTCTCAAACCTATGTGGAATCTTGAGATCTTGCCATGGATCTGCGTTGCTAGCTTGCGAGCAATGTTGGGATGTTTGCTTTGGGTCTAGACCAGGCATTCGACGTTGTGTTATTCGCCTTAGTTTTGAGACAAGCGTGCACCAACACACATGCAGTGGGGTCGGGGATTCAGCTTGCAGGGGCATGTTGGCCCGCATGCCTGTGATGAGGAGTTTGGTGTGCTGTTGGTGTGCAAGAGGGGGGTGGGCGGTCGCCATTGGTGCACTATTGTGGTGCCAGTGGGGGCATTTGTGCACCCGAAACCCTATGGGAACTACGGCGCGCAGTTTGGGTAATTATCCCAGAATACAAGCGCAATAGTGGTTCATACATATACGCACTTTTACATACCATATACCCCCATATACCACTTTTTCTACTATTTTATTGCTACATTCTCCTTTTTTGGCCTCTCTCCTTCACAAATGGTGCCTTTGTGGTCTGTACCCAATATGGTATGGCCCCCAAAACGGTAGTGGTCGAGTAGCCTATGCTGATTTCGTCCCCGCGCTTGCCGTTGGGGACCCCCAAGACCGCAAGGGTTATGTAGCCTTGGGCCCCAACCCAAAGATCTCAAGAAGGGGGAGGTGATCCTGCTCGATGGCGGCTCCGTCGAAGGGAGTGTGGTATTGTACCATATCCGAAGCCCAAGAACAACAATCACCCAAGATGGCCAGCCAAGTACAACGATGGGCACTCCTTCATTCAGAGCCGTGGAGAGCATTCGTTTGCCCAATTGTACACCTGGGCTGTGTGCCGCTACCTAAGCACGAAGTTGGGGATGAATTGGGAGCAGTCTCACTTTTGTAGAGAGCGATGGTGCCAAAAGATCATCCTGCACGGATAGTTTTTTTTCCGGCGTATATTTCTTGGACGATGTACACTAAAGCTAATTACCCTTACCCTGCGGTGCGCCCGGCGGCGCGCATGAAGCATCCCTATGTGTATGTAATCGGCCGGCAATATGATTACAAATAACTTTTTGGGTTGTGGTGCGCCTGCCGGGTGTGACATTCACCAAAAGTGCATTTTTGTTTGGATGGCACTTTTTAACTGCTCAGATGTCCTTAGCTTGCCGAATTCTTTTTGGCAAATATCGATCGTCATATTTAAGGGGCCCATGCACGGCCAAGCTGCACCCAGTAGGCGTGGAAACAACTAAGTGCATTTTTGTTTGGATGGCACTTTTTAACTGCTCAGATGTCCTTAGCTTGCCGAATTCTTTTTGGCAAATATCGATCGTCATATTTAAGGGGCCCATGCACGGCCAAGCTGCACCCAGTAGGCGTGGAAACATCTAAGTGATAGGAGGTTGTTGCTTCCACCCAGTTTCCAGGAAAAGGTAGGCACCCCCCCCCCTTAAAAGGGGTGTGTGGTCCACCAAGCAAACATTTGATCCCGGTGAAAAATATGTCCCTTGCACATAGGTGCACATGGAGGCTGTACCTCAACAAAAAGGTATGTAGCACTGGATGCTTTGGCTGTTGCCAATATGGGGATGTGTATCCTGCGGCACCTGCAGTCTTGGTGCTACCTTAACTTTCGGTCGACGGTCCTCAACTACTGTTGTGTGCACCACAACTCAAGGGTTAACTTTAGGAGTCCTGGTAGACTGCACACTCCTGGTGCGGGGTCAAGCCTAAGTTTCAATGGATATCACTGATCATTCGCCAACAGTGGCGATTGTCCAACAGTGTGAAAGTGCAATCTGATCAAGATGTGCAGCGACGAATTGAGTTGGAATCACAACTATCTTGCATGACCAAGAAATCACTCTTTGCATGCTCACAAGTAAGTAGATCATATTCGGTAGATATCCGCATCCAACCAAGTGCGAGCTTCCTTGCCCATCGCTCAGAGTGCTGTTTTGGGGGAGATGTGTTTTCGGTTGAAGTAGCGGACCTCAAGGTGTATGATGAGCTGTACAATTGCCTGCCAGCATGTCACATTACAACTGACAATGGAAGGCCAGAGCATGCATACAGCACCATACCTTTAACATTTGTACCTCATTATTCGTCCCACACCTGCTCATACCAACCCACAATCCAGCAGCCAGGACCATGGAATGGCCGAAACTCGGCCTACACAGCTGGAACTTCTGAAAACTTTTGATTGCAGAAAAATTCACCATAACTTCGCCCACCGCCGGGAGGTTGCAATTCTGTGTATTTCAGCCCCAAGTGCCGAAAAAGAAATACACAAGGCTCACAGGGACATTTCCTCCAGAACCATCTCTGCTGGGTGCCGAAAAGTTGCTTTTAGCATACTTCCAGTCAGTACAGGCTCTGCAGCCACCAGAGACTGCACCAGCTGTGAAACTGGGCCAATCATCAATGATTGGGCAAAAGACTCCGTTTGGTCTACCAAACTTGCTATGGAGGATATGTAGACAAGAAAAAGAAACAACTGAGACTCTGCAATTGACGTCCCCCAAACACTCGGTCTTGACTGACTTTTTGAGTTGCATCAATGGGGTCACAGAGGACAGGAGTGGTGTGTGCATTCCACTTGCAAATGTGATTGGTGGGATGCAATAACCCTGATTTTCTGCACCTCGATCATTGTGCCCAGTAGGCGGCACAATGTGGCACCATCTCTTCTCCCCTCCATGGTCAGTGCGGTTGTCAATGCGCAAGTGAATACAGACACAAGATCTGCTGCATTTGAAGGGCAATTACTAGTTCAACAGCCACAACAATGCAATCAAGCATACAACAACAGCATGGGTTGGTCCAGTACCTATTCCCACTCTGATCCTTCTGTCTACCGGTTGTAACGTTCAGTGGACGGCTGCCTGCAAACAGCTTGCCCAACCCATGTCAGTCCAGATGTTAGTAGGGTACTAGAAGGGGGGGTTTTCTCAGAGAATTTGCGCTGTGTTCTAGACGACTATAGAAGAATGGAGACTACTTTGGTGAATTTGGGTAGGGGCACATTTTGGAGATGTGTGACAATGGATGCCAACCGGCTCATTTTAGGAGCCGCAAAGATTGCCTCATATTTCCCCACTCCAAGGATCACAATTGGCCGGGAACAGCGCCATTGCGACCGGAGTTGGGCAGGCAGCTACAGTTTTTCTGGAGCAAAGGAAAGTACTGAGCGCAGCCTTGCTGGGCCCGGAGTTCCCTTTGACAACTCAGCACCAGCCCAAGCAAGCCACACACACCCCAAACCCCCCTCAGTGATTGGGCCGAAATTTTCCTCCGCCCCTTCAGCGCAATTTTTCATCGCTACTTGGTGTGGCTGATTGTACCCTGCATATGCTGCTATTCCCAGTCGTTTTCTTGTCCTTGTGTGGGGCTTCATATTGCCTTTTGGCCTGAACAGCTTTTCGAAAAAGCCTTGGCCATTGTGCAACACAGTATGGCAACTGGTGGTGGCGAATGCATTTCTGGGCTGGCCCAAAAATTGCCCTCCAAAGTTTCAGGACCACTGGGGGGCTGTGCCACCAAGGCTGACTTCGGGGGGCGCGGTCCCCAGCCCACCGACACTCCCTCAGCCTACCCTTCCACCCCTCCCCACCTAATTGGAAGTGGGGGCTCTTGGTTTCAGCTGTGCACAATTGTGCTGGATTTTACCGTCAGCCCAACCTTTGCCCATCAGGCTGCAAGAAGAGCGGCTGAAGCAGACGGCTACAGCACTATACAAACGTGAGGCGAAGCGAGAGGAAGCATCTTCAAATCGCTTGGAGACGTATGTTGGTTTCCTGGTGTGAGTATCCGCTACGTGGGCAACAGTACCAGATTGTCTAATCTCTCTTGAACCCGAGAGGCTGATTGAGCTCAGGGTTTCTCATGCTGGATGCAGTTGGGTGTTTCGGGATATCACAGCTGCGTTATGTATGCATGTTTTCATAGATAACAGTGCACATTTCCGCATCTGGCGCTTGACCTTAAATGTAATGCTTCAAGTCACAACGCACTGCCTTTGCTCATTGGACTCTTGATGCTTTACATCCATTGTTTGGTGTGATGTGCTTTGGTTCCACCACATGCGGCAGTTTCCAACTGGTGCATTTCGTTCACATCGGCGATACTTTTGGGCTGCTGCTTCTCACGTTCTTTGCTCTAACAGCCACTTGGCTTCCCAGAACACAGGCCAGCAGCTTGTTTGCCGTGAAGTTTTGTTTCTTGCTGGCAAGAACCACGGACTAAGAGGATTTCAAACCACTACAGTGGTTAGGTTAGATTTCAGTGGAGGTCGCCATCGTAAAAACTTTGGGTTAAGGAGTGGTTTCTGCTGCAAATTGTGAGAGAGTGGATCTGAGCTCTGTGAGTCGGATCTGCGTGCTTGTAACATTCAATTGGTAGTGATGCTGTTATTGTGTTGTTTCAATCTGTGATTTCATTGTTCTATGCCGGCTTACTAATCTGGTGCTTTTTTCATTGGGGGTCTGCTGTCACGCACTGAGTTTATTGTTTGCGTGATTTGCATGCGTACATTTGTACTTCTCGTTTGTGTCGCTGATGCTACGGTCGTTGCACAGATGCAAAATCGTCACCAATCTTTCGTCCATACTGCTGTTGAAGGTGCAGATGACATGGATGCATGTCCTGGCACTGCGTTACAACACGTTACACTTGTCCCATTGCGTTCTTTTCATCCTTTGCCGACTGGTTTCATATCCCAGAGATTCTTGGGAGGGTCAATATCAGGGGATACCTACGGTTGAGCATCTTTCCCACACCTGCAGGGTAAAGAAGAATAAAATGGAGGAGACGGCAGTCCTCAAGGATAAGTACAAGCTGAAGCGCCAGAAAGGTATCCTGTGCAGCGACACAGATGTTCTGCTTCTGCGTGCGCCGTCTATGATGAACGCAGACAGGGATGGTAGTCCGGCTTCGTTGTACGAAGTTGGTGTGCGGGTATGCGTCCTCTTAGAGAGGGCGATTGCAGTGTGCTGTTTTGCACGCGCAACCCCTTCCGTTTGTGAGCTGGGCCACAACCCATCATGGCACGATAGACAGAAGCTGAGATTTCATCAATGCTCTAGGCCCTGAATTTCAGGGAGGCAGGTGGGCTGACTGTGACCGCCACCGACCTTTGTGCGTGCAGCGCAGAATTCTTACCGTTCTTTTGTAGCCGCACGAATGCTCGAGCAGACGTATAGCAACCCGACCAAGGCCCATACCCGGCGAGACATTATCAGTGATTACGCAAAACATGGCACGCGGGGCAAGGCAGTGGAGGTGTGCAGTGCTGGGCCGTGGAAGCATGTTGTTCAATTGATGGCCAGGTGCTGACATCCATCGTAACTGACCGAAGATATGCTTTTAACAAAGCTTAGGAAAGGGTGCCCTTGAGACTCCCTGCTCAGACCGATAGCACGGAGAACCACTGCAGTACCCTCACGCGCCACCTGTCGTGCTGCGGGCCAACGCGCTGCGTGACCATTGCATTTTGTTGTGTGCTGCAGACACGCTCATTGGTAGAGAAAATGCAGGCAACAAATTATGACGTCAGACCCACCCTGTTGGGCTTTCCTGAAGGTTTGCCTCTTGGACCCCAAGTGCTGCAAGCTCTGCTCGGCTCGCTTTTCTGCTTTCTGCCAAAGCTACACCAGCATGTCCTACATGTTTGCTTCAGTGCGCAGGTAATGTCGTAGACCCCTGTCTTTTACACCTTTCCTCCAAAGGCTGTACCTGTTATGGAAACTGGATATAGACAGCATTGGCACAACACAGCGCCACACATGACAATACACCACATTGCACACAACACAGCGCGACACGAGACGACACAACAGAGCACACGGCATGGCCCAGGGGGGCGGCCGGGCCCGCTCCTTGTATGCGACACCCCCCAGCCCCCCCCCCCCCCCCCGGGTTTTGAGAGATAGTCGTCTGGGGGCCGTGGCGCCAACGGCCAACAGCCAACGGCGACCCTTAAGACTTTCTTCCCGGCAAAGACGAGAAAGCACTATTATCACATACATACCTCCATACCCCCAAACCCCCAGACACACATCCCCCTGGAGGCATGCATATGGTAGTAGTGGTTCGCGCGCAGGCCCCCCCCGGCGGCCGAACCCCCCCCCCCCCAAGTTTTGACAGATAGCTGGGGGGGGTGTCGCATCAGGACCGGTTGTAGTCCCCCCCCCGGGGGGCATGGCCGCCATTTTTTCTGCTGCAGGCTTCAGGCGATATGCCTGAGGTGATGGAAGAGCGTTGCGAGTGGAATATGCAATTGTGACTGGGTCAGAGGGGACGTTGGGGGCTAGTCTTGGAGAATGGCTTCGTCATGAATAGCTGTGGATACCGGCGGGCTTGGGGGGGAGAAGCAGCACTTGAAGAGCAGGGATATCCGAGGGAGCCTTTTGCTCCACAATGCGAGTCATATCCACGCGAGGATCATCCCAGAACGTTTGTGAGGACCATCCGGGAGGGCCATGTCATGCACCATCTGCGATGATCATCCGAGGACCCTTCGCGAGGACCATCCATGAGGGTATTGTAATCAAAGTGAGCACGTTCCTGTGAACACGCAATACCATCTGAGGGCCACGATCATCCGACCAAGCATCCGCCGTCGTGGGTGAGTGACGGTGACTGGCAAGTTTTCCATCATTTTTCGTTGAGCGCATCAAGTGGTTTTCACTCAAGATGACTGGGCGGAAGGTGGCACAGAATGTTTGAGGATCTGATGTGCCCCTGTTGGGGTTCTCCTCATGTGGACAGAACGTCCTCGAAGGTCAAATTGCCATGAGTCCGGCTGACCGCGACATTTCGTAGCCTGTTTCCGATGCTCTACGGCTGTCTGACCCGCCATGCGACCTTGACCCGGTCCAATGCAATACATGGCGTTCAAAGTGGGCAAAGTACAGGTCGCAGTACAAGTCACTTTCAGGGCTGCCCTGGCCCCGTTTTTCCCCCCAAAAGGGGGCTATTGAGGCCGCTACTTGGGTCCACAAGCTACGAAAGAATGCCCCAAAGTGGGTTTTCGTCATTACTGTTGGTTACAATGCAAATGGTCATTCTATGTGCCATATCTGGAAACTCGCACATGGGGTCGTCGTGTTGCTGCTGAACCTGGACGTCTGATTGCATGCAGGTGTGCAGGAGTTGCAGCGGACTGAGGCACCTAAGATCCAAAGGTTGAAGAAGGTAGATACTCTGCCGCCGCAAGAAATCATCATCGATGAAATGCCTACGAATTACCGCAAGCGGTTAGCGCGACAGGTGGGCTTGCACCGTTGCTTGGGGCAACCTGGACGCCACTCAGCAGAACAATCACTCGAAGGACTCTTTGCCTTTATCCAGATTTGGGTTTGATTGTGTCGTGTTGTTCCAACATTGCTGCGATGCCCAGCAGCAGCAATCAATATTGTAATAACTCCATGTTTTGGGACGAATTGTTGTCATGAGGAAGTAGCAAGAGGAAGCCGCTAGTCGGAATTGAAAGCGACGGGCAATGCATGAAGGATTAACAGGCATCCTGTTCCCTCTGGCAGGTTGTGACAGATCTGGACTTTGCCAACCAGACAATCATCAAATCGAAGTCGGGCCCTGTGGGCACCACGAGCATCCAGGTATCCCAAGCTTGGAGAGCACCGTAGTTGTCCCCCGTGTTGAACGATCAGAGCACCCGTTTCGTCAAAAGGCATGGGTTTGAGCTGCAAAGCTTTCTGCTGTGATTGCAATTGCAATTGCAATTGCTGCCGAAGCAAATTTCACTGTCAATGATCTCACATTGGTCAGGGATTTGCGGGCAAACCACTGTCTTGCATCTCCAGGGACACTGTGACCCTCTACAACCTTGTGTTGGTGTCACCCATTGATTCACCACTCATGCAATCTTCTTTGCTCTCTTGGCACAGGATCTGTATCGTGCCACGCCACGTCTGATTCGCCCCGATACTCCGACCCTGGTGCTGGAGGGTGATGACGAGGAGGAGAAGGAGGAGGCACTCATTCTTTTGCAGCGCCTGCTGCGTGGGCGCTCTGTGCAAAATGATTTCTTCGAGGGTATGCATTGCTCCCACGCAGTTCCATCTTAATATTTTGCAGCAGAACAACACACGGCAGTGTTCAAAGCAATGCTGCCAAAGTGCAGGGATTGTCGCGTACATTGCAGTGACAGAAAATTGCTTCGTTTGGCATCCAGGGTTGCATGCGGATCATGCAGTGGTTGATCAATTCGTCGGGCGACTTCGAGGATAAGATTCCAGGCTGGGCGAGGGGGTTAGCCAGTCGTGACAATGTGAAAGTGGCTTCAGAAGGAAGTCTGAAAAGCACTGCAGGAGCCCCAGCCCTCTACAGTAGCAACCCAATTACTGGGGCGACAGGGCACTCGCAGATATAATTCCTGTGGAGCAAACAGGGGCTATCTGTAGAATACAGTGGATTGAAGAAGGAGCAGCAAGCGTTTCGTGCATGCCCCGACAGATCGTGTTGCTTGCAAATGTGAAGTGCAGCAAAGGGGGCAAGATTGATCGTGTGGGCTGAGCCCCACCTGAGGGTCCACGCCAGGGGTAGGAGGGAGGCAGGGAGGCAGGGGGAGGGTGAGGGAGGCACGGAAAGTAGCGTGAGGACTCGCTTAGGGTGGGACATCATGGCGCCACTGATGATGCGCTCTCCTGTTTAGGGGGTGTTCCGTGGGAATGCCTTGCCCGAGCTCCCCTCCCCAGCCCGACCCCTCTTTGTGAAAGAGGCTGCAGCTCAGGGGTAGGACCACACGTCATCTGCAATGCCAAGGGCAAAACCGACTGGAAGTGCAGCGCACAACTGACAGATACCGCTTGGAGATCCGGAAGAGAGCACGAGACCAAGACACACCGCATGGGTCTTGACGCCCTGGCTGTGGTGGGCCATTTGCAAAGGGCCGGCGCTGCGGTTCCTATCACTTTGCTCTGGGTTAACGTGGCATCCACCCCCCTGCCGGTACCGGCATCTTAATGACGCCTCAGCCCAGGGCATCCGCAGCAATGGCCTCTCATACCCGATCATACTGTCTGTCATACCCGATCATGCCCCGTCATACCTGATCATTCTGTGATCATAACCAATCATAATGGTGATCGTACCTGATCATACCGATCATA
The DNA here is from genome assembly GCA_964036045.1 of Eutreptiella sp. 'Long Island Sound 2002'. Classification (NCBI taxonomy): domain Eukaryota; phylum Euglenozoa; class Euglenophyceae; order Eutreptiales; family Eutreptiaceae; genus Eutreptiella; species Eutreptiella sp. 'Long Island Sound 2002'. Next base: position 42,411,004 of record OZ038390.1, read on the forward strand.
GCGGTTCATACGCACCACGGATGTGCAATATTTGGTGATGCGGCCCCATGTTCCCCATACCAGTGCTTCAGAGCACCCTCCCGACTTCACAATCATGGGAAAGGATGCATTCCAAGCTTATGCTGACAACTATAGGATCCCATTGCTCTCCCCTCTCCCGAAGCCTTGCCCTAGGCCCCTTGCTTGGCTGCAGAATCTGGCTTGAAAATACTGCAGCTGAGAGCGTGCATCACCGCCAGCAAACCAACCAGTTGACATAAGGCAGCAATAGCAATGTTGCATTGCCCTGAATGAGCATCTGCATCGGGGGTTCCACAACTGCACAATACAGGAAGTAGTCAGGGGTTCTTTTTTTTTTTTTTTTATGGTCCAACCTCGTAGCTGACGCTCTTCGGTCAAAAGGAGGTGGTACATATGATTACGGTCCGGACTTCCCCAGCAAACGGCATCTGCAAATGCCGTTTTTAAGTTTTTGAGGTTTGGTTGGACATTGCACGAACAACGAAATAAAGGTTTGCCATCGACCAGCAGCCTCCGCTTTTTGACTGCAAGTCCTCAAAATTTCAGTTTGCACACCATCCCTGCTGTGATGTGCAGGCAAGGAGCGTTGCCATGGCCTCATTGAGGAGCTGCAGGCTGCACAGAAAGCGAAAGAGAGCGAGCACAAGTACCAGCATCTCATTGCGGACGAGAAGTTCAAGGAGAAGCAGGTCAATTGGTGTTGTCGTGAATTGACCCAAGATGCACACATTTATGCGCCGCGTTACCCTGCCAACATACTGCATTGCTGATTTTGAACCATTTGCAGGGTACTTTTTCGAATGACCACATTCCTCCCCAGAAATACCTTGCTGATGAAAAAATTGAAAAAAAGGGGGGAGGCTTTTCCAAAAGACTCTGCACCATCGCCCGTTAGAAGCAATGTGACGCCTCCGATGGAGAGCATTGTACTACGCGGAAACCAGCAGCCTTCATGGAACACTCCCCCGGCAACACATTGTTTCGTCGGCGGCATTGGTGGACTAATGCACTTACGATACCCCCTAAGAGAGCCCTGCGGTTGAAACGATTGTCTCCCGATTGCAGTGGAACGACCGTCAGGTAAGCAGCCACTTGCTGACGGGCTTGGGGATCATTTCTCATATAGAGGGACGTGGGTGGTTTCGGGCAGCTGCTGCTCGTCATTCATGCACTTGCTGGTCGATCTGCGACATTCGTCCAATCTCTGAATATGGGACGAGGCCCGGGCTGTTCCGCCCGCCGTACGTTGCGTGCGGCCTCTGCAGGAGAACATTGTTGATGGAGTCATTGATGCGATCCAAGGGGATATCGTGTACACTACTCTCGACTACTTGGCCAAGGAATTGATCCGACAACGGGAAGCCGCCAAGTTTGAGAAGTATGTCCGCTGCTGTCGTCTTTGGCGGGGGATACAAGCCCCCCCCCCCACTCCACGAGGAAAGGGACGAACAAGGGGTTGTTAGAAGCCCCTGTCAGGAAAATTATCCTGCAGACACACACCCCAGCGCGCACAAGTCAGTACTGGAGTCGGCCAGCATGGACTCGGGGTGTGCATCTGGACGCACCGGGTCAACGGCACAGGCAACAGCCTCCGGGACAGCCGACCCCGGAGTAGTCAAACAGGAAAAGTCATCCAGGGGCTCCGTTGACACAACCAAAACACGTTCGGACCCACAGAGGGTCAGAATGAGCAGTGGCGAGAGGCCAATAGGCGCCGCCAAAGCAAACAATCTAATACCAAGGCCTTGTGCCAAACCCCCCCACCACCACCCGCCTCTACATCATGCATCACCCCATATCCCACAGCACAGCTGCAACTTGCAATTAGCGTACGCGTCTGGAAACGAATGCTCCTGGGAGGGAAAGGAGGGCCACACTCCTGCTCCCACTGTGCAGCATTGTGTGACGGGAAGCCGGGTGCCTGTCATACGAATGCCCCCTCAATGACACCTACTGTGGCCTCCATGCCACTCGAAATCTGCCCATGCCGGAACGCGATCCTGGTGCCCTCTTCTGTGCCCTGCGCCTCGACTCGCCGGGGAGGTGCAGGAGGGCGCAGGTCATGACGTCAGAAGGATGTGCATGACGCGTTGATGGCTTCGACGAATTATACTGCGGCAGCCACAAATGTGTCAAAAAGCCTCCTCTTCCTTCTGCCGACACAAAAATGTCCCTTGCTTCATGACGCTGAGGCGCATGACGGAGGATGGCCCCCTTTTCAGGCTCTGCCTCCTCTTTCTTAGAGGAGGGGCACCCGGCATTTCAATGTCACGGTCCACTGGCCATGGCCAAAATGCGGCCATTTGGAACCTTCGATCGATTCTCTGGGAGCACGTCTACCCAATATCTTACAATTTTTGGGCAGGCCGGTGTGTAAGCCTGTCGGCGCCGGCAGGGGGACAGATGCCATTGGGGCAGAACATTGTACACGAGAGCAGTGGCACAACAGATCTTGTGTATTTTGTCGGTATGCCGGTCCTTCTATTGCGCAGATGGTCCTTGACTCGGTTATTTGACATCTGTTTTCTGATATGGCCCCGACTCGAGGGTGTATATACCCTCGGTCCGAGTACGTAGCTGTCCTGGGTCGTCTGGCTGATGGTGCTAACCCTAACCAGGATTGAATATTGGGACCGAGCTGGTGGGGGAAGGAACATCGTCTAGGAGACTTCAACGACAAATGAGGGACACACTGGAAAGTGGATGAGAGCGGCTCAAAAGGGACTCAAAATGAGCTGTATTCATCCGTTTGGGCACCACAACTGGAATAGGATCATTTTTGGAAAACCATGGTTTTGACCCGTTGTTGAGCCATTTGCGGTCCCAAAATGGCCCATTTTCAAGGCCCTTTCGGCCTTGAGAGGGGCCAAAATTGCTTAGCATGGGCCCAAAATGAGCTCATTCCACTTGTTTGTGCACCCCAAATAGTCCAAACTTTGGAAAACCACATTTTTGATCCATTTTTGACTGATTTTTGGCCCCAAAATGGTCCCAAAACAGCCCATTTTCAAGGCATTTTGTGACTTTGGAGGGGCCAAAATGGCTTGCAATGGGCTCAAAAAGGCTCATTTCACTTGTCTGTGCACCCCAAATGGTCTAGGATCATTTTTGGAAAAACCCATTTTTGACCCATTTTTGACCCATTTTTGGTTGCAAAACAAATCATTTTCAAGGCATTTTGTGACTTTGGAGGGGCCAAAATGGCTTGCAATGGGCTCAAAATGGAGCCATTTCACTCGTTTAGGCACCCCAAATGGTCTAGGATCAGTTTTGGAAAAACACATTTTTCACCCATTTTTGACCCATTTTTTTGTCCCAAAACAGCCCATTTTCAAGGCATTTTGGGATTTTGGGAGGGCCAAAACGGGCCACCACGAGTTCAAAACGCGCCAGAAACACTTGTGTTGGCATTCCATGTGGTCCAAGATCATTTTTGAAAAAAGTCTCTTTTTTTTCAGCCGGTGGACCTTGTTGACCCATTTTGGCACCCACCTCTTTGGGCTACCTCTTGCAGCTTGCCGCAGCTCACCGGGCCTAGGTACGGGGGTCTAGGCGTCAGTTAGGGCAATTTTGAAGGGCTGGAAACCACCAAAAGTGGGTGGTTGCGGGTGGATTAGGTGCGCTCGAAATCGCGTTTTAAGCCACATAGCCCAAGATATGGTCTGTTTTTGGTTTGGGGTTTTGGTCGGCGGCCAGTGTGCACAAATTCTGGTGCTTTCGGGGAGCCTTTTGGGGGCAGTTCGCGGACATATTGTGGAGTTAGAGGGCCCTAGAGGGCCCTTTGGCACGGGGAAGTCTAGCTGCATGTCTAGAGTAGCCACTAATTTCCCTTCATTTGGCCGTTTTCAGGAGGTTCTAGGGCAGTTTTGGGCAAAAAAAGGCTGGTTTTGGCCCTAAATTGCAGATTTTGAAATGGAGGTCCGGCACTTGCGACGCCCGTTCCTGGCCGCCACCGTTGAGTTTCTGGCTGTGGTTGTCCCTCACACCCATAGGTAGTATGCACCAAAATTTTGGCCGAATCCGAAGCACCACGACTGAGCTGTGATTTTCCCCCCGTTTCGCGCGTGCTTGCTTGCTTGCTTGCTTGCTGCTTGCTGCTTGCTTGCCAAACCTGTTAGGTCCACCCTAGACACTAAAGAGGGTAATAAAACCAAGACTGGTTCCACAAGCTTGGTGACGCTGACCCTAACACGGGAACACACTCCATTTGCCCCACCGCGAGCAAACCGCCTGGGAATACCCCCCTCCCGCTGATGTGTGAAATTTGGTGATCTTCTGCTTTGGGAGGGGGGGCGTCGATTAAGGCGAAGTCAGTGTGCTGGTGGTTTTCCGGGTGTATGCAAGGGTTGGAGTTTTCAGGGGGACAATGTGTACCTTGCTTTGGGGGGGGGGGGGTCGAGCTCATGAAAAAGTGGGGCTCCCTAAACCAAAGGTATGTTTTGACGCAGAGAACCAGCTCGAGATCAGGGCAGCCCGGGCAGAAAATCTTCGGAAAGGTCTTACGTACCTCAAAATGATCACGCGTCGTGGGGGTCATTTTGATTCATATCTCCCCCCTCCCCTGACGGCCCTGGCAGGTCCGCAAGGTCCACTGTGACCCGAGCCTTTTTGAAAGGGGGGGGTTGTCCCGAAGGTGGGATCGAACACCCCCAGCAATGCATTTTTCCCTGGACATTGTGCAACCAATGTTGTGCAGTTGTCAATTCTGCAATTCATTTGGCCGCCACGGAGGCATTGGATCAACGGGAGAACAAACCTGCTGCATCCATCTTCTTCTGCCTGTCTACCTCTGCCCACGGCCAGTGCCGATGCCAAAACCCAGCCCCTTTCCATTTTCCCAAGTCTCCCGAGTTCCCGATTTCCTCGCAGTTTTTCCTGAAGAGAATTTTCTGGGCCCTAATGCCTCTCGTTGCAGGGGGGGGGGGGGGGTGTATTGTGGAGTGCAGTTTTCTTACACCTCCGCTTTGTGGTCATGGAGCACCAGTGTTCTGCAGTTCCAAAGTGCCACAAAGGGTGGAGATGACAGATTATCCAACACCTTGGACAGCACCCTCCATTGCACTATGCGCAGGTTGCGGTTGCAAGCCGAGACCACGCGACAGACAAGGGAACGAGAAGAAAGGAGTATGCTCTGCCCTTTGCTTTCGGATCACTTTTGCCACTTGCTCGGGCCGCAAATCTTCCCTCAAGCCCAGCGGCGGTTCTGTCAGCATTGGAGAGGGCGTGCGCGTTAGCCATTCAATAACCCCCCCTTGCCTTCGGGTTCAGGCCAGGACGCCTTGGAGTGTTGGCGTACAGATTGCAAACCGTGGCAGTGGCCACAGCATGCAGAGGGTTTAATGTTTTGGGGGTCGGGAACAACCTCATGTCATGAAGGTTGGGGGTCTCTTGCTGCAACGCTGACCAAAAACCCGATTTGACCTTTTTGCAGTAAACTCGGAGGAGCGTGTCAACCTGCACAATGAGGGGGTCCAATGATTTTGCCCAACCCATGATCCCGATGGGGTGTCAGAGGTGTATATTATTTTGAGGTGGTAGCAGAGTCGCCTTGCCAAGGGTGTCGGCAATAGCATCTGGGACGGATACAAATTTCGGGAGGGATATGTACCAATGATTTAGAAGATTAAGAAGAGTGCACGTTTGCAGTCACACACCCACTTCAAAATCCATTCACAACAAATCGTGAATCCAAATGTATTGTGAATTTCCAGCGAGTTTTCCACCGACGTATGTGAGTTTCACCCTCGTCTCACAATCAAAGCCTATGCCACACAACACCAAAACCAACAACAACATCCAAAACAACAGCTGCAACACACACACACACACACCTGCGCGTACACATATTCACGAATCCACATACACGCACGAACCTAGGCAACCAGAAACCAAAGAACGCAGTCACACACTCACACAACCTGTTTGCAGACGTTTTCTGTGTTACACATTCCATTCGCAGACCTCTGGTATCAAGTCCAATTATTCTCTTCATGTCAATTTGAATTTGGGAGGGCACTTCAATTTTTTTGCAACACCAAGTCTAACGACACAGTAGCACGGCACAACAAGCAAAACGAGCGAAAAAGACCCAGGGTACGAGCCTCATTCAGAAAGACGCTTCCCCCAGGGTGCAAATCCTCCAATTAGATAAAGTATTCTGTTGTTTTGCAAATAATTCCCCCCAATTTTGGATTTTGGAAATATACTCTGTTTCGCATGTAATGTAAGTACCTTTCGTGCGCTGTAATTCAATTGTTTTGTTAAATGTATTGCAAGTATTTTTTTGTGCTGTAATGAGAGTGTTTTTTTTAAGGTACACCATAAGTTCTTCAAGAACGTTACTGTACTGAAGTACTGAAGTACTGGCATAACGATTTTCCCATTGCATTCTGGCATAACAGCCCCCCAAAAACATCGATTTAAAACAACCAGCCCCCTTGAGGGGAGGGTTGATTGTGGTGGCCATTGAGGTCCAGGTTCTAACGGATAATGATATGGGCGCACCGTAGACCCAACAAAATTGTGCCCCACAGGGCACTTTTTTGTGGCCCATGGCATGGGCCATCTAGCTTCGCTGTCCTCTCTGTGGGTGGGCACACGTGTCCATGGTGCTCTTGTTTGTAACAGCCCCCCCCAAAATGGGTTGGGGCGTTCCATAAGGTTAGCTGTTTACTGTTGTGCCTTGTTTTTGTTGCTGTTTTTTTGGGATGGGGGCAGCCATGATGCTTCTAGAGCTTCAGCACGGTCTTTTGTTTTGGGATAAAGCCACATGAAATGGCCAGCCTTTCCTTTGCTTGAACAGACAGGTATACGGGTGTAGGCAGCGATTCTAAAGCACATATGTAGGTCTGTCTTGTTCTTCTTGTTGTCGCTAGGGTCCATCTCAGGAAAGGGCCTGTCGGGCAAGGCCCCAGAGCCTGTCAGGCAGTGTTTTGGATGTGCAGTCGTTGCCTGTGCCAAACCCACCACACCATGCTACATTCACAGCACCCGTTGTCGCGACCCCCCCCCCGCCTTGACCCCCCCCCAGGTTATAGCACCCGGGGGGGGGGGGGGTAGATGGTTGAGCAGCTTTCCCATTCCGGGGCTGCCACATTGTCTGTCTGGCTCGTCCCTCTTGCGCAGGTTTAGTGGTGCAAATACTCGATCCCCAGGTGGTCAGAAGCCCCAAAAAAGTGTCTGTGCCCAGAAGCGCCTCAAATCCCAGGCCTCTGGCATCATTTTTGTTTGAGGAACGCTTTTCTGGTGTGGTCGGGTGGATCTGTAGGCCGGGGGTTGGCCATCAGAACGCTACGTGTCAAGCGTAGCCCGGAGCTTCGCTTCCAGTCCCACTTGCGCAGCACTGGGCTTCCCTTGCGGATCCCCCCCCCTGTCGCACAGGGCCACGGCGTAAGGGAGAGGGGGCCATGACAAGCTCTTGGGCACTCTTGGGCGGAAATGACCGGCGAATTGTTCTCTTTCATTCAGAAAGCGCTCACTAAAATGCGCTTGGATCAACCCACCGCATTTGTCAGCGGAGGCCGCTGAAGATGCCGCCGGGGGGATAAGGGGATGCTCGAGGGGGAGGGGGGGGGGGGGGCTGACCATACGGGATCGAAAACGACGAGACTGCGCTTGTGAATGGAATTGGGGGGTGGAGGACGACATGTTTGCAGATGCCCATTGCAAAAAGGCAGAGGAAGGCTTTTTGAAAGGGGAGGTCATTGCCGAATGCTCCCCCCCTTCATTTCGGGTACGTATCATCATTCTGCAATCTGCATCTCACTGAAGGGCCTCCCCAGTGAATCGATCGCAGACTCCAAACAATTCCGCCTCGGCCGTGACATGTGGTCTGTTCGCACAGGAGGTCCGGACACCGTGCCGCACTGGCCACGGGCGCAAAACATGTTCTTTCTGTTGCATGAAAAGTGGCAAAAGATGGCGTTCCACTCCCCCACTTGTGTGGATGGAATAATGCTCAGAATTCGATGAGCTCACAACAACCCCTGACAACCCCGGCGTCCACTCCCTCACAAGCGTTGATGGCCGAAGATCAATCCCAGACCATGAAATTCGAAGGGTGATCTCTATCACATGTGACGCAGGAGGCGTAACACAGGGCCAGGGCTGGTCATTTGAGGTCATCATTTGGTGCCCCGGTGCCCTAATTCTCGGTGGCCACATGACACAGGGCATGTGCTGGGAATGTCTGTCCCTGTGCCCCATATTTCGCTGCTGAAAATGGGTGTCCAACTCTTGGCCCCTCTGCCGCTTGCTACACCTTTCGCTTTGCCCACATAATGCAATGACCCTCGTCAGAGCGCCGCGAAGAAGAAGAGAAGCTGCGGCAGCGTGAGGATGCGCAGTATTTCCAGATCCAGAAGATCAATGATTACACGATCCACACTTACTTGACTGGGCTGGTCAACAACAACATCGATTTCTGTATGCCATTGTGAGTGCCAGTGTGAATGTCATGCCCGGGTGGCAAGAAGGCAAGGATGCGGTGGCAATTTGCTGCATTCTTCATCGTAGAAAACACATCTTGTTTGCGTCGGGACCGCGCTACGCCTTGTGACGGTCTTTATTCTCATGAATGAGCACACGGGTGGCGCCCCCAGCCTCTCAGTGCCCACTCGGCTGACCTGCTGCACCCACCCCCCGCCGCCCCCCGCCATTGACTCGAATCCAGTCAACAGCGTGAATGTGCCAGAGACTCTGCCCGCACTGTGGGTCTGCCAGCCAGACCTGCCCATTACCATTGGCCTGGGCAGTGGTGGTCCAAACTAACATCACGAAAGGAGGAGTGCCCAACGGTTTCAAACTTTGTCCATGACGGTTCTGCTGCATGTGACGCAGCCGTCCTGCACATATACATGACATAAAGATTGGTAAATGCACCGAAAATGGTCCACCTCCAGACCACACCTCTGAGCCACTGACGCAACTGGGATCTGCATCCTGTCCGAATCTGCAACACTCAGTGTGCGTCCTCGTGTTCAGTCTGAGATAATGACAATAATAGTAACCAGCATGATGGCAAGGCTTGATCATCAGCAACATTGAATTCCTGCGTGGTGATGGTTGAGCTTGGTCTGTTGGATGTTTTGGTAGAGGCCCAAAATCTGGTTTGGCATGAAGGCACCGCCCTCTCTCCATCCTCTTTTTTGTCAACCTGCACCCCAAGTTTTGCCCTTTATTTTCTTACAGCTGCGTACCAAACAGCCCTCAATGAGCAGCTGGAGATCATTGACATGGAAGCAGCTGCGGAGGATGAAGGCAAGACGAAAGAGGACGAGGTCTGCGAGTTGATGATGAATTTTGTCATTCCGCAAGTGCAGAAGGAGCAGAACAAGACCAAGAGTGGTATGCTGCCATGGACCTGTTGCAAATTTTGTACCATCCACCCAACTACATTATTATTCAAGCTCTGTTGTCCGCATCCGCTAACGCACGCTCTGTTGTCAGCATGCGCGATGATCCTGCCTTAAATTTCAAAATAAGTCAGACCCAAGCCAGCTCTCATTGCAGGGAGGACTCCTGGGAAAAAGGTTCTCCCTTCACCCAATCCCAGCAACAATGTACTTCAAATTTTCTGGTACCGATGAACATTACACTTTTCGGTGACATTGAGATCCCCCCTCATGACCTCTTCAGCTCTCCAAACCACTGCCTCTTCAGGGGCTCAAGGGGACAGGATCTGGGCGCCCCCCCCCCCCCCCCCCGGGGAAACTCTTATGCCTGACTGTGGAGTGCATTACCTCTGGTTCGCATTTATCTGTTTAATTAGGTCACACCCCCCGGAAACATGGATGTGCAAGCGAGTTTCCGCTTTGGGCACAGCCCATTCCATGAGCAACACTCCGGGCAAAAGTGCAATTGTGAGCAGCGGAACAGATAATCCACTGCACCTGCCACTGTCACTCGCAACCCCCCCCCCCACCCCAAACCCCCCCTCCATTTCCCACGTGCGCACTCCCCCAGAACCACACATAATCTGCAGGCACGCCTCCACAAAACACAATCCTGTGACAAATCGGAAGTACCAACCAGCAAACCTACTCCAGTGTTATTTTCTGACCTCCTCTGCATCCTGTGGTTGTGTAATGATTCATCCATTTTCTGGTTTTTTGTCCGCAGATTATGCGCTTGTTGAAAGGGCCAAAGCGCAGTCAGCACATATTGCAGCACTGGCTGTCGTTGATGAGGTCTTGAAGTGATGCATGTCCTTGAATATTTGTGCAGCACTCTGTCAACCTTCTAACCCTGTTATGGCTCCCAGTTGTCACAATGTTAGGTATTGATCCAGGTGCCATTATGTCCTCTGTTGTTATCTTTAGATGTAGTGGTGGATGCCAGGCTGGTGGGTAGTTAGTCAGGTTTAAGTCATCCAACTGTCAGGCACAGAATTTCGTGCAGGAATTCCAGGAATTGGAGTGGTGAAATGACCCTGAGCTATTTCCAAATGGCTTCGAGCTGTTTTCTCAGTATTTGTGCAATAACATTGGTCTATCCTCTGGCTGAGGGAATTCAATTATGGACCATGTCGTGAAGCAACAGAGATCTATTGGATATGTTAGATTTACCTATTCACACGGCAGTTCTGCTGCAACGATGATGACTTCCAAATCAATCAGTTTTTTGTTTTGTTTGGTACAATGCTCTGTTCAAACATTTGTAAAAATCCTTTTTTACCAGCATACCTCTGAATGTGTGTTCTCAAACCAACTGTTGCTCTGTGTTTGGTTTTGCTTGCTTAGATCTGAGGAGAGGGGAAGCGTAATTTCTTGACAACACCATGTGATATCGCTCTGTCATATGGCCGGCCACATGGTGCACATGTGCCTGTTTGATTCAAGTGCCAGTCGATGTGGTCTGGTGTTTTTAAGTGGTAGGATCATGACCTGCAAAAAGGTTAGGGTTACAAACAAAAATTAGTTGTTTTTATGTCTCCATTGAGCCCCACAAAAATGCATTTGCAGATTTTTTGTTGAATGATGCATAACACACTGAAAATGGGCAGAAATGGTCACTATGGCACGATGCAAGCACAAAAAGGTCAGGGTTACAAACAAAAATTAGTTGTTTTTATGTCTCCATTGAGCCCCACAAAAATGCATTTGCAGATTTTTTGTTGAATGATGCATAACACACTGAAAATGGGCAGAAATGGTCACTATGGCACGATGCAAGCACATTTCAAATTGAGAAACCATCCGGCAACTCGCCAGCGAAGCTTTTGCTTACAGATTACTTTTTCTAATTCGGGTGATGAATGCACCAAGTAGGAGACAAATTGCTATGGTGGAGGTCTGGAGGTCAGCCAGCAACAATTTTTCAGTCAGGTTCCGGGTCCTGAATTGTGCATTTGTTGTGCAATAGCGACCAAGTCTGCCTAGTTTGAGTGCATTGTGCCTATTAGAGGTGATGAAGCATGCAATTGTGGGTAAGGTTTGGAATATGGTACTATTTATATATTTAGTTCTGGTTGATTGTTTATCGAAAAACTGATTATCTTTTCTTTGATAATGGAATTTTTGAAATTTTTTGCAACCGAAACCACAAAAGCAAGATCAGAAGAGTGAATATTACCCCGGAGGGGGGGGGTTGCAAATTTGGCAAGGCAAAATTTTTAAGAGAAAAAGGTTGGTGTGGGGATTTCTTGTGAAATTTTCAGTTTTAAAGGCGTTTGATTCTCTGATTGTCCGTTCACAACCCATTTGCCATTGTACGTATAAGGCAGTTTTGAGCAGGCATCTCTTTGTCTTTTGTTTGCCAGTTGTCCATGTTTTTGTCCGGGATCGTGCGATCTGCATTTTCTGGCGCTTTTTTTTGCTTTTTTTGCGGGAGTCCACTGAGCATTTATCAATTGCACTATTGATGCTAGTGCGTAAGGCAAGCGGCCCATTTAATGCCGCACGACCAATTTTTTTTGGCATCAATTTCACCAGGTGACATATTTGTTTCTATAAGAAACAATAGGGCATTCACCAAAAAACAGCCAAAGTATACCACTTATAGCGCAATTCTCATTGTGTTGCCATATGCCTACCCCATTGTACTCCCTGAGATCCACCCCAGCCGGAACCAATGAGGTGGCCTATTGCAACCCGAAAAAGCTTTTCAAACACCAATACATTACAGCCCAACTTGTTTCCGTGAAATGCAAAGACTACTCTTCACATACGAAGCTAATTGCATCGTACCATCTATTCTGCACGTCATTGTTTGTTTGGTAGAAACAAAATAGTGCAACATCTTCTTTGTACACGAACAAAAGTGTTTATTACACCAAAGAGCAGAAAAACATTCATTTTGTAAACTACAAGTTTTCCGCACTTTGAAACGAGGTCAAACACAGCATTTTGCAACTATTTTTCAGGTTTTGGCATCTTCGCTGTTCCACTGCAACCTTTTGAAATTAATTTGGGCTTTTCATGTGACGCTTTTGTGTTTGCAAATCCAGAATGCTACCGGAAAGGTATGCGGTCGAGCCTGGTCCCTCTGCAAAAATTGTCAATAAGCTGACGACCAAACAAACAAAACTAATGAGGTAGCACTGATGTTATGCCAGTTTTGTGGCTACTGCCACTCTAAAAGCTCTTTAACGAAGCTGTAAGGGGGCAGAATGTATCGCCAACAGAAATACAAATTCAGTTGAATTGCAAAAAACAGCTGTAAGCTATACAGAGACTTGTTCAGGCATGTGCTGCTATGTGGCAAAGTTGCGGCACGTGAAATAAACAACGTTCACTGTATATCTCAAGAAGAAGGGTGCCATTGCACGGCAGCTCTAAAGGAGAGAGGTGCTACTCAAAAGCAACACTACAAGTGTGCAACGAACATTAATGAGCAGAGCAGGTATGGTAAAAAGGACAGACTTGCTCATTTCAGATGCTACACTCAGGAACACATACGGTTCATAATCAAAACACATGCGATTGGCTTTGTCAATATCTCCTTTGTAAGCAGGTGCTTCACTGTCGCTGTCGGGGCTAACAACCCGGCGGCAGTGCTTTGAAACACATGCGGCACGGTGCAGTGCATGCGGTCCACAACATTTACCATGCACCCACCATTACGTAGTCAATGCGCAGCACTTGGCTGTTGAGCAGGAGAATGGGTTTCTTCAGGAATGTGTTGACATACACGCGTAGTGTTGGTTGCTGGCAAAGCGACGTTACTCGTGGACGGCCGTTGCTTTTCCGCTCTCGGGCATTGCTTTAGTGCAGCCGGCGGTGCATCGTAGGATCTAGCTCTACCAACCAACCCCAGCCCAAACCCACCCACTATGTTATATTATGTTATCATATGTTGTGTTATATGTAACCATGTACAAGAGACATGCGTATGTTTCGACATATGTATGTGTCTTGATGTTGTTGATTCAACAACCGAAGAGCTGCAAGAACTCTGGCAGAATGTTTTCTCACTACTTCTGTTTGTTGTGCAAAGTTCCGAGCTACTAACCGTCGGCATTGCTCACCTGTGATCTGTCGTCCATGATCCATCCCACAGTGAGCGCATGCATTCCACACAATTTCGTTTGGTGATCATCTGCTGAATTTTATAGCACGAAATATTGTTTTGCTGCAAGAAATCTACTTAGAGTTGTTAGGACTACTGAATCATTGAATCAAGGCACTGATTGTTTTTCACGCCGAATGGTCCCATTTTGGTTTTCAGTAGTTCATGATGCTTTCGCATATTTTAAAGTGCTTTTTTTTCCATGCTGAGCTGCGTTACAAACCGTCCCAACCTTCATCGCAGGACAAATTATGGTCATCAACAACAACAGCAGATTTGGTCACTGTGGGGGACACGGTACAGAATGCGAGGCACCTAAAGCGCTCGCAGGATCGGTTGCGGTTCAGTGGGGCCAGTGTGCAATTTTGGCAAATTGCTACAAATGCTTGAATCCTACTTCCAATATGATGCCACCGCCCCTAGCTTAACAAGTGCTTTGGACTCTATTTGGAGACTAGTTGCAAGTATTTGAAGCAACAAGAAATGATTTAGATGGGGTACAGACAAATGGTATTCCTACACCACAGTTGAATAAAGACATTAAAGATTTCGGAAACGGAATCTCGCCAAAGTTGTTTATGAAATGAAAGCCGAAAAGTAAAAAATTGAAAATGTACCAAACAATTGTGTCGTAGTATTTAATATTACAGTAATATATAATGGTGCGTCTAGTGGAACTATATGTTGCGTCTAACATTTTGCCATACTGTTCCGATAGACATATTGCGTCTTTTGGAACAATATCGACTGTTCCACAACGTCTCGCAAATTGTCTTTCTGGTCCGATAGACGTATCACATCTTCTGCAACAAATCTCGCATCTTCTGCAACAGTATGGAATGTTTCAGACTTAAGAGTTTTACTGTTCCGCTAAACGTATTTCGTCTACATGCCTCCAACAACCCAAGGTGCTCCATATAATCTTCAGAGGCGCCTTCATGCAAGATATCAGGCCTTATAGTTAGTGGGTGGGGAACCCCCCGACTCTTACCTAACAAACCTTTCCAGTCTAGATGCATGCGTGCAATGGCAACTCAAAATGAAAGTGTAAACGGAACAAATGAAAGACCAGGGCCACATCGCTGACTTTCAATAGACTACCCCCCCCCCCCCCCCCGGGCTCCATCCCCCCTCCCTGAACCCCCGTTCCCCCACTCCAATGCCCCTCCCCCCCCCCCAGGGGGCTTCGGCCTACTTTTGCTAGGGGAAGCTGCGTACAAACGTCAGGAGATGGCCCTCATGTGGCACACGTGTGCTTCGTTCTGATGTGCACATGCTTGACCTGTTGGTTCAACGTCCGCATGTGCATGAGCTATCCGTTAGGGCGGCCTTGTGGCCTATTTGATTGTTTTACCACTAAGCCTTGATGCCGTTCCCGGCTTTCTTGGATGTTTTGGGGTTTCGCATCGTCTAATACACAATAGTAAGTGTGATGGCGGAAAAACCTTGAAAATTCAGTGTTTATTGGTTGCTGTCTTGAGATAGCGGTACAGATCGTGGCTTATCTACTTATCACGTCAAATCTTCAAAGAATGTTTTGGGATGTATTTATGTTTCTCTTCATTCTTCTTCTAATTACACCATGTGCGGGCCGGAATTTATTGGGCAGGCGCTAGGGATGCATGATTTGGGGCATGATGCCAGCACAAAAATTTATGCAACTAGACATCTCATATTAAAAAACACCTGTACAAGTGTACTTTACCATACTTATTTGTTGTCGTAAAGTGCAAATTTCAAAGCTGATAACCCCAATTTGGGCAGCCCAGAAGTCAATGTACGACCCTGACGTCTTAAAAAGTCAATGTACGACCTTGTCCGTCTACCTCATCTATGTCGTGATTGCTAAATTGAGTACAACGCAGATTTGTACAGCAACCGATCGCCCTTAGGTTGAGATGGTGCTGCTGCCTGCAATATCATGGCCAAGTAAGGCTAAAACCTGTAGCATTTCAGTGACATCAGCCACAGACTAACACAGCCAGCTGCACTGGCGATCACGCGCTGATGGATTGAGAAAAAAATTCCGGTTTGGTTAAAATGTGGAAAGAAACACCGAAAAGAATTCATAATCCAGAAAATTGATTTCAGGTTCACCACGCCACGGATTGTTGGAGACTTGGTGTCGCAACCTGCCGTGGATTGTAGCAAGCAACATACTCATGAATGTATCCTTATTTTTCCATAAAAAAAGAACATTACCTGACTTGTCGGATATGTTCTCTTCTTCTATGTTTGGTTATGCTTCATACGGTGAATAACAATACCGTGCTCGTAACGACATACTCATGGTGGTGACAGTTTCAGACAGGTGCGTTAGGGTTTGCATTTCCCTTCATCTGTCTTTCAGTGTCAATGTTACAAATGTTTGTGAAACAGGCCAGTGTCTAAAAGAGGTCAAACCCATGTGTACATAGTAGTGATTCCTTGCTCCATTTAGTGGGCAACCGCAACTTTCATTGAAATGGCGACATTGCCCTGGCGAATACAACATGTTGTGTAAGATGTGAGCGGCAACTTCACCTCAGTATTCTGTGTTGTGTGTGACTACTTCGGGTTTTCTGCGGTTCACGCATCAAAAAAGAGTCTTTGGCTTTGAACCAATGGATGGGTATGTGGGAAGTAATGAGGAGGATTGATTCAGAGGCACAAGCTTCAACACTGCATTGCACATGCAAGACAATCTTCCTCTAAACATGTAAGCAACAGCTCCACACAAGGCCAGACTTTTGGGCTATCCGCAAAGGAAGAGTGGTGGGATGAGGCCCCTCAGCTAGGGGGACCTGTTGTTAACTTGTCATCACCAAGCGCCAACATTCCCCTCCAAGTGACTCTGCACAACACAAGACTGAACTAGACCCCCACAAGATGGTAACACACTGGATGAAATGCTTCTTGTGCACCTTTGCCATTCCCACCCCAATAATTGTACCCTGTTGCTGGTATCGTGCTATGGATGTGGCAGCACTCTGGGAATCACAGGGGGTTCAGCTGTGCAAATTACCAGGCTGCAATTTTCACTAAAACGTACACCAAATTGCTTTACACATTGTTTCCCCCCAGGACACGAAGTTGGGCGAACCACTGCAGGGTGACAAAATGATCCGATGAGCCCTTCCAACAGCAGTTGTACGACCGACAGCACTTTTAGTTGCGAAAAAACATGTGAAAATGCAATGTCCCGAAATTCATGTGAAAAACTCGTGAGCCAATCCAATACACCACTCTTGCCACTGTTCCTACGATTACAAGAGGAGGTGCAACAAGGTATGTGTGTGCATATATTTTCAGATGTAATTTTCATGCAGTTTCAGAACTTCTTTACAAGCGGGCACCAACGCAGTAAGGCACCATCATAAGGTTCCGCAGTAGTCTCGGCGCCATGAAGCTGTGACATTGAGCCACAGTACAACAATTGAAGCGATTTGACAGGGTTTTCCGCCTTACAGACGACGACCACGCCGACCACCCTTTCTGCGGGTGGTGTCCGTTGGGATAGGTGTGACGTCCTCTGAGAGACACAGATGACATGACACGGAGGAAAGCAGTGGAATTCCAAAACCCCCGTCTGCACGCAAGTGCGCGAAATTTCATACCAATACGGCCAATCTTCATGCCAGCACGGGCCAAAGCACGCAGAGCACTCTGGGCACCAGGACCAGGTTGCTTGGACTTCGTTCCTCCAGTGGCACGCATCTTAATGTGCAGTGCGGTAATACCACACTCCTTGCATCGCTCTGCAACGTCCTGAGCTGCCAACATAGCTGCGTAAGGTGAGGACTCATCTCTGTCTGCCTTCACCTTCATCCCACCAGTAACACGAGAGATAGTCTCACGTCCAGAGATATCGGTCACGTGCTGCAAAATAAAAGTGACCAATGGCAGTGACAAGGACATGGACATTCGAGGAACAGAAAAGCAAAAGGACCCATGACAATGAAATGCACAGAGATGTTCCTAGGGAAAATTTCACACGTTTCACCATCAAACATGCCAGAAAGGTGTCACTGGATGAAGGATATTCGAGGAACAGAGTAGCAAAATGACCAATGACAATGAAATGCACAGAGATGTTCCTAGGGGAATTTTAACAGGTTTCACAATGAAACATACCACAAAGGTGTCATTGAATGAAGCATAGATGTGGCAAACGCCGAAAACAAGATCACCTCCGGATTGCGGACCATAACGGGCCACCAGGGTGGGCTGTTCGGTTGCTTCCTGGAACACACATGCAACTACTATTATTGATTGCTACGCAACGCTGCGATTTGAAATGTAATTTAGCGAAAAGTTGCAAACCTTCTTTTTCCCTGGCATTGTTTAACCGCTTCAAACCTGGCTGCGGGTCGCGAGCGCAAAGGTGCAGCAGCCTTCACCAGCCTTCAACTGGTTTCGTTCCTCCACACAAGAAGAAGTGATGTCGTCAGATCTCACCTGTTGCCTGTATAGGCATGCAGGGACCTGCGGGTTTTCATTCTTTTGCATTCCGTTGCGGTCTGTTCTGTGCAAAATTCTTACGTGACAGGTGTGATTGTGTTATGTCCCTTTGTCTTTTGGCTGGTAGCTGTAGATAATGTCATGAACGCATCCTTTCTGAAGGCCTTTTGACGGTCCCATCATAAACATGAGCGAAGAAAAAAAAACACCAATGGATAGTGTTTGTGCCGGCAATTTTTTGTGCGCACGTTGCTTTATGGCCACCATGTGAACCTTGAGCTCTAAGTATTTCACATTCTGGTTTTTGTGGTTTGTTTGTTGTGCTTGACTGCAGTATTGATTGCGGTTTGCTCCGCACTGCGATTCTGTTCCCATTGCCATGGTGTCGAGTTTGTTGCCATTTCCTTTGTACCTTAGCATTGTTGAGTGACTGTTGTCCATGGCGTCGCACCGGATGGTTCTCCGTCGCGTCTTTGGCTTGATATTGGTGTCACTGGGTGTGGTCTTGTACTCTGTCAAAATGGCATTCGACACTTCCTCATCGTCATCAATGTCCTATTTAGACAAATACGACGACAGGGTTTTTAGGTAGACTTTTGCAGTGGCGGCAATAACAAACATATAAAGGTTGCTCGCGGAAGAGAAGTTTCTTGTACAAAGAGTTCGGGCATCATTATCTTTTGGGTGTGCGGTGCCATGCTCTACTTAAGCCATCAGGCACCGACCCGTGCATGATTGAGGAGAATACAATGATGTCCGCGGCTACGATAATTGTGATCGTCGACGCTTTGAACTTGTTTGGTACCATATCTTTTGGTATTGTGTGAAACTTCCGTAGTGCTAAAAGTAGTTCTACATTGTAATGATGTAGGCACAGTTGGTAATGAAGTTTGATTGCGATTGATATTATCGTGTTGATTAATAAAACCAAAACCACTTTTGGAAATCCTTGACGTCCTTTCTTGAATGTCCTGTGATTGTTTGCGAACACACCGGCAACGATAGTGAGAGCAAAAGCACAGACTCTAAAGACTCGATCCAACAATGGTAGAGTATGAACCATTGTTTCTGCAAACAAATCAATAACATACATCAAAGCAACAAAATCAAATAAATAGACACTCAGTAAATTACAGAGCAAACAAAAACGGAGTTCTCAAATGCATGATCGCGATGTCGCGATGTCACGATGGACTGGACAGATGTCGACGCGAGTTCTGTGATTATCCGATGTCGCTAATTCTGTCTCATTTCAATGCAACATCGACATCCTTGTCCTGTTCTAGTTCCGTCCCCTCACAAGCTCATGGCAAGGCCATGGGCTGAATACAAATAGTAGAACAGGACACACATGCATGTGAGATTCAATAACATACTGATCCAGAAAAAACTGGCATGAGAAAACAACGCTCAAGCACAAAAAAACTTGAAAACCTGAAATCTGCTTGGCCATTAGAATATCAGAGATAAGAGGGTAAAGGACTGAGACTGCACGAAATGAATATCGCCAGTGTGTCCGGCATCTCCAAAATAGGGGGGGGGTATGCAAATTTTTATTTTTTTTGCTGGAAAAAATTTTCTTGATTCTGAAAAATTCTGCGCTGCAGTGCAGAACTGACTGACAACACTGTCAAACCACCTGAAGGCACTGTCACCATTGTATCCAGCACCCCTGAATTAGGGGGGGGGGGGGTCCGAGACTCAAAATTACCATTTTTTCATGTAAGCGGCGAAAAATGCGTAAAACGGTGTAACCACCACGAAAAAACTGTATTTTCCCTTACCCTTCATCACCCGTAGGGGTCCCTAGGGCCAAAAAAGACATTTTCAGCACTTGGGGGGGGGGTGCTGAATTAGGGTAGAAAACTGCCACCAGCACTGAAATTACACTTGCAGGGGGCCTCGTAAGTGGAATCACACCCCACCATTGCGTCCGGCACCCTCAAATTAGGGGGGGTGGGGGTGTGTGATGTCATTTCTGGCCAATTTTCCCAGAAAGAGCAATTTCAGGGCGAAGTTTTGGCTGATTTTTGCCAAAATTTGCCGAAAACTACCCTTCAAAACCTTACTGCAGGCCACCAGAGGTCATTTGGTGACAAAAGAAGGTCGTTAGTGCGTCGAGGACCCTCAAAATAGAGGGGGGTTGCAATGAAATGGACCCCCGTAAGGCCAAAAAACTGACAAATACGGAATTTTTTACGAAAAAAATCGATTTTTGCCTGATGCCAACCAGAAATCAAAATCTGCAGTGGGCGGGGGGGGGGGGGGTACAGTGCCCCGTGGGTCCAAACGGATATCAAAATTGAACTCGGCATGTCCAAAATAGGGGGTTTACACCCTTCATTTGTCCAAACTGAGCTTAAAATGCAAAAACCCTATTTTTGCCACCAAAATGTGGTGTGCCCGTGTAATGGAACCTAGCACGTGCGCGCAGACCGCGATCATTTAGTGAACGCGCGTGCGTGCATATGTAAAGTACAGTGCAATGCAATTCAATTATTAAACTATTAAATCAAATTCATTTTGTGTACTGTGCAGAACAGTGGTATGAAACTATGTAGTGATTTATGAGATCAATCACGTGCTGCGCCGTTGCCGGATTCGCATTTGGATTTCGAAATCACTAAGGAGATCACGGGGAAAATAGCACTCAAAAGAGAAGATCTCCAAGAGCATTACAATCCCAGTGTTCGATTTCCGTGAAACTCTCTTTGGTGATGTCGGAGTCATTTCTAGAGTGATTGAATTTCGCCGAATTGGCAGTATTTGACGATCGCCAGCGGCTGCAGGTTGGTTATTGACTGTCGTTCTGCGAGCTGAGGCCAAGAGTTCACGAAGTTTGAGAGCGAGTTTGTGAGACTCAGCAAGATTTCTATGGCAGGTTTGCGAAGCAAGTACGCTGTTCGTGACTATAGAGGAGAGCCTGTTCCCGATGCGTTGCCAGAAGATAAGCCTTTTATTTGGGCTGAGATAGAGCAAGCTGCTCGACCGTCAAAGGTGCCTTTGGAGGAATTCAAACTTCAGCAGCTTGCTTACGCTGATTGGTGGTTTGGCAGTGCGCGTAACGCGGCGGAGTGTCGCCGAAGTTATGAGGCCGAGGTCAAGCAGCACCCGCAGATGCTGTGGAATGTGGAGGAGCTGTTGAGCTATCGCGATAAAGGAGTGCCTTGGTCTGACTGCACGTTGAGTTATGGTTACGAACACGTCTGGGCTTTGGAGTGCCTTGAACGTGAGCCATCATTTTTGCGAACAGTTCGTCTGGCGCTGCTGAGTTCTTCTGATGAAGAGAAGACGAAGGCTGTTGGCTGCAGCGCGACGGTAGAGGATGATGATCCATGCCAATGCGGTGCCGAAAAGAAGAGACACGCCACGTTCAAGCGCCGACGCTGTGATCGCCCGCGCAAGCGCGGGCAGGGACGGCAGTAGTATTGCTGGGCCTGCATGAGGCTCACTACGTGTGTTTTGGTTTTAAGGACTAATTTTTTTTGCTCTGTTTCGTCTTCTATGGCGCTGGGCCTGAGCGCTGGGCCATGGGCTCGCCTCTGAGGGGCTCGCCACTGCTTTGGTACGCTGCGACATGTTTGTCTCGCACCCTTTTGCAACACATTTTATTCTTCCTGCTTGTTTCCTTGCCTGCCATGCGTGGATGGCAGTGCGTCTCATTTGAATGTGAAAATTGAGTAGGTCAGTCCTGGTCTCTTTGCCTTGGAAGTGCAGTTTTCTATAAAGTAGCCGTGGCTCTGATATGTGCCTTTACTTTGTTTTCTTGCACTTGTGTCGGTGGCTTTGCACACGGACATGCCTTTTGACGAGCACTGTGGATGCGAACCCAGTGTGGGCAGCACAACAACATTCTGCACGTTGTTTTGCTGGTGCTATGTTTTTGTTTGTCTTGCTGTATTTTTGTGAAACTGCAGGGTTTCGGAAACGCAGTGAAGGTTTTCCCCTGGGGTGGAAACTTTTGCAGTGTCTTTTCAAAAGTTTTGTGGTAAAACAAAGCCGGCAAGCGGTGTAAAGTAGTTCAGTTTTCTTCTCTTTCTGAGCAAGCACGCACTGCTTTGGCACTTTGTGCAGTATAGGGTAGTGTTTATACATTTCAGTCGGTGTGCAGCTTGGTATAGCTGAAAAGATTTAGACACTTATTAATGATCTAACTCGGATCCGATGCAGTGCTGAGTCCATCATGCTCTGTATCAGCCCTGTGCTAGGTGCAGTGCTAGGTGTAACACTTTCTGAGTGTCTATTTTGTGCAGTGCTGAGGTCCATCATATCTCTTGTCAGCCCTGTGCCTGGTGCCTCAACACCCTGCACATGGCTTGTGAAGGGAGTGTAATGGAACTCAGCACGTGCGCGCAGACCGCGATCATTTAGTGAACGCGCGTGCGTGCATATGTAAAGCACAGTGCAATGCAATTCAATTATTTAACTATTGAGGTAGGTAGGTAGGTGCACTCGGTCGTGGAGAGGCGCCTCATGGTTCCCCCGGGCGTCGCCCCTGTGAGGAACAGGAAGAGGCTTCGCGCGTGAAGAGGGGAGGCGGCTTACTTCCCGCTAGACCTGACTGTTGGCCCCCAACAAAGCGGCCCCGGGCTACGCCGGGAGGGCTGATCGCCGCCAGCGTGACATGCTTGTCTCGCCGGGAGGGTGTGCCCCCGTGCTTGCGCACGTCCCCTCCTTTGGGCGGAACCCTAGGGGTTCACCGGACTTCCTGGCGTATCCCTTTCCCAAGGCGTGCATGCACATTCTTGGTACTAGGGTTCCGAGGCGCTTGGGTGTCGCACGCTCCGCCTCGAGTCCCAAAGCAGCGCAGGCCTTAGGATGCAGCCTTACCCCCGGTCTCCGGATCTCGTTTGGCCAGGTCACCTGCATGGCACGGGCTGCCTCAGTGCCCGGGCTGTGGGCACTGGGTTTCCTACTGTTGTGTGGCGTTTGTGTTTGGGTCCGGTTGGCGGTTGGGTGCGGGTTTTGTTAACCCCGCCAGTCCTGGCTGGGGTCTTGGGTGGGTCTGTTTGGGCACGGTTTGTGGTGTTGTCCCTCTAGTGTCGGCTGTTTGTGGTGTTCGTGGTTGGGCTTCGGTTTCGGCCTGGTTTTGGGACGTGTGTGGTTTCGTGGGCGCCCCGCTTGCCCCCCGCCGTTTCCGGTTCCGGCGTGCGGTGTGGGCGTGTGTGCTTGGCCCGGGTCTCGCCTGTGCCCAGCCCCTCTTGGCTGGGTTGTCGGGGTGTGTTTTTTGCGCTTTGGTTTTTTCTTTTCTTTTTTTTTTTTTTTTTCCGGGCTTTGTGGTCCCTGTCCCTGCATCCCCTTTCTTTCGGGCTGGGCTGGTGGCTCTCTTTTTGTTTTTTTTTTTTTTTTTTTTCCGTGTCCCTTTTCCCCGTGGTCCGCTGTTACTGGCTTGGTGTTGCCGGTTTTGGGTGGGTGGTCCCCCTGTGCCTCTGTGGGGGTCCTGTCTTCGGTGCCTTCTGGGGGGGGGCTTGGCCGCCTGTGGTGGTGTTGGCGGGCGGTTTGGCGGCTGTGGGCTGTTTTCGTGCCTTTTCCCCCTCCCCCCTCCTTTTTTTTTTTGGGGGGGGGGGGGGGGCTTGCCTGTTCCTCCCTCTGCCTTCCCTGGGCTGGCGCACGCACTGGCCTGCATTCAGTGTTTTCTTCCGGGCTGCTGTCTTCAGTTGCGCTCTGTGTGGCCGCGTTCCGGCCCCATGGGTCGGGTGGGCTTTGTACACGGTGGGCTCGGCGCCCCTTCTTGCCGGGTTGGGTCCTGGCTCTGCCGGCTGGGCGGCTGCGCCAGGCGGCTGCTTGTGGTTTTGGGTTAGGGGGCTGGGGTTGTTCGTGTCCTTTCCCCTCTGCGGTGCCGGCTGTAATCTTCTGGGTGGTCCGCCACCGTTGTCGCCTGGCGCGCTGTGGCCCCGTGTGTGGCCTGCGGTGCTGGTGTGTGGCGTGGTGGCGCGGCGCCTTCCGGGGTGTGCGGTGGCTGGCTTCGGTTAGTCCCTCAGGTTAGGGTCAGTTGTGTCGTGCTGTGCCGCTCTGTGCCGCGTCGCGTCGCGTCGTGCTGTGGTGCGTTGCACTGTGGCGCGCTGTGGTGCGGTGTGCCGGGGTCTCGCGTGGTGCCGCGGTGGGTCAGTGGAGGTCAGCCTGGCCTGTGTCGTGGTGCGGAGTGCGTGCCGGAGTGTGGCCGGCTGGTGGTTGGGGGGTGCGGTTAGGTGTGGGTGGCCCGCTGGGTCCGTGCTGTGGGGGCTTGGGCGTGCCGCTCGGGCTGGTGGGTCGGGTAGGTCTTCGGGAAATTCTGCTGAATGATCACGGTGTCCTTGGGGCGTGCACGCTGACTCTCACCCATGGACTCAATCTTCACCGGGCCTCGCAGACAGGCAGGCGTACTCGGGGTGTAGGAAAGGCGTTCCTTCTCCAAGGCAGACAAACAGAAATCAGGAGTCGGACGGTGGAGGTGGCTTCCTAACGCCGTTTGAGTGGCGAAAGGCTTGCACTGCAGATCGGCTGCGCTAGCAGGGAAATGAGGGTCCGGGTCGGTGCCGCCGGCAGGCATGAGCTCATACTTCAGGGTCAGGGGGATGTCCATATCTCCGGTGCTGAACTGCAGGGGTCCGGGGCACCGGTAGTAATCTTGGCACTTCCAGTCTTCACGGCGCTCGGAGAAGGCCTTGAAGGGGGCACCGTCCAGCAGCACCAAGGCCTTCGCGATCGATCACAGCCTTTCACTTCCCCTTGCGGCGCTCGAAATTCATCATGGACGGGATCGGCGTGCCGCCGCAGTGCCATTCCTCCACTGGACGCAACAGGTTGGTGAAGGACGCCCTCACGGACGTGAGACCAGCTGAGATCAAGCCCCCGGCCGTCAATCCAAGTGCATAGCAATACTCTGCGTCAAACCGCGACGGTAACGCAGCCCGGCGCTTATAGCCAAAGGCGTGGTCGCGTGACGGTCCGTGGGGTTGCCCTCCCTGGGGGCCTGTGCCTTGGTCCCGTGTCCTCTGGGGGTTTCGGTCCCTAGTCGTGGGTGCCGCGGCCGTGCCTTCGTCCTCTTCCGGTGCCTTTGAGGTGGCCTTTGTGTTGGCCGGGGTCGTCGCCTGGCGGTGAGGGCGTGGTGGTGCGCCGTGCGGCGGAGTTCCCTGCGGCTTCCTCTTTGGGTGTGGCCCGTTCTCCCCGTGTAGGTGCGCCCTCCGTTCTCCGTGTGGTTTCCGGTGGCCGGTGGGCGTGCGCTGGTGTGGTCCGCATGGCGTCCGATGTTTGCTTCGGTGGTGTGTGTTGGGGTGTTTGGTGGGGCTGGGGCGGCGCTGGTCTCCCCGTCGTGGTGTGCCCTTCCTGGGTGTGGGTCGTGGTGCCTGCCGTGGTGCCCTTTTCCTCCGTGTCTTGGTCCCCGCTCCCACCCTTTCCTGGTTCTTGGGTGGTTTCCTGCCCCCATGTGGTGTCGCTTCCGGCGCCCTGTCCCTGCGTGTGCCTGCCCTCACTTGGGGCCCTTCCGTGCCCTCTTGCCTGAGTGCTCCTTGGTGCCCCTTGCCCTTCCCTTGCCCTTGTCCTGCCCCTTCCTGGTGTGGTGGTGGCGGGAGGGGCGGGGTGGGGAGGGGGCGCCGGCGGCCCAGGCCTGGGGGTGGGTGGCCTGGAGCCACTGGCGGAGGGCTTGGGGGGTGTAGGGGGGGCGGAGGCCCTGGACCGCATCGCGGAGGAGGGCCTCCCATGCCGCTTGCGGCATGATGGCCTCCGGGGCGGCCTCGTTGGGGTTTGCGGGGGTGCGGGTGCGCACCTCCTCGAAGGTATGCACCATGTGCACCCCTTCGTGCCTTCCCGCTCCTCCGGCCCACTTCACCCAGCGGCGGAGCTCCTGCAGAGCGGGGGGAGACCACCAGGCGAGGTAGGCGGGGGCCCGGGGTGGGGAGGGGTCCGTGCCCGTGGTCGTGGTGCGGTGGGGGGAGGACGTGGACCCGCGGTGGTGGCGGGGGTGGCGGTGCCTGGGGGAGCGGGAGCGGCGGCAGCGGGGGCTGGAGGTGGAGGACGGGTACGGGCGGAGGGGGGAGCGGGAGGGGGAGGTGGACATGGGGCGGCGGTGGCGCGCTCGGTGGCGTCCGGGGGAGCGGGAGTGGTGGTGGCGGGGGCTGGGGGTGGTGGATGGGTACGGGTGGCGGGGGGAACGGGGAGCCCGGCGGGGCGTGTGGGGGGAGGGGGAGGTGGACGTGGGGCGGCAGTGGCGTGCCTGGCTGCGTCGGGCGGAGCGGGAGTGGTGGTGGCGGGGGCTGGGGGTGGGGGTCTTGTTTGGCCGGTGGGGGGAGGGGGAGGGGGACATGGGGCGGCGATGGCGCTCGTGGTGGTGCCCGGGGGAGCGGGCGCGACGGGAGCGGGGTCCCGGGGGGTCGTGGTGGTACCTGGGGGAGCGGGAGCGGCGCGAGTGGGTGGTTGAGGCGCGGTGGGAGTGTGGGCGCCGTGGGCGAGTGTGCCGTGCGGGGGGGGAGCGGGAGCGCCGCCGTTTGCGGGACCGGGCCTCATCGCTCGAGTCGGGCCAGTCCGTAAGCGTCGGCGGCCCCTGGGGGGCCTCGCGCGGTGCCGCCTGGGGGGGGAGGTCCCCTGTCGTCCATGGGGCTCCTTCGGCCATGGGATGGTGGCCGGGGGGGTACGGGGGTGCTGGCTGGTACGGGGGGGATGGCTGGTACGGGGGGGTGGCTCCTGGCGGTAGGTGGGGTAGGCGGCTGGGGCGCTCGGTGGCTGCCATCCCGTCCTCTGGTGCTGTTCGTGCACGGGGGGTTGTGGCCCGGTGGTGTAGGGCGTTGGGCAGTGGTAGTGGTGGGGGTGGTGTTGGTAGTGGTGGTGGTGGGGCCGCTGGTGGTGCTGGTGTGGGTAGTGGTGGGGTTGGTGTTGCGGGTATGGCCCATGGACTCCTTGTGGGTTTTCCGGTCCCCCTTGTGGGGGTGGGGGGTTGGGCATCGTGGGCAGTCCCCGGGGCTGCACTATGTGGTGGGCATGGGGGAAGGGCCGGGGGCCGGGCTTGACGGTGACGGTGGTTGAGGGGTCCCACGTCCCTGGGTCGGTTTGGCCGGCGGTGGTGGTGGTTTGTGGGGGATGGATGACGGGGCGCTTGGTGACGGGGATGTGGACGAGGGCTTGGACGGGGTCGTGCTGGGTGGCCGTCTCTGCAGTGGTGGTGGGTGCCGGCGGGAGGGGGGCGCGGGTTGCGGTGGGTGGGGGGTCCTGGCTTGGGCGAGGGCCCGGGCGGGGGTGGTGTCGGGTGGGTTTGTGTCGTTGTGTATGCGGTGTTGTGTGTGCTCGCGTGGGCGCCGGCTTGGGTTTGGGGTCGGGTTTGGGGTTGGGGTCCGGTTTGGGTTTGTGGTCGGGTTTGGGGTTGGGGTCCGGTTCCAGGTTGAGGAGTACCTCTGTCCGGAGGTGTGAGGGCGCCGATGTCGGGTCGGGGGTCGTCCCGGTGGGTTGCCGGGGTGCCTGAGTTGCCTGTGTGGGGGTTGGGGGGTCGGTGCGTGCGGCCGCGGCTTTGGCTTTCGCCGTGGCCTTGAGGATGAGTTTGGCGGGGAGGGGGGGGTCGGAGGATGAGGTGGAGGAGGTGGACGAGGCTGAGGATGAGGAGGAGGTGGTGGACGCGGGTTGGGCTGTGATGCGGGCGGGCTTGTGGGCGGCGGCTTCTGCTGCGGCCACGGCGGGGAGGATGGAGGGCATGTCCTCGGGTTGTAGGTTGGGGGCGGGCGGCTGGGGGGGCCCGGTCGTGACCTGGCGGCCCGGCGGGCCGATCTGGTCGGCAGCGGCGGGGGAGGGAGGCGCGGGGCTGCGGCCTTCTCTTTCTGGGCTCGGCTGGGCCCGCGTCCTGCAATGTGCGAGGTCGTGTGGGTTGGTGTCCGCGGGGGGGAACAGTTCGCGTGGGCTGCAT
This sequence comes from Eutreptiella sp. 'Long Island Sound 2002', assembly GCA_964036045.1. Lineage (NCBI taxonomy): Eukaryota > Euglenozoa > Euglenophyceae > Eutreptiales > Eutreptiaceae > Eutreptiella > Eutreptiella sp. 'Long Island Sound 2002'. Next base: position 42,438,836 of record OZ038390.1, read on the forward strand.
TCAGGGGCCGGGGGGGGTGGGCCTGGGTCCTCTGGGGTGTGTGTGGGGGGCGTGGGCGGGCCACTGGGTGGGGTGGGCGTGCCGCGGGGCGCGGGGCTCCCCTCGGCGGGTGTGTGTGGGTTGTCGAGTGTGGGGGGCGGTGAAGGGTGTCCGGTGGGTGGGTGTGTGGCGGGCGTGTGCTGGTGTTTGGGCGGGTGGGGGAGGCCCGTGTCGCGGGGCCCGGGGGTGCGCGCGATGGTGGGCGTGTGTGGGTCTCCGGTTGAGCAGCGAGAGGGGGGGGGGCATGGGCGGGGATTGTGCGGCGGGGTGTGCTGTGTCGGTGTATGTGTCCGCTTGCCGCGCGCTTGCGTGGGCAGTTGTAGGCCGGGCGGTTTGGAGGAGAAGCTTGCCGTCTTCTGCTGCCGCGGCAAGGATTTCGCAGACGAGCTTTCGTATCTGGTGGACCTCTTGGTCAATGGTGGGAAGGGGGCATGCTAGCTTTGGGCTAAGACCCGCGCGGTTGAGGACCCTGTGGATGGCGTGGTACCCGCAGGTGAGGGACTGCTGCGGTCTGGGGGGGGGGGTTTGGTCGTGTGTCCCCCCCTGCCTCGACTTGTGTGTGGGCGGTGGGGATGGCCCAAACCCAGGGCACGGTCCCCGTGGGTGGCCAGCGGCGCTGGATCCAGTGGGTTAGGCAGAGCATGGGCAATCCCAGGTGGTAGCCCGCCTTCCCTGAGGTGATTTGGGCCAGGGCGCGGGCTGGGGGCGTGTCCCCTGGCTGGAGGACACCCCTGAGGATCCTGTGCTGGGTGGTGGGGTCCCCCACTGCCCCTGGTGGGGCGGTCTCCGGGGCGAACATGGTGTCTGTCCCCTGGATGATCCATTGCGGGCCGGGGGACGTAGCCGTAGCGGCTATCACGTAGTAGTGGCCGCGCTCGAGGACTGTAACCCAGACCTCCGGCGGGGGGTGGTCACTGTCTGTAGGTGGGGGGGGGAGGTCGTCGTCCGGGGTGCGGAGGCCGGCGGCGCGGAGGGCGGTGTCGCGGTTGGGCGCGGTGGCCTGTTCCCACTGCTCCGGGTGGTTCGGGTCCGCTGGGTGGTCCGTCTCCGCTGGGGCCCGTCGTAGGCGTACGGTCCCTTGACGCGTGACGTTAATGCCGGTGTCGTGCGTCAGGGCCTGGCCCCACTCGATGGGGGGGATCCAGATGGGCTGGCCCCGTGTGTGTTTGCGGGCTCGCCAGAGCATGAGGTCTACTATGGTCTCGTGGAGGCCGCTGCCTGGGGTGGTCAGGTCCTGGAGGGCTTTGACGGTGAGCTTGGTCCAGTCCTCTTGTAGGCGGTACCAGCCCAGGGGGTTGGTCGGGGCCCTGTCTTGGAGGGTCGCTCGGAGGAGGTCGGGGTCGCGGATGGTGGCCGGTGTGAGGGGGGGGTGCCCCGGGTCTGGGGGGGTGGGTCTGGATGGGCTGCCGGGGTCTTGCGCGTCTACGTCGATGGATGGTTGGCCCTGGTTGGGCTCGGCCGGACTGGGCGGTGCCGGGTGGCTTCTTGGGTGTGAGACGGGTCTCGGGGCGCTGTGGTGGTGCCTTGGAGACCTGTGGATGGAGACGGGGGGCGCGTGCGGGGCGCGGAGCGGGTTAGTGGACGTCTGGGTCATGCGCGGCATGGTAATGGATGAGACGCTGCATGTGTTCCCTGGCGGTGGGGTCGGTGAGTTGCTCCGCGTGTGTTAGCAGGAGGTGTTTGCGGTGTACCATTTGGGCCGCTGCTCTGCGGACTGCTTCTAGCTGGAGGTGTGCTGCTGCCTCCATGGGGCTTTCCGTGTGTTTGGTGAGGTGTCGGTGCAGGGCCTGTGTCACTGCCCCTCTCATGGTGGCTTCTTTGATCAGGGGGTCCCGGAAGAGGTGTTCGGTGGCCTGGTGTGCGTGGCTGTGGGTTGGCCATCCTTCGTGTTGTCGCAGGGTTTCCGCCGGGGACCAGCCCACTAGGGTGTCCCTGTCTGTATGGAGGGGGCATTTCTTGAAGTGTTCCCAGTCCTCCGGGGTGGTGTGGTCGCATGGGCAACGGGTGTGTTCGTCGGGGACGTGGATGTGCTTGCGGGCGAGCCATCTGGCGACCCTGGTGAGGAATGGCAGTTGCTCCCTGAGGAGCTGGATGCATTGTTTTTGGAGGTGGGCTGGGACGTTTGCTGGGCGGAGCGCTGAGTGGTAGAGGGGGACTTGCAGTCTGTCCTGGAGCTCCTGGATGTGCGCCCGGCTGTCTGCGTCGCCGAGCACGCGGCGAGATGTTGGATGGGGTTGGGGTAGTGGTACGCTCTGTCGTGGGAGGAATAGGGGGCGTCCTCTGGTACCCAGTCCGGGGTCTGATGGGGCTCGGGTACAGGGGGCACGTGTTGGAGGTGTGTGTGGTTGCGGCCGAGGTCAGGGATCTGGAGGGCTGGTAGGTGTGTTGTGCGCTGGTGTACTGCCTGGCTGTCGACCTTACCATTTCCATATTGGTGTCTGTGGGACTCTTGTTTCACAATGTGGAGTTGGACGTAGGGGGGAAGGCTGCGTAGGGCTTTCCAGAGTAGCAGTGCCTGGGTGCCGAGGCTCGTCGCGGTTGCTTTGTGAAGTGGTTGCCTTGCTATGCGGAGGAGCAGGTGCGTGTCGACAGTGGCGTCTACCACGAACCAGACCCGGACGATGTGCGGGGAGTGGGCGGGTAGGTGGGCCGCGACCTCGGTGATGGCGTCGGCCATGGCCCCTAGCTCCCCGTGGGAAGAGGCCCCATAGGTGGTGTTGCCCGTGTGGTGGTCCATGTGGTAGTGTCCCCCGGTGTGGGTTAGCTGCAGGGTGGCCCACCCGGTGATGGGCGTGAGGGCGGATTTGCCTGAGGCGTCGGTGAAGAAGAGCCGGTCCGCCGGTGATGCTTGTGGGAGGCGGCATGGGTTCATGGGCAGGTAGGCGTATATGGCAAGGCCCGTGGCGAGGTGGGCTACTGGGGTTGTGGGCTGCAGGATGGGGGTGGCGTACACCCCTATTCCTTTGGAGATGATGTGCTTCGCTTGGGGGGACAGGGCTATGAGTCCCTGCTCCGGCTGTCCTTGTGTGAGGTAGGAGTAGATGTAGTGGAGGATGTAGGCTGTGTCGGGGTTTAGGTCGTGGCATGTGAGGGTTTGTGTTCGGTGCTCCGGTGTGTGGCAGGAGTGGTGGGGCGGATAGTAGGGGTGCTCGTGCTTGCCCGTTCTGCCTGGCTCGTACATGCTGTAACGGATGGCGACCCCTGCCGGGTCGGGGCGGGGGCATGTGGGTGTAGTGGTGAAGAGCCATTTGGGCGCGTGGTCGGGGTTCCATGCTACCGTGGGGTTAGTGTCGGTGCGGTGGAGCCATGGGGCTCTCCATGCGTAGGCCTGTGGTGGTAGGTGGGTTGTGGGGTGGGTGTGGTGGCGTGCTATGAGGTGTAGTACGGGCCATGGTGTGGTTGGTGCCTCGGGGTCACAGGCCCAACATGTGCGTGGCATGCTCTGGGAATCTTGGGGGACCTTTGGTAGGTCTCGGGCGGTCATGTGGTGTTTCGGTATGCGCCATTTTGCCCCGTGGTGGATGACGGTGGTCTGCGTGGGTTTGGCTTCATTCGGGGCCAGTAGTAGGGTTAGTGGTGGGACTGGGCCCGTCACCGGGGGGACGGGTTCGTGTTTCGATCCGGTGGGTGCGTAGGGCGGTGTCGCTGGGATGGGTCACGGGTGTTGCTTTTTGAATTCTCGGTAGGCTGTGCGCATGTCTTTGCTGCCCGGTAGAGTGTGTCCCGCTGCTCGTGCCGTCTGCGTGAGGTACTGGTGGAAGAGGCGGTATTGTGGCCATTGGGGAAGCTGTAGAAAGGGGGTGTGGTGTGCCCCGCTGTGGTGCAGGACCCGCATTTGGGGGAGGGTAACGTATACTACGGTGATGGAGGCCCCGACAAGTTCTATGGTGTGGATGGTGCCCTTGGGGTGATGGTGGAGGTCCCCGCAGAGGACCGCTAGTGGCCCTTCCTCTGGGCATGTGTGGTTGGTGAGTATGGCGTGGTGTGGGGATGGGAGGAGAAGCTGCAGGTGGTTCCACAGGCGCGTGTTCATGTTGGTGGGCATGCCCGTCTGGTGGAGTACCCAGCGCGGGCATGTGTTGCGGGCCCGTTGTGCGGCTTGGAGGCGGATGGCGGTGACCTCGCGGACCTCCGGTGAGTGGTTGTGGGTCATGCGGTGAAGGAGGAGGGCGGTGTGTCTGGTGTAGGCCGCTTTCACCTCGTCCCCTATGGCGTCTCCATAGTGGGGCCATGCCGCTCGGATGGCGCGGGTGGGTATGGAGGTGGGCCAGTCCCCGTGTGCTGCCCATGCCTTGGTCACGGCGCGTGTGGCCGGCTGGAGGGCGGTGGTGGGGTGTGTCAGGTGGAGTGCTTGGAAGCCTATGGAGGCGTTCAAGACCCCGGTGAGGTAGTACGCCAGGCTCTGGTGGGACAGGGAGAGGGCCTTGGTGGTCGGGGACGCATATCTGGGGAGGTGGGCGAGGTGTGACTGCAACTTGGGAGGGAGGGTGGCGTCCTCAGGGTTGGCGGCCTGGATTACCCCCAGGTGGGTGGTGGTCGTCACGACGTGCATGGGGGGCCCTTGTGGCCCTAGGGTGGGAGGTGTGGCAGACCCCTTGATCATGGCCACTGACTTTGTGGGGTGGACGATGAGGTTGTTGTGGGAGAGGTAGGAGACGGTCACGTCCAGTAAGTCGTTGGCCTGTTGGGTGACCGTTGGTCCGGGGTCCGGGGCATGGGGGTCGTGTGGGGTGTGCGCGACGGTGAGGTTGGTGTCGTCCGCGAAGCCGACCAGGGGGGAGAGGAGGGGGTAGGGTGCGTAGGCCGGGTAATCCTGCTCGATTGCGAGGGCCAGGGGGAGCGTCACTAGAAGGTACAGGAAGGGGCCTTCTGCTCCCCCTTGGGGGACCCCGCTGCCTGGCTCCAGGAAGGGGGTGAGGCCTGCTCCTGTGCGGACCGTGTATTTGCGGGTGCGGATGTAGTCGGAGGTGAAGTTGTAGAAGGGGAGGCCTAGGCGTTTCCACACCGCTTCTAGAAGGAGCCAGGGGGTGTTCGGGAAGGCTCCCTTGACGTTGAGGGAGGCGATGATGAGGTCCACCGGGTCCATGTCCGCGATGGTGTCCTGGAGGAAGATGGCCTCGTGTGGGGAGCGGCCTGGGATGGCCCCCCAGAGGCTCGCTGGTATGTGGGGGTCCAGGTGGGGGCGGATGCGGCGCAGGAGGATGGTCCAGACGATTTTGACCTCCGTGACCGCACAGACTATGGGGCGCCAGTTGTCCGGGTTTGCCCAGTCCCCTTTTTTGTAGAGGGGGCGGACAACGTTTGCCCAGTCTGGTGGCAGGGGGGTCCGCCCCCTGACGATGTCCCAGAGGCGGTGGGCGAGGACGCGGAGGAGGTGGGCGGGGAGGTGGTAGTATGCCTCTGCAGGGAGGCCGTCGTAGCCTGGGGTTTTGTGTTGCCGGAGACTGTGGATGGCCTTCCGGACTTCGTGGATGGTGAAGGGGCGTTTTTCCAGGTGCCTCCTCTGGGCGTGGTTGAAGACCCGAGGGAGGCGGTCGATTTTGGCCTGGGTGTCTGGGTCCAGTGTGTCTTGGGTGGGGTTGTGTTGCCGGAGGAAGCTGTCTTGGGTGGCTTGGAGCACTGTGGCTGGGTCGTTGGTGAGGGAGCCGTCCTCCTGCCGGACCGTGGTGATGGTGCGGTGGCCGGTGTCGGTCATGGCGTCGTTGAGGTGGCGGATGGCCTTGTAGGGGAGTTCATGTTGCGCATACCGTTCGTGTTCCTGGGCGATGCGCTGTTGCCTGTGGATGTGCCACCGCTGCAGGTCCGCCCTGATGTGGGCTATCTGTGTCCTGCAGTGGTGTATCTGGCGGCGGGTTTGGGGGGTGTCGGTGTGGAGGAGGGTCGCCAGTTGTTGCTTCGCATGCCAGAGGTCATGGAGCATGTCCCCCAGGGCCGTGGGTGGTTGGTCGTTGTCTGTGTGGGGGTGTTGTTGGAAGCCGCAGGCGACGGCGGCCGTGCGCATGGCTGTGAGTAGGTCGGTGGGGTCTGGTTGGATGCGCCGGGCGCGGTCTATGGCCCTGTGATATTGGGAACAGGCATGCTTGTCATGCAGCGGGGGCATCTTAAGGGGGGTTGGTAGGCCTTGGTCCGCATCTTCTGGGGGGCTGGGGGGAAGGTTGGGGATGGTGAGGCGGATGTGCAGGGGGCTATGGCCTGTGGGTCCCAGCGGGAGGGGTCCATACCGGGCCTCCGCTCGGATGATGGTGGTGGGGTCGCCATAGCATACGTCGATGCGGGATGGGGCGGCATCCGTTTGGTGGGGGAAGTGGGATGGTTGGCCTTCGAGGCTGGCTGTTAGGTCCACGAGCCCCAGCATTTCGATGGTGTTGCGGACTGCTTGGTCCTGGGGTGTGGCCTGTCCCCCTCGGTCTGCTGGGCTGGGGGCGGCGTTCATGTCGCCGATGATGACTGTGGGGGCGAGCATGGCCATCTGGCGGTATGCCTCGGCCAGGGCTTGGAGGAAGGGTTCCGTGGCTTCGCCGAAGGGGACGTGGGTGTTGATGACGTTGAGTTGCCATCCGTCCCCGACGACCTCATAGACACCTAGCCTCCCTGGGACGCTGAGGTGGTGGACGAGGTGGACGTGGATGCCGGTTTGGGCGCATAGGGGGGTCCCCTTGTGCCAGTAGCATTTGTACGCTTTCTGGTCCGGGGTATATATGGGGGTGGTTTCTGGGGGGTCGTCGCGCTGTAGGCCTTGTTCCTGGAAGGTGAGGAGGTGGGGAACCCACCCCGGCCCCTGTGCCATCGGGAGCTCTTGGAGGGCGGTTGTGGCGTCCTTGGAGTATGTGACGGCCGGGTGGTTGAGGTCGAGGAGGTTGACGGTGGCCTCGGTGGGGGCGGGCCGGGGCTGTGGAGGCTTGTGCCCTCGGCCCTTGCCCCGTCAGGGAGGGGGACTGGGGCTCGGGGACTTTTTGCCGGTTTGTGGGCGTTTGGGTAGGCGCGGCGGGGGGAGGCCTTGGCTCCACTCCGGGGGGAGCTCCCCAGTGTATTTGGTGCCTGTGTGGGCCTTGTTCTCTTCGGTGCGGAGCCGGATGGGGTGGGCGCTGGTGAGCTCCAGGGTGTAGCCGACTGGTTTGTCCGGGGCGCTGCTGCCTTGGTCTAGCTCCTTTTGGCGGTGCCAGATCACCCGGACCTGTGGCCCCCCGTTGTCCCCCGGTTCCTTGAGGCGGTACTGGATCGTGCCCTCACACCAGATCCAGTCGCCTGTGTGGTCGTTGCGGAAGGGCTGTTGGACCTTCGCACCTTTTTCGAATCCTGGGTACGCTTTGGGCGGGGGCTGTGCTGGTGGCAGGAGGGAGGATGATGAGGATGCCTGGTCCGGGTGGGGCGGTGGTAGTGGTGGGAGGGAGGATGACGAGGATGCTTGGTCCGGGTGGGGCGGTGGTATTGGTGGGAGGGAGGATGACGAGGATGCTTGGTCTGGGTTCGCCGGGTGGGTCGGGTGGGACGCGGGGGGTCGGGAGGTTGCTGCTTTTCCGGCTTGGCTGGGGGCGGGTGCGCCCCTTTGTCGTCTCGTTCGCTTGGGTGGGACTGGAGGTAGCGGGGCTGGGGGGGCATTGGGTTTGAAGAAGGGGTGCGTTGCTTGCTGGTCTGGATCCCTCAGTGGGGGTTCTGCCGGTGTTTGCATTTTCGCTTTCGCGTGGTTGCGTATGATGTCGGCGGGCTTGCGCACGGTCTCCGGGGGATCTGTTGGCCATGGCAGTGCGGCGGGGCTGTCGTCGAAGGGGTGGTGTAGGTGGTAGTTCCTCATGGCCTTGGCCTGCATGACCCAGGCCTCTGTGGGTTCCGGTGTGTCCGGGCCGTTGGGGGAGCCTTGAGCCCAGTAGAGTGCTGTGTGGAGGGCTTCCCAGGGGGCGCCTTCGCGGCCTGTGAGGGTGGTGGCTTGGAGGAGTCGCTGCTGGCCCCGTGGGGGGTCTTCCGGGTCCATTTCCGGGGTATAGGCCTGGGCCGCCATGAGGACTCCGTGTGCCCAGTGGAGGACCCACCATTGGGTGTCCGCTTTGAGGATGTGGATGGCGGGTTGTTGGGGGGGGGTGTCCAGGGTGTCCCACGTTGCGATGGCTAGTGGTATCCTGGAGGGGTGCAGGTGTGGGGGGGCCTTGCGGCTTAGGAGTTGATCGATGTGGAAGGGGGTGACGGGATCTTTGGGGCCTTGGGGCGTTGGGGGCATTGCTGGGATGGTTGTGGGGTCCCAGTGGCGTTCGTGGGCGGCGAGGGTGTACAGGGCGGCGGTGATGATGTGGTGGGCTTGCCCCTCCAGGACGATGTGGCGCTCCGTGCCGAAGTCCTTTGGTAGTTGGGCTGCGGTGTGGACGGTGATGTGGGCCAGGGCGCGTTGGTGGGCCTTTTTTCCCCCGTCTGGGGCCTGTGTCCGTTTGTCCCCCGGGATGTGCTGGTGTTGGTGTTTTGGTGGGGGTGGTCCCAGGGCGAGGGATTCTACACCGTGGAGGGGGATGGCGTGTTCCCTGGACCTGTTGGGCAGGATGTATATGCCCGGGTCTCCCGGTACGGTGCCGAGGTACATGTTGCCCGTGATGGTGGGGGCCGGCAGCGGTTGGCGCAGGGGCCAGGTGCATGGGGTGGAGCATGGCGGGTCATGGTGCTCACACCAGGGGTGGTCGATGCCGTACGGGGTGACGTGTACGGTGAAGGGTCCAACGGCGCGCTGGAGTTTGTGGGGTTGGATGTTGTGGAGGCGCGCCACCGCCCGTGTGTGGGAGCGCCCTTCGCTGATCCACACGGCGTCTGCCCGCGACGCCGCTGGGTTCAGGCAGTCCGTGGTGATGCCTGTGATCGTGCGGTTGTGGGTGGTATCTGATACCCTGGCGGGGGGGGCGCCGATGCGGGGGATGGTGTGTTCGTCGTGGAGGGCGCGGGCCTTGCGCCTCGCATCGTGTCGGTGCCGGGCCTCCTGGGCGTGGGTGTGCACACCCGTGTGTTTGGGCTTCTTGTTGGGGCGGTCCGCTGTGTGGAAGGGGGTGGGCCAGGAGGGGGCGTGGTGGAGGGTGGGGTGTGGGAGGTCCCCCCGTGTTGCCCATGTGTACAGGTTGGTCGCGGCGGCTCCTTCCGCCTGTATGGTGTATCGCTCGTCGTGTCGAAGACGGGTGACGAGGACGTTGGGGGCCGTCAGCTCATACACCTGTGTGGTGTGGGGGAGGTGGCGGGTGACGGTGATCTTGGGGGCGTTGTTTTTGCGGGTGGTGGTGTGGGGGATTATGTTGTGGGTCGCCCATTCATCCTGGGGGGTGTGTCCCGTCGGGTCTAGCTTGAGCGGGGGGTGGAGCGGCTTCGGTGTCGGGGGCTTGTCTTGGCCCTTCGCGTGGGGCGCCACTTTGGTTTCGACCAGGTATTGTTGGCCCCAGGTTTCCGGGGCCCCTACCTGTGTGGCTGCCGCTGTTGCGGCTTGGAGGAGGGCGGTGGTGTTGGTGTCTAGAGGGGGGGCCCCCGGTTGGGGGGTGAGGGTGTCATGGTCTTGGTATGCCCACCAAATGGTGTAGCCTCGTTGGGTGTTGCGGTGCGGGGTTTGGGTCTGGGCTTGCTGGATGGATAGGGCGGTCTTGATGTCCTCCGCTGCTTGTGGGTTTATGGGTGTGGCGTACGCCCATACTCCCGGGGCGTGTATGCCGTGTGGTGCTTGGCCTACTCCTCGTATCGGTTGTAGGGTGTGGTGGGTGCGTGTGAGCCCTAGGTGTTCTTGGAGGAGGTCCCCCGGATGTTCTCCCACCGTTGCTGCCAGGTGTGTGTGTGGTCATTGGGGGCGGGGTAGGTGATGACGATGGCCTGCCATGGGGTGGGGCCTGGATGCACCGTCATAGGTGCCGACGATGCTTGCGGGGGTATGTGGACGGCGTGGGCGGGGGCTGCTGTTACGGGGTCTCCTTCCGTGGGTGTGATCGTGGCATCGCCTTGGACGGTGAGGAGGAGGTGGTGGCGGTCCGTCGGTAGTGCCCAGGTGGTGGTGGGCTCTGTGATCGAGTGGAGGCGGATGGCCTGGAGGCCCGGTGTGATTTCGTCGCATCAGAGTGTGCCGTTGTGGACCGCCCATTCCCGCGGCAGGTCTCGAAACCCGTTTCGGTCTGGGGTGGTGCGGTGTTGTGGGGGGAGCTCCATTTTGGTGATGGGGTGGGTGAGGGGCTCTGTGCGGGGTTGGTCTTGTGTGGTTCTTGGTGATGGTGCCTGGGGCATCTCTTCGTCCGGTTGCTGTGGGGCTTTCGCCTCCTGGAGCTCTGCACTGATGGTGGCGAAGACATCTGGGAGGGTGGGGGAGGCGGGGGGGTGGGGTGCCGGATCGTCCCAGGTGATGTGGTATTCCTCCGGGTTCTCGGGGCTTTGCTGTACGGTGATGGTGGCTGTGGCGTCGTCTTCAGGTGTCCAATGTGTGGATTGTGGTCGAGGGGGTGGAGGGTGACGGTGTGGCGGTGTTTCCAGCTGTGGAACGCAGGGAGGGCGTGGAGGCCGTGTCTAGTGTCCCCGGGCGGGCGGGGGTAGGTTTCGGCTGCTGCCTCCAGGAAGGCGTCCGCGGTGCCTTTCCAGGTGTCTTCCCAGAGAAGGTCTTCCTCTGTGCCCCACTCGTTGTCGTTCCTTTTCTCCCGCTTCCACCCCTGGAGGGTCGCGTGGTCCTCAGGGAGGTCTCGTTGGACGGACTGGTAGTACTGCTCGGCGTCCATGGGGGCTAGGGTGCTGGCCAGCGTGGCGTAGATGTCCTTTTGGGGGGGGGGCGGTGGGGGCGTGGCGGCGCGGCCGGGGCCGGGCTCCTCTCGCTGGTGTTCCGCGTTCCGGTCTGCGGTGGACGCGGGGGATATGGAGCGTGGTGGCATGGGGTGGTCGGGCTCTTGCGGTTCCGTGGGTTGCTGGTGGGCTTGTGGGCGCGGGGCCGTGGCTGCCAGTAGGTGTCGGATGGCCGGGAGGATGTCGAAGTCGTCTTCCCAGCAGTGGGCTGGAGCGCACGCCCTGTCAGGGGAAGCGGGGGGGGGGCGTGTTGCGGAGCGGTGTACGATAGGGTGGGCGACGCGTGCGGGTGGTGGCGTGCTCGCTCTGCCGTTCTGTTTCCCGTGGGCCCTGACCCTGGGGGGGTGGTGGTGATGTTCGTGGTGAGGGTGGTGTGGGCGCCGGAGTGGATGATTGTGTCGGTGGCGGCGCTGTTGGCGAGGGTGGTATGGGCGTTAGAGTAGATGAAGTTGGTGCTGGGCTATGGTTGATGGTGGTTAGCTGGTGGGTCAGCTGTTGTCGCTGTCGTCGTCGCCGGTGGTGTTGGTGCCTCTGATGACGAGGTGATGGTTGGTGAGCATGGCGTGGGTGACGTATGGGCGTATGTGGTGTTGTCGGTGGTGTCCATAGTGAGGGTGTTGTTTCTGGTCGTTGGGGCGTAACGTTTGTGGGCCGGATGTGGTGGTGGTGGCGAGGGTGCTGTAGTTGACGGGTGGTGTGGCCCACGTCGCCTCCGGTGGTGGAGGTGTGTTGGGTGCCGTGGTGGCGTTGGCGATGGTGGGGTGCCGCGGGTGGTGTATTGGTTGTTGGTGGTGGAGATGTTCCTGGATTGTGGGTAGTCCCCGTCCGGCGGTGGTGGTGTTGGTGGTGTCGGTGCTCGTTGAGGCCGTTGGCGACGCCGGGGGTTCCTGGCCTCGCGCGGGGTGGTGGTGGCGGTGGTGAGTGTAGGCGGTGCCATGGGCGGTGGTGCCATTGACGGCTCGGCCGGGCGTGCTGGTGCCGGTTTCGGCTGTAAGTGTGGTTCGGGGTGCGGCATTGGTGGGTGGCTTCGACGGTGGGTGGCGTGACTGGTGGGTGGCAGCGGTAGGGGGGTGTCAGTTGTTGGTGAGGCTGTCGTTGTCGGTGTTCCGGTTGGTGCTGGTGATGGTGTCGCTGGTTGTGCAGATGGTGGGGGGTGGGTAGGGGGACTCGTACCCTGGGGTCGCCGTGGCGTTCGGTCGACGGTGGTGCTTTCGGTGGTGTTCTTGTGAGTTGGCCGGGAGTGGTGTCGGCGATGCTCTGGCTGGTGCCGTTTGTGCGGGCTGTGTGGTTTTTGCGTCAGGGGTCGGTGGCGTTGGTGACGGTGGTGTGTTGGGGGTCGGCGCCGGTGGTGGCGGTCTGATGGTGAGGGTGCCGGGGACGTTGGGTGGGTCCGCGTTGTTGGGCCTTCTCCTCGCCATCCCTGGCGGAGGGTGCTGGCGGTGTCGCTGCTGGCGAGGGTGTGGTGGTGTTGCTGTGGTGTTTTGTGCTGCTTGGGTGGGTGGTGGGGACCCCTGGTTGATGTTGACGATGCTCCGGGTGATTTCGATGCGGTGGGTGTGATGGTGTGTGGCGTTGCTGTTTCTACCCTTGGCCGGGGCCTGGTGGGTGGCGCTGGTGGCGTTTGTTCGCCAGCCGTGGTGGCGTCCTTGGTGTTGTCGTCGATGGGGGCGCCCTAGGTGTTACTCTGTGCCGGGGTCTTGGTGGTGGTGTTAGGGGTGTTGTGGGTGACGGTACCTCGGTTCGTCGTTGGTGGGGTTGGCGGTGGTGTGTCTCGTGGTGGTCTGGTGGCGTGGGTGTTTTTGGCATTGGTGCTGGGTGGCCTGCGTGTTGGTGTTCGGTGGTTCCGGGCGTGCCATTTGTGGCTGGTGTTTGGCCGGCCTGTGGTCCTGGTGGTGTCGGTTGTCCCTGGTGTTGGGATATTCCCTTCGGCTGTCCGTGGGTCTGTAGTGATAGGTGTTGCTTCGGTTGCGGTTTAGGGTGACCATGCTGCGGTTGGGTGGCGGTGTCGCCGTGCTGCCGCTGTCGGTGGCGCCGGTGTTGGTGTTGGTGGGGGCGCCGCCGGGGGAGCTGTGTGTGTTGGCGTTGTAGGGTGTTGTAGGTGTTGCCCTGGCGGTGTTCTGACGGCGGAGGGGGGACCTCGCCACTCCTGGCGGAGGTTCCCATGCGCGTCGTTGGCTGGTGGGTTGGCCTTGGCCCCCTCGGTGTCCTTGCTGCCGATGGCGTCTTACCGGGATGCGGGATGCGGGATGCTCCGGGTTGCTGTCGGTGAGGTCGCACTGCCGGTGGTGCCGTCGGTGATGCCGGTGGTGAGGTCGTTGCGGGCGTTGCTATGGTTCACGGTGTCTCTGATGTTGTTGATGCTGCTGGTGGTTGGTGTGGGTCTGTGTGTGGGTTGTCAGTGGCTGCTGCTGCTGCTGGTGGTGGTTCTGGGTGCGGGTCGGTGGGTGGCGCGGTTGGAACGCCTTGGGTGTAACTTGGCCGCTGGGTGGTTTCTTGTGTTGGTCCGTTGTTGGCGAGGGTGTCTCAGGCGTCGTGCTGGGTGTCGGGGTTCCTGGTGTTGCCGACGGCGTCCCCGTTGGTTCCGGGCGTCTCCGCTGGTGAGGGTGTTGTGGTGTTCGGTTTGGGTGTAGGCGGCGGTGCAGGTGTGGGTGTCGCAGTTCCTGGCCCTGGGTCTGGGCGTGGCCGTTTGGGTGTTGCTGGGTGTGGGCGTTCGCCACTCCTGGCTGAGGGCCCGGTGGCGTTCGTTCGCCAGCCGTGCTGGCGTCCTTGGTGACGCCGTTGGTGGGGTTGCCCTAGGTGGCGGGGCTGTGGTGGTGGTGGTAGGGGTGGGGGCGCTGTAGGTGACGGCACCTCGGCCCGTCGTTGGTGGGGTTGGTGGTGGTGCGGATAGTGCCGTGGGTGTTGGTGGCGTTGGTGTTGTCGATGGTGAGGGTGCCATAGGTGTTACTTGGTGGTTGGCGTGTGTCGTGGTGGTCTGTTGGCGTGGGTGTTGTTGGTGTTGGTGCTGGGCGCGGCCTGCGTTTGGGTGGTCGGCGGTTCCGGGCGTGCCACTCGTGGCTGGTCGTCGCGGTGTTGGTGACGGTGCTGGCGAGGGCGCCGCCGGTGGAGCTGTGGGCGATGTCGAAGGCGAGGGCGCTGCAGGTGTTGCCCTGGTGGATGGTGGTGTTCTGACGGCGGGGGTGGGACCTCGCCACTCCTGGTGGAGGTACCCATGGGTGTAGCTGGCCCGCGTGTTGGCTCCCTTCGTGTCGTTGATGCTGATGGTGTTGTACCGGGCGGTGTCGCCGTGGCGGTTGCCGTTGACGCTCTGGTTTGTTGGTGCTGAGGCCGCACTGCCGGTGCCGGTGTCGGTGATGTCGGTGGTGAGGTCGTTGTGGGCGCCGCTATGGTTCACGGCGTCTCGGACGTTGCTGATGCTGGTGGTGGTTGGCGTGGGTCTGTGTGTGGGTGGTCAGCGGCTTGTGTTCAGGGCGGTGGTCGGTTTGTGTGGCTCTGTCTGGGAGGGTGTGCAGTAGGTGGTGTGGTCTGCTGGTGCTGCTGTTGGTGTAGGTGGCGCAGGCGTTGCTCCGGGTGGTGTCGTGGGTGAGGGTTCTGTTGGCGGCGCCGGTGGTGTGGGTGTCGCCGGGGATTGCATGGTGGATGGCGCCCTGCGGTCGCTTTGGTGGCGAGGGTGTTGCTGTGGATGGTTCCGGGCGTGTGCCCTCGCTTCCCCTGGCCGGGGCTTGGTGGTTTGTTGGCTCACCGGCTGTGGTGGCTTTGGTGTCCTCCGGTGGCGGAGGTTGCTGGTGGCGACGCTGATGGTGGGGTGTTGCCGGCGATGGTGTGCTTGATACCGTTGGCTTGGGTGATGTAGGTGCTGGAACCGGCGGTGGCGTGCGTAGGTTTCGTAGGCGTTGGTGCCGGCGGTGACGGTGTTGGTGAGGGTGTTGTGCTGGCTTGATTTTTGGCGGTGTTGGTGTTTCCGCTGGCGTGGATGCCGGTGGCGGTGGTTCTGGGTGCGGGTCGATGGGGGACCGGATCGGCTGGGTGCGGTCGTTGGTCAGTGTTGGGTGGCTTTTTGTGTTGGTCTGTTGTTGGTGAGGGTGTCCTATGTCCTAGTGTTTTGGTGGGTGCTGGGGTCGCTGGTGTTGCCGATGGTGCCTCCGTTTGTTTCGGGTGTGTCCGCTGGTGAGGGTGTTGTGGCGTCCGGTTTGGGCGTTGGTGGCGGTGCTGGTGTGGGTGTCGTAGTGCCCGGTCCTGGTGTTGGGCGGTCGGGTGTTACTGGGTGTGGCCGTTCGCCACTCCTGGCTGCGGGCTTGGTGGGTCCTCCTTTGCGTCCTAGCGGTTTCTGGCGGCCCTGCAGCCCCCCTGGCGGGGGGGTTTGCCAGGTTCCTGTTGTTTGGGTTTGTGTGTGTTGCGTGTGTGGTGCGGGCGGCGCCTGCGCTTTGGTGTGTGGTGTGCGTTTGTGGGGCTCGTGTCGGTGGCGGTTGTGGGGGTGTGTGTTGTGTGCACGCTCGGGCGTGTGTGCGGTGTGTTGGTGGTGCGTTTGGGTGCCTGTCCTCGCCTTTGGGGGCGTGGTTTGGCGGCCCTGTTTGGTGTGGGGGCTGTGTGTCGTGCCCCCCCCCCTGTCTCGGCTGTGTGGTTCCCCGCCCCCCCTGGCTGGGGTCTGTTGGTGGTGTGTCCCCTTGCTGTCCCCTTTGCGTGCCCTCCTCCTTCTGTCTCTTTTCCGTGTCGCTTGGGGCGGTGTTTCTTTGGTGTCGTGCCCGGGCCTTCCCGGCTGTGGTGGGTGGGGGGGGTCCTTGTCGCCGGCTCGGGTCCCTTCCCCTGGTGTTTCCCCGTGGGGGGGCCGATGCTTGCACTCCCCGTCAGGGTGTAACTCTGTTGTATGGGCCGTCCATTTGTACTCGCTCGGTACAAATGGACCTGCTCCGTAGCCAGGTACTCCAGCCGTTCCCCACACCGGGGTCGGGTACACTGTGGGTCGCTGGGGAGTCCTTGCGGGATAGGCGCGTCTCTTGCCTGCCCCGATGGACGGTGTGCCCTACCCGCAGCCCCTCGCTGGGCCCGAACCGCAGTACGTGCCGTGGGGAGTGCTCTTGGTCAGGCCCATTGGTCACCCCCCCAGGCCGGTTCCACCGCGGGCCGCTGACCAACGGTCCCGGGCGTATCCCACCTTATTGCGTGTGCTCAGGTGGGGCCGATACGGTCACCGGGGGGGCCCCCAAACCCCTGAGGTTGGGTCCCTCGCCTGCGTCTCCCGTGGGCCCTTTTCGTCCCGCCCCCCTTTTTCGCTGTGCGGTTTGCGGTGGTTGGTGTCCCGTCTCTCCGGGGTGGGGTGGTGGTGGTGGGGGGGGGGGGGGTTTCGCTGTTCCTGGCTGTGTTGCTTGTGTGCGTGTCGCCCCCCCCTCTGGTCGTGGTTCGCCGTTGGTGTGTGTGTTTGTGGCGCGGTGCGTGCGCGCGTGGTGTCTGTGTTGGTGTGTGGTGCGTGGTTTGTGGTGTGTGGTGTGCGGCGGTGGTGTGTTGGTGGGGTTGTGGCTGGTGTGTGGTGTGGTTGGTCCCTCGCCAGTCCTGGCGGAGGTTGCTGTGTGCTACTCCCCGCCACTCCTGGCTGGGTTTCGCTGCCTGTGGTGGTGTGGGGTTCCCCGCCACTCCTGGCTGGGGTTCCGCTGCTGGCAGTGGCGTGTGGTGTGTGGTGTGTGGTGTGTGGTGTGTGGTGAGCGGCGGTGGTGTGTTGGTGGGGTTGTGGCTGGTGTGTGGTGTGGTTGGTCCCTCGCCACTCCTGGCGGAGGTTCCCTTGTGGTACTCCCCGCCACTCCTGGTTGGGTTTCGCTGCCGGTGGTGGTGGGCGGTCCTCGCCACTCCTGGCTGAGGTCTCCGGGCGGCGGTGGTGTGTGGTGGGGTTGGCGCTGGTGTGTGGTGTGGTTGGTCCCTCGCCACTCCTGGCGGAGGTTCCTGTGTGCTACTCCCCGCCACTCCTGGCTGGGTTTCGCTGCCTGTGGTGGTGTGCGGTTCCCCGCCACTCCTGGCTGGGGTTCTGGTGCCGGCAGTGGCGTGTGGTGTGTGGTGTGTGGTGTGTGGTGTGTGGTGAGCGGCGGTGGTGTGTTGGTGGGGTTGTGGCTGGTGTGTGGTGTGGTTGGTCCCTCGCCACTCCTGGCGGAGGTTCCCGTGTGCTACTCCCCGCCACTCCTGGTTGGGTTTCGCTGCCAGTGGTGGTGGGCCGTCCTCGCCACTCCTGGCTGAGGTCTCCGGGCGGCGGTGGTGTGTGGTGGGGTTGTGGCTGGTGTGTGGTGTGGTTGGTCCCTCGCCACTCCTGGCGGCGGTTCCTGTGTGCTACTCCCCGCCACTCCTGGCTGGGTTTCGCTGCCGGTGGTGGTGTGCAGTTCCCCGCCACTCCTGGCTGGGGCCTGCTGGCGGCGGTGGTGCGTGGTGTGTGGTGTGTGGTGTGTGGTGTGTGGTGTGCGGCGGTGGTGTGTTGGTGGGGTTGTGGCTGTGGTTGGTCCCTCGCCACTCCTGGCGGAGGTTCCTGTGTGCTACTCCCCGCCACTCCTGGCTGGGTTTTGCTGCCGGTGGCGGTGGGCGGTCCTCACCACTCCTGGCTGAGGGCCCTGGGCGCGGTTCCCCGCCACTCCTGGCTGGGGTCCGCTGGCGGCGGTGGTGTGTGGTGGGGTTGTGGCTGGTGTGTGGTGTGGTTGGTCCCTCGCCACTCCTGGCGGAGGTTCCTGTGTGCTACTCCCCGCCACTCCTGGCTGGGTTTCGCTGCCGGTGGTGGTGGGCGGTCCTCGCCACTCCTGGCTGAGGGTCCCGGGCGCGGTTCCCCGCCACTCCTGGCTGGGGTCCGTTGGCGGCGGTCTGTGGCGTGGTCGGTCCCTCGCCACTCCTGGCGGAGGTTCCTGCGTGCTACTCCCCGCCACTCCTGGCTGGGTTTCGGTGCCGGTGGTGGTGTGTGGTCCCCCGCCTCCCCTGGCTGGGGTCTGCTTTGGCACTTTGTGCAGTATAGGGTAGTGTTTATACATTTCAGTCAGTGTGCAGCTTGGTATAGCTGAAAAGATTTAGACACTCATTAATGATCTAACTCGGATCCGATGCAGTGCTGAGTCCATCATGCTCTGTATCAGCCCTGTGCTAGGTGCATTGCTAGGTGTAACACTTTCTGAGTGTCTATTTTGTGCAGTGCTGAGGTCCATCATATCTCTTGTCAGCCCTGTGCCTGGTGCCTCAACACCCTGCACATGGCTTGTGAAGGGAGTGTAATGGAACTCAGCACGTGCGCGCAGACCGCGATCATTCAGTGAACGCGCGTGCGTGCATATGTAAAGCACAGTGCAATGCAATTCAATTATTTAACTATTGAATCAAATTCATTTTGTGTACTGTGCAGAACACTGGGATGAAACTGAAACCAGACCGGGTGGTCAGGAGCAGAGGTCGCAGTGGCATGGGCAGCAACATTGCTTGGCACCGAAGACATAACGATAGTGTTGACTGAATAGTATCCTACAAACAGATATGGTACACATAGCCAATGAAATACCTGATATGCACATATGAGAAATCCACCCTATCATCCACTAATTGAATAACTACTAAACATCCAAGATTGCCTTATCTATCCCACATCCTATGTTCCTAACAAGGAAATGGAATATGATATACCCTATCCCACATATATCCCATATATAGGGCCAAATAATGCTCCCTTAGGGGTAAAATGCCAGGTAGGGTTGTGACCTGCTTCACCCCCCCACTTAAAACGACTGCCACGGGCAGGAAGTACATGCCCAAGAGGAACGTAGCAGTCACAAACAGCAGCAAATCACAGGTTAGCAGATTCCCTCCCATAGGGAATCGAACTTACGCATGCAATCTCGGAGCCGGCCGCACGGCCGCTGAAGTAGCTCCGATCGGTAGGAATCGAACCACCGCCGATATACACAAATTGACGAACGGGATCCCGCGGGTCCCGCAATAAGTAGTAGGCGAAATCGCGAGCTGTTGCGCGTAGAGTCTGGTCCCTGCGTGTCGCATGAGGCATGTGGGGTCCAGCAGGTAAGGGGAGGTAGTTTTTCAAAGAATTAAAACTAAAGGCAAAGTGAAATCACACTTTTAAACCAAACTGAAGGTAATGGTACATGCGAAGCGGTGCGACGCGAGAGTGCAAAAATTTCACTTTTTGAAAAAACTGCCAGGAGAATTGACGGGAGTGTCAAACAGCAACGTAGGACTGTGCCTGCACAAGGGAGCACGAGGGATAAAAGAGATAGAGGCCAGGGAAACATTCACAAGGGACACAACAAAACTTGATGGCCTTCGGCCAGGGGACTGTTACCACGGGGGGCTAACGGTCCTGTCTCGCAGTGCAACGCGGGGCAACCGTGGTAACAGTCCTTACAGCCACCACAGCCCTTTTTTCACACTTTGGAACAGTGAACACCGTGATCTTGCCATATTGTTGCCTTGCGATGCATCATCGTCTTGTGCCTGCCTCTGTCTTGTGCATGCTCAGGCCCACTAATAAACACGGCCACGATGGCCCCACAGTGCGCGCGGTAGCTCACTAAGTAGAGGAAAGAGGTCACGATGGCCTCAGGGTAAATGATCGACGATCATTTAGGCACAAACCAAAACACGGGTACGATGCCCACACCTTGCACCCACGTGCTTTAGATCGTTTATGAGGGCTTGATGTGCTTGATGTTCTTGATGTGCTTGCCCGTAACGCTTGTAGTAATGAGTGAGCTCTTTGCTTGTAAGATGTAAACTTGCTTGATTACTTGCTTGTAAAAGACCGAGACAAGGCCTAGCCAAAGGCCCACTTGTCAAACAGACCAGACACCAAAGAAAGATGATCGTGTGGAATGGACCAGGATGAATGAACCAGTCACGGTTGTGACTGTACGATACGGGCACGGCTCAGCCAAGGGTCGTGTCCGGGTGGATGTCTAACTTAGCATGTGTGTCACACGTGATGCACCACATAGAGGGTAAAGGAGGAGGTACGGAGATGGGATGAGGGTGTGAGTAGACACACTTAAATAGACAAACCTCATAACCATGTAATAACAACCTGACCTCACTGCTAACCCCTCACCTAGGAGCCATACTACGTATATATATCATATATACACATCATAGAGCGATGCACACCGACAAACACAAGACACACTTGTGCGCGCACACCCATTGGCAGGGCCCGGGGGCACACACTCGCCCGGAGGGCATCACAGAGTGTGGGTCTCGCGGTGGCGGCCTTGGGGCACGTGATGGGGGCACTCCACACATACGCCACGTGCAAGAGCTTCCACAAAGTACTCACGTACACACAACAAACAGTAAGCATACCCACAATAGAACACGTGTATAGATACGCCACCTTGTTGCTTGGTGTTCGTGTGTGTCTTGGGGGCGTGCGTATAAACACTTAGGTTAGCTTGCGTGTTACCTTTGTTGTTGGGTGTGCCACCGGCGGGCCGTAGCGCAGGGGGTCACCTCCAGGTTGCAAATTGGGGAGGTCGCCCGTACGGTCCCGCTGGTGTATCAGCCCACCCTGCTCCCCGGGGGCACGATGACACGCCCCGAAGGAGTTTTACTCCCCCAACCCCTCTACACCGTGTATGACGGTTCATGTTTACACCTCCGTGTGTAAACTGGGGCCGGTGTACACAGCTACAAAACCCCAAAGGTAGGTGTCAACCTAGGCCTTGCTTGCTCGGGGGGCGGGTGATAACCAACGTAATAGGCAACCATATAATCCCGTAACTAAATTAATGGCATGCGCACACACACGCTACCATTGGCCGAGGGCACACCCGGCTTTGGTGTGTCTCGGACAGAGAGACTCGTGTGTGTTGTGGAAATCCAAGTCCACGCACGGGTCTCTATAAAGAAAAATGCCACGCCCATATCCCAACCCGTTTGGTTGGGTGTTGGGATAGAGGACCCCTCGGGTGTTGTGGAAATCCAAGTCCACTCGTGGGGAACTCTAGAGAAAACATTAATATACATATTCTCTCATAAACATATGCATGTGCACACTCGCCCTTTTCATCATATTGCTTGTTCCCTCTCGTTGCAGGCAGGAATTCCCCCGCGAAATTCATCAAGGACATGAAGAGCACACCCAGCCAGCATGCGGCCCCATGCAATGGCAACGGAGGGTACCCACTCCCAACCCGGGCACGCATAGCGACCGGGGACAAATACCCAGGCGGCGGAGACGGCCCAAATCCGCAATGCCACTCTCTGCCTTTGAAGACCCCACCCACTCATAGAGTGACGGGGCAAAGGCACCCATTGCAATTCATATTAGAATACTTGTATTGTAGAGGACGACCCCTCCCTCTAGGCTTAAGTCCTCGCCGTATGTAGTGGCAATTTTGCACGCCACGAAATTTTTTCCACGTAATGTGAGCCACACGAGTACTTCGTACCTGGTATACCTACCCTCGTGTGGACAAGGGCAAATCGGTGGAAAACTATCACGCCCAACACAAAAAGGGAAAATGGGTTGTACCCGCCAACCCAACGAAGTTTTCAAGCCTTCGCCATTTTGAGAAAATGATTTAGCTCGTTGGCTTGGGTCACGGGTCAGGGACGGTCGTGGGGTCGTGGTTTCGGTACGGGGCGGCACTCCGAAACCTTGCAAACACCACCATGCGCACAACCCGGTAGAGTCTTCGGGAAGTGCTTGCCACGTTGTTAGCACCCTTGACGGGGGGCGTCATCGTGGGCAGGACTTGTGGCAGTAGTCCTGGTGGTGGTAGGAGTGCTCCAGTAAGACCCAAGGATAGGGGTTTGAATGGCATTAAGACCCCCGAAAGAACACGTCCCACTTCCGCCCCAGGCTATATGCCACGCCACCCCACCCCAAGGACTCTCAAGCCTTTAGCGGTGAGAGAGGTAGACGGTGGGGTAAACCTGCGGTACCCACCGCCCTGCTCCGGTGGGGATTTTTGTAACCGAGGAGCGCGCCATGCATGCACATCTTCTTTCCTGTCTCCCACTGCTTCTCGCTCTCTCCTCCCTTCCCCAAACAATAATATATCCATATTGGTTAGGGTTTTCTTTTCGTGGCACGCTCATGAGAGCGGTCCACCAAGGTGGGCAAGGATGTCAACGGTTTGGGTGAGATTCTGTTTCTGCAAGTAATCTCTCCAAACTTTGTTGTAGGATGGTAAGAAGGTTTCAACGGGTTCCTCGGTATCCCAATCTTTGGTATAACCCTCCCACCGCACCTTGAAGAGAAGTCTCTTGCGGTAAGTACGGTGACTTAATATTTTCTTGACATTATAGGTGTCCTCCTCAAACTGGGAGGGCACTCTAGCAACCTCCTCGGTGTAATTTAGAGGCACGGGGGAGCGAGGGGAGTTGACCGTTTTCATTAAACAATCAACGTGGACGTCAACTAACCTCCGTTGGTCCACTTGAATAACATAGAGGTCGTGCGCCTTCTTGGCCACAACCTCATAGGGCCCATCCCAATAGGGACAAGTCTTATCGCCAAGAATTTTGCGTTGGCGACGGACCCATACGCGGTCCCCTTTTGAGAAATTGGGGGACATCCTCCTACTCTTATTATACTTACGAGCCATTGTCTCTTGCACTTGAATTATAGCCCTCCGTGCAAGAGCAATAAGCTCCTCACGCCGTTGGAAGTAGTGAGCGGCGTCTTGGGCCACCCCCTTAGGCTCAGCAAGAGGAGGCCCCTTAGTACGGTTGTGTTTACCAAACACAATCTCGTTAGGTGTATAACCTGAAGGATCTGTAGTCTCATGCCACGCTCGTACAACGGCGGGCAAAACCTCTACCCAATTAGTTTTCTTTTTCTTCAAGGTAATGGCTTTAGCAACGGCACGCCTTAGCTGCTTGCCAGTATTTTCGGCCTTGCCATTACCTTGGTGCCTACCCGCGAGACACATAGTCGAGCGGGCACCAATCTTAGAACAAAGGGTTTGGAAATATTGGCTCACAAATTGTGGCCCACGGTCGGAGCATATTTCACGAGGGGCTCCGAACCTATCCACCCAGCGCTCCATTACCAAATGGGCCGCTCTTCTCCCCGTTAGCCCTTCATCCTTGTCTTCATGACGGGGTTTAGGAATAGGGATCGCGATGAGGTAGCCGGAAAGCCGGCATACACATAGGAGCATTCGGTCATACACCTCTCCATCGTGGGAGGTGGAAGGGTAGTGAAACACATCAAGCGCTATGGAGTCCATGGGCTCCATAGGTATAGGCATAGGGGTCATGTACCCTTGCTTGCGCTTGGTGTCATGCGTGTGAATGGCACATGAGGGACACGTTTGACATTGCAGTTCCACTGCTTTGTACAACCCCTCACCTTCCACGCCATGGTTAATTTCCTTCCAGTGTTTTTCCACACTGGAGGTAGTTAAGTGAAATGCATCATGGTATTCGGCTACCAAACGATGCACTAGCGGCGTAGGAACACACCACCGTCCATTACGGACGAGCTTGTTATCCACCAACCTCACTCCATCTTGGAAGCTCCCATTCAAGGCATCTTGCCACATTTGTTTGTAGCGTTGACAATTGGGGTAGTTTTTAGCCCAATTTATCTCAAAAACATTGGGAGCATCCTCCCCATGTATAGGAGTTGCTTTCTTGTGGGACTCCAAGATTTTTTTATCTTGACAATTCGCTCCAGTCTCCGAAGCTTTCTCTTTTGCTTCGTCCCCCCCCCCACTGGAGGCGAAGCCAGAGGGGGTGGATCACACGCGGGTGCCCCTTGAGCCCGAGGCGCCGCTTTAGACCTAGTAACAACGGGCGCCACAACCGCCCTAAATACAAGGGGGCGGGCGAGAAGTTCCTCCTTCTCGGCCGCCATCATGTCCCGCACATCCCCGGCCGCCCGGGCCGTCCCATGTATGGACACATCACCCAACGCCGGGTTAGCAGGGTAAGCCCAACCGGACAAGAAATCACCCACGGGGTTCACTGGCCCCGGAGTGTAAACCACATGGAGGTCGAATTTAGAGAACAATTCATGCCAACGTGCTTGGCGTGGAGAGGGACCCCCCACAGTTTTGAGGTCCTCCGTAGCCCAATTTTCAAGGCTACGGTGGTCCGTACGGACCTCCACGCGCTTGTTCCCCACCCAACCATGCCATTTTAAAAGCGCCGCCACTATGGCGTAGCATTCTTTCTCCCGAGGGCTCCAATTCAATCGGCTGCCTGACAATTTGCGGGAGAAAAAGGCAAGGGGGCGTAGGGCACCATCGGGACCTTCCTGCTGTAGGGCCGCCCCCACCGCCCAATTACTAGCGTCCGGGGTGAGGACAAAGTCCTTATCCCAATCGGCTAGTTGGAGGGGAACAATATCCGTAATAGCACGTTTGAGCTTCAAACAGGCCTCGTTAGCCGAAGCATTCCATGTTAGGCCTATCTTTTTGCCATTCTTATGCTTAGGCAAATCCTTCAGCATATTAATCAAAGGGGTAGCTATGGAGGCGTAGTTTTGGACATAGCCCGAATAATAGTTGGCGAGCCCCAAGAACCCCCGGAGCTCCCGAACATTATCCGGTTTGTCCCAACGCTCAAGCGCCAACATTTTCCCTGGCGCCGGCCGACGTGTGCCACTTTCCAACACATGGCCACAAAACTCAACCGAACGAACAAAGAAATCGGTTTTGCTAACCGAAGCAACCAACTCCTCTTTTCGTAGCCTATCCAACACGGCACGCACGTCGCGGTCGTGGTTAGCCAATAGCTCCTCCTCCGTCGCACCGGAGGAACCAATAATAATATCATCAATATATACGTCCGCACAATCCAAACCCTGCAAAACATGGTCCATGACCCGTTGAAAAATAGCGGGCCCATTCTTGATACCCATAGGCATAACACGCCATTGGTATCGCTTACCCGCCAAATTCCTGGCGGTCTTAGCCCGGGATTCAGGGTGAAGGGGAATTTGATGAAACCCTTTACTCAAGTCCACAATAGTGAAAATCTTGTGTTTGGATTGATTTTCCAACATGTTTTCTATGAGGGGGAGGGGGTGTGCGTCGGGCAAGGTAGCCTCATTAAGTTGGCGGTAGTCCACCACGAGGCGCCATTTTCCCTTCTCTTTCTTGGGCACAACGAAACCGTTGGACGCCCATTCGGAGGCAGGGCATGGCTCAATCCAGCCACTAGCCAAAAAGTCCTCCACTATTTCTTGCTCCGCCGCGGCACGCTCCCCCATCAACCGTATAGGTTTCACGGATTTGGGTTTGGCGTTCGGGTATAGGTCAAGTTTAGCAAACCCCAACCGCTCCGTACCACGGACCTTAGGGTGTTCCTGGCCCGGACGGAGACGAACCTCCCCACTAAAAACATCCCGCTCATAGTCCGCGAGGATGCGCCTCCTCATGAGCTCCACCTCCGGAGACACAATAGGCTCTTGGGTGGTGACAACGCCACCCACACGAGAAGCCGCCAACAATCGTGTGGCGCCTTTACGTTTTCGGTAACGCTTAACGGTAGTGGCCCTCCCACCCAATAACTCTCGTTCAATTTTCGCAATGCGTGAATGCACGCATTCTTGTGCCTCCAAATCTTCGGGGGTAGGATCAAGAGTAACGGGTGCGAGGAGTTTTTTATGGGTCGCCTGATATGTGAGGGTGCGCACCGAAGCCAAATGGTTAGGCACCCTTTCATCCTCCGACTCTTCCTCCGAGGTCATGCCCGGCTCGCCATCCGTGTTGGGGTTAGAGACGGCCGGTGCCAAAACGGAGGCCACATGACATTTAGTGGCCGCCAAATTTTCCTCCGCAATACCACCGTCCACGTATAGCGCCACTGTTGACCAACCCCGTTGAGGAAGGGGCGTGAGGTGGTCATTCTGATAGAGACAGGCTTTAGTCTCTGGCCCAGGAAGGTGGTACCCTTGCAAAGTAATTTCCATAAGGGGTTTCCACCACTCCCTATGCGTCCACTTCGGCCCTACGACGATGGCTCGTAGTTTTTCTTGCCGAATTTTCCGAACACAATCGGAAAACCGTTGATAGGGAGGGCACATCCTATACAATTTGGAGGGGTCCGCGGGAGTGGAAAAGAAATCTTCAAGCGGCGAAACCCAACGGGTAGCCTGGGCCATACCCGGGACCCTATTGAAGGCGTCCACGTCGGGGTTTTTGCCAAATTGGTTTTTGACACGTGCGGCCCAATATGGCGTGAGGCCATAGTCAGACTGGGTCCACATGGACCCATCGTGCCGCGTAGGTAGAACATCACGGGCAAGGGCTTTGGGAGCAAATTCAACGAGCTCCAAAGCACAAGCCCGGTCCTGTACGGGGGCCACGGAGGAAGCGGTCAAGGCATAGGATATGTGTTTCTCGGCCTCAACACGGTTAGGCGGTTCGCCACCAGGGGGCGTAACCACAATGGCCGGGGCAGGGTGCGTAGGAGTGACCGCCCCAATGACTGGAACGGTTAGGCCCCACACGGACTGACGTTCCACCTTACCATGAATGGGTTTCACCAAAAATGGTTTGCCGGTTCGTGGAGCCTCACGGAAGTCCTCAATCCAAAAATGGGGGTGCACTGGATGGTGAGAGTACAAACAATTGAAACGGGCAAAATGGCTCACACAATGTTCGTAACCCCATGGGTGCCCCAAAACCATATCCCAAGGTAAATTCGGGACAAGGTACGGGGACACGCCATACTGGGCAACACGAGGAAGTGAAACACTACCATCCACAACCCCCGTAAATTGAATTTTGACGTCTATTTGCTCGTCCCCCCCTGGCAAAGGCGTCTCATTATCGGCTTGGAGTAGGCGCCTCCGTTGGGGGGATTCATATTTTTCGGAGAGTTGGTCTCCAAAAACATTGGGGTTGGCCAAAGCGACCGCTTGGCACCCAAAATCCACCAAAACACGGAGGGCCTTGCGTTCTCCATTGGGCAAAACAACCTGAACGGAAAGTTCGCTTTGAATCTCACTAGTCACTATATGCCCCTTCATGACTCTCGATGGAACGAGAGCCACGGTAGTGTCACAGGGGTGCCCGAGGTTTTCTTCTTTCGAAGGGGGCGCCTCTGGGCACTCCTACCAACGTCTGCGCCCGTTCGGCGCTCCCTTGCCTCCTTTATCACCCTTGCTGCCGCCACCCTTATAACCACCAACACCCTTAATACCACCGCCACCCTTATCGCCACCCTTAGGCTTACCACCTTTAGACTTACCCGCAATGTTCCAATGAGTGTCATTGCACGGAGAATTAGGCTTACACGTCCAAAGGGTGGTATTGGTGGCACCCCAATCAATCCAAGACATGTCCATCTCCGTTTGTTTACGTGTTTTCCAATGTTTGGAAGACGGAACCCAAAAGGTAGGTGGCGGTTTAGCCCCGGGGTCGACGGGTTTCTTCGCCGGAGGTTTAAAGTGACCCACGGCGTTGACGGAGGTGTCAGCGGGTTCGGAGGTGTCAGGGTCCGCCGTAGCCTCCGCATTAACCGCATTCACCGCGGTTTTTTTGTGAGAAGGGCGATGAGTGTACGTCACCGTCGTCTTGTCTCCTTTATTGAGGCGTTCGAGAGCTTCCCTCTCTGACACGCTTTTATGGGCAAGGGCGTAGATTTCCGCAGGCTTCAAACGAGGCCTACGTTGCTCCACTTTCATAGTGTAGCCGCGTGTGTGAGGTGTGTTGTTGAGTTTCAAGATCCACTCCTGGAGAGCCGGGTCTTTGCAGTCAACTATCACCCCCGGCCCCGAATAGGAAACAATCTCAGGAACCGTAGTGCAAGCTTGAGCGCTATATTTCCTGAGTTCTTTTTCGAACGGGGCGCGACCCGGCGAAGGGTCAAGGCCACTAAAATCCACCACATAGCTGTCTGGGCTATTCTTAGCCTCTTGCTTGACGACCTTCTCCTTGATCCACGGGAGCTTGCTTAGGAGCTGCTCCCGGATCACGTGGGGACGAGTCTCATTGCTCAGAGGCAACAAACGTTGCCAACGAGCATAGAAATCTTCAAGGTCGATGAGGGTCACTTGCCCTTTAACCACCCTGGGGGTGAGGGCTCGCCACCTTTCATCAGCCCTTGAGGGGTCATACTCGTGGAAACGTTGTTCCAAAAAGTCCCACAACTCTTTGAAGGTGGGGGCCGTGCGTGTGTGGTGGGTGGCCTCGGCAACCCGGGCGTTGATGATCGCCTTTAGCCATGGGGGCAAGGTACTCAAAATCATTTTTGCCTCGTTGGCCTTTCGGTACATGGGATCACACCCCCCCAACCATTGTTGAAGCTTCTCCACCCACTCGTCGTAGCACTCTAGCTGCCCATTAAATTGCGGTTTAGGCATATCACTATCCTCCACCGCTTTGGTGTAACTATTTTGCACCATAGGCATTTGGTACGGGTGGTAAGCAGGGGGAGCCATCGTTGGGGGTGCACCTCCACTTGCGCTTGGTGCAACCTTCACTGGAGAGACTGTACACGTATCCGTAGGATGAGAGGGCGTGTACGAAGGTTTCCCAGGGGAAGTGAAAACATTTTTCGTGAGGGGATTAATGTTCCCCAACAAAGAGGTGTTCTCCTCTTCATTGGCCCACGGGGCCGTAGGCTCCGTGGGGTGTTCTTCGCCCTTAGGCGTCGCCCTCCACTCGGGAACAGCACGTTCCTTCTGCTTTTCGGCGATTCCCCTCCACGATGTAGGTTCTTGGGGGTGGGGGTGTTCGTGGTGTTCCTCCCCCCCCCTCGGCCACCCCGAATCCGGACAAGCGTTCGGATGGTAGATGCAATCGTGGGATGGGTGGACGGAGAAAGGAAGGACACACCCACCACCGGATGAACCGGATGGCGCGCCCATGGGCGCCGTAGGCGCCGCCGGTGTAGGATCAGGAACGGGCGGAGGCGCCGATGGCGGGGGTAGGACGACCGTAACGGGTTCCGCAGGCGTGGAGTACCAGTGGTCCCACGCATCGATCCTAGATGCAACGGCGGCGTAACGTGTAGCGAGCGACTCCACTGCGCTAAAGCACTTAGCCGTGTTGCCGTTGGACATCTTAAGATGATCTGCCACGCTAGCCTCCACCACCTTAGAATCCCGGCGGTAGCCCTGAACCGCCGCGTCAAATTTAGCCAATGTAGACAAGATTTGGGTCATCCGGTCCCCGTAGGACTGACTGATGCCCACGGTAGAGGCTACTGCCTGAGAAAGTTCCTGATGGGATCGCTGCAACTCTAGATTCTGAGTTCAGAGGTCCTTCACCTGTGCCATCACAGATTGGATGCACGTTTCGTAGTGCACCCCACACCGGGGACAGCCACAGGTGTGCTGTAGGTCTTCCTCCCCCCGTGTAGGAGTGGGGCCCCCAGAATGTCGAAAAGACGGACCCCCCCCTCCACGAGGAGGAGATGACCCACCACCGCCCCCCCCAGCAGCCCCCCCTGCCACGAAGGGACCAGAGGGCCCCCCCGCAGGGCGAGACGGGGGTGTGGGGCGCGCAGCAACAGGTGCTGGCGCCCCCCCACTAGAGGGATGTCCCCCCCCCGAACCCCCACCACTAGATGGCCGAACCAGGTGCGGGATTCCTTGCACGTGCTCGATGTAAGCCACCTGGCGGTGGCGGGGTGACGGCGGAGGGGGAACATGACCAACAGTATTCGGTCGCGGCGGTGGGGGTGGGGGGAATCAGGTGGAGGGAGGTTCAGCAACCCTCCCAATAAATTTGGTCTCTCCCCCCACAAATACATCTCCTACGGAGGACCCCCAACTGCCCAATTGGGGGGGGGATCCAGAGGTTGCAACGGGATCGGAGCCTGTTTTTGCTTCTCATCCGAGAACTTGATCACCTATGGTGGTTCATGAGTCACCACCCCCCAGCACAGATTGTTGACCTTCGGCATTGCCGGAGAATCATCCACTAGGGATGGACGATCTTTCGTGCCACTCATAGGCACTGGAGATGTAGTACCGGCCCGGTCCTCCGTAGGCTCCGGAGATTCCACGACAAGACACGGGCGGTTTTTGACGCCGCTCATAGGCACCGGGGACTCTTCCACAGCAATGAACTGAGGGGCCGGAGAGTCCTCCACCGTGATGTAGTGGGGGGCCGGGGATGCTTCCACAAGCATGGGGCGATCCCTGGTCCCTGACACAGGTTCAGGAGGTGCAGGCGACGAGGCAACGGAAATGGGGGAATGATGGAGTTCATGACGTTCCAACACTCCAATCTCCTCCTCCTCATCGTCGTTCCACTGCTCCACCGCCAGGGGGAACCACTGGTCACACTCATCCTCCTCGATTTGCGTGGGGGATTCCTCGATGATCGTAGGATTTAGCCTGGATCTGCTCGGGGGATTTGGATACGCTCCCAAGGCAGGAGATTCCTCCACCAGGGAGGGAAACCGCCGCGATCCACTCATTGGAGTGGGCGACGATTCCACCACAGTGGGGTTCTGCCTAGTCCCCGACAGGGCTTGCTGGATCAGGGCCACGGCCTCTCGAGCCGGACCCAGATGGGCATGGGGATCAGGCGTGAGCGCGAAGACTCGACGGTTTTCAGCGTCGAGTTGGTCAACAATGGGGCTGATGGGCCCTGCCGCAAACAGGTTTTTTCTGACCTGAGGCTCTGGCAACCCCCCTAGCGACGGAGGAGTGCCAGAGTCGACCACGATAGGCCCCATTGGCGAAGCCATCGTACCCCAGTCGGCAGCGCGTGAGGGCGCAGCGTTCGTACGCTCGATCACCCCAGTAGATTGGTCGATTACTGCCCGATTCTCGGCGCTAGTAACGGTTCCCGAGCCCATAATAGGCGATTGTGGTCCTCTTATCGCTCCCTGAGGGTGGCCGTGAAAGTGCTGCCCTAGGTCGTGGATGGTGCCGGAGGGCTCAGGGCCGGCAAGACCAGGGGGGCAGGCACGCGAGGAGTCGACCTGAACGCTGCTGTTGGGGGCAGAACCGGATACACCGACACCAACGGAGGCAATAGCGGCGACAACGGAGGCAAGATCCATGCTGATTGTTATCTGGCAAAAAATCCCAGTCTATGAAGAAAATTGATGCGGATATTCCTAAGTACATCTGAGTGTCCATATCTATCTGAAAAGATTTATAAAAATCCGATTGTGAAAAATATTTGGCCCATTTGGCTCGCCGGGCGCGTCAGCGGCAATTGGCGATTCCGGGTAAATGATCGGAACGCGGCGGATTTACGATGAATGGACCGCGGAATCAGATCCGGCACATCAGAAATATATAGGTCTGATCCTGAGACTGAGCTGCGGGGCGGCGATTCCGCCGAAGCAGAGAAAATGACCAAAATGTAGCCAATCTGGGGAAGATCAGTGAAAATCTGGGCAGATGGGGGTTAGCCGCACTTACAGGCCGTCTATTTCCCCCCCAACCATCCCAGGTACACCAGCTGGATTTCGAGGATGGGGGGCCCCGATGGGAACATTCGGGGATTTCGGAAACTTAGGATTTGTAGCCACTTGGGGCTTGGCCCGTTTTTGCGGTTTGAGGTTTGAGGTTTGATTTTGCGGGTACTAGACGCCTTTCGGCCCCGGGGGGCCACCTGGTCGGGCCAGGTGATATCCTCCCCACCGGGCCCTAGTGGGGGGCCCTCCAAGACGCACCTCCTGCCTGGTGGCGGAGTCCCCCGGGTTCACAGAGCTCGGAGCCCCGTCCTTCCCCGGCGTCCCCGTTTCGCCACTCCCCGGTCAGTGCATCAATTCGCAGCCGTGGCCGCGGGCGCTTACCCACTGCGTCGCCCCCCTAATGCGTGGTCGCCCGGGGCACCGGCGCCGCCGGGCCCGTGCTACTGGCTTGTCGCCAGTGGGACCCCCTTGGGCTGGCGCGGAGGCTGCCTAGCCTAGGGGTTGGGGCGTGGCGCTGTGCGCCACTACTGCCTTGGCGGGTGCAGTGTCCCGTCTGTGTGTGCGCGGCGCTCGCGGCCGGTTCGGGGGGGTTCGGGCCGGTACCTGGTGTTGTGTCTCCCCTTCTTCCCCCTTCCCGCCCCGCGTATCCCGCGTTGCGTGTGGCGGGCCGTCCCGTCCGGGTGTCCCTTATCCCCGCTCGCTGGTACGCCATTCCATGTGGTCTGTGCGTTCCGCGCGCTCGGTCCGGTTGCCCTTCTGGTGGTCCCCGCGTGTCCTTTTCGTGTGTGTGCGCTCGCGCTCTCGCGGTGTCCGCTCCCCGCTGGGTGGTGTGGCGCGCGCATCTCGCGTGGTCCCGGCACTGGGCGCTGGTAGGGCCGTTCCATGTGGTCCGTGCCCCTCCGCGTGTCCTGCCCCGGTCCCGTGCTCCGTCTGGCGTGCTTGGGGGGGGGCGGTCCGGTCCCGGTTCCCCCCTACTTGGCTTGGGGTTGCGGGGGCGGCGGCAGGGCGTCCCCGGGGGGGTGCCTTCGTCCGTTGCGTGGGGCGTTCTGGGTCTTGCGTCCCTCTTCCCCCATCTGCCCGTCCACTAGGTGGGCTGTCGGGGTCTGCGTTGCGGGCGTGCGGTTGTGGGGGCCCCGCTCTGTTCTTGCGGGGGGGGAGAGAGGTGTCGTCTTGGTGTCCAGGTGCCGGCCCGCCGGATTCTAATGACGAGCCTGATGCGCACGGAGCTTCGCCCTGCGGGATGCGTGGGGGGGTTGGGGTGACCGTGGCTGGAGTGGTGCTCCAATGTCCCGGTTCATGGCCCAGCAGAACACCCCTACCGCGGGCTTACTCTTAGCACAGGGGGAGGGGGTTGCGGGCGCGTTTGTTCTGTGACCCGGGTGCCGGTGTATCTCTGAAGGCAGCCGCCCCGGAGGTAGCGCACCAGGCGCGCGCCGCGAAGGAGCTGGTTCGAACCCCGGGATCGGTGGTCTCCCACCGATCCCTTCGAATACCGGACGAGGCCTCCCATCGACCTGTTTGAGTACAGGTGACGGTGCGCACTGCTGCAGGGGTGGGTGGCTCCCATGTGTTTTGTTTTTCTTGGGTGGGGGGTAAAACGAACGAGACCTCCACCCGATCCACCGGTATCGGTGGTGGCGCGAGTTGCTGGAGGGGGGGGTGGTTCCCACGTCGCCAACTAGAGAGCTCTACGTGCAGGGATCCCAGGAGCACCAACGCCCGGGATCGAACCCCCGCACTGGACGATTGAAGACCGACGCTCTCACTACTGGGCCGCGGGAGTCTCTTACGCCACTGAGGGGTGTCGTCGGCTATGAATCCAGTCCTGAGGGTGGGGCTGTGCGTTGTGAAGCGTGTTGCGCGTGCCGGGAGGCCCCAGTCCACGTGCACGGGGTCGGGACAGGGGGGGAGGGGGCTGGGTGGGGTGCGTTGGATCGCCGACTGACGTGCACAGGGGTAAGAGGCGGGCAGTAGCACCGCCGGGTCGCCGACTGACTGTAGGGCGGGGGGTCGCTCTGACCCTTTCCGTCCCTCTGCCTTCCCTGGGCAGGCAACAAAGCGGGCGTCACTGGCGTTGCGCTGTCCATGGGGGGCGTGGCCCCCCATACCACTCCGGTTCGTGTTCACCCAGCTTCTCCGGGTACGATCTGTGCGGCGTCCCGGTGCGCAGGCGTGGGCCCGCTTGTTCTTCGCGGCCCCCTTGTGGGCCGGCGGCTGGAGCGGGGGGGCGGGTCACATTCGGCTCCCCTCTCGGGTGGGGGGGGCCCATCCCCCTTGCCTCGGGGGGGGTGTCGCGCTGCGGCCTCCCCGCTCTCGTTCCGGGCGGCGGCCTGCGGTACCCCTTTCTGGCTCTCCCCTCCGGCGCGCGCGTGCGGTCGGGGCTGAAGTGC
Source organism: Eutreptiella sp. 'Long Island Sound 2002' (assembly GCA_964036045.1). NCBI lineage: Eukaryota > Euglenozoa > Euglenophyceae > Eutreptiales > Eutreptiaceae > Eutreptiella > Eutreptiella sp. 'Long Island Sound 2002'. The sequence goes on from OZ038390.1 coordinate 42,472,336, forward strand.
CGCCCCGGGGTGGGGGGGGGTGAGGGGCGGCCCGTGGACCGCTCCCCTGGGGGTCCCGGCTGACCTGCAAACCCCCCCTCTGTCCCCTCGGAGTGGGCTGTGGTCACGGGAGGGTCATGCGGGGCGCGGCCTCCTTCGTGTTCCGTTGTGCGCGTTGCTCCGGCACGCCGGTGTGGGTTCGTGGGGGCAGGTCCAGCCGCCGTTGCCCTTACCCTGTCGCCGTTCCTCCTGTGGGTGGGGGCGCCCCCCCGGCCCTGGGGGGGCGGAGGGCCGCGCCTGTGGCTCCCCAGCTGGGGTGGGTGCGGGGGGGGGGGGGCGCCACCCCGCTCGCTCTCGGGCCTGTGTGGGAGGGGGGGGGGGGGAGTGGGGGGGGTACTTCGGTCCCTTGGCGATGCCCCCTGTCGGCCAAAGGGGGGGGGTGGGGGGGCGGCTTGGCGGTCCTGGCCCCGGGGGCCAGCCATCGGCCAGGGGGGTCGCGCCCTTCCCCCGCCCCCCTCTACCGAGAGCCGGATCCTCACGCAGTCCCTCCCTGGGGCCCCTCATCCCCCGGCCGTTGCCGCGCGGCGCTGGCCGGCCGGGGGTGGCTGTGAGGGTCAGCGGTCAGTGGTTAGCGGGTTGCGGGGCCGCTTTCCCTGGGTAGGCAACAAAGCGGGCGTCCCTTGGTGTCGTGCTGTCCATGGGGGGCGTGGCCACCCATACCATTCCGGTTCGCGCCCACCCGGCTTCTCTGGGCACGATCTGCGCGGCGTCCCGGTGCGCAGGCATGGGCCCCCTTGCTCTTCGCGGCCCCCATTTGAGCCGGCGGCTGGGGCGTGGGGGCGGGTCACACTCCGGCTCCCCTCTCGGGCGGGGGGGTCCGTCCCTTCTGCCTCGGGGGGTGGGGGCCGGGGCCCCCGCGGCTGGCGGGCCGGTGGGGGGGCGGGGGGGGGGGGGTGTCGCGCCGCGGCCTCCCTGCTCTCGTTCCAGGAGGCGGCCTGTGGTACTCCTTCCTGGCTCTCTCCGTGTCGCCGGTGCGCTCCCTTCCGGCGCGCGCATGCGGTCGGGGCTGAAGTGCCGCCCCGGGGTGGGGGGGGTGAGGGGCGGCCCGTGGACCGCCCCCCTGGGGGCCCCATCTGAGTTGAAACCCTCCCTCTGTCACCTCGGAGCGTGCTGTGGTTACGGGAGGGTCATGTGGGGCGCGGCCTCCTTCCTGCTCCGTCGTGCGCGTTGCTCCGGCACGCCGGTGTGGGTTCGCGGGAGCAGGCCCAGCCGCCGTTGCCCGCATTGCGCCGCCGTTCCCCCTGAGGGGGGGGCGCCCCCCCGGCCCTGGGGGGGCGGAGGGCCGCGCCTGTGGCTCCCCTGCTGTGGTGGGTGCGGGGGGGGGGGGGGTGGAGGGGCCGCCTCCTCGCCCGCCCCCGGGTCTGTGCGGGGGGGGGGGGGGGGTGGGTTGGGGGGGGCCCTTTGGCCCCCTGGCGATGCCTCTCGTCGGCCGGGGGGGGGGGCGGGGGCGGCATGGCGGTCCTGGTCCCGGGGGCCAGCCATCGGCCAGGGGGTCGCGCCCTTCACCCGCCCCCCCTATCGAGAGCTGGATGCCCGCGCAGGCCCTCGCCGGGGCCCTCACCTCCCCGGCCGTTGCCGCGCGGCGCCGGCCGGCCGGGGGTGGCCGTGGGGGTTAGCGGTCAGTGGTTAGCAGGTTGCGGGGCAGCCGGTTCCTCCCCGCGCTTGTCGCCCCCGCACTCCCTCCCGCGGGAGGCGGCGCGCCCCCGCACGTCGTGCCGTACCGTGGGGGGGGCGTGGGTCAGGGGGCCCATCCCCCCCCCCAACCCTCCCGTACCTGCCGTCTGGGCCTTCACTTGCGCCGCCGCTTGTGTGGGGGCTGGGGCTGCGGCGGCGGCGGGTTGTGCCGGCGGTAGCGCCAGTGGGCGAGGGCGCTACGCAAAGCCCGGGGAAGCCAGTTGTTGGCGTTTGCATCCGTGATGCGGAGCACCGCTCCCCCTTCCAGGAAGGCCGGCCACGTCGGCTCCCTGTCGGGCCACGCCGCCCGGATCACTGACCTGAGGACCCTCTCGTGGTCCTCTGGGGCCGCCCACCCCCCCGGGGGTGCCTCTCGGTTTCCTCCGTCCCTCCGGAGGAGCACGGCATCGAAGGGCCGGTTCCGCGACCTCCTGGAGGTCCCCTGGTTGGCCCAGCACAACCACCCGTACACTTCCCCCACCAGGGGGAGGGTCTCCCCCCCCAGCGGGTCCGGGACTGCGCCCCAGTCCACGTCCCATGGCCGGCTCTCCTCCGCCCCCCGTGCCGGCCCCCCTCGCTGCTCCTGCACCTGCGGCGCCGATGCCGCGCCCCGTCCCCCCTCCGCCGAGGCCATCCGCGCCGGCTCCGCCCTCGGCGCGGGGGGGGCTTGCTGGTGCTGGTGTCGTGGGGGTTGGGGGGGGACGAGCTCGCCGGCGTCAGGGTCGATGTTGTAGAGGTGGTGGTGGTGGTGGTGGTGGTGGTGGTAGGTGTGGTGTGCCGGCATCTGTTGGATGCCGGGGGGGATGCACCTCACCGGCTGCACGTCCGGCTGCGGGGGCGCTCCGCCCTCTGCCCCCCTCCCTTCGCCCCGCCCTCCCCCCTGGTCTCCCATGCCCCGTCCCTCCTGTCCCTTGGGGCCCTTGCCCTTGCCCTTGCCCTTGCCCTTGGGCTCCTTTCCAGTCCCGCGCCCGTGTCGCGGGTCCCGCCTCTCGTCCCCCACGCCCTGGCCCGCTCGCTCTCCCATCCCCCCTTGTCCTGCCCCCTGCACCTGGGTACCCTTCCCGCGCCCCTGAGCACCCTTCCCGTGCCCTGGCCCCTCCCCGACCCCCTGCCCGTGTCGCGGGTCCCGCCTCTCGTCCACCACGCCCCGGCCCGCTCGCTCTCCCACCTCCCCTCGCCCCGCCCCCTGCACCTGGGCTCCCTGCCCGCGCCCCTGCGCGCCCTTCCCGTGCCCTGACCCCTCCCCTGCCCCCTGCCTGTCACGCCGTCCGCTGCTCCCCTCCCCCTCGCCGCTGCGCCCTTCCTGGACCACTCGCCGGGCGTCCCGCTGCCTTTGCAGTTGCGGCAGCGTCGGGGGGCGGACGTGCCGCTCCCGCCCCGGGGGGAAGGGCTTGGGGGGGTACGGCTTGGGGGGGCTGGTGTGGGTGTGGGCGGGGTTGGCGTGGGCGCGGTACTTCGCGCTCTCCCTGCCCACTGCTGCTGCTGCGGCGGCCGCCGGCGAGGCGTCCGCGGCCCGTGCGGGGTTCTTCCCCCGCTTGCGCGGCGTGCCGGGGGCCGCAGCCCCTCTTGCGCCCTCCGCACTCTCCTTCGCTGCCGCGGCGGCCGCCGACGAGGCGCCCGTGGCCGCGGTCGCAGACCCTCGCACGCCCTCCTCGGTCTCCTCTGCTGCCGCGGCGGCCGCCGGCGAGGCGCCCACGGCCCGTGCGGGGTCCGTCGCAACCCCTCGCGCGCCCTGCTTGCTCTCCTGCGCGGCTGCGGCAGCCCTCGGCGACGCGTCCGGCTCCTGCGCCGGGGCTGCCCCCCTTTCCGGCGGCGTGCCGGAGGCCGCGGCCGGGGCCGCGGCGTGGCTCGCCGCGGTCTCCGCCTCCTGCGCGTCAGGGCGGGGCGGGGCGGCGGGGCTGGCCGCTTGGGCGGCGGGGGCGGCCGTCTCGGCTGGCCCAGGTTCCCGGGCCGGCGGCGGCGGCCCGACCAGCGCCGCCTCCGCCAGCCTCCGCTCCTCGCGCTCAGCGAGGGTCTCCCCCGTCCACTCTGGGGAGGAGACGGGGGAGCGGGAGCGGGACCGGCGGTGGTGGCGGTCGTCCCGCCCGAGGGACCCATCGGAGTCTGCCATCACTGTTACTCTGGTAGGCATGCGTGGTGGCAGGTGCGCCCTTTCCACTACCTCCTGGTGCATCAGTGCCGTGCCGTGGGCAGTGCCGTGTGGTGCTCTGCGGGGGGGAGGGGGGGAGGGGGTGGGGGGCCGGCTGTGGCGTCAGCCCCGCACGGCCGGGGGTCCGCGGCCATCCACCGGCATTGGGAGGGGAGGCGGGGGAGCCACGCGGCCCACGCGTCGCGCCACAGCTCCCAGTCTGGGGCGGGGCTCAGGGCCCTGGGCCCCCGGGGGTCGTCGAGCGGTGTCGGGGGCAGCCGCACCAGGTGGACCCCCGTAACGGCGGTGACCTCCTGTGTGCGCAGGAAGGTGTGTACTCCGTCCCGCGCCGCGGGCGCCGGGAGGGGGGGGCGGGGTACGGGTGTGGCCCCATAGAGGTGGGTGGGGGTGATCCCCAGGATCCGCCCCGGGCCCCCGCGGGTCGCGACGACGAGGAGGAGGAGGGGGGTGCCAGGGCACTCTTGCCAGAGGACCTGCCCCCTGTGGTGGGCACCCCTGGTCCTGGAGAGGGGGGGGGACAGGTCTGGATTAGCCCAGCCGCGGGGCGCGTGCGTCGCCGGTGGGAGGGCGGGGCACCAAGTGGGCTCCCTGGGGAACGCCTCGTAGACGACGGCGTACGGGGGGGTAGGCCCGGTGCCGTCATACACCGGGTTGGTCGGCCAGGGGCGGGCGGACGCCTCGTCCGCGCCTTCCACGAACACCGTGACCTCGCCCACCTCCAGGTCCTCGTCCGGCGGGTGTAGAAGGTGGAGCGCCGCATCCAGCTCGGACACTCCCCCCGGGTACGTGGCCCGCGCCTGGTTCAGGTACGGGGCCGCGTCCCCGGGGTAGCGCGTCCTGAGGGCGTGCAGCAGGGCTGGGGCGCTACTGCGGAGGGACATGGCAGACCCCGCTCCCGTCAGCCGGAGGGTGTCCCCCATGGACAGGGGCGGGCCTGACCGATTGGACTCGCGCCACTCCATCCAGTGCCCGTAGAGGGCCGCTTCCGGGCTGATGAGCCCCGGCCGGACGGCGTTCACGATCCGGTGCATTGCCGGGAGCAGCGTAGGGGCCCCCGCTCCGTTCAGGGCGCGGACGGCCGGGAGGGCGGTCTCGTTGAGGAAGGCCCTCGCACTGCCCTCCAGGTCGCACCGTGCGGCAGCGTGCGCTGCTTTTGCCTCCGCCACCGCGTCCGCCACCAGGCCCCGGACGGCCGCCTCCTGCGCTCTGCGGCGGGCCCTGGTGTGCCCCGGCCCATCCCCCCGTCGGCGTGGCATGGTGCTGCGGGCTCTGCAAAGGGCGGCGGCGGGTGGGGGTTAGGGGGCGAACACGTGCGACAGGTGCGCAATGGATGTGGGGTCCCGCAGGTGCACGTGGATCCACAGAAGGGCAGCGCCCGCGGGGCCCGCTTGTTCGTGCGAGGGGGTGTGTGCCCCCTCGATGCGCCGGCGCAAAGCCTCCTCCTCTGTGCGCCTGCGCGGGCCTGCGGGAGGTTCGGGCCAGGGGCACGCGGCTACCTGGGTGCACCGCTCGCACCTGTTGGCGCCTGTCGCTGCTGCGGAGGACACCGTGTCACACTCTCCGCAGAGTCGGCAGGTGTGTGGGAGGTGGGAGGGCGGCGACCAAGGGTCGAGATGGCGGAGCCAGAGGTCGTCCCACCTCTGTCGGAGGGGGTCCCGGATCTCCAGCAAGCGGGCGCGGACGCGGCGCCGGTAGTCCTTGCCAAGCGTCTTCCGCTGGACCTCCTGCCACGTGTCGCCGGGGAGGATCCCGTGGTCGTGGAAGGCGGCGATGAGGTCGTCCCACGCCGGGCGGGGATGCCCCTGGGGGGGGCTCGCCATGTACACGTGGCGCCCGGTGAGGTGGGGCGTCAGCGCGTCCCATTGGCACCCGTTCGCGGTGTCTCTGTGGAGGAGGGCCAGCAGGGTGCCGTCCGCGACTGCCTCCCACCCCACTCGCAGCCCTTCGCAGCCGTCCAGCTCCTGGCGCAGCGCGGCTGCGATACCGGTGGGGAGCATGAGGAGTAAGGGCCCCTGGGTGTCGCCCAGCCGGGACAGGGCGTCGTCGTATACCGGCCCCCCAGCTTTGAAGTGCGCCACGGTGAGTTGGGTGGCCCCGTCCTCTGGGGGGTGCCACCGGACGGTGGTCGCAGCGTGTCCCCATTGCGTATCTCCGTGGCCCGGAGCACGTTGGCGGTGTGAAGGACGATGCGGCGCGGGACGGGCGTCCTGACGAGTGAGGATACGTCCCCAGTCCATCCCGTTTGCGGCCCCGGGGCCGCCTGCAGCCATTCCCCCGTCGCCGCGTCCCACGGGTGGTCAGGCCCCGCCCCGCGGATCATGGTGGGTCTCGGCCGGGTGTCCGGCCCCCACCCCCGGAGCGGGATGGCGGCGTATCGTTGCGCAGGGGTCTCCGGGGCGCGCGTGGCGGCGCACCACCGGCCCCACTCCCGCGCCCACTCCTCCCCCACGATGTGCGCCTCCCATGCGGTCATGGAGCCGCGCCCGATGATCCACGGTGGGAAAAGGGCGTCTTGCAGGTGCCTCGAGAACCCCCCCGGCAGGTCCTGATACGGGTGGGGGCTCTCTTGGAGTGGGCACTCCAGAGTGCCATTCACAACACGGAGGGAGGCTACGAAGTCCTTGTCAGGGCGCGGGGGAGGGGGAGGGTGGTCGCCCTCCGCCGCAGTGAGCCACCGGTGCGCCCGGGCCGCCGCGCTTAGGGGCTCGTGGGGGAGTTGCTCCAGCCGGTGGTTGCGAAGCTCCCACGCGAAGTCCCCCAGCCGGAGCATGTGGTGGAGGAAGTCGTCCACTGAGGTCCCTCCCGGCGGGTCGTATCGGGTTATGGCGCGGAGCTGCGCCTCCGCGTCCTCGGGCACCAGTCCGGAGCAGAACACCTCCGTCCACGTGGCGCCTGCGGAGCGCCACGAGGCCACCCACAGGGCCTTGTCCCCAGGTGGGAGGTGGCGGGCCGCCTCGTGTACCGCCTGGCGGTAGTGGGGCCAGAGGAGCCGCGAGTGGGTGCAGCCCACGTGCATGTGCACCGGGGTCTCTTCCGGGCCGCCGCAGAAAAGGCACGGTTGCGGGACGATGGCGACGCCGGAGAGCCGCTCCTTCCGGACGCGGAGCCTGCGCTGCACCGGCGTGTGGCCGTCTCGGGCCCGCAGCGCCCGGCGGTTGGTGGCCGCCGCGGTGAGGTCCCGGGCGTGGACGTAGGCCTTGGCGTGGGCCGCGCCCGAAGGTGTGTGTCCCCGGTGCGTCAGCGCATGATCCGTCTGCGCCCGTTGCGCGACCTCGCCGAGCACCCGCATCGTGGGGGGCCGTAGATCGAGATGGCCGTCACGGCCGGCGACGATGAGTTTGGCGTGGCCAGGGTCCGGGGGCGTGTTCTGCAAGACGGTGTCCTGGGACGCCGCCCAGTCCGCCTTGTGCAGTAGGGCGTCACTGTGGTGCGAGGTGGCTCGGACGTACCAAAAAGGGTGCCCGGCGTGTTGCCCCCGCGCGCACAGGCCGTCCCGGAGCCACCTCAGGGGCATCTGGTTGACCACCTTCGCTGCGCCCGCGGGGACCCCCGTGGTTCGCTCGCGATCTGCGTGCCGCAGGAGGTGAAGGATGACTTCGGCGTCCACCGTGTGGACCCATGGTCTGTGTGCACCGTAATGTAGGGGGAGGGAGGCGGCCACCCCCTCTCCGTCGGGCACCGTGCCCGAGATGGCCACCGCCCACGTGCGGGTGAGGTCGGCGGCGAGAGCGACGCTGGTGGCGTGTTTGCAGGGTCCGCCCCCGGACGCGTCAGAGGAGGTGTGTCCCCAGGCCTCCGGGATCCAGTAGTATCCGGTGGGGCTGAGCCACCCCGCGTTGCGGTCGGTGGAGTGCCACCGGACGTCGGGGTGGCTGTGGGTCAGTTGGTCCACGCTCAGCGCCCTGGTGTCGCCTGGGCTGATCGCCGGGTGGTCGTGCAGCCGGATCTCCGCTCCGGCGACCGTGCTTGCCCAGGACCATAGCGCCGTCACATGTTCCCTGAGCCACGCCGGGCCCCCGCGCTGGTGTACCACCAAGTGTCCTGTGTCCTCCGGACGGTCCTCCAGCGCGTGCACCGCCATGTGTGGGTCGTGCGGCACCCCCGTAGCCACCAGTAGGGCGGTGCCACGGGGGAGCCCAGGGGGTTCGGGCTGGCCTGCCCCCACTTGCACTATCACCCACTCGGCCCGGAGCTGCGCTTGTCCCGCCGCTTGGGTGCATTGGTCGTCTGTGGTCACCAGCCACAACGGCGTCGGCGCGTGGGGCCGGGGGCGTAAGGGCTCTGGCCACGCCACGTCCGCGTTGGGCTCTTGGTGCTCGCTTTCCGCGAGTACGTCGCGGAGGATGTACATGAGGGCCGCTGGCGGGTGGTACGCCGCCCCCCGCGTGGGGGGGGACAGGCCGTCCCGGCGGCAGTAGCCCCCGACGTGGAGGTGCAGGCCGTCCGGGGTCACCCGTGGGCCGGTGTGGGCGTCCTGCTTAGCCCTCGTGGGGTGGACGAGTCTCAGGCGGGGGTCCCGTGTGCCGGTGGTGTGGAAGAGGTGGGCCAGGGCATCGCGCCACCCGGGGTGGTTGGTGGGCCCTTGCTCACGGCGGCAATAATGGAGGTGTTCATCGGCGCATTGGTTGAGGCACTCCCGCACCGCCGTCGGCCACGGATCGTCGTTGTCGGGGAAGGGGTGGCGTGGCCCGTGGTGCCCATGCCACGGCGTTGCGTGTGGCACCGTCAGGCGGCACGTGTCGCGGTGTCGCAGCTTGGCGGTGCGCAGCGTGACGATTTTGCCTGGCGGGGACTGTAGTTGGACATGAGCCGCCCTGGGGCACGCGATGGGGTTGTACATCCCCACTCCCAGGGCGGCCAGGGCCCGGGGTATGCGGTGGACCCAGTCGCCTCCCGCCAGAGTTGCGAACTCCGGGACGGGGTAGTGCACCTCGGGGCATATTCCGTGCGCGCCGGCTATCTCCCAGAACATCTTGGTGACCTCGGCGCGCACGGAGGTTGCGCGGTGGTGGACGAGTGTACCCACGAGGGCCACCGCTGCCTGCTGGCACCGCGTGGGCACCCGTGTGAGCCCCAGGGTCCGGTCATCCTGCAGGCTGTCCCGCGAGGCGTCGAAGGCGTATCGTGCCCTGTCCTTCGCGACCTGGACCGTGATGTGGTCCAGGTGGCGTGCAGTGTCTGAGTCGTCGGCGATGAAAGGGGCGACGTACTGCGTCACCCCTCCGAGGATCGCCAGGATGACGTCCTGCACCACTTTCGGTGGCGCGAGGGTGTTAAGGCACCAGTGGTGCACTGCCGCCAGGCGTAGCCGGTGCTTGCGCTGCAGGGAGAACTCCCCGTCCGGCTGCAGCTGGAGTCCCAGGTAGGGGACGGAGTCCGCCGCTGGTACCCAGTACCACGGGTTTTCCAGGTGGGGGCAGAGGCGCAGCTGCAGGCCCGGGACCCCCTCCGTGGTGGCCATGGCGCACTTGCGGGGGTTGAGCTCCATGCCCATCATCCCCAGGTACGCGGCCACCGCCTCCACGCCCTCGACGAAGTGCTGCAGCGTGTGGGCCACCACCAGCAGGTCGTCGATATAGGCCTGGATGAGGCCGTGCTCGGCCCCTCCGGGCGGGCGCAGGCGGTGCCCCTGTGCCCTGAGCAGGGGCTCCAGGAGGAGCGCGTACAGCAGGGGGCTCTCGGGGTTGCCCTGCTGGACGCCGCGTAGCATGTAGACGGGCTGCGTTAGCCCGTGTGCTGTGACGATGCGCAGCCTGGCGCACGTGTGGAGGAAGAGCAGGAGGTCAATGACGTCCGGCGGCACGGAGAGGTGGCGCAGGATGAGGTGGAGGGCGCCGTGTGGGGCGGTGTCGAAGGCCTTGCGGGCGTCGAAGGAGAAGACGTAGTTGGGCCTTCCCCGCTGGAGCTGCCGCTGCGCCATGAACAGCGGGGGGCCTGTGTTGGAGCCAGGGAGGGCCCCCTGCTGCCAGTCGCTGACCACCCCGTGCCGTGTGAGCACCTCCGTGATGCGCTGGGTGAGGGGGTCCGTGAGCAGCTTCATGTCCAGCTGGCCCAGGGCTATGGGCCTGTAGTCGTCCAGTCTGGCAGAGCCCGGTACCTTGGGGCTGAGCCAGATGTGCGCGTCCCTCCAGTGCATCGGTGGCGGGGCGCCGCGGAGGATGGCCCGGTAGGAGTGGACCAGGAGCCACTGGACGGGTGCCGGGAGGGCCTTGATGAAGCGGGCCTCCACGTGGTTAGGACCTGGGGCCTTGCCATCGGCCTTGTCCAGGGCGGACTTCAGGTCCTGCATGGAGTACTGCTGGACCTGTGTCCAGGCTCCCTCAGGGACCCGGGGGACGTGGCGGCCGAGGACCGCCTGGAAACCCGGGAGGTCCACCGGGCGTTTGTCATACAGTTCTCGCCAGAAGGCGCGAACTGCGAACATCACGTCGTGGGCCTCCGTGAGGAGCGTTTGGGTGTTGGGAACCCGCACGTTCCAGAGGCCTGACGGGCCTGGGGCCTCTACCTCTATGGCTCCCCGCACGGCTTTCCATCGCTGGGCGATGTCGGGGGCGTGGCGGCGCCAGAAGTCCTTGATGGCGCGCTTGCGGTCTGCCGCCAGGAGGGCGCGGAGCTGGCGAATGTCCTCCTCGAGGGCGGCTGCTTGCCTCTCCAGCTCCTCCTGCAGCTGGCCCTGCGTGGTCGGGCGGAACCCGGGCGACACACTCTGCAGTTCCTCCGTGAGCCGGAGCGCCGCCTCGGACCGGATGCCATGCCTGGCCGCGTCCGCCTGGTACGCTGCCGGGGCGCGCGCTGCCAGGGTGTCATAGCGGAGGACCGCTGCCTGGAGCTGCTTTCCGCTCTCCGGGAGGTCCCCCTCCGCCGGGTCCGTTCCCGCCGGAGACGGCTGCCGGCGTCCCACCACGCGCGCCAGGGCGTCATGCGTCGCGTGGAGGTGTTCGAACACCTTGTCCACCGCAGCCGCGGGCATGGACCCGTAGTCGTGCTGCTCTGCGGGACCCAGCCAGGGCGCAAGGGAGGGTTCATCCTGCGCGGCGGTGACCGCCGCCCACAGGCAGTGTTGGACATGCGCGGCCTCGGCGTCGTACGGGAGGAGGCGTCCCTCCGTGTGGCTGTAGGGGGTGGGCATCGCCGCGCGTCCCGCTGCGCTGAGGAGGCCCGGCAGGGCCAGGCGGACCGGGAGGTGGTCCGAGCCGACCACCTGGGGGTGTGCCATGCCGCGAGCCCAGACGCTCTCCCGCAGGGACCACGGCAGGAGGGGCTCGTTGACCAGGAAGGTGTCCACCCTGTGCTGGGACGGGTGGAGCGTGGGGGTCATGTCCTCCTCGCCGCCTGCCGCGGCTCTTCGGAAGCCGCAGGCTTCCCAGCCCGCTCGGAAATGCTCCGTGGCCGGGTTGGCGGGGACATCCATGTAGATGTTGGTGTCACCGGCGATGACCACCGGGTGCCTCCCGCCGAGGCTGCGTGCCGTGGCATACATTTGTATGTCGGCCCAGAACGCCGCCCGTCCCGCCCACGGGGAGCAACCTGCTTGCGGCCCGTGGACGTTGATGAGGGTGAGGCCTCCCCCGTCCGTGCGGATCTCCAGGGCCGCGGCTTTCCCGGGGACAATTTCCGTGAAGCTGAGCACCTCGTGCTCCGCCACGTACTTGCTGCTGACCGCGGTGAGGAGGCCCCCCCCTCTCGAGGTGGAGGTGGCCCCCGTCTCCGCCAGCCGGCTGCTGAAGTAGGCGGTGTACCCCTTGTCCCGGAGCGCCGCGGCCACGTGCATCTCCTGCGCCCTGGTGGCGATCCCCGTTTCCTGGAGCATGATGGCAAAGCCCCCCTCCTGGGGCAGCATGCCGGTGATGAGGTGCTCCTTGTCGGTGCAGGCCGCCGGCCCCCGGCGCCGCCGGAGTGTGTCCCGGAGGGACCGGTCTGGCGGCACGAGGCCGTTGCGCAGGTTCCACGAGAGGAGCGACAGGGCGTCGCCCGTCGTGTCCTCCTGGAGTCAGCTATCCCGCATCAGCATGGCCGCCGGGTTCGCTGGTGCCGCCAGGGCATCTGGGTGCGCCGCATCCGCTGAGCCCGTTCCCAGCGGGGCCCACAGGGGGGCCCGGGGGACCGGGGGAGCCAGGGGGGCCAGGGGGGCCAGCCCCGCGGGGATGGACGTGGACCCTGGTGGGGCCGCACCTCCGGCCCCCGGGGCCGCTCCGGGTGCCTCCTCACCTCCATCTGCGTGGTCGGCTGCCTGGGGCGGGGGGCGCCGGGTGTACGGGGCGTGCCACGGGGACCTCCGTGCTCTCCCCTGCAGGATGTTGGCGGCCGCCTCCTTGTCGTCCGCCGGGGCCGCAGCGTGCACCGCGTGCCACGCCAGGTGTTCCAGCATTGCCCTGCTGGTGTAGTACTTGTCCGCACACAGGGGGCATTTCGTCGGCTCCGTGGCCCCTCGTGCCGGGGGGAGCTGCACTGACTTCCGAATGGCGCCCTCCGCCGCTGGTTCGAAGGGCAGGTTGGCCAGCGGCACCGTGTGTGGTGCCAGCGTGCGGCCCGGGGCCGCCGCATCGAGGGCTCGCGTCGCGGGCGCGGGCCCGAGGCCTCGGGCGGCATCGCGCTGCGCGTCTGCTTGCAGCCACGTTTGCCAGTGCGTGGAGCCGATTTGGCGGTCGGGTTTGCTCCTCCACCGCAGGTCGTGGAAGGCCTGTAGCCAGTGGTACACCGTGCTGGGGACCGCCAGCTGGAGCTCCAGGTCGGCGGGCTGCGCCGCTGCCAGCCACACTCCCGGCCTCGCCGCCCGGGCGTTGTCCTTCAGCCTGACCTGGAGCAGGAGGGCTTGGTGTTCGCCCTCCCGCAGCGCCTTGATGATCATGCGTGTGCAGTCTGCCACGCGGATCACGGCTTCGGGCCCCGGCAGGCGTTCGGGGTCGCAGACGACGATGTGCGCGTCCGCCGGGCTGAACATGCAGACCACCCACTGTGGGTTCTGCTGCCCCCGTTGGGCCACCGCCAGGGTAGCCGCCGGGCGGGCGTGCGTGATGGGCCCCGCGTGGAGGTCCGGGACGTCCGTGGCCCTGATGGCGTCTCCCTGCCACGCGGCCCGTAGATGCTCCTCCTGGTCGGGGCTCCACACCAGTGTGGGGGGGTTGACCCACCCCGGTTCCTGCCTCTTGTTGGGGGCGCTGACAGTGTGTAGCAGGACCGCCAGCGGCCAGGGGTCCGCCGACATATAGTAGGCCTGGGTGGGCCCCTGTCGCCAGTCGACGTGGGACAGGGGCGGGAAAGCCCCCTGCCTGGCGGTGCTGTGCCAGACCGTCCATCGGCCTCCGGCCAGGATGTGCGACCGGTACCCTCCGGCGTGGCCGTGTACGATGGCTTGGTAGCCTGCCGTCTGCAGTACCAGTGCCTCCCCCTGCTTAGGCCCGGGCGGGGGTGCGCCATCGCCCGCACCCCAGACGCGGGTGCGCCTGCGGAGTGTGGCATGCCACGGGTCTGGTGCATCGCGCTGGGGCCCTTGTATGCATCCCGCAATTTGCGCCGGGCCGTGGTGGTGGATGAAGCTCTCCCCGCCGTCTGCTAGCAAAGCCGCCGCGATGACGTATAGTTGCTCCGCCGTGAGGGGTGCCGTCGGCTCGTGCGTCGCGGCCGGCCGTCGGGGCCGCGTGTCGCGGCAGGGGACGTGGGGCAGCAGCTGCGCCGGCCACGCCGCCACTGGACCCATGGTGACGGCCGCGACCGCGGACGCCAGCGCCGTGCGGTCCGTGGGTCTGTACTGCCGGAGTCCCGTGGTATCTCGGGTGAGGTGCCTGCAGGCTGCCATCCAGGCCACCGCTCCGCAGTTCGTGCAGTCCGGTTCGGCACCGCTCGCATCGTCGCCTCCCCACTGCTGTACCGTGGTGGCGGTGTCCAGCGGGGGGCCCCGCTGTAGCGCCTCCGGGCCCTGCCCCGGCGGGAGGGCGGGCGGGATTGGCTGCGGGTAGTTTTGCGCGCCCCGGCGCTCCGGGTGCGTGTGGTACGGGTTCTGCCGGCGGTGTTCCGGGGCTGCCCGTGGCTGGAAGAGGAGTTGGTGCAGGTACCAGTGGCCCTCCGCGGTGGACGGATTGCGGAGCGTTAGCCACTGTTCCACCACGCCTCCTGGGTGCGCGGCCTCGACGCGGCGCTGCAACCCCAGGCGGCCTAGGCGGTTGGACGTGCCCGCGGGTGGGATGTGTGCTTGCGGGTAGAGCACCCGCAGCGGCTCCAGCGCCAGGTCCAGCACTTCGTCGTTGAGCTGCTTCGTGAGGGCCGACGCCCTGTGTAGGGCGTGGAGGACCCCGGGTGTGGGGGCCGTGAGCTGTTCGAGCACCGGTCCCGGCGGGTACCGCGTACCCGGGTTCGTCAGCCACTCCCTGGTGTGGCTCAGTACGGCTTTCCACACGTCCCTTGTAAAGGCGTGCTGGGGGGCCAAAGAGGGGACCATCCGTAGGAGGCGGTGGGACGCCGGCGGCGATCGCATGGGCTGTGGGGCGGCCGCCGTGATCCACCTGCATGCCGTGCCGGGCACGATCGCCCCCCATTCCACGGTCCCCATGCCCTCGGCATGAATCAGCGCCTGGCCTTGGACCATGGGGAAATAGGGGCTCGAGCGCCCCTTCCCTTCCTTCCACCGTACCCAGGCGGCCCCCGCCTGCAGGCTGCGGAGCAGGGCCACGCCGGGGAGGAGCGGCTGCGGGAAAGCCCCCTTGACAGCCTGGGTGGCGTGGGCCAAGGTGCCCATTGGTAAGTACCACAACGGGAGGGTCCAGGGGCCCGGCAGTGGTTGCGCTACCCCTGCGTCCCATCGCCACTCGGAGTCTGGCGGGGTGGCCGGGACCGTGCCCGTCTGCAGGAAGTGGCGCGCCTGCTTGTCGGGGTGCCGTTGGAGGGTTGCCGCGAGGCTGAGCCCCTCTGCCGCTGGTGCCACCGGGAGGCCGCCCCGGGGCCTGCGCCAGGGGTATTCCTGGTCGGCCGGCCAGGTGTGGAGGTCCCGGGCGATGTCCTCCGCGGTCCCTGTGGGGGCGTCCTCTGGTGCCAGGTGCCACATGACGGCGAGCACCGCCCATGTGGAAAAGGGCCACGCCCGCGGGGGGGTGTACACCTGGATGGTCCACTGTGGGCACGCACGCCGCACGCGGGACACGTGGAGCACCCCTCGGACCATGTCCGCCGCCAGGACCAGCACCATTCCCGAGGGATCCACAATGATCCCCTCTGCGGGTCCACCGTGGCGGCCCCGGGTGTGCAGGGCCACTGCTGCCTGTCCCGCGTGGGTGACGCGGTCGATGGCCTCCTGGATGTTCACGCTGCCGCGCGCGGTCTCATCCAGGATCCAGCCCTGCGTCACCCCGTAGCGTAGGGCGGCTCGTGCGGCCGCGGGTTTCACCTCGGGCAACGCTCCGTCGTCGGCATCGGGCTGGGGGTGCTGTTTGGGGCACCAGCCTTCGCCGGTGCAATGGCCCCGTTTCCACGCGGGGCAGATCGCGGGTACGCTGTCCGCCGGCGGCGCAGGTTCCGCGGGCGCGTCCCCCGTGGGGGGCTCCGGCAATGCCTCCAGGTGGGAGTCTGTGCCCGCGTCCCCTTGTGGGGGGTCTCCTTCGCCGTCTCTGAGTCCCAGCGCCCTGATGACCTCGTGTGCTTCGTCCAGCGTCCGAGATCGGGGGCGTGTCTTGCGTGGTGCCGCGGGTTCCGCCATTGCTATGTCGCTGTGTCTAAGAGCAGGGGGCGGGGTGCGGATGTCCCGTGGCTGGTGCGTTGGTGCGTTGGTGCGTTGCTCGGTGTGGGGGCGGTGGATGGGCATCCCCGGGGGGGCGCCTTCCAGTGTTGCGAGGGGCGTCCGGTGTTAGGCGCTGTCCCTCTCCCGGTCGCCCGTCCTCCGGAGCGGGCAGCCAGGGTTCCGCGACCCGTCTGTCCCGGGTGCGGTTGATGCGGACGTGCGGGCCCAGCACCGGCTCCACAGCGTGCGCCCTTGCGGGCCGGCGTTGTTCGCTGTGGGGGTGGCAGAAGGGCGTCCCCGGGGGGAGTGCCTTCCACCGTTGTGGGGGGCGCCTGGTGTCAGGCGCTGTCCCTCCCCCGGCCGCTCGTCCTCCGGAGCGTGCAGCCAGGGTTCCGCGACTCGTGTGTCCCGGGTGCGGTCGATGCGGGCGTGTGGACCCAGCACCGGCCCCACAGCGTGTGCCCTTGCGGGCCGGCGTTGCTCGCTGTGGGGGTGGCGGGAGGGCGTCCCCGGGGGGGGTGCCTTCCACCGTTGTGAGGGGTGCCTGGTGTCAGGCGCTGTCCCTTCCCCGGCCGCTCGTCCTCCGGAGCGTGCAGCCAGGGTTCCGCGACTCGTGTGTCCCGGGTGCGGTCGATGCGGGCATGTGGACCCAGCACCGGCCCCACAGCGTGCACCCTTGCGGGCCGGCGTTGCTCGCTGTGGGGGTGGCGGAAGGGCGTCCCCGGGGGGGTGCCTTCCACCGTTGTGAGGGGCGCCTGGTGTCAGGCGCTGTCCCTCCCCCGGCCGCGCTCGTCCTTCGTAGCGTGCAGCCAGGGTTCCGCGACCCGTGTGTCCCGGGCGCGGTCGATGCGGGCGTGTGGACCCAGCACCGGTCCCACAGCGTGCGCCCTTGCGGGCCGACACTGCTCGCTGTGGGGGTGGCGTAATGGCGTCCCCGGGGGGGGTGCCTTCCACCGTTGTGAGGGGCGCCTGGTGTCGGGCGCTGTCCCTTCCCTGGGTGCTCGTCCTCCGGAGCGTGCAGCCAGGGTTCCGCGACCCGTGTGTCCCGGGTGCGGTCGATGTGGGCGTGTGGACCCAGTACCGGCCCCACGGCGTGCGCCCTTGCGGGCCGGCGTTGTTCGCTGTGGGGGTGGCGGAAGGGCGTCCCCGGGGGGGGCTGCCTTCCACCGTTGTGAGGGGCGCCTGGTGTCAGGCGCTGTCCCTCCCTGGGCCGCTCGTCCTCCGGAGCGTGCAGCCAGGGTTCTGCGACCCGCGTGTCCCGGGTGCAGTCGATGCGGGCGTGTGGACCCAGCACCGGCCCCACAGCGTGTGCCCTTGCGGGCCGGCGTTGCTCGCTGTGGGGGCGGTGGAAGGGCGTCCCCGGGGGGGGGTGCCTTCTACCGTTGTGAGGGGCGCCTGGTGTCCGGAGCGTGCAGCCAGGGTTCCGCGACCCGCGTGTCCCGGGCGCGGTCGATGCGGGCGTGTGGACCCAGCACCGGCCCCACAGCGTGCGCCCCTGCGGGCCGACGCTGCTCGCTGTGGGGGTGGCGGAAGGGCGTCCCCGGGGGGGGTGCCTTCCACCGTTGTGAGTGGCGCCTGGTGTCAGGCGCTGTCCCTCCCCCGGCCGGTCGTCCTCCGGAGCGTGCAGCCAGGGTTCCGCGACCCGCGTGTCCCGGGTGCGGTCGATGCGGGCGTGTGGACCCAGCACCGGCCCCACAGCGTGCGCCCTTGCGGGCCGGCGTTGCTCGCTGTGGGGGTGGCGGAAGGGCGTCCCCGGGGGGAGTGCCTTCCACCGTTGTGAGGGGCGCCTGGTGTCAGGCGCTGCCCCTCCCCCGGCCGCTCGTCCTTTGGAGCGTGCAGCCGGGGTTCTGCGACCCGTGTGTCCCGGGTGCGGTCGATGCGGGCGTGTGGACCCAGCACCGGCCCCGCAGCGTGCGCCCTTGCGGGCCGGCGTTGCTCGCTGTGGGGGTGGCGGAAGGGCGTCCCCGGGGTGGTGCCTTCCACCGTTGTGAGGGGCGCCTGGTGTCAGGCGCTGTCCCTTCCCCGGCCGCTCGTCCTCCGGAGCGTGCAGCCAGGGTTCCGCGACCCGTGTGTCCCGGGTGCGGTCGGTGCGGGCGTGTGGACCCAGCACCGGCCCCACAGCGTGCGCCCTTGCGGGCCGGCGTTGCTCGCTGTGGGGGTGGCGGAAGGGCGTCCCCGGGGGGGGTGCCTTCTACCGTTGTGAGGGGCGCCTGGTGTCAGGCGCTGTCCCTCCCCCGGCCACTCGTCCTCCGTAGCGTGCAGCCAGGGTTCCGCGACTCGTGTGTCCCGGGTGCGGTCGATGCGGGCGTGTGGACCCAGCATCGGCCCCACAGCGTGCGCCCTTGCGGGCTGGCGTTGCTCGCTGTGGGGGTGGCGGAAGGGCGTCCCCGGGGGGGGTGCCTTCCACCGTTGTGAGGGGCGCCTAGTGTCAGGCGCTGTCCCTCCCCCGGCCGCTCGTCCTCCGGAGCGTGCAGCCAGGGTTCCGCGACCCGCGTGTCCCGGGTGCGGTCGATGCGGGCGTGTGGACCCAGCAATGGCCCCACAGCGTGCGCCCTTGCGGGCTGGCGTTGCTCGCTGTGGGGGTGGCGGAAGGGCGTCCCCGGGGGGGGTGCCTTCCACCGTTGTGAGGGGCGCCTGGTGTCAGGCGCTGTCCCTCCCCCGGCTGCTCGTCCTCCGGAGCGTGCAGCCAGGGTTCCGCGACCCGTGTGTCCCGGGTGCGGTCGGTGTGGGCGTGGGGACCCAGCACCGGCCCCACAGCGTGCGCCCTTGCGGGTCGGCGTTGCTCGCTGTGGGGGTGGCAGAAGGGCGTCCCCGGGGGGGGTGCCTTCCACCGTTGTAAGGGGCGCTTGGTGTCAGGCGCTGTCCCTCCCCCGGTCGCTCGTCCTCTGGAGCGTGCAGTCAGGGTTCCGCGGCCCGTGTGTCCCGGGTGCGGTCGATGCGGGCGTGTGGACCCAGCACCGGCCCCACAGCGTGCGCCCTTGCGGGCCGGCGTTGCTCGCTGTGGGGGTGGCGGAAGGGCGTCCCCGGGGGGGGTGCCTTCCACCGTTGTGAGAGGCGCCTGGTGTCAGGCGCTGTCCCTCCCCCGACCGCTCGTCCTCCGGAGCGCGCAGCCAGGGTTCCGCGACCCGTGTGTCCCGGGTGCGGTCGATGCGGGCGTGTGGACCCAGCACCGGCTCCACAGCGTGCGCCCTTGCGGGCCGGCGTTGCGCGGTATGGGGGTGGCGGAAGGGCGTCCCCGGGGGGGGTGCCTTCCACCGTTGTGAGGGGCGCCTGGTGTCAGGCGCTGTCCCTCCCCCGGCCGCTCGTCCTCCGGAGCGTGCAGCCAGGGTTCCGCGACCCGTGTGTCCCGGGTGCGGTCGATGCGGGCGTGTGGACCCAGCAATGGCCCCACAGCGTGCGCCCTTGCGGGCCGGCGTTGCTCGCTGTGGGGTTGGCGGAAGGGCGTCCCCGGGGGGGGCTGCCTTCCACCGTTGTGAGGGGCGCTTGGTGCCAGGCGCTGTGCCTCCCCCGGCCGCCCGTCCTCCCGAGCGTGCAGCCAGGGTTCCGCGACCCGCGTGTCCCGGGTGCGGTCGGTGTGGGCGTGTGGACCCAGCACCGGCCCCACAGCGTGCGCCCTTGCGGGCCGGCGTTGCTCGCTGTGGGGGTGGCGGAAGGGCGTCCCCGGGGGGGGTGCCTTCCACCATGGTGAGGGGTGCTTGGGGTCAGGCGCTGTCCCTCTCCTGTCTGCCCGCCCACTGCCGGGTGGGTTGCCGGGGTTCGTTGGGTGTGTGCCGTGTGTGTGGTGTCTGTGCCGTGCGTGTCGTGGTGCGTGGTGCTGCTCTTCCCTTGGTCCTCCGGTGCTCCCCTCTCCGGTGTCTCGGTGCGGTGTTGTGCTCGCCGTGTGCCCGCCGTGTCCCCTCCTCTGTGTGCGCCCCTTGCTCGTTCGCTGGCTACCCCTTGTTTCTTTTGTGGCTTCGTTGCTCTTTATCCTTTCCTCTACTCCTCTCCCTGGCATGCACTTTTTCCCTGCCTCCGCTTTGTTGCGTGTCTCTGTCTTTTTCCTTGTCGGCCCGGGCTTCCTCCTTTGAACCTGCGTAGGGAGAGAAGGGTGCGTAAACAAGCGTGCGGCGGCGGCGGTTTTGTCGCGACAGGGCACCTCGAGCTGGCTGGTACGTCATGCGACATGCGTGTGCGACCGGCTTGCGCGTAGGTTTATCGCCCCACTTGCTCCCGTCTTGTCTCCACCCCCCTTTGGTCGCTACCTTTTCTCGTCGCCCGTTCCGCACGCGCGGCGTGACATGCAACATACCTGCTTCTTTCCCCACTACCTTAACGTGTCCTAGTCCTCCCGCCTTGCCGGGCGTTCGCTTATGTGTGACGACGGCACGACGCAATACTTGCCTAAGCGTCTAAGACAACCCTACTTTAACGCCCGGACGACGCAGACACGAGCATACGCTTCTCCTCGGGACCTGTGAGGGGAAGAGAACATCGGTGCGTGCACGTGTGTTTGTTGGGACCCGGCACACGTCGGCGCTATGCTATTTGTGTGTTTGCTCCCCGTGTCCCCCTCCCTGGCTATTTGTGTGTTCTAACCAACGCAACTCCGCGGTTGGCGACGTGGCACGACATGGTAACATACTTGCGTTCTTGGTGGCGGTGTGTGGCTTGCCTACTATTCGTTTGCATGCGGCGGCATACCTTTTGTCCCCTTTCGCTCCCTTTCGCCTCCTACATAAGCGGGCGTGCGGGTGGGCGGTGGGCACGTCTCGGTTACGCTTCGTGGTCACCTTTTTCTTTTGTTGGCGTGGTTGCCGTTCTCGTCTCGTGTCCGTTGCGTAGCGTAGCGTGGCAACATACTTGGACCCCACTAGTCACGTGTGTATGCTTGGTTTTTTTTTTTTTTTTTTTTTTTTTTTTGTGTTGTGCTTTACCTCGGTGGTCTTTTTGTTCTTCCCCGCTTGTCCCTTCATACCATGTTGCTCGTCCGTGGCGGTGATGGCCTTGCGGCGTTCCGGGCATGCGCGTGCGGGCATACCTTGCTTTCCCTATGTGAGCAGGGGTGAGCATAGGCATTCTTTCGGTGCCACCTCTTGTTGGTTTTCCTTGCCGGTGCGGTTTTCGTTGCGCTTTTTGTGGCGGCGCACTTTGGCGTTGCTTGACACGTTACTTGTTTTGCGCTTGTTACGGCGTTATGCACACAACATATGGCACATAACATACTTGCTTTCCGGCGGCCGGTGGCGTTGTTGTTGCTTGTGTGTATTTTTCATGCACGACATTCAACATACTTGGGTACATGTGCGGCCTCTTTTTCTTTTTGTTGTGATCCCCTTCGCGCGTATTTCCTACATGAGCGGGCTTGCATTGCTTGGTCGTGTACTTGTGGTATATCTCCACCGTGGTGCGGTTCGTTACCTATTTATTCTCCTTGTCTACCTCTTTCCGCGTTGTGCTTGTTTCGTTGGTTTCTAGCGGTGCGCGGCACATAACATACTTGCTTGTCGGCGGCCGGTGGCGTTGTTGTTGTCTATGTGTGGTTTGTTTTGGGGCGCGCACAAGTCCCTAGCTCCTAGGGCACGCACTTTGCTAGGTGGTTTGGGGCAAGCAACGCTCAGCTTCTTCGCCGTCGCGACTCTATTGTTCGTCTTTTTCGGTGAGTGTCCTATATTTTGCGACCTCGCCAAACAGCGGCGTAAAATTGTTGGGGGGGTTTCTGAGGTCGGAAAAGACCATTTTTCGCTTTATTTCTGCTGGCGGTGCGTCTTTTTCTCGTTATTTTATTTTTCATCTGCTTGGCCCGTTTTTGCGGCCCCTGCCCGGTCGATGGGGTCAGGGCCGAGGAGGTCCTGAGAGTGGGGACCTGGACACCCTCAGCTATCCCTCCCGGGGAAGAGATTTTAATTTGTATTTGGTCCACGATGTCTTGGACCGATCGCTTTCCGCGATGCCAAACGCCCAACAGAGACGAAAAATTTTCGCTTCTGCTACCATGAAACCAGACCGGGTGGTCAGGAGCAGAGGTCGCAGTGGCATGGGCAGCAACATTGCTTGGCACCGAAGACATAACGATAGTGTTGACTGAATAGTATCCTGCAAACAGATATGGTACACATAGCCAATGAAATACCTGATATGCACATATGAGAAATCCAGCCTATCATCCACTAATTGAATAACTACTAAACATCCAAGATTGCCTTATCTATCCCACATCCTATGTTCCTAACAAGGAAATGGAATATGATATACCCTATCCCACATATATCCCATATATAGGGCCAAATAATGCTCCCTTAGGGGTAAAATGCCAGGTAGGGTTGTGACCTGCTTCAAAACTATGTAGTGATTTATGAGATCAATCACGTGCTGCGCCGTTGCTGCATTCGCATTTGGATTTCGAAATCACTAAGGAGATCACGGGGAAAATAGCACTCAAAAGAGAAGATCTCCAAGATCATTACACCCGCTGATCAAGTGAAAATCTGTCAATGTGGACACCCTTTGGACCCCACAACCACGTGTGGTTGTCAATTGGTGAGAAACCACCACCACCGTTGCACTCAGCACCCTTAAAATAGGGGGGGTGGCACCCGGTATAACCCTCCCGGGTCCCAGAGGTGAAAAACACATGTTTCAGGGAGGGCGGGGGGGGGGCTGTCAGAATTCTGTCAGCCAACGGGCTGGATCCCTGATGTCGACCAGGAATCGCGCCAAAAATTCAAAACGGGTCAAAATTTGGTTCCGTAAATTTCTAGTGACCCTTTGAGACCCCGTTGAAGTAACTAAAAACATTTCAGGTCTGCTTCAACCATCTGCAGACCCCTGTGAGTCTCACAAGATCACCCTGTCGGGCTGTCAAAATTGTGCAGCCTGACACAGCCGCACCACTTGACTTGCTTGGCAAACAGCACACATGTGACCCCGCGATGCTGAACAGGTCGATCTCTCCACTGCTGCTGCATATACACGTGTATATACACCACCTGACCAACCTAACGTTTGCTTACCTGACCTGGAATTCTGGCTGGAGGGGGGGGCAGGGCTGGAGGGGGTGGGGGGGGGGGGGGGGGGGGGCTGTGGGGGCCTTATGGGCCGAGACAAACTATCCACCGTGGCCAGGACCTTATAGGTCGAGGCCTATCCTCGATTTCTGTGCCGCCGAGGCCTTATTGGCCGAGGCGGTCCGTCTTTTTGACCAGGACCTTAGTGGTCGAGGCTCCGTCCTAAATTACCCTTCCCCTCCTAAATTACCCTTCCCCTCCAGGGCCTTACAGGCCGAGGTGGGCTGTCGTCTGGGTCAGGACCTTCCGCGGTTGAGGCCTCCGTCGCGGCGTTGTGGACGCGCCGCTGTGCCCGCTGCCGCGCCGCTGCGCCCGTTGCTGTTGGGGGGGCTCCTTCGCCGCTTGTTGGCGCGCCGTTGCGCCGTTGCCGCACGGAGCTGTTGCTGCCGCCCGCTGGCGCGCCACCTTACCGATGCCGCTGCTGGGTTCCTGCACGCAACAGCAACATCTCGACCTCCACCCTCGAACTACCACCTATAGCGAGAGGGAGAAAAATGCAAATCAAACACACAACACAAAAGAGCTGGATGGGGATGAGGAGGGAAGGATGAGAGAGATGGAAGGAAGTGAGGGGTAGAGAGGGGTGGAGGAGGTTGTCTAGCCACCTGGATGGTAGCCAGGAATTCTGAAAAAATATTGAACTTGATGTGATGTCAGGGTGGTGCCGAGACTGGGGTTGAGTTGTCAGGGCCGCAGCCGAGACAACGTGCTGAGATTTTACCAGGGATTGGTCGCATGAGAACAACATCCGAAGCAAGACTCACCTAATGCATATGAAGGGGGGCGTTGCTGTCAGGGAATAGTCCGGGTAAATGATCGGAACGCGGCGGATTTACGATGAATGGACCGCGGAATCAGATCCGGCACATCAGAAATATATAGGTCTGATCCTGAGACTGAGCTGCGGGGCGGCGATTCCGCCGAAGCAGAGAAAATGACCAAAATGTAGCCAATCTGGGGAAGATCAGTGAAAATCTGGGCAGATGGGGGTTAGCCGCACTTACACTCCCCCTCCAAAAACACACTGGGGTGTGCCTCTACGTCAACGAAGAACGTAGTGCGGGTAAGTCCCAGAAAAAAATAGAAATGTAGCCTCGATGGGGCGAAATCTGCTTGATCTGACCTGATTTGGGCTGAATTGGCACTGAATCAGGATGGACGAACCTGAAATGAGACAGAATGAGGAGTGACGAACAGTCCTCCGGGCAGTAAAACATTAGGGTAAGGGCTAAAAAGCATGTAAACGTATCGAGAATCGATACCAAACCATGCCCTGATTGAGAATGAGGTAGATTATTGGTGGATTGAGTGGGAGAATCAAGAAATGGAGTGACATCTCGGCGCTCTGGCACAGTTTAGCTGTCGCGGGCACGCTACGGTGTCCTCCACGTACTCTACATCGTGTTACTCCCGCTTTTCTCGTTCTGAAAAGTGCAGCACGTGCCTCAGATTTGGCGCATCTGGTGGATGATCACAAGATTCAGCAAGATTGAGAATCAATTTGAGCAGAGATGAAGGAGATGAAACAATCACAGAGAGGGAAAACAAATACAAATGTAGTCTGCAGGCCCTAAGTGAACAGAAATACATCAGCGTCAACGAAGTTAGGCAAAGCCGTAAACAAATCTTCGAGGAATGAGAGGAGATGACAAGGAAATCAACCTAAACTGTCCTAAAATGAGCAAATTCCCTAAGATGAAGGTGAAATGAAGCGGAATGTCTAGATCTGAAACTACTAACATTTTCGTTTAGACTAGAGTTAATATATATTGTCGTTTATTCAGCTGAATTGTGCTTTCCGGCACGTTGGTTCGCGAGCATCCAACAGATTCCATGAAAATGTGGATCATGTGATGATGCATCATGATGGGACATGATGGCCCTGGATCCTTGGCATGTAACGCGCCGAAGGTTCGCTGGAGGCGCTTTACTGACAGTATATAACTGAGAGACACCGAATAGTCCTTTATTTACAGTGGCGGCGGTGTCAATCGACTTGGACAAGGCCCATCTTTCGATTGAGTCCCACAAGACACTTGGATTCACCATTTTCGACAGTTTCAGGTCGGATTGAGCTCACATTGGCGTGTGCCAAAAATACACCGAAGCTTATGGACCTCAGAGGTTGCTGTTAGAAGTCCCTAGAGCTCCTATATGAAGGTTGTCTGAACAATGGACGTCGGGGTTTTGCGCAACAGTGGCAGAATGATGGACAAACCTGAGGAATTCAAGGTAAATTCAAGGAATCTGGATCTGAATCTGGACTTTGGCTTCAGCATCACGGCAAATGAAGGTAAGATCTGAGTTCTACTACAGGGGGTGCCTGTAGGGGTGAATGTCGCTGGCCAGCGTTTTTACTATGTACATTTGCTTCCATCTGCACGAGTAGCCAAATTCCAAAGATGCACAGACCAACAGAGACAAGATTACCCCGGATCTGCCTGACTTAAGCCTGAGTTTGGTTTTTTCTGGACACGGCAGCACACTCCGTGGCTTTCGGCAGCGTATCTACGCCTTGTCTGCCGAACGGAAACCAAAGAAAAGTTGATTGACGTCAAATTATCAAACATTCGCAGTTCTCCACATCATGTCGTAATCAGGAAGAATGAACAGTGGATTGAGCAGAATGTGGTTTTTTCAAGTCGTCAGGACACTCACATTGGAATAAGTGGTCGACGGGGCGAAGGGTCGGTGACTCAAGTCACGACGGGTCTCCCTCAATTCGGCCAAGCACGAATACATGTGACCACCAACCTGTCTGGTGGGGCCCTCGTACGGCTTGGGCGCTGCAAATCAGCGGCCGAACTCGAAGCTTGGTCCTCATTTGGCTCCTGGGCTGGCCTGACCGCAGGAGGGGGGAAAGACGGATCAGCCCTGGAACGTGGCTGCTGAGGGCCGTAAAAGGCTGGATCTCGATTCACCACAGGTCTTTTTCCGTCGCTCTCCACCTGTCTGTCGGGTTTCGACAGACAGTCTGTCAGGAGTACGCCAATTTCGGGGTGCTTCTTGAGGAAGTCGATGAACCCCTTGGTGTACCCATGGACAAAAGAATGGGCTGGTTCCCAGTTGTTGTGACTGGAATCAAAGCCCCTCCACTCACATAGAAATTCCCATTCGCCCTTTTCGTCACGTCTTGCCTCTAAAATCCTCTTGAGTTCGTACTTTCCCCCTTCGATGACCTGATCGGACAAAAATTTCGAAGTCCAAAAAAGGGGTTTAACCCGATCCTTGGGGGAGGGGATCTCTCTCTTGAGGCGATCGCCCGAAACTTCAATTTCCCTGCTGACATCCACACGAATCCTCCACCTGTTCTCACCTAGACGCGCTGTAACAGCGAATGGCCCCTCCCACAAGGGAAGAAGCTTATCATCTCCGTCCAGGGTGGTTTCGGATTTTCGAAGCCAAACTCGATCATCGACTTCAAAATTGTGGGGGTTTTTTCGGCCTTGATTCTGGACCCAAAGCCAGTCAGCTTGATGCTTATCGATTAATTTCGAGACAGTTTTTTCTGCTCGTTGGATTTCGTCCAAAAACAACGAAGCATCTTTACAAGGGCGAGGATTATTCAACGGCATGTTCCACCAACACTTCTTTCGTCCAAAGACAATTTCATTTGGAGAAAGGCCATGGTACAATGGCGTGTTGTGGTAACGGCGAAGGAATGCGAAGAGGACTTCAAGCCAATGGAAGTCTTTCTCACTGGCGAGCTCCTTACGAAGCATATTTATAATAGAGCGGCCGGCTCTTTCGCCAGGGAGCGCTCGATGTGAGTGGATTTCACATCTCAGGTGGTGGATTCCAAGGCGAGCACATAATTCCTTCCACCATTCGGAGGTGTACTCTTTGCCTGAGTCCGTAACCACCTCGGATGGGACGTCCCAACCTCCCATCCAGGTCTGCGCGCACCATTTGGCGGCAGCTTTGCCAGTCATTGACTCGACGTTGCAAGTCAACACCTGAATGTAGCCAGAATGACGGCATTGTATAAGGAGCACTCCATTGACCTTTTTGTTGGTCCAATGGCACTCTTCGTCGTCGAGTTCACCAAGATGGAAAAAATCACTGGTGACTCTGTTAAAGAGGCGCTCCGGAATAGGGTGTGGCCTCAGATGGCCGTGCTTCTTCGCGCTGGGGGGCGTCGAGACAGCACATTGGGCACATCCGGCGGCTACTTTCATACAATGAGTATATAGCCTTGAGCCGAACAACCTATGTTTAATCATCGACCATAATCTACGGCCATGTGCGTGGGGGGACTCCCATTTGTGCCACCAGTTTAACACTCGGGGGGCCAGGGCGTCTGGTACGCACAATTTACCCTCCATCCACAGCTTCCCCCCATCCAACGAATATTCAGAATAAATTCCATCCTTGTGAGCATCTTTGGATTTGAGATTCTCAAACACCTCTTTAAACATGGAATCATGCAGATAATCGTTCGTCCAGTCACGGATGATAAGGGAATCTTTCGGCAGGGGTGGAGTTTTGGCCGGATCTCGACGCTTAATGCCCTGAATCAACCGAAATCCACTTACAGGTCGGGTATACTCGAACCGTTTCACACTCCCTGAGGAGGGATCGGTGACTTTCTCCACGACTTTCAGTGATTTGGTGATAATCTCATGGGCATGCGCCGGATCTGAGAAGGCCGTGATATCATGACACGGTAATGCATGCTGTTTAACAGCGCATTGCATGCATTCACGTCGAATGAGCTTTTTTTCTTCTTGATCCCACTCGATTACGACGTGGCGGTCCTGCTCCGTACCATGGATGTTGGTACTTTGCAGCCCCTCTGAAGCGGGGTAAGCCCATCGGCTCAGAGCATCCGCTACTGTGTTGTGTTTTCCAGGCAAATACGACACATGGAGGTCAAACAGACTGAGAAATTCATGCCATCTGGCCCGTCGACCAGCTGGGCTCGCGATAGTATCAATGTGTTCAGTGGCCCAATACTCCAGAGATCGGTGATCCGTCAGGATCTCGACTCGATTGGTGCCAACCCACGATTGGTACTTCTTCAGAGCGCAGATTATGGCGTAAGTCTCTTGCTCACGCGGTGACCATTGCATCTGGCGTGGAGCTAGCTTCCGAGACCAAAATGCAAGAGGGTAATGATCACCTGTGGCTTCATCAACCTGTTCAAGGACAGCTCCGATCGCGTACCTAGAAGCGTCGGTTCTTATGTAGAAGGGTCGGTCGAATTTCGGCACATGCAACGTGGCGACTTCGCAGAGGGCCGCCTTCAAGTGATGGAAGGCCTCCTTGCACTCGTCAGTCCACTTGACACGAACCTTTGAACCTGCCTTGCCCGCATCTCTTCCTACCTTCAATAGTTCAGTGAGGGGGGCAGCAAATTTGGCATAATTCGGCACAAAAGTGTGGTAAAAATTGCAACAACCCAGGAATCCTCTCAATTCCGTGATCGTCTCAGGGCGCTTCCACTTCTGAATAGCGACGAGCTTCCCTGGACTGGGTCGTCGGGTGCCATTCTCAAGGAGAGAACCACAAAATTCGACTGATTTTAAAAATAGTTTTCCTTTCTTTGGCCCACGAATTAGCTGATTGGCATCAAGAATGTCCAAAACCTGGTTCAGCTGCTTTTCATGTAGGGCCACCAGCTCGGCTACGGTCAGTCCCTCCCCCTCTGTCGCGATGATTATGTCATCTATGTACACACTCACGAAGGCACGAAGCTCAGGATGAGCTGTAAAAAGCACATCCTCCATCATTCTTTGAAAAAACGAAGGGGCGTTCTTCAGGCCCATGGGCATGACCGTCCACTGGACTGGGCCACATGGCGTGCACATACAGGTGAGAGGTCGGCTGTCCTTCCTCAACGGCATTTGGTGAAAGCCGTGACGGAGATCCAGCACAGAAAACAAACGACCTCTTGCCCTCTTGTCGATTTCCTCCTCAATGAGGGGCAGGGGGTGTGAATCCGGCTTGGTTTCAGCGTTGAGGTTGCGAAAATCAACAACCATTCGCCAACCATCAATAGTGTTCTGGTCTGCAGGCGGCGGCTTCGGGACTGTGAAGGGTGCACAGCACGACTCGCTGGTCATACAACCCTCAAGCCAACCAAATTCCCTGAGATTTCTCTCGATTATTTTTCTGAGTATCTCATGTTTCTGTCCATGGTTCTCATAAGGACGCTGTTTCTTCGCCTTGTACCCTTCACGAAGCTCGATGAAGGCTTCACCGAACTGCCCACGGACAGGGGGGTTTTTGATCAACTTCCCCGAAAGGGTTGTGTCCTTCCGTTCCTCAAAAATCTTGTCTCTTCCCTTGGAACACAACTCAGTGTCCACCTGATCGCCAGGAATTACTGTCGAAAAAACTTTGGCGATTTCTTCGGCCTTGGCAGGAAGAATCTTCTTACGGATGTCCCTAAAAAGGTCCGTATCAACTGCCTCTTGAAGATAGGTGGGTCGAGTGTCGACATTCCAGAGATTCTCTTCGTGATCCAGCTCCTTGAAAGGATCTGTGAAAGCTTCCACACGGGGTTTTTCATAAAAAACTCTGAATTTGCGGCGCGAAGAAAATTTTTTTGTCGTCCGTGCGCCGTAGATTCTTTTGGATGTAGATCGTATTTGGGAAGAGGGAGACGAGGCGGATCCATTTGACGTTGGATCACCTTGGGCATCTGACGGACAAAAATCAGAAAAAATAGATTCATCATCAGTACCACGCTCAACCTCAGATTCAGACCCAACACAGGAATCAGTACTAGAATCAGCAGAATCAGAGTCAGAAAGCTTTCCATCCACCAGGAATGCAAGCGAACTGCAGGGCCGCTGTGGCAGGGGACCTGTGTCGTCCCTGGCATACAGCTTAATCTTCCTGGGAAGTTCGATGTAATCTACACAAATGTCTTGCAATTCCTGAAACCAAGGCTTGTCGTCCCACAAGGGCACAACTAAAATCGCCTGGGTTTTATCTTGCTTGATTTTGTGGATGACCTGCTGGATTAAGTGAAATGGAGGATTAATCCATAACTTCTTGTCCCATTTATGGGTCCAAGCGTCGCGAAAGTGCTTGTCAAAGCGCTTGTTCTCGCGGTTAGCAAAGGCATCACACTGTGGCCAAAAGGAATGGTGTTCATAAAAATATTCACAAATTGCATCGCGCCATTTGTCGACAACTCTGTAGGATGAAGAGTGCCAGCGCGAAGGGCGTCGTGGCTGGGAGTCCCTACGAAGACATTCTAACTCTCGGGAGTAATCGGCACTCCCATTCACCTCTGCAATGGTGACATCTTCGCCAAACTTTGGTGTAACCTTTTGCTTCAAAAATTCTTCTGCACTCTTAAACCCTGCGTGCAAAAAACGAAATTCAGGACGCTCCAAGGGACCTGACTCCAGCAAAAAACAACGCCGATGACCTACGGGCGCCACCCTGTTCTTCCAACGCCAAGGATGGCCCAAGTAAAGGTCATACTTTATGTCGGCACGATAGAAGTAGTCATCCTTAAGGATAACTTCCTCCACATTGCCATCTTCCCAAAGGTCTTGAGCGACCAAATGAGTTGATATATAACAACCGCGTTGCCCACCTGCGAGAGAATGTCCAGAAACTCCCTCGAGGGTAACAGGATGAGGCGAATCAAACACGCAGTCGTCAGGCAAAAAAGAATTGGATTGGAGATTTACCTCCGATCCATTGTCACACAAACAAGTGGCGAGGTGGAAGTTGCCCTTGCAATCAGAGACCCACAGCTTTGTGACAAACTGACGGGCCCTGTGCTTGGACTGTACACCAACCTCGTCCACTACAACAGAAGGATCCGCTGCCGGATCCAGGGGAGAGGAGACAAGCGACCCTACATCAATTAGTGGTCGAGAAGGAATCTGGGGATCATGCCTGAAATCGCCTGGGGAGGGGCGATTTTCGTGGCTCCTCTAGGCGTTCTGACCTCCAGTGGCTGCGTTAACATTATGGACACACCCTGATTCTTCGACCCACTCATCTTGGAGCGGATCATCTGCTGGATTCAAGGCATTGAATTCATAATCTCGGTCCGCATCGGACACCTGATCTGCACCTGAGACCTGATCCACACGATGGTTGCCCTTTCCACGTCCACGGCCACGGCCGCCGGATGGTGGACCTCCACCCTCGCCACGCCCTCTGCCCTTACCAGAGGAAGGGGTTCCCGAAGGATTTCCCTTACCTTTACCCTGGAATCCTAGAGCATTTCCCTTGTTTGCACCGGATTGAGGGGTTTGGCCTGGATTTCGATTTCCGCCTCCGGCGTTGCTATTGGGATTTTTCTGGCCGTTCGGCTGCCCACCGGAGCTGGATGGAGTCCGATTTCCTGTGCCTTGGGACCCGCCAGGGCCTCCAGGATTTTTGTTTCCACCGGAGGCGGTCGGATTCCCTTTTCCAGCCTTCCCACCGTGCACCTGTCTGTCATTCCTGTCTGAATTCTGCGAATTACTGATATTTTCACCAATCACCTTGTGATCGTAAGGAGACCATCGGTGATTATCAGTAGAATGCGACTTAGCTCGGTTCGTAGAACCTAAAAGAAGGCAGATGCTACAGTGCTGCTGAACATTCCGGGTGTCATTCACCTTTTTGTTGCCCTTTTGGGTCCCATTTTGGGTGTTTTGCTGGGTATTCTTGTTTCCCCCAAGACCCTCATGGAAATTCTGGTTGGCGGCGTCGGCGAGCCGCTCAACCTCCTCCCAGAGTTCCTTCGGGGTGTACGAAAACACCCAGTTTTTGGCCCTCAGGCGATGGCCATGGAAGCTGACTCCCCTGTTGAGGACTTGGACAAACAAGTCCCGATCCTCGTGCTCATGAAACTTTATTTTCCACGTTTCTTCGGTCAATTTCACCTTAGAAAAGGACGTGGGGGAGCACTTTTGAAGTGCCTCCCTGACGGAAAACTTGTTGGCAGAGGCATCGAAGCCTTCCACCTCCGCCCACCAGGTCTTGACCTTTTCTTCGGACTGTTTGTTCCGAAGGGTGGCGGCAGTTTCTGAGGGGATCTTGTCAAAAATCAGACTTTTCAGCTCGGCACTAGAAAATTTTTCGCCTGAATGTTCAGCTTCTTCCACTAAATTCCAGAAGCGCTGTTTTTTGTCTTGCACTTCGTGCAAGATTAATCGCGAGAATGAAGGAAAATTCTTCAACATTTGGTGGTAGTGGTCCTCTGGCAGCCGGGATCCACGTACCTCCAACTGTTCCCACACCTCATCAAAGGTAAGGGGGGAACTTGTATCCTCGCGATCACTCCAAGTCCTGAGCCAAGTGTTGGCCGGCGGTCCCTCAAGGCAATCCAAGAGGGCCATCAGGAACTGATCATCTTGGAGTTTTTGAGTCTTAACCCACAGTTTAAATTCCCGTTGGAACTGAGGCCAACGTCGGGGATTCCCATTATACTTCGGTTGCTTGGCAACCTGACGAAGTCGTAAGGAAGTAGGGTTAAGAAGCGAATCCAGCCCAACACCGGCCGTAATGGCAGACACCTTGGCGGCATCATTCGCCACACCAGCTCCGGCGAGGGTCTGGGCGAGCAACAGCTGGGCTAAGGTATTGGAATCAGCAGCAGGAGGGGCAGTACGGGAGGCAGTTCGCTTGGCATTCTGAGCCTCAGTCCTAGCCTTCGCCGTCCTACTCTCAGAACGAGAGATTTTAACCCTTTCGTTTAGCTTGGTCCTGCTGATCCTTGCATCGGTGGTCCTGGAGTCCACCGAAGGAGCAATTGAAAAAATTTCTGTCGCCTCCTCCGATGGCTCTGTTGCTTGTCCCACCGATGAGGCGCCCTCAGACCGCATGTGCGTCTTGAAAAGATTTTTTATTCCCAGCGTTTGAATGATGAGGTGCATTTGATCTTTGAGCTGTTGGAGCTCAGCATCTCGCTGGAATCTGCAGGAGCAGTCGGCAGGACAGTACATGCTGTGTCCTGAAGGGCCTGAGCAGGCTGTCGGACCGCTGATCTTGGTGGTCCGCAGCCAGGAGTCCACTTGGGGAGCTCCTTCAGCCCTGATTTCCAGGCTTGCCTGCCTGGCCGCCTCTAAAATTCCCTCCTCAACCGCGGCGGCTAGATCGTCGCGGATGGAAACAGGGGGATGAAGGGAGGAGGGCCCGGGAACAGGTGCCCGGACCTTCTCCTTCGGGAAGGGGCTTGCCTCCCAGATCTGCAAAAAAATGGCAAAAGAGTCATCTTCTTGAGAACGCCACCACATCCTGGTATTAATTTCGTCCTGAAGGAGGAAAAAATATTCCGTTAAAAAATCAGAGGCGATTCTTTCTTGTTCGATCAGCTTAGACGAGGCTAAGTAACAAAGGGCCTCAAGGGCCTCAAGGTTACGGGTCACTTCTGGGGACAAATGATCGTCCCAGTGTGCCCAAGAGGCTGGTCGATTATAGCTAAGTACCTCACCTGGACCGCCCATCTCAATGTCGTTCAGATCGGCGTCAATGGTCTCAACTGTTGGACATGCGTAAGGAATGTTGGTACCTGTCAGCTCCGTAAGCTCCACCGGAGCATTGCCATCGTCGTAGGCCGGCGGATTCCAGCTGCTCGATGGCCAGTTTCGACTGGGATGATGGTAATCTGGGTCCCCACAGCTGCTGATGTGCGCCCTTCTTGGGCAGCTTGGACTTGCGCAAGGCATTCCTCTCAAGGCCTCGTTCGCACAGCACCATGGTATCGTAATCGTTACTTCTCCAGGAGCGGTGGGGTCTATGGGGCCGTACTGGGGAGCGAGCTGTGGATGGGATGCCACTGAAGCAACATTCAGGTAGCCTCTGCTACCATGAAAGTGCTGCCCTAGGTCGTGGATGGTGCCGGAGGGCTCAGGGCCGGCAAGACCAGGGGGGCAGGCACGCGAGGAGTCGACCTGAACGCTGCTGTTGGGGGCAGAACCGGATACACGGACACCAACGGAGGCAAGAGCGGCGACAACGGAGGCAAGATCCATGCTGATTGTTATCCGGCAAAAAGTCCCAGTCTATGAAGAAAATTGATGCGGATATTCCTAAGTACATCTGAGTGTCCATATCTATCTGAAAAGATTTATAAAAATCCGATTGTGAAAAATATTTGGCCCATTTGGCTCGCCGGGCGCGTCAGCGGCAATTGGCGATTCCGGGTAAATGATCGGAACGCGGCGGATTTACGATGAATGGACCGCGGAATCAGATCCGGCACATCAGAAATATATAGGTCTGATCCTGAGACTGAGCTGCGGGGCGGCGATCCCGCCGAAGCAGAGAAAATGACCAAAATGTAGCCAATCTGGGGAAGATCAGTGAAAATCTGGGCAGATGGGGGTTAGCCGCACTTACAGGCCGTCTATTTCCCCCCCAACCATCCCAGGTACACCAGCTGGATTTCGAGGATGGGGGGCCCCGATGGGAACATTCGGGGATTTCGGAAACTTAGGATTTGTAGCCACTTGGGGCTTGGCCCGTTTTTGCGGCCCCTGCCCGGTCGATGGGGTAAGGGTCGAGGAGGTCCTGATAGTGGGGACCTGGACACCCTCAGCTATCCCTCCCGGGGAAGAGATTTTAATTTGTATCTGGTCCACGATGTCTTGGACCGATCGCTTTCCGCGATGCCAAACGCCCAACAGAGACGAAAAATTTTCGCCTCTGCTACCATGAAACCAGACCGGGTGGTCAGGAGCAGAGGTCGCAGTGGCATGGGCAGCAACATTGCTTGGCACCGAAGACATAACGATAGTGTTGACTGAATAGTATCCTGCAAACAGATATGGTACACATAGCCAATGAAATACCTGATATGCACATATGAGAAATCCAGCCTATCATCCACTAATTGAATAACTACTAAACATCCAAGATTGCCTCATCTATCCCACATCCTATGTTCCTAACAAGGAAATGGAATATGATATACCCTATCCCACATATATCCCATATATAGGGCCAAATAATGCTCCCTTAGGGGTAAAATGCCAGGTAGGGTTGTGACCTGCTTCAAAACTATGTAATGATTTATGAGATCAATCACGTGCTGCGCCTTTGATGGATTCGCATTTGGATTTCGAAATCACTAAGGAGATCACGGGGAAAATAGCACTCAAAAGAGAAGATCTCCAAGATCATTACACCCGCTGATCAAGTGAAAATCTGTCAATGTGGACACCCTTTGGACCCCAAAAACCACGTGTGGTTGTCAATTGGTGAGAAACCACCACCACCGTTGCACTCAGCACCCTTAAAATAGGGGGGGTGGCACCCGGTATAACCCTCCCGGGTCCCAGAGGTGAAAAACACATGTTTCGGGGAGGGCGGGGGGGGGGGCTGTCAGAATTCTGTCAGCCAACGGGCTGGATCCCTGATGTCGACCAGGAATCGCGCCAAAAATTCAAAACGGGTCAAAATTTGGTTCCGTAAATTTCTAGTGACCCTTTGAGACCCCGTTGAAGTAACTAAAAACATTTCAGGTCTGCTTCAACCATCTGCAGACCCCTGTGAGTCTCACAAGATCACCCTGTCGGGCTGTCAAAATTGTGCAGCCTGACACAGCCGCACCACTTGACTTGCTTGGCAAACAGCACACATGTGACCCCGCGATGCTGAACAGGTCGATCTCTCCACTGCTGCTGCATATACACGTGTATATACACCACCTGACCAACCTAACTTTTGCTTACCTGACCTGAAATTCTGGCTGGAGGGGGGGGCAGGGCTGGAGGGGGGGGGGGGGGGGCTGTCGGGGCCTTATGGGCCGAGACAAACTATCCACCGTGGCCAGGACCTTATAGGTCGAGGCCTATCCTCGATTTCTGTGCCGCCGAGGCCTTATTGGCCGAGGCGGTCCGTCTTTTTGACCAGGACCTTAGTGGTCGAGGCCCCGTCCTAAATTACCCTTCCCCTCCTAAATTACCCTTCCCCTCCAGGGCCTTACAGGCCGAGGTGGGCTGTCGTCTGGGCCAGGACCTTCCGCGGTCGAGGCCTCCGTCGCGGCGTCGTGGACGCGCCGCTGTGCCCGCTGCCGCGCCGCTGCGCCCGTTGCTGTTGGGGGGGCTCCTTCGCCGCTTGTTGGCGCGCCGTTGCGCCGTTGCCGCACGGAGCTGTTGCTGCCGCCCGCTGGCGCGCCACCTTACCGATGCCGCTGCTGGGTTCCTGCACGCAACAGCAACATCTCGACCTCCACCCTCGAACTACCACCTATAGCGAGAGGGAGAAAAATGCAAATCAAACACACAACACAAAAGAGCGGGATGGGGATGAGGAGGGAAGGATGAGAGAGATGGAAGGAAGTGAGGGGTAGAGAGGGGTGGAGGAGGTTGTCTAGCCACCTGGATGGTAGCCAGGAATTCTGAAAAAATATTGAACTTGATGTGATGTCAGGGTGGTGCCGAGACTGGGGTTGAGTTGTCAGGGCCGCAGCCGAGACAACGTGCTGAGATTTTACCAGGGATTGGTTGCATGAGAACAACATCCGAAGCAAGACTCACCTAATGCATATGAAGGGGGGCGTTGCTGTCAGGGAATAGTCCGAGACAGTGTGCTAGAATTTCACCAGGGATTTATTGGGAATCCGAGGCGAAAATTCAAACGTTGCCTTCATATGAGGGGTAGTTGCCTTGCTATCAGGGCATAAGCCGAGACAACTCACTTGGACATTTACGAGGGATGTTTCAAAATCATCTGAGGCTAAACCAACTCAATGCCTATATGACAACCTCACCGCTCCTGAACCCTTGTAACCATAAAAAAAGGTGGGGGGTAAGACCGGGGCCCCACTGAGTCGAAGTACTTCCTGAGAAAAGGAGTGGGGGGGCGGGTACTACCAGGGCCTTCCGAAGCCGAGGTACTTGCGTTAAGGGAGAGGATGCAAGAGGAGTGACCGTGAGGCATCAGGGCCCATGTTCGAGCCGAGACCCCATGGACAAGAGTGTGGGATCAGGGTTCTTCGAAACGGAGATCCACGTACCTAAATTTTCCCGCGGGTCGTAAATGTTGAACAGCCGGATATCGTCCACATGTGATCCGATCAACTTGGAGTGAGCGTGAGCCATGACGAAAGCAACTTGGAATGGGCTGTGGGCCATGTAGGTAGGTAGTATAGGTATAGTATAGTGTAGGTAGGTAATTAGGTAGGTAGGTAGTATCCACACATGGCCCTCCCCTCACAAAAGTGTTTTTAGGGGGGGGGGTTATGAACCAATCAGGAAGGGCTGGTTGGAGAAGGGGACTTGGGACATGAGCAGACTGCACGCAAAAACACATCAGGACGGACGTCCCGTAACGTGACGTCTATATCGTGTTGTTTGTTGTACTCTGCCCATGCATCCGTGACATCATGCATGAAAGCCGACGCAGGTTGCCACTCCGGTTTATCATACCCCTTATACTTAACATACCATTCCCGGTGTCGTTTTTTCCCAGTGCCCACCATCTTATCGTTAAGTACACTTTCCACAACATACTTATCTTGTTCCACCACGTCCTCGACGGACGTGTACCAATGATAAGGGGGGGGCACCTGGTCCAAAGGAACTAGACAAGGCTTCAAGTCCACTGTATGCAAAATTTTCTCCCCTTTTCCCGTGGCTACCTTGTAGCGACCTACACCCACACGCTGTAGAATTTCCGCAGGCCCCTTCCAAACTCTGTCGAGCTTGGTATAGTCCCTGTCCATACCCTTCCTGTTGACTTTTATCCAGACTTTGTCTCCTGCCCTAAAGACCTGTCGCGGGATCTTACGCAAAAATTGCTCACTGAGCCTGGCGTGTACCTTGGTAAGTGTGTCTTTAACAAACTTCCTTGTTGCGACTAAGTGCAGGAAACATTTTTCCGCATCTTGACAACCATCCCGGGGAATGGTTGGGGGGCAATCGCCAAAGCCAAAAGGATTCCTACCAAAGACTATCCTATACGGACTATACCCTGATACCAGTCCGGGTGTATCATTAAGTGCCCACACTGCTAACGGAAGAAGTTGAACCCAGTTTTTCGTCCCCTTTTGTTCCAAAAGTTTCCGAAGGCTACTGACCACTAGTTGGACCGCGTTTTCTGCCCGGCCATTAGCCTTTGGTTTGTAAATTGGGGACTTATGCTCCTCAACCCCCGAGAGCATAAAGAACTCCTTACAAAATTGCGCATTGACCAAGTGGTCATTATCTGAAAAAATGACACTGGGAAGACCCCAGTGGGGGAAAATATGATGAACAAAAATCCTCGCAAGCTCTTTAGAGGTGAGGGTATTATGGCGGGGTATAGCTATGATGTACCCGGACAGGCGACATACAACAACTAACACATAGTTGTACTCTACTTTCCCTTCCGTGTCCGGATTCCCTGTGAGGTCCAAGAAATCCACCGCGATGCTGTCAAATATGTTGTCAGGGATGGGGTAATGATCAAGGGTATGCGGTTAGACACCCTTGCGGTGTTTTGCGTTTGGCATACCCTGCAATGACCAACCACCTTAGAGACCGTTTCTTTTAACTTACTCTGTGTGAACTCGGGGTCGGGGACAACAAATTTACGATTAAAAAGTTGAACGGTCTTGTCAATACCTGGGTGTGCATATGTGTGTATCCCCTTGATTACCTTTTCAAGGATACCTTGTGGTACGCATATTTTGGTGTTGTACCGCTCCCTACCCTTGTAAAGGATAAAAAATGAACTACTATCCCCGTCCCTGGCAACACCATCAGGCTCCAGTTCTTGCCAAAACTCCTGGTACAAGGGGTCTTGGACATAATATCCTTGCCAATCCTGGTGCAAGATGCTTACGTCCGGTGGCACTTTCACCGTTGACATCATCATTAACTGTTCTGAACCCGGCATGTGCCAATTCATGTCACGGAAGGTATCTACAAGCTGGGTCTACGAAGCAGAGCCTGCTGGCAGGGTGCTCTGAAGCGAAGCAACAGACATGTCATGCTCATGCAGTGTGTGTTCGAAAAATTTCCAAAAGTCCTTCGTAACCTGGACTGTTTCTGTACGTGAATGTGAAAAACAATACTCAGGGGGTGAGTCAGTTGCGTATAGTGAGGTGGCGGCAATCCTGCATCTATGCAACTCATGCAATGCACGTTCCTGAGACTCCATAGTCAACACCTCACCTGTAAAAACCCTCTCTCCCCCTTTTGTTTCGTCTCGCAATCGTTCCTTAATAGGACCGAAAGCGTGAGGGTTTTTTTGCTGTAAGACTCTTTGCCGTTCCCGGCACTCCTGTTGCTCCGCTTCATTCCACCCGTGGAGATCTGTTTCGGACCCATGAAAATTTGTATCTTGGGCTACCCCTGCGGGGTATGCCCATCTGGACATGGTGTCCGCC
This sequence comes from Eutreptiella sp. 'Long Island Sound 2002', assembly GCA_964036045.1. Lineage (NCBI taxonomy): Eukaryota > Euglenozoa > Euglenophyceae > Eutreptiales > Eutreptiaceae > Eutreptiella > Eutreptiella sp. 'Long Island Sound 2002'. The sequence continues at coordinate 42,511,224 of OZ038390.1, forward strand.
AAAACATTTTTGTTTCCCGGATAATAATGAATTAACAAGTTGAATCGGCTTAAATATTTGTGCCACCTTCCCCGGCGTCCAAGCGGACCGGACAAGGTACACAAGTCCTCCTTGTACCACTGAACAATACTGGAATGATCAGTGTACACATCTACCTCATCGTAGCCGATCCAACTTTGAAATTTGAGGAGGCAACTCACTAAAGCGTATGTTTCCTTCTCTCGGGGGGTCCAACCCAGCTCACCCAATTGTTTATTTCCCTTTGAACTTTTACTCCCTTGGAGCTTCCTAGAAAAATATGCCACAATCTGCCAAGTCCCATCAGATTGTTGTTCTTTTAAAACCCCACCGATTGCAAAATCACTGGCATCGGTCTCAATGGCCCATCGGCCTTCAGGGGAGGGGAGGTACAAAACACAATTGTCGACCATAGCCAACTTTAACTGTTCAAAACCCTTTCGCATATCTTCTGTCCATTCTATTTTAAGCTCCTTGGGAGTTAATTTCACCTTGTTCCGTTTGATGGGTTTCCCATTTCCATCTATATTACCCTTACTGGAGGGGTCGGGGGCTTCATACTGGTACTTCCCTTTTAAAGCATCCATTAAGGGGGCCGCATGGGCGGCGTAGTCCTTAATGTAAATGCTGTACCAGTTTGCAAGACCCAAAAAGCCTTTTAGAGCCTTCGGGGTCTTGATGTCATCCGCTTTCCAACTGGCCATGGCGGCCGTTTTCTGGGGGTCGGGGTACCTGCATCCCTTGCTTAAAATATGGCCAATGTATTTGACTTGTTTCATAAAAAGATGACATTTGGCCGGTTTAACAGTAAGGCCCGCCTTGGCCAGTGCAAGGAACACCTTGCGTGCTTCCTGATAATGATGTTCCATGCACGCCTTGCGCTCGTCCGGGTCATCCGGCATGTCCAGCAGTTTTTGCACTGTGCATCCTCTCAATCCCCGGGGTGCTAGGGGGCATGTCCAGCAGTTCCGGTGTCTGTTGGGATGCCTCTTCGTATGCCCGACTGTCCCTAACCTGGCCCTTGCCGGAACTCGGGGGTCGGGGGGGTCCACCTGTCCCTGTCAGCACATCATCCATGTAGGGGGAGGAGGCTGGACGGCATCCTCGTAGGACATGTGCAACCATGCGCTGAAAAACTTGAGGTCCCACTTTGACTCCCATCGGGAGCACCGTCCATTGAAAAACACCGAAGGGGGTGATGAAGGCTGTGAGGGGTTGGGAGAAGGGAGCTAAACGCATCTGGTGGAACCCATCTTCCAAGTCCACCAAAGTCCATATAAAATTCCCCTGTTGTTTGGCCAATTGGTCCTCGATTACCGGTAGCGGCAAATTTTGACCCTTTAACTGGCTGTTTAGCCACCGATAATCAATAACCGATCGCCACTTCCCGTTGGGCTCGGGCACTAAAAATGCCCGCATAACCCACTCAGTCTCATTGGGGTCAACCTCAATGAGATATCCCCGATTTCCAAATTCCTGAATTTTTTCCCTTAGTATTTTTTCTCTCAACCCGATGGCCCTCACCGCTTTACAGGACTTAGCTTTTGCACCTGGTTTGAGCTCCAGATGCACCTCTCCGTGATCCCCACGTGCCGCCAGTTGCTCCGTAGTGACATCCTTGTACTCTTTTTGTTGTAAAGACTGATTGAGAAAAATCTTGAAAAATCTGTTCCCAGTAATGTTCACAATCAGGATACTTCTGATCGCTTTCGATGACACTACGGATACTACGACCAGCACGTTCATTACGGACCTGACATCCCCATTCAGTGGGCCCTTTCAACCCACTACACCTCCCAGAGGTGGTGTTTTGCAAGGCTTCTGCCATTCTTGTCTTTAATGAAGGGAGGGGGGTTTCCCAATCATCCGGCTTGTCTCCGCCCAGAATTTGATCTGGGTCACCATAGGGGTTGGGGGGCCTGTGGTCATTTTCGTCATCATCGTCATCATGGAGGGAGGATTGAGATGCGTCGAAATAGACCAATCGGAAAGACTGACCCTCTGGTACTGTGAGGGGTACTCCTTCTGGTCTCTAAAAAACTGCTTTTGAGCCTGCGGGAATTTCTACCCAGTCCACCGCAAACTCGCCCATCATCCACCACCACTTGGGTTGTTTCAGGGTGGGGAGTACCATAAAGCCCTTACAGCCTTCCCATAAAATTTTCGTGACAGTCCTGCGGTACAAATGAGGGGGGGGGTGTACCCACAAACACTCGTCACTCCAATTCCTACTAAGCGCGCGTGACGTCACCGATTGAGAAGTATTTCTGGCAAAAGTATCAACTGTAACAGAAATATCATTGCTAGATGACCATTCACGAAATTTGCAAATAAAACTTGGTGTAACGGTAAGATTGCCATTTTGGTACACATGATGCCATGAAAAAGCTGCTTTACGTGCTCGTCTGCCTTGCTGCTGTATAGATCTGACGGGATTCACAATACGTGTTGATGTGTCCCTGGATTGATAACTAAGGGGGGTGTCGGAAACCTTAGGCGAGATGGATGTCCCAAACATGGACGCCATACTAAATGTGTCCACTTTAGGGGGTGGGGCATTCGGAGACATATCTTGATGCTCCTCACGGTTGTATCCCCAGCCTCCCATAAAGTAGTCTGGCGCAATAGGGGGGGAATGCTGACTTAGGACTGTCCGTGACGGCGACTCATCCTCGTTATCAGCTTCAGAGGAAATTTCTCTTGACCCGGCCTCTGAATCAGAATCCCATGACAGGGATCTCACCAAACCTCCGTCACCCTTACCTTTCCCTGGAAGTGGGCTAGGCTCCGCAGGGGATGATAGTGCTGAATGATTTGTAAATGTGGACAAAATATTGAGGAACTGTTCAATAAATGGATGATTGTCGACTGGTGATTGAGGGGCCACCTCGGGATATAGCGTGTTGTCCAGCAAACGGTCTGCCATGAGCCTGGCAGGCACAGACAACTGATAAACAGTTCCTGACGCTTCTACCGGGATTAAGTAGGGCGATTTCTGCTGCGGGACTTGCCGATAACTAGCGCTACCAGGTCCCACCGCGGGATTAAATGGGAGGGATATGCGGAATAACGCCACACAACCTGCTCCAAGCAGCAACTGCTCAAAAACCTTGGCTAATGAGTAGTAGAAAAGCAGAAAAACACATGCAATGTTCCATGAAAAAATTGGGATGAATGCTTGTATGGGGTGTAAAATTCGGAAAATACTGTTTTCATAAGAGCGAAATACAGTTGCACAATGTTGGTGGAATGTGCGAAGAATGTCTGTGGATAGGGGATGGGGTGTGATCGAATTGATAGGGATGGGATGAATATGATAGACTCTTTTCAACAAAAACGGGGGAAGGGAAAAAGGAATGGATTGAAGATCCCTGTGGCAGGAATCTTTGATTTTCTGCCTCATCCTGGACTCCAGGAAACACAGCCTATCATGTCTTGTACTCTTCATGTGTAGAGGGGGGCGCGTTGTGAGGCCTGTGCTGCCGAAACCACTTGCGCCGCGCGCTGTTGTAGGTAGGGAATCCATCTCCACCATGTCTGGTATACAACAGGCCTCCGCTATGAGTTGAGCAATTCGGTCACCCCTCCTGGCTATGAAGTCTTGGTTTCCAGAATTTATCAGAATGATACCCACATTTCCTCGGTAATCCAAGTCTACTACCCCTCCGCCCAGGTCAATGCCACGTTTTGATAGTCCTGACCTGGGGGCTAATCTGGGATAGTATCCTTGGGGAGCCAAGACGGCTAAATCGGTAGGGACTGTTGCTCTACTCTTGGCGTAGATTACCGTGTCGTGTGCAGCCACAAGGTCCGCTCCCACCGAACAATTCATTTCCCGGGAAGAGAGGTGGGCGTATTCAGAAAGACGTTTGACCTTGAGCTGAGGGCGAGAAAATGAACCTTGGTCCCTTCCTGTCGGGCTTTTGAAAACAGGGGGCAAAGATTCAGTCAACTCCGCTTTCGGATGGGCTGGCCTGCATCGAATGCGCACACTATTGTTGACTCGCGTATCCATCCTGAAATCCAACCCTTGGTCTGGCATAGGCAAAAACATATCAAACATGACTCTATCCCCAAAGGAGTAAGGGTCATGTGTACCCAATCTGCTCGGGGGCGTTGGCGAGTTAGGCACAGTGGTATCGCAAGGGAGGAGGGAGGGTGTGGATTGTGGTTTACTCAAAACTGCAATTACCTTGCAGGCATGTTCTTTAGGCACTTTAAATCGAACCTTACATCCCTCAGGATTCAGATGTTGTGGATGGTTAGACATGTCGCACTTGTGTTCCTCCCCTTGTTTTTTCAGGATCGACGACGAGGGTTTTTCGGTTGATCCATGCAAAGAACAAAAATACATCAAGTGACATTCCAAACATCGTTGAGGCGTGCAAATCGAACAGGTAGAGTGATACCGTGGAGTAATAGACTTAAGATGTGCCGGGGAAAGGCGTAGCACTTCTCGTGGCACCAAGTAAGGCACCGCAGGGACCAGAACAAGCTGAAAAAGCTCCAACATTGGGTATCCAAAAATAGTCCGGGGTCCTATGGTGTCCATTTTGTACAAAAAGATGTGCTGGAATCGGAAAATCTCAGGACCGTGGCGTCCCCACACCGGCATCAACACATCTACCCACGCCCCTTCTCTACCTCCAGGTAGAGTCTGACTTTTATCGACCCCTGTAACCTGTAATGGCTGGGGGGCCGCAATTAAACAATGCGAGTTTGAAAAAAAAATTCAGGTCCCGCAACAGCTGGGATTTGGCTGCCACTATCAATCAAGGATTCATCTGTAACAGGGGGTGTATTTGAACACTCAAAATGCAGTTGGGCTGGAGTGAGGAGCTCTTTTTGAGGGGGGCGGTTTTTACGAAACTTATGGGGCTCCCTCATCCGTTCCTTCAGTCCTGCGGAGAAAACAAGAGGGGTACGAGGAATGCTTTCCCATGTCAAAGCAGGATTGCTGGCCCATTTCCCCGCCATTGCAGAAATTACTCCAGGGACGATGGGGGTTGCCTTCGGGGTTTCGGGGGGTGGTGTGTCAGCATTTGCAACATGCTGCAATCCCCTGGCAACTCTCTAGAACCTTCTGGAAGGATGCGGAGAAGCTGACCTTGGTACCGACCCGCTCTGCCTTGAAAAAGGAGTATGATTTTCGCCTTCCTCCCTCTTGTCCTCATTTCGCCGGCCAGGCTTCCAGTTTTTAGGGGCTTTCTCAGGATGCTCAAACCAACATTCAGACGTACGGTGGTTGGTACCACCACAACGAGAGCACAGATCACGTGTTTGGCTACCTGAGCGGGGGGACTTGCGCCCGTCACTGCTGCGGGGCCGCCCTGCACTATTTGCACGGCTACCACTCCGCCGCCTCTGCTCACCTTGCGAGCTCCTGTGGCGATTGTGGTCATCGTCGCGCCTTCGGCTTCCGCTCCTGTCACGCTCACCTTTTCTGGGAGTCGGAACTCGGTCCCGGCTCCGCTCATGGTCCTGACTGTAACCGCGCTCTTTTTCCTTACGGTCACGCCCTTGATCATTACTCTTATCCCTATCTCGGGAGTAGGACCGCTCACGTGAGCGCCGGTCATAACGTGGACGTGGTGACCGGGAGCGACGCTCCTTGTCCTTATTATCGTTGCGCCCGTTACTGTAGCCTCTTTGACCATCCCGTCCTTTGCTAAATCCTCTACTACGGTAGTTTTGGTCGTTGTCTGACCTGCGCGGGCTAGGACTGCGTCCTGGCCCCGCACCTCCACCATAATGGTCACGCTTATACTTATCCGAGTCCCCACGACCTTGGCTCCGCGAACGAGATCGCTCTTGTGAGCGGTGAGGACTTCGACCACGGTAAGCCGCCACAGCGCGCAGGTTGGCTGAGGCATATCCCTGCTCTGCAAACTCTTGGTCCTCTTCACCCAAAAGAAAAGGCATAACAACCAAAAAAAATTCCATATGAGAATGCCGACGTCCTGCCCTAGCCTGACGGCGGTAAATCTCCTTAATAGCCTCTTTCAACACCGGTGTCTTCCCGGTGTCGCGATGTTCCCTCAAAACATCCATAAGGTACTCATGTGCCCAAAAGCAAAGCACCCCGCCAACCACCTTTCTCCCCACCTTTTGCCATTCAGTATAAAAGTCAACAAACTTTTTGGTGGAAATACGTTGGGGGGGGCAAAGACATATTCCGCCATTTCTGATAGTTCTCACTCAAATTGGCACCTCTTCGGCCATCCACTGATATATGGCGAAACAATCCAAAAACATCAAGGCGAAAATCACGCTTCGCATTGCCCCACTTTTCCTCATCTTCAGCAGGTTGACTACAGATGAGCGCTTCCACTTGTTCGATATCACTTATGTGCTTACCCACATCATCAAACTACTCTACAAATTTGACCTCCCAAGAGTCATCCTCTCAGTCTCCCAAGCATCCCAAGAGTCACCCTCCCTGTATTTAGGCACCTCACGCGTCTTGCGGACGCGTTCCAAATGTTGTTCATCCAAAAACGGGTGACCTTTCGTGCTGTATACCGCGCCCCGAGAAGGTGGATACCTGCCCTGATATGACGTGTGATTGCGCTCCTGCCGGAGACGCTCCATCACATCCTCTGGAGGGTGTACCTCCGTGAACGCCCATGACCGACTCAACCCTGTGGGCACCAACTTTACCAAATCTTCTGGTGGGTGGTGTGCCTTCCTTGGCAAAAAATATCCATCTTCGTCCAAACACCATGCTATTTGTAACCATGATTTTTCATCCAAGATGGTTTGATCCCACTGTTGAGGGAACGTGGGTTGTCCAGTCTCAGGGGGGGGCATATACTCATTGAAATCGGGAGTGTCATGGCGTCGTACATCATACAGCATTGTTGGGCGTGGCGGTTGACCCGAGTCCCCTCGGTATGGCCATGGTTGTTGGCTGCCGTCCCCACGGTAGGAAGGGACATCACGCTCCTGCGCAGCTGGAGGTGGGGCCATCAGTGGGTCCCACGGCGACTCTCTGTGTCCCTTTAAATACCGTTGTGACTCGGAGGGGGGCTCAGCTTCAAGCATATGCGCCGGAGGAGGAGGAACTTGTCGCATTTTAACTCCCATGTATCCTCCGAACGTAAAAGGAGAATAAGGGTGTTGTTGAAACTGCCCCGTCGGGGTTTGGTCTGGTGGGTGGTACTGGGCACCTCCACCATGCTCATGTCCACCCCCACTCGCCACATAGGGACGTGGCACTTCGACTGGCTGCACTGGTTGAGGTACCTGACTTTCAACTTTGGAAACCATTGTGTCAACCTGGTGCCTATGTCTACGTGTATCGCTCACACAATGCTGCGCCTCGCGCTCCGATTCGGCCGCTTGGCGTGCCGATTCACGTGCCGCACTGGCATATGCATCAACCTGTTTCACATGCTCAGCTGCACTTTGGGCACTGTTGCTTGCCTGCTCTGCGGCATTCTGAGCCGATTGCATGGCCTCTGAAATGTCTGTGACAGCATTGGCACAAGTGGCAAGGCATTGTTTAGCGTCCACGGCACTTTGCCATGATTGCTTGGCCTGCTCCGTGGCCTGCCGGCATGCCTTGACAGCGTCCAGGGTGGCTGCTTCAGTCTATTCCTGGGTCAATTGCACCGTGCTTGTTAACACTTCATGCCTATTGTGTAAATCTTCATCAACACATGTGATTTTTTTCATCATTTCCACTTTGACCTCTTCAATGACGCCACTCATGACTTTACCCATGTCGGTCAACTCTTTTTTTAATGCAAGCTCAGGCATGCGGGCGTCACATGTCTCAAAACGAGACTCAAGGCCGCGCAAACGTTGCACATTGACCTCTGACAAAAAATATTCGCTGGGGTTGCGGAGGGGGCAAAAGGGGGGGCCATAGTGTCCACTTGATGAGCAGCTTTTTGGAATGCAAGTGTTTCTTGTAAATGCACTACATGCTTGCCCAATTGTTCAAGTTGTAATTTCAATGACTGGGCATCCAAAGAGCGGCTCTCTAGTGCACTTATCCGTTCAAAACACTTTTGGAAGTTGTCACTAAAGTGACGGGCGTTAAAACCATCTACACTTTGTGTCAGCCGCTCATCAAATGAACAAAGCCTATCCCCGTGCAAAACATGATTGGTCTCCAGTTCCCTCAACCTCGCTTCCAACGCCTGCAATTGGAGGGGGCAATCCTGAAACCTTTGTTCGTTTACCCGCAAGCGTTCATCAAGGGAGGTAAACCTTGTCGAATGTACATCAACCGCCAACTTGACGTCTATGCATTCCTTCACCTGCGCAGTCAAGGAATTTTGGATCTTGCCAATCCGTTTTGACATGTCATCTTGTCGCTGGTGAGCAAGCGGAGGAACTACATTAGCCTCACTACGTGAAAACCCACTTCGGACCATCTCAATTTCTTCTGGCATCTCGGTTACCCGTCGTTGGAGTTCCTTTTCTGCACCCTCTAGACCCGTTACTCGTGTGCGGATGCCTCCTAACGATTGGTCCAAAGACGTAATTTCACTTCTTACACTCGCAACTTCCGTGAAGACCTACTCATGGCCTGCTCTATTTGACTTTGCACAAGCCGTGTGATTCTATTCTCGGAATCCTGAATTTCTGATCGAACCGAATCAATGCGTACATTCAATGTTTTGTGGTGTTCATGGAGCTGTTTTTACACTCACCCTTGAGTTGTGAATATTCACACCTGTGTGTGCTGTGATTCGTTTCTCGCCCCCGGGCCATTTGGCTCGAGTGCTCTGAGGCAAGAGGCAAGAGGTGTCCCTCCCGGGCGCCCTCCAGCCGTCCCCACAGCGCGCAAAGCCAGCTCGCAAGAGCACGCGCTGTGGGTTTGGTGACGGGTCCCCACGCCCGCGCTTCCCGCAACCACAGACAGTGAGTAGTGGGCCCCGGCCGCACGCCCCAAAGGACGGGCGGTCTAAGGCGGGAGAGCGCCCGACCCCGGACGCCCCACAGCCAGGCAAGAGGCGCCCCCCCCCGGGCGCCCTCGTGCCGTCCCCTCAGCGCGCAAAGCCGGCTCGCAAGAGCGCGCGCTGTGGGGTTGCCGGCGGGTCCCCACGCCCGCACCCCCCGCAACCACAGCCAATGGGTAGTGGGCCCCGGCCGCACGCCCCAAAGGACGGGCGGTCGGGGGTGGGAGAGCGCCCGACACCAGACGCCCCACACCCAGGCAAGAGGCGCCCCCCCCGGGGCCCTCGTGCCGCCCCAACAGCGCACCAAGCCAGCTCGCAAGAGCGCAGGCTGTGGGTTTGGTGACGGGTCCCCACACCCGCAATTCCCGCAACCACAGCCAGTGAGTAGTGGGCCCCGGCCGCACGCCCCAAAGGACGGGCGGTCGGGTGTGGGAGAGCGCCCGACCCCGGACGCCCCACAGCCAGGCAAGAGGTGCCCCCCCCGGGCGCCCTCGTGCCGTCCCCTCAGCGCCCAAAGCTGGCTCGCAAGAGCGCGCGCTGTGGGGTTGCCGGCGGGTCCCCACACCCTCACCCCCGGCACCCACAGCCAGTGGGTACCGGGCCCCGGCCGCACGCCCCAAAGGACGGGCGGTCGGGGCTGGGAGAGCGCCGACCCCGGAAGCCCCACATCCAGGCAAGAGGCGCTCCGCCCAGGTGTTGTGGTTTGTTTCTTGGGAACTCGACTGCACTCCTGTGCCTCTTTGTTTCTCAAAATCCGAAATCCAAAATCCCAATCGACAAACCTCGCAGGATCTTTAGACGGGGCACCAATAATAACACAATCTCGAAGACATGGACCCTGTTCAAAGATCGAAGTATCTTACAGCGCTCATTCACAGTTGGCATTCGATGCTTCTTTATTATTCACAGACTGTCAGCGCGATTGCGACTGCGACTTGCGATTTGCGCGCTGCTGCGCTGCTGCTGTTCGAAGCCATAACACTACCCCCCCGTTGAGACCTCGAAGAGGTCTCACTCACCTGGGCGGGCGCCACAATGTCGAAACAGAGCAGGCCCAGAGAAAAAAAAATTTGGGACTCGACATGTGTTGGCTACAGAAGCATAACAGTGGACCAATCCTGGTCGAAACATTGGACGAATCCTGGTCGAAACCCACACACCGAGGTGCAGTCATGGTACACCCGTCGTCCGCGCCTCATTCACACGCCGTGTTCGACTCTGTCACGGCTGTGGCTCTCGGCGGAAGCTGCAGAAGACAACCTCGCCAGGCACACTGCACGGGCGCTGTACCCGCAGCAAGGCTGTGGGCACGTCGAACCATAACATACCATAACATTGGGCACAGGTATCGAAGCTGGATGCTCAGCAGACCAACAGGCCTACACATCTGTCAGCTCGACAGGACATATGAAGGCAGTCGATACCATTAATGGCATCCAGACTGTCGAATAAGCCATTACTTGGCATTCAGACTGTCGAATAAGCCATTACTTCGCATCCAGACATGTCGAATCAGCACAGACATGTCGAATCAGCAGTCCGTGCCCCACGTGAACGTGTATGAACGATCCACCGGGAGTCGACATACTTCATGCACTTCCTTCAGTGTCTCGACGCCAGCCATGAACTTGAAGGTGTCATGACCCGTGTAGTGTCGACGAATATCACTGTCGAGGGCACGCTTCTGAATCAGGATACCAGATCGATGGTTCAGCAATCGAAGGTTGGGATACCCAGGTCGGTCGTCGACGGGGCACTTGTACTGGAATACGAAGACATGTTCACGGGCAAGCGCTCGAAATTGTCCAGGTCCCAGTGTTTGTGCCCTGGTCGAATAGAAATTGCAGAGGCTCGACGGTTTCCAAACGTCCTCACGCCACAGATCGGCCCGATTGGTGGCCTCGAAGGAGCATCCGTCATGTCGACCAGTAGTCCATCGATAGGTTTCCTTCGATCCAGTACCAGCGGCCATGCTGTGGTAGAACTGACCAGTTCGCGTATCGACTCGCCACCACGGTGTGTCGGCAATCGAAAGTCGTCGTACAACAATTACGGCGCTGATGTCGTCCACTTCAGGGCCGAGGGCATATCGGTCGACGATTTCAAGCATGTCGGTTCGAGAACCTTCTTCTTGGAGTCGACCGAGGTGTTGATGTACATACTGACCATCAGCGAGGGAACTCTGCAGAGCGAATCGAACCGCTTCTGCAGTCACAAGGCTCGAAGCCGTGTCAACAATGACCGCTTCGAGGACTTGGTCTCGGCAGCTGACCTTGCGTCGATGTGCAGCCTTAAAGTCATCGTGGATCGGTGTGAGGTACTTGAAGAACGGGATGTCGAAGTGGTGCTGATACGCGTTCGACTCCATCGACAAAAACCGGTGATCGAGGGGGTCCGGGTGGAACGGGTCGCTCGCAGGCGAGTCGGTTTTCTCGATCTCCTCCCGTTCATCGGTATAGACATCCCTTCGAAACTTGACCGCTCGACGCCAATGTTGTCCATCTTCGTATCCGGCCTCGAAGGGGGACATGAGGTATGTCGAGGTACCCAGGCGTCGAACCAATTCGGGGGCATCCACGAAAGGGAAAAGATTGGCATACCCTCATTCGATGAGTGAAGGGCAGCAACTCGTCGGATCGCCTTGTCGAAGTCGTGGTACCCGAGCCGTCCGGGTCCAGTCTGGTAGATCGTCGCCAACTGGACAAGGTCGATGGGGGCGCCTGGTGCGACGGCGTTGTACGCATAGGGTTCGATCTGTTCTCCGAGTCGAAAGTACTCTTGGAGCTGGACCGCAAGGTCCTGTGTTCGATGTGGAGCGCACCCATATCGCTTATACCCAAGTCGAGAGGTGCCTCGAAGGCCGCGCAGTTGGTGTCGGCGAAGAAGCAAATCGACTTTGTACGCAAGGAAGGGGGCTCGATCTTGGAAGAGCCAGTCGTTCGCCTGGCAAACCTTTTGAAGATCACGGATAACTCCCATGATCGAAACGGCAACGTGAGCTTCTCGTCTCATCCTTTCGTGGGTCCAGAAGCGTCGATATTTGAAAATCAGGTCGATTCCATCGGCAACGTTTATCAGGTCGTCGATACCCGAGATCTCTCGATGCATGCGGTTGAGTCCAGCAATTTGACTCGGCAGGGTATGTTCGGTGAGGCCTTGTCGGAATCCCCAATCGAGCTCTTCATCATAATGTGCAATGCCATGAGGGCCGCTCGAAAGTTCTGACAAGCCACTTCGATTCTTGTATACCACTGGTATCCCGGCTTACACCAAGATTTCCACGCTCATCGAAAGACGTGTCAGGGGCGCTTCGAGCCAATTCGTAAGGGAATGGTGCGGTTCGTCCCCAACTGTCGATGCAGATGGTCTTGCCTAACTCGGAAATGGCGGCATTTGCCTTCGACACGACTTCATAATGTTTCTCGTTCAGGAACGTGTGCGGTTTTCGAAGACCAGCCATGGTACTCGACGCAATAGTGAGTACTGATGGTTCGAGCTTAGTGTATTCCGTCTTCATCGGATCATCCTCATGTGTCCCAAATCGATAGGGTGGCTTCAATCCGAACGTGCCCAAGTGTCGGAGTTCGTCGATGGTCTCGATTTCATGATTGTACTGCGGCATGTTATAGGGCTGCCATTTGACTCCGGCACCGGCACAGAATCGTAGCTGGGTGGTGCTGTCGACCACGCGGGCTCGTAAGGATATTCTTCTTCGTCGTCGGACTCGAGTGGCCAGGGTTCAGCGTCGTAGTTGTGGTCATCGTCGTGGTAATAGGAGTCGGATTGGTTCGTTCGAGTAGAAGCTTGTGTTTTCGGGGCATTCGAATGCCAGGATTGGTCGACCCAGTCGTCTTCGACTTTCGGCTCTCCGGTACCCGGATCCTCCCTGGATGACCTTGATGTCCAGGTGTTCGGCCTCGATGTCCAAGAACTGTCGACCCATCCGGGCGCTGAACAGAGGAAGGAAGATCAGTCGTCGTACCCCGTGTAGCAAGCAAGATCTTCATCAGAATCGAACCAGTCAGGGCTTGAGCACCGCTCTCGAAAGTATTCTGCATCGACCGGGGGAGGACGCCCGTACAGCTTACAGAGTTCTGGCGGCATGTCGGGTGGGGTCCCTCCCTTCGTCGGTTCCAGAACAGGCAAGTTGGCCAGGGCTATCTCGAGCACTTCCAAGCCTTCGGCGCCTCCTGTTATGATGGTTCGTCCACTCGGCGCTATTCCTGCAAATTTCCCGCGAGGGAACACACCTCCCTTGCCTCCTTTCGACGGGCCTCCTTTTCCTTTTGAGCTCCCAGCATATCCCGACTGGCTGTAGTTCGGCGGTTCGAATGGATCGAGAGGTCAACTCGGACGAGTTGGCGCTGATGCTACCGACAAACAGCGGCCAGTTGAAGTCGTCCTCGCTGGGGGTTCGATCGCGTCAACATCGATGACGTTCGACGGTGTTGCTCGAGAAGGCGGAGGTCGAGAGGAAGTTCGGGGTGTCCGGGATGTAGTACCATAGGCGGAGGCTCCGGTGATCGACCCGGAACCTCGCATGAGTTTTTTCGAAAAACCACGCTGCAGAGAAGAGTAAGGGTGTTACTCAGTTACTCAGGGTGGAGTCGAAGGAACTCAAGGTACACAGGATGCTCCTCTAGAGCCTTGCTCGACTCCCAAGACCATGTGTCGTCATCCCATTCACAACGGTACAGGAATGTGCGGCGCTTTTTAGATCCCACTCGACGTCTAGCCACAATCTTGACAAGTCGAGGAGATTCTCCAGTTTTGACAGGGGGCATCGGAAACTCCCACACCGGCTGTTCCTCTCGATGGACGTAGGGTTTTATGCTGTCTCGATTGAAAACTCGCAACCCATCGAAGGGGGCAGGGATGTCCAGTTTGACATTCTCCCCCTTGTTCAGTACCTGGAGTATTTTGTAACGGCCGCACCAGACAACATCGAGTTTCCCTTTATGTCGATATTCCGGCACCAACACCCACCATCGTTCACCGACTTCAGGCACTCGAACGTGTCGGTCCATTTGCAGGACCACATGCATCTGGCGTCGACGTTCCTCGGCAAGCATTGCACTCACAGAATCGAAGGTACGTTCCGCTCGTTGCATGTAATCATTCACGGTCGATGGTTCATGTGCATGAGAAGTCATTCGGGGAAAATCCAATGGAAAATGGGGTGTTCGTCCTTCATCTATCTCGAACGGGGATAGTCGAAGACTATTGGATGTCAGGTTGTGGAACTGGATTTCGGCGAACAGGAGGTCGCCATCCCACTCGTTGTTGCCGAAGATGCCGTGTGTACGCAGGCGCTGGAGGATGGACTGATTGCTGCGCTCCGCCAGGCCATTGCCTCGAGGGCGGTTGGCCACTGTTTGATGCATCTCAATCTTGAAGCGCTGAGCCAACGCCTTCCACGCCTGAGACTTGAACAGCTTGTCTCGGTCAGAAACAATTTGTCGAGGGCATCCTTTCAATCGAATAACCTCACGTAGGAACACATAGATAAGGTCGTCGGCTGTCATATCCTTGCGACAAGGGATGAACATTCCACGCTTGGAGAATCGGTCGACTACAGTCATGATGGCGTCATGGCCTCTTGTGGTCGGCGGCAACCCCGAAACCCAATCGATGGACACACTGTGCCATTTGGTGTCGGGCACCGGCAATGGTCTTGGCACTCTGGCGGTGTCGACTCGTCTTGATTTCGCCGCTTGACAGACATCGCAACTTAGTATGTATCGCTCGACATAGTGTCGAAGGTGTGAACATACGTAGTCGCGCTTAATCAGGGCCATGGTTCGAAGGACTCCTGAGTGGCCATAGAACTCCGACTCGTGATACATAGCCACAATCGACGTAACCAGCGTTCGGGGAACAAGCACACGTTTGCCCATCGTCGACAAATGGAAGAATTTGCCATCATCGAAGGACAACTTGGCATCTCGAAGCTGGTGTCGTGCCGCAGGGCTTCGAACCGCGACTTCGTAGATGTGCTGCGTCCGTGGGTCCTCTCTATAGGCTGCCGCCCACACAGCTGTCGAGTCAAGTCTTTGCACTGATAATGTCGATGTACTCGGCGGTGTGTACCCTTGAGACTCGAAGGGTACGGCGTGTTCGACCCAACCTTCGGCAAGGGGACTGATTGCAACGTGCCGCCGCGGTGACGTCGACAGCGAATCAGTTCCGCCATGGTTGGAGCGTATCGAAGTTCATTGCCAAAGGTGACTCGAAGAGGACGATCAATGCTTACATTGGGGAGGTCGTCGGTGTCGGTAGACGTGTCTGGCTCATTGCCAGCCTCATCGAGATGCATGTCTGGTTGGTGTGAATTCTCAGCCATGATCTCGTCCGATGGTGCTGGATCCAGTCTCAGGTCCTCCGGCTCAGCAGTTGTCGCGCTCGACGGTAGCTGCTCCAGGTCCTCCGGCTCGACGGCGGGTTCGGTGTCGAATTGGAGGGCTGGTTCCGCAAGCTCATCTGCGTCAAGTTCCTTCCCCACGGAGCGTCCGCTTCGTAGTGAGACGTACAGGTGGTCGTACGGCTGGGGCCACACCTCGTCATGAGAGAATGACTCTTCGAGTACATGTAGGAACTCATCGACGATTCCTCCCACGACAGAGCATAACACTACCCCAACCCCATCCAACATCTCGCCCGCCTGCTCGGCGACGCAGACAGCCGGGCGCACATCCAGGAGCTCCAGGACAGACTGCAAGTCCCCCTCTACCACTCAGCGCTCCGCCCAGCAAACGTCCCAGCCCACCTCCAAAAACGACGCATCCAGCTCCTCAGGGAGCAACTGCCATTCCTCACCAGGGTCGCCAGATTGCTCGCCCGCAAGCACATCCACGTCCCCGACGAACACACCCGTTGCCCATGCGACCACACCACCCCGGAGGACTGGGAACACTTCAAGAAATGCCCCCTCCATACAGACAGGGACACCCTAGTGGGCTGGTCCCCGGCGGAAACCCTGCGACAACACGAAGGATGGCCAACCCACAGCCACGCACACCAGGCCACCGAACACCTCTTCCGGGACCCCCTGATCAAAGAAGCCACCATGAGAGGGGCAGTGACACAGGCCCTGCACCGACACCTCACCAAACACACGGAAAGCCCCATGGAGGCAGCAGCACACCTCCAGCTAGAAGCAGTCCGCAGAGCAGCGGCCCAAATGGTACACCGCAAACACCTCCTGCTAACACACGCGGAGCAGCTCACCAACCCCACCGCCAGGGAACACATGCAGCGTCTCATCCATTACCATGCCGTGCATGACCCAGACGTCCACTAACCCGCTCCGCGCCCCGCACGCGCCCCCCGTCTCCATCCACAGGTCTCCAAGGCACCACCACAGCGCCCCGAGACCCGTCTCACACCCAAGAAGCCACCCGGCACCGCCCAGTCCGGCCGAGCCAAACCAGGGCCAACCATCCATCGACGTAGACGCGCAAGACCCCGGCAGCCCATCCAGCCCACCCCCCCGGACCCGGGGCACCCCCCCTCACACCGGCCACCATCCGCGACCCCGACCTCCTCCGAGCAACCCTCCAAGACAGGGCCCCGACCACCCCCCTGGGCTGGTACCGCGAACAAGAGGACTGGACCAAGCTCACCGTCAAAGCCCTCCAGGACCTGGCCACCCCAGGCAGCGGCCTCCACGAGACCATCGTAGACCTCTCGCTCTGGCCAGCCGGCAAACACACCCGGGGCCAGCACATCTGGATCCCCCCCATCGAGTGGGGCCAGGCCCTGACGCACGACACCGGCATCAACGTCACGCGTCAAGGGACCGTACGCCTACGATGGGCCACAGCGCAGACGGACCACCCAGCGGACCCGAACCGCCCGGAGCAGTGGGAACAGGCCACCGCGCCCAACCGCGACACCGCCCTCCGCGCCGCCGGCCTCCGCACCCCAGACGACGACCTCCCCCCCCCACCTACAGACAGTGACCACCCCCCGCCGGAGGTCTGGGTTACAGTACTCGAGCGCGGCCACTACTACGTGATAGCCGCTACGGCAACGTCCCCCGGCCAGCAATGGCTCATCCAGGGGACAGACACCATGTTCGCCCCGGAGACCGCCCCACCAGGGGCAGTGGGGGACCCCACCACCCAGCACAGGGTCCTCAGGGGTGTCCTCCAGCCAGGGGACAAGCCCCCAGCCCGCGCCCTGGCCCAAATCACCTCAGGGAAGGCAGGCTACCACCTGGGATTGGCCATGCTCTGCCTAACCCACTGGATCCAGCGCCGCTGGCCACCCACGGGGACCGTGCCCTGGGTTTGGGCCATCCCCACTGCCCACACACAAGTCGAGGCAGGCCCGGACACACGACCAAACCCCCCCCCCCAGACCGCAGCAGTCCCTCACCTGTGGGTACCACGCCATCCACAGGGTCCTCAACCGCGCGGGTCTTAGCCCAAAGCTAGCATACCCCCTTCCCACCACTGACCAAGAGGTCCACCAGATACAAAAGCTTGTCTGCGAAATCCTTGCCGCGGCAGCAGAAGACGGCAAGCTTCTCCTCCAAACCGCCCGGCCTACAACTGCCCACGCAAGCGCGTGGCAAGCAGACACATACACCGACACAGCACACCCCGCCGCACAATCCCCGCCCATGCCCCCCCCCTCTCGCTGCTCAACCGGAGACCCACACACGCCCACCATCGCGCGCACCCCCGGGCCCCGCGACACGGGCCTCCCCCACCCGCCCGAACACCAGCACACGCCCGCCACACACCCACCCGCCGGACACCCCTCACCGCCCCCCACACTCGACAACCCACACACACCCGCCGAGGGGAGCCCCGCGCCCCGCGGCACGCCCACCCCACCCAGTGGCCCGCCCACGCCCCCCACACACACCCCAGAGGACCCCGGCCCACCCCCCCCGGCCCCTGAATGCAGCCCACGGGAACTGTTCCCCCCCGCGGACACCCACCCAGACAACCTCGCACATTGCAGGACCCGGGCCCAGCCGAGCCCAGAAGGAGAAGGCCACAGCCCCGCGCCTCCCTCCCCAGCCGCTGCCGACCAGATCGGCCCGCCGGGCCGCCAGGTCACGACCGGGCCCCCCCAGCCGCCCGCCCCCCACCTACAGCCCGAGGACATGCCCTCCATCCTCCCCGCCGTGGCCGCAGCAGAAGCCGCCGCCCACAAGCCCGCCCGCATCACAGCCCAACCCGCGTCCACCACCTCCTCCTCATCCTCAGCCTCGTCCACCTCCTCCACCTCATCCTCCGACCCCCCCCTCCCCGCCAAACTCATCCTCAAGGCCACGGCGAAAGCCAAAGCCGCGGCCGCACGCACCGACCCCCCGACCCCCACACAGGCGACTCAGGCACCCCGGCAACGCACCGGGACGACCCCCGACCCGACATCGGCGCCCTCACACCTCCGGACAGAGATACTCCTCAACCTGGAACCGATCCCCAACCCCAAACCCGACCCCAAACCCAAGCCGGCGCCCACGCGAGCACACACAACACCACAGACGCAACGACACAAACCCACCCGACACCGACCCCGCCCGGACCCTCGCCCAAGCCAGGACCCCCCACCCACCGCAACCCGCGCCCCCCTCCCGCCGGCACCCACCACCACCGCAGAGACGGCCACCCAGCACGACCCCGTCCAAGCCCTCGTCCGCATCCCCGTCACCAAGCGCCCCGTCATCCATCCCCCACAAACCACCACCACCGCCGGCCAAACGGACCCAGGGACGTGGGACCCCTCGACCACCGTCACCGTCAAGCCCGGCCCCCAACCCTTCCCCCATGCCCACCACATAGTGCAGCCCCGGGGACTGCCCAAGATGCCCAACCCCCCACCCCCACAAGGGGGACCGGAAAACCCACAAGGGGTCCATGGGCCATACCCGCAGCACCAACCCCACCACTACCAACACCACCACCACCAGCGGCCCCACCACCACCACTACCAACACCACCCCCACCACTACCACTGCCCACCGCCCTACCCCACCGGGCCACAACCCCCCGTGCACGAACAGCACCAGCGGACGGGATGGCAGCCACCGAGCGCTCCACCCGCATACCCCACCTACCGCCAGGAGCCACCCCCCCCGTACCAGCCACCACCCCCGTACCAGGAACCGTATCCGTACCCCCCTGGCCACCATCCGATGCCGAAGGGGCCCCCCGGGCCCAGCCCCGCCAAGGACAGCCACTCGACCCATACCACCAGCCACTGCCGCCACCACACCCCTACGTGGCGGATCCATAGACAACGCCCCCCCCCCCCCCCCCCAGTCCCAGTCGGCCCAAATTTCAGCCACCACAAAGCGAGGGTGCAGGCCGTGGGCTGGTTCCCCTTGGGGACCAGGAAATAGGGGAGCAGACCTTTTGCTGCCCCTACCCCCCCCCAACAGAAATGGGGCCGGACCGAAAGCAGGCCCAGCATCCCCCCCCCCCCCCCAGCATGCCCTCGCACCCTCACTGCAGGCCGTCACATGGTGATCGAGGTCCCACCCCTCACGGACAGGGAGCGGACGCCGAACGACGAGTATGTTGGGACCTGGGACCCGCATGGTAACCCAGCAGGTGGTCCTCCTCTCCCAAACAAGTGAGCAGGTAGACCCATCCACCACTAACCCCCCCCCCCCCCAGCCTGCGCCCCCGACGGGAGGGGTGCACGGAGTCGGCGCCCTCAGGGCCTAAAAGGTGGAGGCTGTGAAGGGCTCACAGCTTGACCGCTGTGGGTATCCCTTGAGCGACCTGCACAGGGAACCTCCAGGTGTGCGCGTGCCCCTCCAACTTCATCACAGACGCCTAGGCCAGCACAGCCCCGTGCACTCCAGTGCAGTTGCGGGCGACCCCTGGAGGCCAGACAGCCACCTGCCGACCCCTGCCCCCCCCCCCCCTTCCTCAACGGAGAGGCCATTCGGCTGTGGTGCCCTCTGGGCCCCCTCGTCTACGCGGGCTGTAGCGCCGCAGCCAGTGCAGCCAGCACCGGTGGCACCCAGGGCAGGGAAGCACTCTTTGCGCCCTGGTGCCCCTCCACCTGCCCGCGGTACGCCCTCGGCCGTGGGGAGCCGGACCCAGCCCGCGTGGCAGCACCACCTGTGCCTAAGGCAGTCAAGGAGTGCGGGTCTGACCCCAGTCGTGCCACGTACCACCGCCTTCCCGTGCCAACAGGCAGTCGTGGAGTGGCTGGGTGGCATGTCCTAGTGACGTGGAGGTTGCGAGCCCAGGCCCACATCTCCCCCGGCGGGCTCAGAGTCAGGCTCTCCAGCCTCCCTGCCGGGGCCTGGAGCACCAGGCACACACTTCCCCGCACCATGTGCGCCAACGCCGAACAACAATGGAGCAAGCAGGTGTGCCACAGCCCCCCCCCCCCCCCCTCCACAAACACACAAGGGCACATACACACAGGCACGGCGGCATCTCCCGCCCGCGAGCGCCACCGCGGGGTCTGGGGGCGGTCAGCAGTCCGGTAGGCCTTGTGACCGGACACCCTGGTACAGCCGCCCGGTCGGGTCCGGCAGGGAAGACGGCGCGGACCGTGGGTAGGCGACCAGGTGAGGCCTTCACCCAACCCAACCCAACCCCCTCCCCAGTACCAGGCGGCACCGCGCGAGGGCCCCCAGGGGCCGCCGACGCCTCCGGACTGGCCCGACTCGAGCGATGAGGCCCGGTCCCGCAAACGGCGGCGCTCCCGCTCCCCCCCCGCACGGCACACTCGCCCAGGGCACCCACACTCCCACCGCGCCTCAACCACCCACTCGCGCCGCTCCCGCTCCCCCAGGTGCCACCACGACCCCCCGGGACCCCGCTCCCGTCGCTCCCGCTCCCCCAGGCACCACCACGAGCGCCACCACCGCCCCATGTCCGCCTCCCCCTCCCCCCACCAGCCAAACAAGACCCCCACCCCCAGCCCCCGCCACCACCACTCCCGCTCCCCCCGACGCCGCCGGGCACGCCACTGCCGCCCCACGTCCACCTCCCCCTCCCCCCACACGCCCCACCGGGCTCCCCGTTCCCCCCGCCACCCGTACCCATACACCACCCCCAGCCCTCGCCACCACCACTCCCGCTCCCCCGGACGCCACCGAGCGCGCCACCGCCGCCCCATGTCCACCTCCCCCTCCCGCTCCCCCCTCCGCCCGTACCCGTCCTCCACCCCCAGCCCCCGCCGCCGCCGCTCCCGCTCCCCCAGGCACCGCCACCCCCGCCACCACCGCAGGGCCACGTCCTCCCCCCGCCGCACCACGACCACGGGCACGGACCCCTCCCCCCCCCGGGCCCCCGCCCACCTCGCCTGGTGGTCTCCCCCGGCTCTGCAGGAGCTCCGCCGCTGGGTGAAGTGGGCCGGAGGAGCGGGAAGGCACGAAGGGGTGCACATGGTGCATACCTTCGAGGAGGTGCGCACCCGCACCCCCGCAAACCCCAACGAGGCCGCCCCGGAGGCCATCATGCCGCAAGCGGCATGGGAGGCCCTCCTCCGCGATGCGGTCCAGGGCCTCCGCCCACCCTACACCCCCCAAGCCCTCCGCCAGTGGCTCCAGGCCACCCACCCCCAGGCCTGGGCCGCCGGCGCCCCCTCCCCACCCCGCCCCTCCCGCCACCACCACACCAGGAAGGGGCAGGACAAGGGCAAGGGAAGGGCAAGGGGCACCAAGGAGCACTCAGGCAAGAGGGCACGGAAGGGCCCCAAGTGAGGGCAGGCACTCGCGGGGACAGGACGCCGGAAGCGACACCACATGGGGGCAGGAAACCACCCAAGAACCAGGAAGGGGCGGGAGCGGGGACCAAGACACGGAGGAAAAGGGCACCACGGCAGGCACCACGACCCACACCCAGGAAGGGCACACCACGATGGGGGGACCAGCGCCGCCCCAGCCCCACCAAACACCCCAACACACACCACCGAAGCAAACATCGGACGCCATGCGGATCACGCCAGCGCACGCCCACCGGCCACCGGAAACCACACGGAGAATGGAGGGCACACCTACACGGGGAGAACGGGCCACACCCACAGAGGAAGCCGCAGGGAACGCCGCCGCACGGCGCACCACCACGCCCTCACCGCCAGGCGACGACCCCGGCCACCTCACAGGCACCGGAAGAGGACGAAGGCACTAAAGAAGGTCCCTACCAGGACCGGCCCCCGCTGTGCCCCTTCCGCCTGTCACCCCTGCTGACTTGCTCCTGATCAACGATTCCATTTCTCAAAATCCTCAAAGTCCAGGGTCCAACATCCAAAAATATAGAAAATAAAATCCTCCTTCAACCCTGAATAGCAACCAGATCCAACAAGTACAGCAATAACCCAATTCACAATCCAAATCAGGCTGCGGGCTTCCGTTCGGCACACCGGTATTCCCACGTAGGCAGGCATGTACAAGAATTGCACCAAGGAAGAAAGCCCTGAAATTGGCATATGAACACAAATAAAGCAAAATTGGGTAAAGATGTAAACATACACATTCACAGCCATAAACCCCTCATTCCCTGGACTCAAGACCTTCCCTTGACTCACCAACATATTGCCCGGAACCAGGTCAAATGAGATGGCTGAATGCCATGTGTCACAAGTCACTACATGAACCCCAAAAATGTGTTCACTCCCAAGCCTCTAAATCCTAGCCCAATAGGGGAGGTGACGTGTCATGGCCTAGAGTGGCACTCAGGACCATGCCCTACCCTGACATAACCTTGGTTGGACTTGGAGTCGAATGGGCATGGAGATATGCCCCATGAGTTTGAACTCATAACATGCCAAAAAACTGCCAATTCACACCATATTGGCCATATATCAAATATATGCTCAAAATTGAAGTTACCACTTATCCGAAGGCTCAAAGTATGCATGGAGTCGAAGTCTAGTATTCATGGAGGATAGAGACCAAAGGCCAATGCCCATGTACATCCCCACTTTACCCTCGAAACCCCTTCGGATATGGGCGCCACGCACTGCCCAAGTCAGCCCATGATCTTGAGACCAATTCTTGTGATCCTTCGTGCGCCAAGCCAAATGGAGTACGCGATCCGGCATATGGTGGTGTTCAACTCCAAAGCATATGCCAACATATGAACAACATACCATGGTTCGACTCTCCATAGGCTTCTTGCTGATTGCTGATCAGGTAAGTACACAAAACACAAAAATGAGCAAAAATTGAGGTCAAAAACATGAAAATATGACCAAACACAAAGTTGTCATGATAGTATATCTCTATGCTCACCCATGATATCCGCTCATGGTTCAATACACAAATGATTGGGACCATTTGCGAACAATTCCCCCACTTGGATCCCCAATCAGGCGCATGGAGATACCTTCGCCACTCATATCTACATGCCCCATGAAAATGGGAGTGCACTCATGGATCTCTTTGTCAAACATACCATGAGCAATACATACGCGGTAGACTTGGTCTAGCGCTTTGAATTCCACAATTGAGACATGGGCAAAACCCTTGTCACGTATGGCTCCCCATCTCTTCGGCCACACGAAGATATATAACATGGGCGTAAGCATATCAAGACATATACCATGCATATAAAACATACCCTCAAAAGTGGCTCCCACCATGATATGCCATGTCCCTCCATGGACATAACTTCACGTTAAAAATGCGTAGGAACCCAAGGAAAGTATCTATGCAACCCCAACACTCATGCGGTACACTTGAAATTCGCATTAAAATATTCGGTTGCACGGTCCAAGAGTTACATATCACTTTATACCCTCTTGACCATTATCCCTTGCTACACTGGGCATGTGTACACACCAAAGGCGTTTGATGCTTCCTAAATTAAGTTGAGACCAAGGCGCTTGCAAGGCAACCTTCCTTATTCTCTTTCCTCACACTCGCTCGTAGATATGGCCCTTCAAAGTGGTCCCACGATTCACCTTTGTTTCCCTTATATCTCCAAGTCAAATGGGTGGCAAGTATAAGGGAAACCTGATTCGGGCATAGGGAAAAGCGTATGACCACTCGAAGAAGACCAAATCAAGTGCGGCGATGTCGAAGTCGAAAATCCGATTTCGACATCGCGAAAAATTCAGAATAAAATTTCGACTGCATATTTAGAAAATTGCGGAAGCAACGAACCCTTTACTGACGAAATCTGACCCTTCATCGGGGTTTCCGCCAAAATATCTGGAAATAACAGTTAACCAATCGGTTAACGCAAAATCGCGAGCCAACTGACGGTCGCCGATACATTGACCATCAGAACGAAAGGCTGAAAAATTACGGAAACATTATGATAATAAAACCCTGTTGATTCCTGATATTCTGATATATAAATCTCCGCTGGCGGCGCCTCGGTACTGAATGTGGCCGCTCATAGCCGGAATGGCCAAACCTATCACACTATCACATCGGGTTAGGTCAGGTGGATGGGAGAGTATGATATCAGCCAATGGCGGCTTGCCGGCACATAGATACACACCCCAAGTGACCCCAAGATGGCCACGGGGGTCCGAACCGGCTTCACCCCCCTTCTCAGAGCGTTGTTTCCGCTCGGAACTCATTGAAGACAGGACGGGAGGACCCCAATGGGCTCCAACCCCCCCCCCCATGTCCCAAGGACACATGGAGGCCCCACACACGTTGTAGGCGTCCCCCATGCCCCAAGGGAGGGGTGAGGACACTGATAATCAGTGCCCTACGCCATATCCGGTCTCCTCTTGATCTACAACATGGACCAAGGGGATCAAATGTAGAAAAACGTCGTCGGTCGACCTAAATAAGTATACCACAAAGAAATATATATGTGGAGATCGAGTGAAGGGGGTAGATGGCCAATCAAGGCCCAAAAATCCCCGGATGAACGCCCTCAGCCGTCTCTCCAAGCACAGAAACAAATAAAATGCCAAGGGGGATCCACTACGGTGCTACAGCAGCCACCAAATGGACCAACACGTCCTTGACATCCGAAGAAATGTTCTTTTTCTTTGGCAGTCCATCCAGACCGTGGTATACCTCGGCACAAAGCTGCTCGGAGGCTCCCACGAATCCCTGGATGCGGCGAATCCCTTCCAACGGACTTTATAAAGCCTACCCCCAGGCGTCCCCGGGTCCGGCTTGTCCGCCAGGATCTTCTCGGCGGTGAAGTCGTCGTCCTCACCCTCGTCGTCCGAGTCCACATCGCCGGCCGTGAACTCGAAGGTGACGGGACGTCCGCTGGGGTCTGGTGCTCGGGGACGAAGCTGGGTATGGTCGCGGTCCAGGATCTTGTTATCCCCCACAAGAACCGCATACACATCCTGCCCGACCTTCCGCACGATTACCCCCGGCACATACCAGGACGCCTGCCGATGCCTGGACAGGACATCCTTGTGGTGCCGCTCCACCCACACGTTGTCTTGGAGAGCATACTTCTGGACCTTTCCCTGCTTGAAGTACTTGGCCCTCTTGTCATGCTCGTCCTGAAGTGCCTTGCACACCTTGGCCGCCGTGTCGTCCGCCTCAGCCATCATAGCGTTCGCATCCCGGGCCACTTTGCCATGGTTCAACCACGGGAGAGTGCGTGACACTCGATCCCGTAGGAACAGGATGCGATGGGGCGACAGTCCAGTGGGTCCCGGACGGTCGTGATACGCTTGGAGTACTCTCCACAGCGAATTATACCAATTCCGGCCCGGTTCGTCGATGTGCAACTGGCGGAACTTCTTGAACATCTGCCGCCCGGCCACCTCAGCTCGGCCATTCGACGGGCTGTAGTACGCCACGGTCTTGGCGTGTCGAATACCCATGTGCTTGCACATCGTCTTGAACCACGTCCCTACAAACTGACTGCCCCGATCGCTGCAGATGACAGCTGGGACATCGAAAATCGTCAGCCAATGCCTGATCATGGCATTAGCGACGGTCTTGGCCTGCAGCCCCAGTCCATGCTTGTCCTTCTTGTCCTTCTTCTTGGACTTCTTGCCCGGGACTGCCACGATATACCCGCTGTGCCTGTCCACCGCCAGGATGACACAGTCGTAGATCTCTCCATCCACGGTGACCTCAGGCATGGCGAATACATCCATGGCCACGGACCGCATAGGGGCCTCCGGTATAGCCGTATACACCGGGTTGCCCGCTGTGGAGTGGTTGGGGCTCTTCGTGGCCCGACACAGGGCACAGTCGCTGCAGTACCTATCCAGGATGGCGTAGTACCCCGGAGGGAACTTGAAGCGCCACTCCAGGTCCTGCTGCATCTTGTCTCGGCCAGGGTGCATGAGCTAGGCGTTGTGCCAATGGTCAATGAGCTCCTCCACTCGGTTCTCGGGCACCAGCAGCTTGTCCTTGAGGAACAACTTGTCGCCATCCTCGGTCAAGCCCTCAGGCCACTCGTCATCCGACGGGGCGCTCACGGCATTCCAGTACTTGCTCCAGTGCTCGGATGCCGCGTAGTCATCCGACCAATCCTCTGTGAGCACCGACCTGACTAGCTCTACAGGGGCCACCATCCATTGCTCGAGGGTTTCCTCTCGAATAGCTTGGACGCGGGCACCCCGGAACTGGGCCAGGTCCGTACGATTTGCCATCACCACAAAGCACTTGACCCCCTCTTGCTCCATGGCCTTCTCCATCTCGATGATGCGCTTGGCCTCCTCGGTCTCCTCGGCGTCGCCATGGCTGGATATGTCCATCCACGCCTTGCCCGCGGGGTAGGCCCAGCGACTGAGGCAATCTGCCACAGTGTTGTCCTTCCCCGGGACGTACACGACGCTGAGGTCGAACTTGGCGAACGTCTCGTGCCATCGGGCCCTCCTAGCCGCTGGTCCTGAGGGGGTGTCGACATGCTCCTTGTGCCAGCTCTGTAGGGACTGGTGGTCCGTGCAAACCACCACCGGCTGCAGTCCGATGTGGCCAGACCACTTCCTGAGCGCACATACAATGGCGTATGTCTCCTTCTCCCTCGCGGTCCATGTTCGGCGTTGGCTGAAGCCGGTCCGTATGGACACTCCTCCCGGCTGTCGTTTGGTAGTTTTTTCCTGTCATAGAATGCAGATAAAGGTGCATCGCCTTCGCAGGCGACAGAGCGCAACAAGTCGCGCTGCGCATTGTGACAGCTCAGCACAGTTTATAAAGAGGCTTTATTTTTAGGAATTTTGGGTTTCCATTTTTTTAATTATAAAGTTCTCCAGCTTTGTATATTGCTGTGCTCGCAGGTGCTATCATGTGAGCTCCTGTGGAGGACCCTGCAAGGGTCGTAAGATTATTCGTGGCCGGCAAGGCCTTCGAAGATCCAGAGGACTGCCAAGAATGTGGGAACACGAGAATCAATGCTGGAGTTGCAGTATTTATCGTGTTCGGCGACGTGCAGGGCTTCGTTGATTGCAGGGGCGAGTTTGGTAGTTCGGAGGTAAATTTTATTATTATTTTTTACTGTGGAGCAAATCTTTGGAGACGGAGATGAAAGCAACAGGCAGGATCACAGGGAGTGACAGCGGCAGGGTTGGTACTGATACAAGACGAATTCAACCCAGGAGGTGTGACAACGGCAAAGCGATCGAGCTCAACCCAGGAGGTGTGATAACGTCATGAAAGGCAGTCAAACCGGCCGAGTCAACCCAGGATCGGCCAAGAACACATCACCCTAACCAAAAGGGATCCACCGAAGACCAACCCCAGCAGTCAAAAGGGATCCGCCGAAGGTCAATCAGCCAACCACAAGGGCCAGAGGGTCCGGCCCTGCTACAGAATAATCTTATTTGGCTCTGCCCACCTTGCAGGGTGTTCAGCAGGAGCCTATGAGTGAAGCCGGAGCGTCAGCGTTGAAGGAGTAGGTCGCCGAGCGACGAGCGGAGAGATTTGATGAGCGATCAGGACTCCCCGCGCTCCGACGATGAAGATCGAACACCGGTGTCACCGACAACTCACGATGAGTCCCAGGGATCGTGGACATCGTCATATCGGGCGTGGATGGAGTCGGAAGAAGCTGCAGAGTATTTTGAAGCCGAAAAGCGTTCCATACCCGCGTCCCAGGTATCGTGCAGTTCGTCGTACCGCGAGTGGATGAATTCAGCCGAGGGTTCAGAGTTTTTCCTGGAGGACTCTCCATTGGGACTCGAAGAACCGACGCCGGAGAATTCCACGACCACGAACTCCGAGGACAGCGACACGTCAAATGGATCCCGAGAAGCCAAGATCCACGCAGATCGACGTGCCGTGTCCAGCTACCCTCATCATGCCGGAGGGATCAACACCAGAACGCAGGCTCCCGCAAGTGAGCCAATATCGGCAGCGTGGCGGGGTCACACGTCCTATACTGACGATGAGGAAGACAGCGACGACGAGTTTCCCTTCGCAATGGAAGTGCTGCAGGGCATGAACCGATTGTCGTTTCGACAGCGATCTTGGAAGCCGACATTTCTGCCATGAGTCGGCTATGTATGTTTTTGGTTTAATTTTATATTAAAATTGGGCCACCTTGTGCAAGAGCAACCTTTCTGTCACTGTACATCCACCGCTCTGACTGTTTCGGTGTCGGGTCCGTTGTATGGACCACGCCAGCTTGTTTGTTGCTTGTTTGCGTCGTCGATCGGTGGCTTATATCTTTTTTGTGTTTATTTGTTGCTTGTCAGTCAGAGGACGTTGGGTCGGATGAACCGTGAGTTCATTCCTGGAAGGGGGGTGAAGCCGGTCGGTATGGACACTCCTCCCGGCTGTCGTCTGGTAGTTTTTTCCTGTCATAGAATGCAGATAAAGGTGCGTCGCCTTCGCAGGCGACAGAGCGCAACAAGTCGCGCTGCGCATTGTGACAGCTCAGCACAGTTTATAAAGAGGCTTTATTTTTAGGAATTTTGGGTTTCCATTTTTTTAATTATAAAGTTCTCCAGCTTTGTATATTGCTGTGCTCGCAGGTGCTATCATGTGAGCTCCTGTGGAGGACCCTGCAAGGGTCGTAAGATTATTCGTGGCCGGCAAGGCCTTCGAAGATCCAGAGGACTGCCAAGAACGTGGGAACACGAGAATCAATGCTGGAGTTGCAGTATTTATCGTGTTTGGCGACGTGCAGGGCTTCGTTGATTGCAGGGGCGAGTTTGGTAGTTCGGAGGTAAATTTTATTATTATTTTTTACTGTGGAGCAAATCTTTGGAGACGGAGATGAAAGCAACAGGCATGATCACAGGGAGTGACAGCGGCAGGCTTGGTACTGATACAAGACGAATTCAACCCAGGAGGTGTGACAACGGCAAAGCGATCGAGCTCAACCCAGGAGGTGTGATAACGTCATGAAAGGCAGTCAAACCGGCCGAGTCAACCCAGGATCGGCCAAGAACACATCACCGTAACCAAAAGGGATCCACCGAAGACCAACCCCAGCAGTCAAAAGGGATCCGCCGAAGGTCAATCAGCGAACGACAAGGGCCAGAGGGTCCGGCCCTGCTACATGGCCCTCGGCCAGGATCCTGCTCCAAAACGCCACGGGAACATGAGTCCCGTCGTCCCGGACCTGCTCGAGGACTGCCCCCACGGCATAGTCCGAGGCGTCTGTCCGTAGCACGAATCCCTTGTCCGGGTCCACCAGGAACAGCCCCAACTGCCCCAGGAGTCGCTCCTTCAGGCGATTGAACGCATCTTCAGCCTCAGGGGTCCAGGCAAGCTTCTTCTTGCTCCCCTTCCGGCCATCGAACTTCCCCACCTGCAGCATCTTGTGCAGCGGCCCCGAGAGTTCTGCATACATTCGGACATAGCCTGAATAGTAATTGCAGAACCCCATGAAGGACCGGAGTTCGCTGATGGTCTGGGGCTTCTCCCAGTGGTGCAGGGACGCCAGCTTCCCAGGCATGGGACGGCGTTGCCCGTGACCAACCACGTGACCCGCGAACTCCACTTCCTTCACGAAGAGTGAGGCTTTGGTGGGCTTGCACACCATGTTGTGCTTGTCCAACTCGCTGAGCACTCGGCGCAGATCCTTCTCATGCGCGTCGATGAGCTCGTCCTCAGTCATGTTCTCCGTGCCGGACCCGATGATGATGTCATCCACGAAGGGATCGGCACAGTCCCGGACAGGACCGAGTAGGTCCTCCATCATGCGCTGGAAAGCGGCGTTGCCATTCTTGGCGCCCATAGGCACCACTTTCCACTGCATGGGCCCCAGCGGCGTCGACATCGCTGTGCAGGGCCTGGAGTCCGGGTGTAGCGGCATCTGGTGATAGCCATGTTTCAGGTCTAACACCGTGAATATCCGCTTTTTCTGTTGCTTCTGGAGGATGGAGTCGATCAGGGGAAGCGAGTACGAGTCGTGCTCGGTCTGCTCGTTCAAACCCCTGTAATCAACCACCAACCTCCACTCGCCCTTCTCCTTCTTGGGCACGATGAAGGCTGGGCTGGCCCACTCACTGTCGGAGGGTTCGATCCATCCCCGCTCAATGAACTCGGCCAACAGCTTCTTCATGGCCTCGGCCCGATCGCCCTGAAGTTGGTACTCCCGATGACGATAGATCTTCGGGTTCGGCTTCAGCTTGATCTTCGCTGTACCAAACCTCCCACGATCTGGAGGGTTCTTGTTGGCGACACCACTGAATAGCCGCGGATAGGCATTGATCAGCCTCTCCTTCAACTCGGCGACCTTCGGGTTCTCCTGGGCCTCTTCAGCCGCTTGCTTCGGTATGGATACAACCGACCGCACTGCGGTATAGGCCTCTTCTGGGTCCGATTCCGACTTCTCCTCGTGTGATATGCCGTCTTCATCGTCGTGGGGAGCTCTTCCCACCGATAATCTTCGGAAATTTGCGGCCTCGGGCTGGTGACTGTCGCTATCGGCACCCATTCTTGGAAAATCCCATGTTGGTGGGTCCGACCCAACCGGACCATCGTATTGGTCCGCGATGTGATCCATGACCCTCGCCACGAACTCGTCCTTCTCGTACTTGCCGGTGACCAACATCTTGTCATCCCACCAATGCGGAGATGTGACCATGGCCCGCCTCTTCTTGGCTGCCACACGGTCGTGCATCCCCATCCGCCTGTAGTTGACGACGTCGTCGATCTCGGCGTGGGACAGGACGTCAATGCCATCAATAGGCTGATCCGTCCCCTCCTTGGGCTCAAACATGACCTTCATGGGCACCGCCTCCACCCTACGGATGAATGCTTCATCACCCGTGGGCTGGGCTTGCGCCCCATCCACCAGGAAAGCCTTGGTACCCCACGCTTGACCCGGGGAGGGCATTGATACACCCTTGGCGTCGATGAACAACTCCTCCTCTGGCCCGAATGACATCTCGTTCAGGGTGATGGAGTCCAGCGTCGACTTGAGACCCTCCAGCGGACATGGGGTGGATCCTATGCCGGTTATGACCAGGATCCCCTTCGCCCTATCAGCGATGATCTTCTCCACCGTACGTCTGGTATTGTCCAGGGAGCCATGCCAATACATGGGTCCCCACTCCTTCAAACCCCAATGCCTGTGCCAGGCTGAGTCTCCTCGATGCCAATGCCTCCTACACTTCCGCAAAAGTGGGGCATCCCGGGAAGCGAAGACATCCGTCTCGGGCGCTTCGGCTCCCAGCGTCTGGATCATCCTGTCGTACACCAGCAGCGCCATTCCATACTCTGTGAGCTGAACTCCGCGGTCTC
The DNA here is from genome assembly GCA_964036045.1 of Eutreptiella sp. 'Long Island Sound 2002'. Classification (NCBI taxonomy): domain Eukaryota; phylum Euglenozoa; class Euglenophyceae; order Eutreptiales; family Eutreptiaceae; genus Eutreptiella; species Eutreptiella sp. 'Long Island Sound 2002'. The sequence continues at coordinate 42,542,718 of OZ038390.1, forward strand.
CTCTGGACTTGGCACCCACAGCTTGCACCGCTTGGACGATCCGATCCTCTTCCTCAGCATTCCATTGGGATGATCCGCATGCATAATCCGTGGACAGCCATGTGAGGCATTCATCATCCTCTCAGACCAGCGTTGCGCGATGGGGAAGGGCTCCAATGGCGTTTGCCACCATGAAGTCATACCCTATAATCATATCCCAATCGGTGATGTCGGCCACATAGAAATTCCCGGATAGAGTGCTTCTCTTCGCCTGATCAGGCCCTCAAGCGCTCATGCTCCCAGAATTCCATACTGATAGTGGCCTCATGGGTGCCACCAGCCATAATCTCTCCGTTGGCGACCTTCAGGCGGACCGGTCTCCGGCTGGGCTGCAAGAGTTCCTCCTTGAACAACCCTCTCCGGACCAGGCTCACCTGGGCACCCGTATCCACTAACACATCCACCACCTTCTCCTCTCGTCCGCACCGTACTCGCACTTTCAAGTGCAACTGCCGCTCGTCGCCATGAGGTGTATGGACGACTCTCACGGCATGCAACTCTAGCACGTCCGGGTGCATCAGGACTTCAAGGGTATGGTCACGGATGGTGTAGATCTTGGGTTGGTCCTGCCCGTCCACGGGGCTCTCCGTGGTCGCTCCTTCCTTCTTGCCATGTCCCGTACCCAGATGTACTTCCCTTGGCAGGGCGCTTCAGGGGTTGGGAGTGGCAAAACTCAGTGGTTTTGGCTCTCCTGGAGCCTTCTTCGGCACCCGATGTGCCTTCGCTTTCTCTGGGATTCCATTGATTTTCGGAGGAGAGACCTCCGAGGTCCCACTCCCGTGGGGGCTCCTCTAGACTTGGCTTCCCGCAGCCCCTTCCGGCTGCGATCCGCCAGGACTTTGTCCACCACGTTGCTGGGCTTTGAGTTCCTCCAACGTCCTCAACATGTCCTCAGCAACCTCCTCGATCGACTTCACTCGTCGGTCTTGGCCAGGTCCACCACCATAGCCTCTTCCTCCGCCTTTTCCTTGGCCTTTGCCTTGGCCTTTTCCCCCGTCTCCGCCCTTCGCCTTCCAATCGGAAATCCGCTGCTCCTTGGGCTTCTTCTCGGGGTGGGCGGCGAAGTAGGCTTTCTTGTCCGCCTCATACACCTTGCACTGACGGTGGTCGTGTGCATGGTTGTTTCCCTTGCCATAACAGACCCAGCACCCGTCGTGCTGAGACCTGTACTCCCGGAACGAGAGCGATGGGTTCCCGATCCTCCTTGGCGCTCTGCTCTTATTGGGTCCCACCTGGCTCCATCTGGACCGATCCTGCCCATGGTTCCTCACATTGTGCGCCACAAACGCGAAGAAGTGGGCCTCCTCATGATCCTCCCGGGACCCGGTCCAGTGGTCTTGGCCACTTCCACTACCATCCTCCGCGGAGTTGGCCGTGTCCTCCTGGATCTCCCGATGATGGCGGTCTTCTCGGTGGCCTCGTTGTCCATGACCATGTCGATCCTGCACGTGGGCCTCGTTCTTCGCATTGAGCTTCAACTCCACCGTGATGTACTTCACGATCTCGTCAGTACTCATGCGGGCGAAGATGACTTGCATCCTCAGCGGCTCCCCGCGCCTCCACTCCACGTTGTTGAGGCGCAGCAACCTTTGCCCCATGGGGTCTCCAAACACCTCCACGTAAACGGCGTTCTTCAGTCCCAACATCCGGTTGGGTTCGCCCAGGTTCCTCCTGAAGAACTCCATGATACCCGCATGGGTATCGTCCGCCGCCATGATCCTCACCGCCACCCGCTTCTTGGCGCGCTTCTTCTCCTCGTCCTCCACTCTCCTCTTCCAGTTGCCGGGGAGGACGTCCTTCAGGAGGTGGCGGATCTCGCTGGCCTCGTTCCAGTCCTCCACCAGCTTGAGGCATCTGCGGTACTTCCGCAGATACCGGTTCCACTCCCGGACCCGCAACTCACCGCGGTCCAGCGGCAGTGGGATGGACCACAGGTCCTCCAGCTTCTGGTTCGGAGCGTCCACCCGCTCCTCATCCTCCAACCACTGGAGGCAGGCCTGCTCCGTCCTGATCAGTCCTTCCCGGATCTGATCCCGCAGCTCCTCCTTCAGGTCCTGCGCCAGGCGGTGTGGGAATGTCCGGCATACCCACTTATCCCGCGGCGCTCCCCGCATCTCGCCGACGACCTCCTCGGCAAAGTCCTCCCAATCCAGGATGAAATCATCCAGGTTGGAGGGGTTGCCATCGTAGTAGGGGATTTTGATTCCCCTGAGGTCGTCAATCCTGATGGCGTCTCCGACGTCCCCAGCCACCACTCCACCGAGACGGATGCCACCTGTGGCCGGGGGGTGTGAGTACACTCCCCGTACATCCCTCTCCTCCATGGAGTGCGGTCCAGTGGGGCCTGAACCCATGGGGTTTGGAATGCGGGAAGGACTTGCTCCGTCGGCCGTCCATATCCCCGTATTGGGGTCCTTCGCCCACAGGTTTCCGCCTGGATGACCTCGACCATGTCCGTCGGCGCTTCCCATGGTTCGCCCCTGCATGGTCTGGTTCTCGATCTTCTCTTCCGCATAAACTACCATATTCGTCGTGATCGGTGCATCCTGGGCGGCATGGGACATCTGTACCGTCAGGCTCCTCGGGTCCGTGGTTACGTGCCCTTCCCGCATGGACCCAGCCGGTGCCGTGTGTTCCCCGAGCATTGTGGATTCGCTGAACATGGGAACAAACGGCAGCGCACCCGGGTCAACACGCGGAGGCGCGTATGGTGCCTCTGCAGGGCCGCCCATGGGTTTCTCCATGGCGCTCCTGAGGGTCTTAACCCGCTCCACCAGCTCTACCGCGGCCGGCTTTGCCAGGAGTCGGACCCGAGGCGAGGGGCTGTAGCTCCTCTAGCCTTTTCAGGCGTCCCGACATGTCCTCCACCAGGTGGAGGAGGCTGTCCACCACTCGCTGCTGCTTCTCCAGGGCCAGCTCCAGATTCTCCCGGTACCGGTCCCGTTCCGCTCGCAGCTCCTCCATGTCTTTCTCCGCGGCCGACTGGTCTTCCAGGATCCCTGCGACGTCCGTCTCTAGGCCGTCCTTCGCGTTGTCCAGGCTGTCGAGGCGGTGCACGATGGCGTCCATCCCCATCTTCGGGTACTTGCCCATGAGGAAGGACACGTGCTCGCAGTGGCACGCCGGGTGCCACCGCCTGATCCAGCGCATCCCGCGGTTCCCGGCGCCTCAGACTCATCGCCGATGGGCGTATCGCCTATGGGTCCGTCTCTGGTCCCGTGTGCCGGGGCACAGGTGCCGTCCGGGCCCTGGCTGGCCTCTCCAAGCCCTTGGCATCGTGCTTCAGGGCGGGCTCGGGGGCCGTATGCGCCCTGGCGATCGGCGCGGACATCTCCGACTCCAAAGGTGGCTCGTAGGCTGTCCGATAGCCCTCGGAGTGCCCCTCGGATTCCCACAGCCTGACCGGGCTGGGGTCCGTGTCCATAGCCCCGGCGTCCCTTGCCGCGGACTTGGGTGACCCGCGCTTCCGGTAGCGCCGGGCCCGTCCTCCACTGCTGCCTGAATGGCAGGCCTCATCAGAGTCCTCCGCGGCGGAGCGGAGGTTGCATGCCTTTCGGCAGCGACGCTCACACATGGAGACCAGGTCCTCCATGTCACGTCCTCCTCTTCCCGAACGTCGTACTTCTCTTCGGGCTTCAACTTCCGGAGTTCGCCATGCTCTTGAACGTCTCGGTTCTTCTATGGCTCCAATCTCCGGCGTGGTCTCCACCGAGTCCACAATACGCACCCGGGGCGTACTTGGGCAGGGCTCATAAGGGCCCAAGTCCCCGGGTCGGCGGTAGGTAGGGGCAGCAGGTAAGCCTCTGCTACCATAAAGAAGGTCCCTACCAGGACCGGCCCCCGCTGTGCCCCTTCCGCCTGTCACCCCTGCTGACTTGCTCCTGATCAACGATTGCATTTCTCAAAATCCTCAAAGTCCAGGGTCCAAAATCCAAAAATATAGAAAATAAAACCCTCCTTCAACCCTGAATAACAACCAGATCCAACAAGTACAGCAATAACCCAATTCACAATCCAAATCAGGCTGCGGGCTTCCGTTCAGCACACCGGTTTTCCCACGGTGGCAGGCATGTACAAGAATTGCACCAAGGAAGAAAGCCCTGAAATTGGCATATGAACACAAATAAAGCAAAATTGGGTAAAGATGTAAACATACACATTCACAGCCATAAACCCCTCATTCCCTGGACTCAAGACCTTCCCTTGACTCACCAACATATTGCCCGGAACCAGGTCAGATGAGATGGCTGAATGCCATGTGTCACAAGTCACTACATAAACCCCAAAAATGTGTTCACTCCCAAGCCTCTAAATCCTAGCCCAATAGGGGAGGTGGCGTGTCATGGCCTAGAGTGGCACTCAGGACCATGCCCTACCCTGACATAACCTTGGTTGGACTTGGAGTCGAATGGGCATGGAGATATGCCCCATGAGTTTGAACTCATAACATGCCAAAAAACTGCCAATTCACACCATATTGGCCATATATCAAATATATGCTCAAAATTGAAGTTACCACTTATCCGAAGGCTCAAAGTATGCATGGAGTCGAAGTGTAGTATTCTTGGAGGATAGAGACCAAAGGCCAATGCCCATGTACATCCCCACCTTACCCTCGAAACCCCTTCGGATATGGGCGCCACGCACTGCCCAAGTCAGCCCATGATCTTGAGACCAATTCTTGTGATCCTTCGTGCGCCAAGCCAAATGGAGTACGCGATCCGGCATATGGTGGTGTTCACCTCCAAAGCATATGCCAACATATGAACAACATACCATGGTTCGACTCTCCATAGGCTTCTTGCTGATTGCTGATCAGCTAAGTACACAAAACACAAAAATGAGCAAAAATTGAGGTCAAAAACATGAAAATATGACCAAACACAAAGTTGTCATGATAGTATATCTCTATGCTCATCCATGATATCCGCTCATGGTTCAATACACAAATGATTGGGACCGTTTGCAAACAATTCCCCCACTTGGATCCCCAATCGGGCGCATGGAGATACCTTCGCCACTCATATCTACATGCCCCATGAAAATGGGAGTGCACTCATGGATCTCTTTGTCAAACATACCATGAGCAATAAATACGCGGTAGACTTGGTCTAGCGCTTTGAATTCCACAATTGAGACATGGGCAAAACCCTTGTCACGTATGGCTCCCCATCTCTTCGGCCACACGAAGATATATAACATGGGCGTGAGCATATCAAGACATATACCATGCATATAAAACATACCCTCAAAAGTGGCTCCCACCATGATATGCCATGTCCCTCCATGGACATAACTTCACGTTAAAAATGCGTAGGAACCCAAGGAAAGTATCTATGCAACCCCAACACTCATGCGGTACACTTGAAATTCGCATTAAAATATTCGGTTGCACGGTCCAAGAGTTACATATCACTTTATACCCTCTTGACCATTATCCCTTGCTACACCGGGCATGTGTACACACCAAAGGCGTTTGATGCTTCCTAAATTAAGTTGAGACCAAGGCGCTTGCAAGGCAACCTTCCTTATTCTCTTTCCTCACACTCGCTCGTAGATATGGCCCTTCAAAGTGGTCCCACGATTCACCTTTGTTTCCCTTATATCTCCAAGTCAAATGGGTGGCAAGTATAAGGGAAACCTGATTCGGGCATAGGGAAAAGCGTATGACCACTCGAAGAAGACCAAATCAAGTGCGGCGATGTCGAAGTCGAAAATCCGATTTCGACGTCGCGAAAAATTCAGAATAAAATTTCGAGTGCATATTTAGAAAATTGCGGAAGCCACGAACCCTTTACTGATGAAATCTGACCCTTCATCGGGGTTTCCGCCAAAATATCTGGAAATAACAGTTAACCAATCGGTTAACGCAAAATCGCGAGCCAACTGACGGTCGCCGATACATTGACCATCAGAACGAAAGGCTGAAAAATTACGGAAACATTATGATAATAAAACCCTGTTGATTCCTGATATTCTGATATATAAATCTCCGCTGGCGGCGCCTCGGTACTGAATGTGGCCGCTCATAGCCGGAATGGCCAAACCTATCACACTATCACATCGGGTTAGGTCAGGTGGATGGGAGAGTATGATATCAGCCAATGGCGGCTTGCCGGCACATAGATACACACCCCAAGTGACCCCAAGATGGCCACGGGGGTCCGAACTGGCTTCAGCACGGCCGCGGCACCCACGACGAGGGACCGAAACCCCCAGAGGACACGGGACCAAGGCACAGGCCCCCAGGGAGGGCAACCCCACGGACCGTCGCGCGAACGACCTACCCGACCCACCAGCCCGAGCGGCACGCCCAAGCCCCCACAGCACGGACCCAGCAAGCCACCCACACCTAACCGCACCCCCCAGCCACCAGCCAGCCACACTCCGGCCCGCACTCCGCACCACGACACAGGCCAGGCTGACCTCCACTGACCCACCGCGGCACCACGCGAGACCACGGCACACCGCACCACAGCGCGCCACAGTGCAACGCGCCACAGTACGACGCGACGCGACGCGGCACAGAGCGGCACAGCACAACACAACTGACCCTAACCTGAGGGACTAACCGAAGCCAGCCACCGCACACCCTGGAGGGCGCCGCGCCAGCACGCCACACACCAGCACCACAAGCCACACACGGGGCCACAGCGCGCCTGGCGACAACGGTGGCGGACCACCCAGAAGATTACAGCCGGCACCGCAGAGGGGAAAGGACACGAACCACCCCAGCCCCCTAACCCAAAACCAACAGCAGCCAACTGGCGCAGCCGCCCAGCCGGCAGAGCCAAGACCTAACCCGGCAAGAAGGGGCGCCGAGCCCACCGTGTACATAGCCCACCCGACCCATGGGGCTGGAACGCGGCCACACAGAGCGCAACTGAAGACAGCAGACCGGAAGACAACACTGAATGCAGGCCAGTGCGTGCGCCAGCCCAGGGAACGCAGAGGGAGGAACAGGCAAGCCCCCCCCCCCCCCAAAAAAAAAGAAGGAAAGGGAGGGGGGAGGGGGAAAAGGCACGAAAACAGCCCACATCCGCCAAACCGCCCGCCAACACCAACACAGGCGGCCAAATCCCCCCCCAGAAGGCACCGAAGACAGGACCCCCACAGAGGCACAGGGGGACCACCCACCCAAAACCGGCAACACCAAGCCAGTAACAGCGGCCCACGGGGAAAAGAACACCGAAAAAAAAAAAAAACAAAAAAAAGAGAGCCACCAGCCCAGCCCGAAAGAAAGGGGATGGAGGGACAGGGACCACAAAGCCCGGGACAGAAAAAAAAAAAAGAAAAAACCAAAGCGCAAAAAACACACCCCGACAACCCAGCCAAGAAGGGCTGGGCACAACCGAGACCCGGGCCCAGCACACACGCCCACACCGCACGCCGGAACCGGAAACAGCGGGGGGCAAGCGGGACGCCCACGAAACCACACACGTCCCAAAAGCAGGCCGAAACCGAAGCCCAACCACGAACACCACAAACAGCCGACACTAGGGGGACAACACCACAAACCGTGCCCAAACACACCCACCGAAGACCCCAGCCAGGACTGGCGGGGTTAACAAAACCTACACCCAACCGCCAACCGGACCCAAACACAAACGCCACACAACAGTAGGAAACCCAGTGCCCACAGCCCGGGCACTGAGGCAGCCCGCGCCATGCAGGTGACCTGGCCAAACGAGATCCGGAGACCGGGGGTAAGGCTGCATCCTAAGGCCTGCGCTGCTTTGGGACTCGAGATGGAGCGTGCGACACCCAAGCGCCTCGGAACCCTAGTACCAAGAACGTGCATGCATGCCTTGGGAACGGGATACACCAGGAAGTCCGGTGAACCCCTAGGGTTCCGCCCAAAGGAGGGGACGTGCGCAAGCACGGGGGCACACCCTCCCGGCGAGACAAGCATGTCACGCTGGCGGCGATCAGCCCTCCCGGCGTTGCCCGGGGCCGCTTTGTTGGGGGCCAACAGTCAGGTCTAGCGGGAAGTAAGCCGCCTCCCCTCTTCACGCGCGGAGCCTCTTCCTGTTCGTCACAGGGGCGACGCCAGGGGGAACCATGGGGCGCCTCTCCACGACCGAGTGCACCTACCTACCTCCTCAACTCCCAAGACCATGTGTCGTCATCCCATTCACAACGATACAGGAATGTGCAGCGCTTTTTAGATCCCACTCGACGTCTAGCCACATTCTTGACAAGTCGAGGAGATTCTCCAGTTTTGACAGGGGGCATCGGAAACTCCCACACCGGCTGTCCCTCTCGATGGACGTAGGGTTTTATGCTGTCTCGATTGAAAACTCGCAACCCATCGAAGGGGGCAGGGATGTCCAGTTTGACATTCTTGCCCTTGTTCAGTACCTCGAGTATTTTGTAAGGGCCGCACCAGACAACATCGAGTTTCCCTTTATGTCGATATTCCGGCACCAACACCCACCATCGTTCACCGATTTCAGGCACTCGAACGTGTCGGTCCATTTGCAGGACCACATGCATCTGGCGTCGACGTTCCTCGGCAAGCATTGCACGCACAGAATCGAAGGTACGTTCCGCTCGTTGCATGTAATCATTCACGGTCGATGGTTCATGTGCATGAGAAGTCATTCGGGGAAAATGCAATGGAAAATGGGGTGTTCGTCCTTCATCTATCTCGAACGGGGATAGTCGAAGACTATTGGATGTCAGGTTGTTGAACTGGATTTCGGCGAACAGGAGGTCGACATCCCACTCGTTGTTGCCGAAGATGCCGTGTGCACGCAGGCGCTGGAGGATGGACTGATTGCTGCGCTCCGCCAGGCCATTGCCTCGAGGGCGGTTGGCCACTGTTTGATGCATCTCAATCTTGAAGCGCTGAGCCAACTCCTTCCACGCCTGAGACTTGAACAGCTTGTCTCGGTCAGAAACAATTTGTCGAGGGCATCCTTTCAATCGAATAACCTCACGTAGGAACACATAGATAAGGTCGTCGGCTGTCATATCCTTGCGACAAGGGATGAACATTCCACGCTTGGAGAATCGGTCGACTACAGTCATGATGGCGTCATGGCCCCTTGTGGTCGGCGGCAATCCCGAAACCCAATCGATGGACACACTGTGCCATTTGGTGTCGGGCACCGGCAATGGTCTTGGCACTCTGGCGGTGTCGACTCGTCTTGATTTCGCCGCTTGACAGACATCGCAACTTAGTATGTATCGCTCGACATAGTGTCGAAGGTGTGAACATACGTAGTCGCGCTTAATCAGGGCCATGGTTCGAAGGACTCCTGAGTGGCCATAGAACTCCGACTCGTGATACATAGCCACAATCGACGTAACCAGCGTTCGGGGAACAAGCACACGTTTGCCCATCGTCGAGAAATGGAAGAATTTGCCATCATCGAAGGACAACTTGGCATCTCGAAGCTGGTGTCGTGCCGCAGGGCTTCGAACCGCGACTTCGTAGATGTGCTGCGTCCGTGGGTCCTCTCTTTAGGCTGCCGCCCACACAGCTGTCGAAGTCAAGTCTTTGCACTGATAATGTCGATGTACTCGGCGGTGTGTACCCTTGAGACTCGAAGGGTACGGCGTGTTCGACCCAACCTTCGGCAAGGGGACTGATTGCAACGTGCCGCCGCGGTGACGTCGACAGCGAATCAGTTCCGCCATGGTTGGAGCGTATCGAAGTTCATTGCCAAAGGTGACTCGAAGAGGACGATCAATGCTTACATCGGGGAGGTCGTTGGTGTCGGTAGACGTGTCTGGCTCATTGCCAGCCTCATCGAGATGCATGTCTGGTTGGTGTGAATTCTCAGCCATGATCTCGTCCGATGGTGCTGGATCCAGTCTCAGGTCCTCCGGCTCAGCAGTTGTCGTGCTCGACGGTAGCGGCTCCAGGTCCTCCGGCTCAACGGCGGGTTCGGTGTCGAATTGGAGGGCTGGTTCCGCAAGCTCATCTGCGTCAAGTTCCTTCCCCACGGAGCGTCCGCTTCGTAGTGAGACGTACAGGTGGTCGTACGGCTGGGGACACACCTCGTCATGAGAGAATGAGTCTTCGAGTACATGTAGGAACTCATCGACAGGTTCTCCTTCCGGTGAAGCCCAATCTTCGACCAGGGGAATTGCGAAAGCCCGTGTACGTGTGGCATTTTCGATATCCATCAACTGCCGCGAAGTTAGACGGGAGCAGGCGTCCGCCGCAGGGTTCTCGAGGCCCGGCACGTACCACAACGTCAGGTTGTATTCCTCGAGGAATTGGGACCATCGTGCTTGCCGTGGTGTCAGCGGTCGAGGACAGGTCTTGAGATATCGAAGACTTTCGTGGTCAGTGTGCACGTGCACCTGCTGCGGTCCTCGAAGTAGGTGAAACCATTGTTTCAAGGCTAATACGATGGCCAATAACTCCTGTTCTTGAATCGGGTATCGAGTTTCGGCAGGCTGCATTTTCCGCAACATGAAGGCAATAGGTCGAAGATGTCCCTTGTACTTCCCATGCGCACATCGTTGCGCCAGCGTAGCACCCACGCAGTCTTTCGAGGCGTCTGTGTACAGGTGATACGGCTGTCGGGGGTCGATAGCACTGAGATGTGTCGCACTGATCATCGCCTGCTTCAGCTTGTCGAAGGAAGCCTGGTGGACGGCTGTCCATTCCCACTCGAAGTCTGCCTTAAACATTGCAGTCAGAGGGGCTGCAACAGCTTGGAACCCTTCGACAAACTGCTGGTAAAATCCACACAATCCAATGAACTGTCGAACTTCATGGACCGTAGTTGGTGGGGGCCAACCTCGAATGACCTTCATCTTTTCGGGGTCCATGTGTACTCCATCTTGGTCGATGACGTATCGACAGAAGGGTACTCGACTTTGAAAGAATGTGGATTTATCGATGCAGGGAAAGAGATGGTGCTTACGGAGTAGTTCATGTACCAGGTCGAGGTGTCGTTGGTGTTCGTCCGCATCCTTCAAGAAGACGAGGATGTCGTCAATGTACACCCATACAAAGATCCCCAAGTGGTCTCGAAGGACATCGTTCAAGACGCGTTGGAACGTCGATGGCGCATTACAGAGGCCAAAGGGCATAACAACCCAGTCGTAGGCGCCAAATTGTGTGTTGAAGGCGGTTTTCTCGATATCTTCGTCTTGAATTCGGATCTGGTGGAACCCACTAACAAGGTCAATCTTTGAGAATACGGTGGAACCTCCCAGTGTACTCAAGATGGATTGGATCGATGGCAAGGGATATCGATCTCGTACAGTTCGTGTGTTCAACGCTCGGTAGTCGACGCACATACGCCATTTACCATTCGCTTTCTTCACCAGTAGGCAACCCGCTCCGTATGGACTCGAGGATGGTCTGATGGGACCAGATCGATGCAACTTGTCCAATTGTCGTCGAAGTTCATCTAGTTGGCTCGGATCCATTTTGTAAGGGTGTACCCACGGTGGATTGTCTTCCGAATAGAGGCGTATTCGATGATCTCTTCCACGTCGATGCGGAGGTAGGTCTCCATATTCCGCTTTCTCCCGGTCGTAGAGGTCCGCCCGCTTGTGTAATCGATTCGGCAGTTTGCGTCGAACAGGGTCAAGCCCGTCATCATTGCCATCACTGGCTTGCATCTTATACATTTCATCGACCGGCACTGCTGGTCGAGGCATGCAACACAGAAATACTTGATCTCCCGTGAGATCAGATCGACGAATCTCTCTTTTGAGTTTCGGCAACGAACTGTACTCAATCTCCATATCGCTGCACTCCTCATCGGTGATACCATCTTCCGTTTCGGACTCATCGTACATGTCAGTACCGCGCTGAACGTGTGTCGACGAGTGTAGGTCAGGGTGTTCGTTGGCATGTGGGGCAGGATTCCCAACCGGACTCGCTTTCGAGGAACTGGATGAAAGTATCGAAAGAAGGTCCAGCTTCGAAGCCGCTTGAAACTGCAGCTGGGTGGAATGTCTTGATTCGCCAAAAGACAACCGGTACGAAATCGAACCATGTTGGATGTCGGCGTATCGCTCCTTCCAGTTGACAGTTGGATTGTAGCTTCGAAGCCATGGTAGTCCAAGCACTACATCCGGCAAAATCTCCAAGACTGTAAAATTGTCCTAAACGGCCAAATGTTTTTTATGTTAACCCGTGGAGCAATTCAGTTGCGTGGTTAACAAAGACCTTGAAGTGATGACGAAATACAAGCTCTCCAACTCGAACATAAGCTCGCGTGTAGTACCGTACTTCGACTTGGACACCTCCGGCTGTCAAGACATGTCCAGGGTTTCTCAGTTTATAGAGGGGAAGTCGTGCCCTCTTTGCTGTTTGCATCGACATAAAGTCACTGGTCGCTCCACAGTCGACCAACAGTTCCACGCTGGAGTCAAAGGAGTCTTCACGACATGCGCAAATGCGCCCTCGAACCGTGAACAGAGACGCATGCTCAGGTTCGGTTCCTTCGACAGTGACACTTCCAAGCGTCCAATTCTTTTCGGGTTTATTGGTGCTGGTGGTGGTGTTCAGCTCTTCTCGAGGATGTCCGCCACCAGGTCTTCACAATTGTTTTCTAGGCCGTTGTAGGCCTTTCTCTGCTCTTGGAGCGGGATCGTAACCGTCCCTTGGTGTCTCGACTTTGATCTCGTTTCGGTGTGCTCGACCGTGATTCCCGACGTTCTCGTCCTCGGGATGGCGGTCGACCTTTTTGACAGTCACGGGCCAAGTGTCCTTGTTCGCCACAATTGTAGCAACGTCTGCTTTCTCGACCATCTTGGCGTCCGCCATGTTGACGTCCGAACCGTTCACCAATGTAGGCATGTAACTCTTCTCGAAGCTTGGCAATTGCATCGAGATTCATCGGCTCTGCCACGGTCGAAGCCGTGGGCGCCGCAGCTGGGGTTGGCATCGGGGTGACGTGTGGCGTTGGCATAGGGTTGGATGGAAACGTGGAAGTCGAAGTAGGTGGGACCATCATAGGCAGGGGTCTTGACACTGCAGGACCCAGGGTGTGATCTGATGTCGTTCTCGATGCGTTCTGTACCTCTTCCAGTTGATACCCAGCCGCAATGTAGGCTTCCGCGATGGTCTCTACCAAGGTATCGAATCCAAATGGATTATTAGAACGCCATCTCGAACGGACTTCAACGATGTACTGCCGACGCACAGCGTCATTCGACAAACCTTCAACAAATCGAGAGCTGACGAGGAAACCCATCTGGAGTTCACTCGTGTTGACCTTCGACTTGATAGAGCATGTACGAAATTCTCGAACGTAATCTGCATGTCGGGGAAACTCGCTCTCTTTCAAGCTCAACATTCTCGACAAATACACTGGCTCATGGGATATGCAGTCGGAACGCTGGCCTAACACACGCATGAGCTCGAACCAGTCATCTTGTACAACTTTCGTCAGGCTATGATAGTACTCAGCGGCATCACCATCGAGGAGGAATGACATCGTTGCTGCCTGGTCGACAGGTGAGGTGATGTCCGACAAGGTGAAGGCTCGTAGTAAATCTTCTTTCCATGTTCGAAATTCTCCACATCCAGTTTTAACCGTGAACCTCTTGACCAGTTTGTTCAGGCGCTCGACGCGGCGTCCTAAAATCTCCTGCGAAGGAGCATGTTGAACTACAAACTGGGGTAGTGGTTCGAAGGTACGCCGCTGTGGGAGTGGTTGTTGTGGAGGGTGAGGTTGGTTCGAATTCGAAGAAGACGGTGGTTGCGGAAACTGTTGTTGGTGTGGTTGCGGAAACTGGATGTTGTTCGGAGGTGGTGGACTCGAAGTTCGTACAAATTCGTTGAGAAGAGCGTAACATTGCGACAATTCATGTTCTACGTGTCGAAGTTCATTTGCAGCAGCTTGCGTTGCATTTTCCGTCGAGGACTGCAAGGTATCGATGCGCTGGCCAGTTGCTGCTGTAGCACTTGCTGCTGTTGCCTGCAATACATCGATGCGTTGTTCCAATTCAATAACTTTGGCTTGAGTATCTGCAAGCTTCTGCGAACAGCTGTGAAGATCACGAGAGAGACATGGAAACCACTCGCTTTCTCGACTAGCGATGCGCTCTGCGATGAACTTCTCTAACGAGGTCGAAAATTCGTGATGCAAGCGTGAATCACTTCGAAACAAACTGTCTCTGATGAAATGCAGCATAGCTGCGTCGTCGAAGGGCCGCTCCATTGTAGATCGAAGTCCAAATCAAGTTGACGGCGTTGCGGCGTCGAAGATTGATCTCGAAGATTGATCCTCCCCGCCACGTAGCTGGCTACCACTTGTTGTGGTTTGTTTCTTGGGAACTCGATTGCACTCCTGTGCCTCTTTGTTTCTCAAAATCCGAAATCCAAAATCCCAATCGACAAACCTCGCAGGATCTTTAGACGGGGCACCAATAATAACACAATCTCGAAGACATAAACCCTGTTCAAAGATCGAAGTATCTTACAGCGCTCATTCACAGTTGGCATTCGATGCTTCTTTATTATTCACAGACTGTCAGCGCGATTGCGACTGCGACTTGTGATTTGCGCGCTGCTGCGCTGCTGCTGTTGGAAGCCATAACACAGGCGCCCTCATGCCGCGCCCACAGCGTGCCAAGCCAGCTCGCAAGAGCGCGCGCTGTGGGGTTGGTGACGGGTCCCCACGCCCGCGGCCCCCGCACCCACAGCCAGTGGGTAGTGAGCCCCGGTCGCACGCCCCACAGGACGGGCGGTTGGGGGTGGGAGAGCGCCCGACCCTGGACGCCCCACACCCAGGCAAGAGGCGCCCCCCCCCGGGCGCCCTCATGCCGCCCCCACGGCGCGCAAAGCCAGCTCGCAAGAGCGCGCGCTGTGGCGTTGGTGACGGGTCCCCACACCCGCATCCCCCGCACCCACAGCCAGTGGGTAGTGGGCCCCGGCCGCACGCCCCAAAGGACGGGCGGTCGGGTGTGGGAGAGCGCCCGAACCCGGACGCCCCAGAGCCAGGCAAGAGGCGCCCCCCCCCGGGCGCCCTCGTGCCGCCCCCACGGCGCGCAAAGCCAGCTCCCAAGAGCGCGCGCTGTGGGTTTCGTGACGGGTCCCCACACCCGCACCCCCGCACCCACAGCCAGTGGGTGGTGGGCCCCGGCGGCACGCCCCAGAGGACGGGCAGTCGGGGGTGGGAGAGCGCCCGACCCCGGACGCCCCACACCCAGGCAAGAGGCGCCCCCCCCGGGCGCCCTCGTGCCGCCCCCCAAGCGCGCAAAGCCAGCTCGCAAGAGCGCGCGCTGTGGGGTTGGTGACGGGTCCACACGCCCGCACCCCCCGCACCCACAGCCCCGGCCGCACGCCCCAAGGGCCCGGCCAAAGGGGGGCAGACAACCACAAGCCAGGCAAGGGAGGAACGGGACCGGGCCGCCCCCCCCACCAAGCAAGCCAGACAGCGCACGGGACCGAGGCAGGACATGCGGAGGAGCACGGACCGCGTGGAACGGCCCTACCAGCGCCCAGCACCGGAACCGCGCGAGGTGCGCGCGCCACACCGACCCAGGGAGGGGGGTGGGTCGTGAACGCCGCGAGAGCGCGAGCGCACGCACACGCAAAGGACACGCGGGGAGGACCAGAAGGGCAACCGGACCGAGCCCGCGGAATGCACAGACCGCATGGAATGGCGTACCAGCGAGCGAGGATAGGGGACGGCCGGACGGGACGGCCCGCCACACACAGCGCGGGAAACGCGGGGCGAGAAGGGGGAAACAGGGAAGACACAAAACCCGAGCGCCGCGCACACACGACCAGGGCACTGCGACCGCCAAGGCAGTAGTGGCGCACCGCGCCACGCACCAGCCCCACGGCTACGCAGCTTCCGCGCCAGCCCACGGGGGTCCCACTGGCGACAAGCCAGTAGCACGGGCCCGGCAGCACCGGCACCCCGGGCAACCACGCACTAGGGGGGCGACGCAGTGGGTAAGCGCCTGCAGCTACGGCTGCTAAGCGATGCACTGACCGGGGAGTGGCGAAATGGGGAAGCCGAGGAGGGACAGGGCTCAGAGCCCCTGAAAGTGCTGCCCTGGGTCGTTGTGGGTGCCGGAGGGCTCGGGGCCGGCAAGACCAGTGGGGCAGGCACGCGAGGAGTCTCCCTGGATGTTGTTATTGGGGGTAGAACCAGAGACACGGACACCAACAGAGGCGAGAGCAGCGACAACAGAAGCAAGGTCCATGCTGATTGTGGTCCGGCAGAAAATCCCAGTCTATGAAGAAAATTGAGGGGAATTATTCTAAATACATCTGAGTGTCCAAAACTGTCTGAAAAGATTTAAATAATCCATTTATGTAAAAAGGTTTGGCCGATCTGGCCCGCGAGCGCGCGTCAGCGGCAAATGGCGATTCCAGCTAAAATAGCGGAACGCGGCGGATTTACGGGAAATGGACCGCGGAATCAAATCCGGCATATCAGAAATATATAGGAAATATCCTGTGACTGAGCTGCGAGGCGGCGATTCCGCCGAAGCAAAGAAAATGACCAAAATGTAGCCAATCTGGGCAGAATGTCTGAAAATCTGAGCAGATGGGGCTAGCCGCACTTACACTCCCCCTCCAAAAACACACTGGGGTGTGTCGCTACGTCAACGAAGAATGTAGTGCGGGTAAGTCCCAGAAAAAAATAGAAATGTAGCCTCGATGGGGCGAAATCTGCTTGATCTGACCTGATTTGGGCTGAATTGGCACTGAATCAGGCTGGATGAACCTGAAATGAGACAGAATGAGAAGTGACGAACAGTCCTCCGTGCAGTAAAACATTAGGTCAAGGGCTAAAAAGCATGTAAACGTATCAAGAATCGATACCAAACCATGCATTGGTTGAGAATGAGGTAGATTATTGATGGATTGAGTGGGGGGATCAAGAATTGGAGTGACATCTCAGCGCTCTGGCACAGTTTCGCTGTCGCGGGCACGCTACGGTGTCCTCGCCGAACTCTACATCGTGTTAATCCCGCTTTTCTCGTTCTGAAAAGTACAGCATGTGGCTCAGAATTGGCGCATCTGGTGGATGATCACAAGATTCAGCAAAATTGAGAGTCAATTTGAGCAGAGATTAAGGGGATGAGACAATCACAGTGAGGGAAAACAAATACAATTGTAGTCTACAGACCCTAAGTGAACCACCGAAGGTAAAGATGTCTTTCTGTTCACTTAGATCTAAACAGATCCTTGAGGAATCAGCGGAGATGACAAGGAAATCAACCTAAATGGTCCTGACATGAGGAAATTCCCTAAGATGAAGGTGAAATGAAGCGGAATGTGTACAACTGAAACTACCAACACCTTCGTTTAGACTAAAGTTAATATATATTGTCGTTTATTCAGCTCAATTGTGCTTTCCGGCACGTTGGTTCGCGAGCATCAAACAGATTCTATCAAAATGTGGATCATGTGATGATGCATCATGATGGGACATGCTGGCCCTGGATCCTTGGCATGTAACGCGCCGAAGGTTCACTGAAGGCGCTTTACTGACAGTATATAACTGAGAGACACCGAATTTACAGTGGCGGCGGTGTCAATCGACTTGGACAAGGCCAATCTTTCGATGGAGTCCCACAAGACACCTGGGTTCACCATTCTCGACAGTTTCTGGTCGGATTGAGCTCACATTGGCGTGTGCCAAAAATACAACGAAGCTTACGGACTTCAGAGGTTGCTGTTAGAAGTCCCTAGAGCTCCTAGATGAAGATTGTCTGAACAATTGACGTCTGGGTTTCGTACAACAGTGGCAGAATGATGGACAAACCTGAGAAATTCAAGGTAAATTTGAGGATCCTGGATCTGAATCTGGACTTTGGCGTTAGCATCACAGCAAATGAAGGTGAGATCTGAGTTCCTGGCGTCGCATCTGGTGCAGCCAGTACTACAGGGGATACCTGTAGGGGTGAATGTCGCTGGCCAGCGTTTTGATTATGTACATTTGCTTCCATCTGCACGAGTAGCCAAATTCCAAAGATGCACAGACCAACAGAGACAAGATTACCCCGAATCTGCCTGAATTAAGCCTGAGTTTGGTTTTTTCTGAACACGGCAGCACACTCCGTCAGCGTATCTACGCCTTGTCTGCCGAACGGAGACCAAAGAAAAGTTGATTGACGTCAAATTATCAAACATTCGCAGTTCTCCACATCATGACATAAACAGAAAGAATGAACAGTGGATTGAGCAGAATGTGGTAGGATGGCTTCCTCAATTCGGCCAAGCACGAATACATGTGACCACCAACCTGTCTGGCCTGGCCCTCGTACGGCTTGGGCGCTGCAAATCAGCGGCCGAACTTGAAGCTTGGTCCTCATTTGGCTCCTGGGCTGGCCTGACCGCAGGAGGGGGGATCGACGGATCAGCCCTGGAATGTGGCTGCTGAGGGCCGTAAAAGGCTGGATCTCGATTCACCACAGGTCGTTTTCCGTCGCTCTCCACTTGTCTGTCTGGTTTCGACAAACAATCTGTCAGGAGTACACCAATTTCGGGGTGCTTCTTCAGGAAGTCGATGAACCCCTTGGTGTATCCATGGACAAAAGATTGGGCTGGTTCCCAGTTGTTGTGACTGGAATCAAAGCCCCTCCACTCACACAGAAATTCCCATTCGCCCTTGGCGTCACGTCTTGCTTCAACAATCCTCTTGAGTTCGTACTTTCCCCCTTCGATGACCCGATGGGACAAGTGTTTTGCAGTCCAAAAAAGGGGTTTAACCCGATCCTTGGGGGAGGGGATCTCTCTCTTGAGGCGATCGCCCGAAACGTCAATTTCCCTGCTGACATCCACACGAATCCTCCACCTGTTCTCACCAAGACGCGCTGTAACAGCGAATGGCCCCTCCCACAAGGGAAGAAGCTTGTCATCTCCGTCCAGGGTGGTTTCGGATTTTCGAAGCCAAACTCGATCATCGACTTCAAAATTGTGGGGGTTCTTTCGACCTTGATTTTGAACCCAAAGCCAGTCAGCCTGATGCTTCTCGATTAATTTCGACACAGTTTTATCTGCTCGTTGGACTTCGTCCAAAAACAGCGAAGCATCTTTACAGGGGCGAGGATTATTCAACGGCATGTTCCACCCACACTTCTTTCGTCCAAAGACAATTTCATTTGGAGAAAGGCCATGATACAAAGGCTTGTTGTGGTAACGGCGAAGCAATGCGAAGAGAACTTCCATCCAATGGAAATCCTTTTCACTCGCGAGCTCCTTACGAAGCATATTAATAATTGAGCGGCCGGCTCTTTCACCAGGCAGCGCTCGATGCGAGTGGATTTCACATCGGAGGTGGTGGATTCCAAGGCGAGCACACAATTCTCTCCACCATTCGGAGGTGTACTCTTTACCTGAATCCGTGACCACCTCGGATGGGACGTCCCAGCCTCCCATCCAGGTCTGCGCGCACCATTTGGCGGCAGCCTTGCCAGTCATCGACTCAATGTTGCAAGGCAACACTTGAATGTAGCCGGAATGACGGCACTGAATAAGGAGCACACCATTGACTTTTTTGTTAGTCCAATGGCACTCTTCGTCATCGAGCTCACCGAGATAGAAAAAATCACTCGTGACTCTGTTGAAGAGGCGCTCCGGAATAGGATGAGGCCTCAGATGGCCGTGCTTCTTCGCGCTGGGAGGCGTCGAGACAGCACATTGGGCGCATCCGGCGGCTACTTTCATGCAGTGAGTATATAGCCGTGAGCCAAACAACCTATGTTTAATCATCGACCACAGTCGACGGCCATGTGCGTGGGGGGACTCCCATTTATGCCACCAGTTTAACACTCGGGGGGCTAGGGCGTCTGGCACACACAATTTACCCTCCATCCACAGCTTCCCCCCATCCAACGAGTACTCAGCAAAAATCCCATCCTTGTGAGCATCTTTGGATTGGAGATTTCCAAAGACCTCTTTAAACATGGGATCCTGCAGGTAATCGGACGTCCAGTCACGGATTATCAGGGAATCTTTAGGCAGGGGTGGAGTTTTGGCCGGATCTCGACGCTTAATGCCCTGGATCAACCGAAATCGACTTACTTGTCGGGTATAATCAAATCGTTTCACACTCCCTGAGGAGGGATCGGTGACTTTTTCCACGACTTTCAGTGTTTTGGTGCAGATCTCGTGAGCATGCGCCGGATCTGTGATGGCCGTGATGTCGTGACACGGCAATGCGTGCTGTTTAACAGCGCACTGCATGCATGCACGTCGAATGAGTTTCTTTTCCTCCTGATTCCATTCGATGATTACATGGCGGTCCTGCTCCGTACCATGGATGTTGGTACTTTGCAGCCCCTCTGAGGCGGGGTAAGCCCATCGGCTCAGAGCATCCGCTACCGTGTTGTGTTTTCCAGGCAAATACGACACATGGAGGTCAAACAGACTGAGAAATTCGTGCCATCTGGCCCGTCGACCAGCTGGGCTCGCGACAGTATCAATGTGTTCGGTGGCCCAATACTCCAGAGATCGATGATCCGTCAGGACCTCGACTCGATTGGTGCCAACCCACGATTGGTACTTTTTTAGAGCGCAAATTATGGCATACGTTTCTTGCTCACGCGGCGACCATTGCATTTGGCGTGGGGCTAGCTTCCGAGACCAAAATGCAAGAGGGTAATGATCGCCGGTGGCTTCATCAACCTGTTCAAGGACAGCTCCGATCGCTTACCTAGAAGCGTCGGTTCTAATGTAGAAGGGTCGGTCAAATTGGGGCACATGCAACGTGGCGACTTCGCAGAGGGCTGCCTTCAAGTGATGGAAGGCCTCCTCGCACTCGTCAGTCCACTTGACACGAACCTTTGAACCTGCCTTGCCCGCATCTCTCCCTACCTTCAATAATTCAGTGAGGGGGGCAGCAAATTTGGCATAATTCGGCACAAAAGTGTGGTAAAAATTGCAACAACCCAGGAATCCTCTCAACTCCGTGATCGTCTCAGGGCGCTTCCACTTCTGAATAGCGACGAGCTTCCCTGGACTGGGTCGTCGGGTGCCATTCTCTAGGAGAGAACCACAAAATTCGACTGATTTTAAAAATAATTTTCCCTTCTTTGGCCCACAAACCAGCTGATTGGCGTCAAGAATGTCCAAAACTTGGTTCAGCTGCTTCTCATGTAGGGCCACCAGCTCGGCTTCGGTCAGTCCCTCCCCCTCCGTCGCGATGATTATGTCATCTATGTACACACTCACGAAGGCACGAAGCTCAGGATGGGTTGTGAACAGCACATCCTCCATCATTCTTTGAAAAAATGAGGGGGCGTTCTTCAGGCCCATGGGCATGACGGTCCATTGGACTGGGCCACATGGCGTGCACATACAGGTGAGAGGTCGGCTGTCCTTCCTCAACGGCATTTGGTGAAAGCCGCGACGGAGATCCAGCACAGAAAACAAACGACCTCTTGCCCTCTTAGCGATTTCCTCCTCAATGAGGGGCAGGGGGTGTGAATCCGCCTTGGTTTCGGCGTTGAGATTGCGAAAATCAACAACCATTCGCCAACCATCAATGGTGTTCTGGTCTGCAGGCGGTGGCTTCGGGACTGTGAAGGGTGAACAGCACCATTCGCTGGTCATACAACCCTCAAGCCAACCAAATTCCCTGAGATTCCTCTCGATGATTTTTCTGAGGATCTCATGTTTGTGTCCATGATTTTCATAAGGGCGCTGTTTTTTTGCCTTGTACCCTTCACGAAGCTCGATGAAGGCTTCACCGAACTGTCCACGGACAGGGGGATCTTTGATCAACTTCCCTGAAAGGGTTGTGTCCTTCCGTTCCTCAAAAATCTTTTCTCTTGACTTGGAACACAATTCAGTGTCCACCTGATCGCCAGGAATTACTGTCGAAAAAACTTTGGCGACTTCTTCGGCTTTGGCAGGAAGAATCTTCCTACGGATGTCCCTAAACAGGTCCGTATCAACTGCCTCTTGAAGATAGGTGGGTCTTGTGTCGAAATCCCAGAGATTCTCTTCGTGATCCAGCTCCTCGAAAGGATCCATGAAAGCTTCCACAGGGGGTTTTTCATAAAAAACTCTGAATTTGCGGCGCGATTGGAGATTTTTCCTCGCCCGTGCACTGAAGATTCTTTTCGATGTCGACCGTATTGGGGAAGAGGGAGACGAGGCGGATCCATTGGACGTTGAATCACCTTGGGTATCTGACGGACAAAAATCAGAAAAAATAGATTCATCATCAGTACCACGCTCAACCTCAGATTCAGACCCAACACAGGAATCTGTACTAGAATCAGCAGAATTAGAGTCAGAAAGCTTTCCATCCACCAGGAATGCAAGCGAACTCCAGGACCGCTGTGGCAGGGGACCTGTGTCGTCCCTGGCATACAGCTTAATCTTCCTGGGAAGTTCGATGTAATCTACACAAATGTCTTGTAATTCCTGAAACCAAGGCTTGTCGTCCCACAAGGGCACAACTAAAATTGCCTGGGTTTTATCTTGCTTGATTTTGTGGATGACCTGCTGGATTAAGTGAAACGGAGGATTAATCCACACTTTCTTGTCCCATTTATGGGTCCAAGCGTCGCTAAAGTGCTTGTCAAAGCGCTTGTTCATACGGTTAGCAAAGGCATCATACTGTGGCCAAAAGGAATGGTGTTCATGAAAGTATTCACAAATTGCATCGCGCCATTTGTCGACAACTCTGTAGGATGTAGAGTGCCAGCGCGAAGGGCGTCGTGGCTGGGAGTCCCTACGAAGGCATTCTAACTCTTGGGAGTAATCGGCACTCCCATTCACCTCTGCAATGGTGACATCTTCACCAAATTTTGGTGTCACCTTTTGCTTCAAAAATTCTTCTGCACTTTTAAACCCTGCGTGCAAAAAACGAAATTCAGGACGCTCCAAGGGACCTGACTCCAGCAAAAAAAAACGACGATGACCTACGGGCGCTACCCTGTTCTTGCGAAGCCAAGGATGGCCCAAATAAAGGTCATACTTTATGTCAGCACGATAGAAGTAGTCATCCTTAAGGACAACTTCTTCCACATTTTGCTCTTCCCAAAGGTCTTGAGCGACCAAATGAGTTGATATATAACAACCGCGTTGCCCACCTGCGAGAGAATGTCCAGAAACTCCCTCGAGGGTAACAGGATGAGGCGATTCAAACACGCAGTCGTCGGGTAAGAATGAATTGGATTGGAGATTTACCTCTGATCCATTGTCACACAAACAAGTGGCGAGGTGGAAATTTCCCTTGCAATCAGAGACCCACAGCTTTGTGACAAACTGACGGGCCCTGTGCTTGGACTGTACACCAACCTCGTCCACTACAACAGAAGGATCCGCTGCCGGATCCAGGGGAGAGGAGACAAGCGACCCTACATCAAGTAATGGTCGATCAGGAATTCGGGGATCATGCCTGAAATCGCCTGGGGAGGGGCGATTTTCGTGGCTCCCCTAGGCGTTCTGACCTCCAGCTGCTGCGTTAACGTTGTGAACACAGCCTGATTCGTCGATCCATTCATCCTGGAACGGATCATCCGCTGGATTCAGGGCATTTTCGACATAATCTCGATCCGCATCGGACACCTGATCTGCACCTGAGACCTGATCCACACGATGGTTTCCCTTTCCACGTCCACGGCCACGGCCGCCGGATGATGGGCCACCACCGTCGCCACGCCCTCTGCCCTTACCAGAGAAGGGGGTTCCTGAAGGATTTCCCTTACCCTTACCCTGTGATCCTGGAGCATTTCCTTTGTTTGTACCGGATTGAGGGGTTTGGCCTGGATTTCGATTTCCGCCTCCGGCGTTGCCATTAGGACTTGTCTGACCGTTTGGCTGCCCACCGGAACCGGATGGAGTCCGATTTCCTTTGCCTTGGGACCCGCCAGGGCCTCCGGTATTTTTGTTCCCACCGGAGGGAGTCGGATTACCCTTTCCCCCCTTTGCACCATGCACCTGTCTGTCATTCCTGTCTGAATTCTGCGAATTACTGACATTTTCACCAATCACCTTGTGATCGTAAGCAGACCATCGGTGATTAGCAGTAGAATGCGTCTTAGCTCGGTTCGTAGAACCTAAAAGAAGACAGATGCTACAATGATCCTGAACATTCCGGGTGTCATTCACCTTTTTGTTGCCCTTTTGGGCCCCATTTTGGGTGTTTTGCTGGGTATTCTTGTTTCCCCCGAGACCCTCATGGAAATTTTGATTGGCGGCGTCAGCGAGCCGCTCAACCTCTTCCCACAGTTCCTGCGGGGTGAACGAAAACACCCAGTTCCTGGCCTTCAGGCGATTGCCATGGAAGCTTACTCCCCTATTGAGGACTTGGACAAACAAGTCCCGATCCTCGTGTTCATTAAACTTGATTTTCCACGTGTTTTCAGTGAATTTCACCTTGGTAAACGACGTGGGGGAGCACTTTTGAAGTGCCTCCCTGACTGTAAACCGGTTGGCCGAGGCGTCAAAGCCATCGACTTCCGCCCACCAGGTCTTGACCTTTTCTTCGGACTGTCGATTCCGAAGGGTGGCGGCGGTTTCTGAGGGGATCTTGTCAAAAATCAGATTTTTCAGCTCGGCACTGGAAAATTTTTCGCCTGAATGTTCAGATTCTTCTACGAGATTCCAGAAGCGCTGTCTCTTGTCTTGCACTTCGTGCAAGATTAATCGCGAGAACGAAGGAAAATTCTTCAACATCTGGTGATAATGGTCCTCTGGCAGTCGGGATCCACGTACCTCCAACTGTTCCCACACCTCATCAAAGGTAAGGGGGGAACTTGAATCTTCACGATCACTCCAGGTTCTGAGCCAAGTGTTGGCCGGCGCTCCCTCAAGGCAGTCCAGGAGCGCCATCAGGAACTGATCATCCTGGAGTTTTTGAGTCTTAACCCACAGTTTAAATTCCCGTTGGAACTGAGGCCAACGTCTGGGGTTCCCATTATACTTCGGTTGCTTGGCAACCTGACGAAGTCGCAATGAAGTGGGATTTAGAAGTGAATCCAGCCCAACACCGGCCGTAATGGCAGACACCTTGGCGGCATCATTAGCCACACCAGCTCAGGCGAGGGTCTGGGCGAGCAACATCTGGGCAATTGCATTGGAATCAACAGCAGGAAGGGTAGTACGAGAGGCAGTTCGTTTGGCATTCTGAACCTCAGTCCTAGCCTTCGCCGATCTACTCTGAGATCGAGAGATTGTAACCCTTTCCTTTAGCTTAGTCCTGCTGATCCTTGCGTCGGTGGTCTTAGAGTCCACCGAAGGAGCAATCGAAAAAATTTCTGTCGCCTCCTCCGACGGTTCTGTTGTTTGTTCCACCGATGATGCGCCCTCAGACCTCATGTGGGTCTTGAAAAGATCTTTAATTCCCAGCGTCTGAATGATGAGTTGCATTTGATCTTTGAGCAATTGGAGCTCAGTATCTCGCTGTAATCTGCAAGAGCAGTCGGCAGGACAGTACATACCGTGTCCTGAAGGGCCTGAGCAGGCTGTCGGACCGCTAATCTCAGTGGTTCGCAGCCAGGAGTCCACTTGGGGAGCTCCTTCAGTCCTAATTTCCAGGCTTGCCTGCCTAGCTGCCTCTAAAATTCCTTCCTCAACCGCGGCGGCTAGATCGTCGCGGATGGAAACAGAGGGATGAGGGGCGGAGGGCCCGGCAACAGGTGCCTTGGTCTTCTCCTTCGGGAAGGGACTTGCCTCCCAGATCTGCAAAAAAATGGCAAAAGATTCATCTTCTTGAGAACACCACCACATCCTGGTATTAATTTCTTCTTGAAGAAGGAAAAAATATTCAAATAAAAAATCAGAGGCGATTCTTTCTTGACCTATCAGCTTAGACGTGGCTAATAGACAAAGGGCCTCAAGCGCCTCAAGGTTACGGGTCACTTCGGAAGACAAATGGTTGTCCCATTGTGCCCATGAGGTTGGTCGATTATAGGTAGGTACCTCACCTGGACCACCCATCTCAATGTCGTCAATGTCGGCGTCGATGGTCTCAAAATGTGGACATTGGTAGGGAGTATTAGTACCTGCCAGGTCCGTAAGCTCCACCGGAGCGTTGCCATTAGCGTAGGCTGGGAGATTCCAGCTGCTTGATGGCCAATTTCGACTGGGATCTTGATTGTAATCTGGGCCTCCACAGCTGCTGATTTGTGCCCTTCTTGGGCAATTTGGGCTTGCGCAAGGCATTCCTCTCAAGGCCTCGTTCGCACAGCACCACGGCAGCGTAATCGTTACGTCTCCGGAGGTGGCGGAGTCTACGGGGCCGTACTGGGGAGCTAGCTGTGGTTGGGACACCAAAGGAACAACATTCAGGTAGCCTCTGCTACCATGAAAGTGCTGCCCTGGGTCGTTGTGGGTGCCGGAGGGCTCGGGGCCGGCAAGACCAGTGGGGCAGGCACGCGAGGAGTCTCCCTGGATGTTGTTATTGGGGGTAGAACCAGAGACACGGACACCAACAGAGGCGAGAGCAGCGACAACAGAAGCAAGGTCCATGCTGATTGTGGTCCGGCAGAAAATCCCAGTCTATGAAGAAAAGTGAGGGGAATTATTCTAAATACATCTGAGTGTCCAAAACTGTCTGAAAAGATTTAAATAATCCATTTATGTAAAAAGGTTTGGCCGATCTGGCCCGCGAGCGCGCGTCAGCGGCAAATGGCGATTCCAGCTAAAATAGCGGAACGCGGCGGATTTACGGGAAATGGACCGCGGAATCAAATCCGGCATATCAGAAATATATAGGAAATATCCTGTGACTGAGCTGCGAGGCGGCGATTCCGCCGAAGCAAAGAAAATGACCAAAATGTAGCCAATCTGGGCAGAATGTCTGAAAATCTGAGCAGATGGGGCTAGCCGCACTTACAGCCCCGTGAACCCGGGGGACTCCGCCAGCAGGCAGGAGGTGTGTCACGAAGGGCCCCCCACTAGGACCCGGTGGGGAGGATATCACCTGGCCCAACCAGGTGGCCCCCCGGCGCCAAAAGGCGTCTAGTACCCGCAAAATCAAACCTCAAACCTCAAACCTCATGGTGTTTCGCGCTCGCCGCTTGCATCAACCGTTTCCTGCCTGCATGTAGCGCTCGCTCCCTCTGGTGTGTGCATCATGTCGTGCAGAGCCGTCAGCACAGAACGAATGCCATCAAGTGAGCTAGAGCTGATCAATGACAACCAATGGCGACGGCTATTCTCAAAGATCGTGCAAAGACCAGGTGAATATGGAATCGGTGGCAACGTAAATGACGGTAGATCTCTCTGTGTGCAATGGGCTTTGGATGAGACTCCCTTGCAGTACTGCCGTAAGGAAAAGAGGATGCACGTGGCCGGCCAGTCCAAGCAAGTTTGCTTAAGGACGAGTGACAAGAGGCAGTTGACAGCAACACCCTGTGTCAGCCGAAGTGGTGAGGTTGCTTGCATGCAGATCATTACCAGAGAGCAAACAGCACAGTCACACGCTGGCATTCCACCAGGTTGCCTACTGCATGATGCAGTGTACCAAGACGACAGCAAAAAAAAGGTCCAAACTTGAGCTACTCTCGAGCGTCTCTCGAGGAAGTTGGCTGACCAGGCAGGCCGCATCCGTGAACAGCATCACCCACCAGAAGACTCGCCAGTGATGATCTTCATGGACAGGGTTGCCTCCCACAGCTAAGAGGCCCTCACTCCCATCAAAGGGCATATGCATCATATCAATCACATCAATGCGAGGACCACCCTTCGCAGTACATTTAATTTGTAAAACAGAGACACTCACACATCTCAAATCCGCCAGGCCAGGTGATCAATCCTTCAATGAGATGGTGCAAAGGTGCATGGTGCAAAGAAACAAGAACAGCGGAGCAGATAGTGACGTCCTGGGAAATGGTACTGCGAGAGGTCCCCGTTGCCGACTGAGTGGATGCCATGCCCAAACCGCTCTGTGTGATTCTGCTTTGACCCCCTGAACAGGATGCTCCTGCCATTCCCTTAAATCAATATTTCATTGAACTAGCCGATGAAGCAAGTGATCATGAACCACAACCAGGGGCCCCTGCTGCACCTGAAGCCCCTGTAGCACCTGAAGCACCGCAGAGGGCACCCCTGGCCAGTTTGCCGTCAAGGAGCGAGAGGCGTGCAAGACAAGCAGCTGATCGTGAGGTGAGGGCTGCCCATCGCTATGCCCTACTGCAAGATTCCGATGACTGTGACAGAAGTGATCCCTTCGCAGAGCTTTCTGCTTACGTCGACGTTGGCTACTCCGAGTCATAAGACAGCTGTTTTGATAATTAATATTTCGTATTTTTTTTTTGGCCATGTGGTCTTCACCATTTGAGCTGTTTTTGTCAGACTGTGGCACTTTAGCCATCAACCAACTGTTGCACCGCCGCAAACAGCCCAGCGGACCTGAAGGTCGTGCCAGGTGGCACGGGGCTGGGACACTCAGTGCACTCAGTGTAGTGTTCTGACGGTCTGCAACCAATGTGAAGGGTGGGGACAAGGGAAGGACTCAGGGTGCATTGCATGGCCTGAGCCCGGGCAAGACGTCAGTTTTTTCTTGCATGCCGACTACGATTCTCTGTTTCAAAAAAGAAAGGAGTACTGCAGTTAGTCTCTGTGCAAGTGTGCAAGAGTTCAGAGGCAAAGGTACCATTGTTTTTAGACTGCAGAGGCAAATGAAAAGAAACAATTGAAAAAAATGTTTCGCCTTTTACCAAAAAAAAACTAAGGGGTCTTGCATTGCAATGCCAAACGTAGTGCAGTTCAAACCATTTTGGCAAGTGACAAAGAAGAAGAGTACAAAACATTTTGGCAAGCAAGAAGAGTTCAAAACATTGTGGCAAGGAAGAAAGAAACATTGCAAATAGTTGTGAGAAGTAGAGATGTAACTACGAAGCCAAGAGACATTCGCCAACTTGCTTCGGAATGCAGCCAAATCATGGCGGGTGTCTATTATGTTGTTACACTGGCTACCCAGGGATTTCTTCCTCCTTTTTGGTGTAAATGGAAACTTTTTACCCTGAAAAACCCCGGGTTTCATGCCCCTCTCGTGCTGAAAACACTCCTACACGGTAAAAAACTCCCAAAGTTGGCTTCCCGGGGCTGGGCTCACGCAAATTCACAAGTTCGCGCGCCAACTCGCAAGTTGGCGCGCCAAGTCCGGACTTGGCGCGCGCCAAGTGTCAAGTTGGCGCGCGCCAAGTGTCAAGTTGGTGCGCGCCGAGTCCGGACTTGGCGCGCGCCAAGTGTCCCCCCAACGATCTAACCATCGACTTGCACACTATTGTTGTCACTGGAGATTTCGTCCCTCACCTGCCCTTGCACACTTGGCACGAAGAAAGCATTGTTCCATCTTTTTTTGAGGAATGTGCAAAAGAATGTGTAAAACAATGTGCAAGAGATGTGCTTCCCGATGTAGCATACATTGTGGAGCCGTAGCTCAAAACTGGGGGCCATGGAGGCATATCAATCATACATAGAGGTCAGATGCCTTGTGACCCCTGTTCAGCCTGGATGAAGACCCCCTTATTCTCTACGTACCCCCTTTGCTTCGTCCACGACGACTCCCAAACAGAAAATTCTTTATTATACAACCCCCAGTCCAGATTATCTGAGCGGATCACTTCCCCCCACCCCTTCCGCGTGCGATCCCCCTTGCCCCCCTTCACCCGCACTCTGGCCCCCCGCAGTCTGGACACCCGGCCGCCTTTACTTCCACCTCGAAAGCTGCGCTTGGAAATTTCACATTTCAGGGCTTTGTGCCGCCCCTCTCCTTTGAAGGCGGCAAAAATGGCAACGTGCCCCCACCTGCGGGCCCATCTCAACAGGTGGTCAATCCACAGATGGGCCCACAGGGTGACGTTCATTTCACAGGCCTTATGGGCCTCCCCCATTTTTTTCAATTCTGTTCACAGAATTTTCATGTCGGGCAACTGCAACGGTCCGGATTTCCAGACGACATCGCTTTTTGCCAACAGGGATTTTCCCCATTGCCGGAAGGCGTCCGTGCAGGACACCTGGACCCCCCCCATGTCAACGACACGCTGCAGGAGGCCCTCCCCCTCCAGATGGTCACACATAATGTCCCATCCCTCACTCTTCACCAACTCTGCAGCCGCCGTCTGCTCGATTTTCAGGGGCACCTTCTTCTTTTCCTTCCTCTCCTCTTCCAACGCCACACCGGTGGCGGTCCGTGCCTGGATCCGAATGGGATCCAAGAACCATTGCACCCACCTCACGGCCTTTCCCCTCTTCCACTGATGCACCGTGTGGAGGCTGTTCACGAGGGCTGAAAGCCCATTGTGCACTTGCCGGTGCACGCCATGCAGCCCATAATCGGGGGGCCGCTGGGGGGGGCGCACGATCGGGCATATCATCCCTGCCCAGAGCCACTCCTCGACAATCACCCCCATCCCGCAACAAAATTCGTGCAGAATGGTTGCCGGATTCTCCCCACACAGCCAACAAACAGTGGCTGCGGGGTTTTTGGCTGTGAACGAGGAGCAACCCCCCAAAATGACCTGCGCCTTGGTGCTTGCTATAAAGAAAGAAATCCCCTTACGCAGGTAGCCCCCTTTATCGGGGATTTGCTGCTGCGCCACCTCGGTGAGGTCCGCATTCAGGTCATAGACCTCGGCCAATTGGGTAATGATGGCCTTCTTCTCGGATCCGCGCAGCAAGATCCAAGAGCCCAAGGGCATATGACTCCCCAGGTCTGCAACGGCAAAATGCACAAAGGACGCTTGCCAGGGCTTTGTCCCGTCGAAGGAGATGCCCACCCACACGTTGTCCGTCAGGAACTTGGGGCCGTCACGGTGCCACATCACCTGTGCCAGAAAACAGGCCGTGTGTAACGGGTCACCGTGAACGGTCGCCAGGAAACGCTTTGGTGCAGGGTGAAAATACATGCAGTTACTGCCACAGATTGCATGCGGCCCCAAAAATGTCATTGTCCTCGTCCGTCTGAAAATGGACCTCCGTGACACGGGGGGCGGACAATGCCTTTCGCACCTGCATCAGGGTTCCCCATGGGCACTTCCATTGGCTGTGGGCCCGGCTGTACTGCAGTTTGCGGAAGCTGTCGCCATTTTTGCGGCTCTCCCACAGAATGGCCGTGGCCAGCAGCTCCAAATCAGGGGTGGGGGGTTTGCCCTCCCCGCAAACGAGGTGGATGCGGCGGCGGCCGGGTTTGACGTGTACTTGCCAATGTGGCCCAAAAATCTCCCCCACGACTTCGCGAAGGCGCGCCAGCCGCGCGCGCCTGTCGCGGTAGTTTGAGGGCGCCAGCTGCTCAAAGGCCCGCTGCATGGTGCACAAACAAAGACCTGCGGCACGTGAGGATGTGGCAGGCGGGTCGGATCATACAACGGAAGGTTGGTGCACGTTGGCACACAGCTGGCACACAGTTGGCACGCAGTTGGCGCGCGCCAATTCGCGAGTTGGCGCGCCAACTTCTTATTTGGCGCGCGCCAACTTCCCTGTTGGCGCGCGCCAAATCAGGAGTTGGCGCGCCAACTTACCACTTGGCGCGCGCCAAAACCATGCCAAGCCGGTGCCTGCTCATTTCCTCGACCGCTTGCTGCCCTGACCTTGACTCCCCTCGCCCTCTTCCGCCCGCCTGCGCTTGGGGTCAAGCAGGTGCGCAACCGGGTGCTTGTCCAGCAGGCCCTTGAGCTCCGTGAGGGTGGCCTCTTTGACCCCCATGTTGATGGCCACATGGTGTTGGGCGCTGAGTGCAGAGTGCAACTCAACCGCCGCGGCTTGCAGGTACAGCATATGCTGCACATGGTCGGGGTCGGCACAACCCTCTGCCCCCCCCCCCCCACCCCAACTGCACGCACCTGCGCCGTGGCGGTCAGCTGCTGCTGCAACTCCACCCTCTGCTTTTCCCACCCCTTCTCCCTCCGCTCCCACAAGGCGCACTCGCCGGTGAGCGCCTCCTGCGCCGTCTTGCGGGCGGCCTCCGCCGCCTTCAGCTGCTCGCGCAGCAGCTTGTTCTCCGGTGGGGGTCAGAAACAGCCCCGCAGACAACCCCTCTTGCAAGAGGAGGACGTCCCCCATGTAGGGCACCGGGGCTTCCAACGGCTGCTCAGCCTGCGACACGAAGCAGATTGGCTGGCAGATCGCGTCGGGAGTGAGGACATCCTCCTCTGCCGCACTCTGTGGGGAGGGGGGGCGGCATCCGCATCAGCCGGCGCGGCCGGCCTCTCCTCCGCATCCGCCGGCGCCTTCGGCATGTCCTCCTCTTGGGGATCAGGCACGGGGTCGGCCTCCTCTGACGCACTCTGTTTGGGGGGGGGCGTCATCCGCATCAGCCGGCGCCTCGGCATCTCCTCCGCATTTGCCGGCGCGTCCGGCATGTCCTCCTCTTGGGGGGCAGGCACGGGGTCGGGGACTGCCTCGGCCTCCTCAGACCCCTCGTCGAGGGGGCTGAAGTTCAAACTGGCCTTTGTGCCCAGAGGAGACCCGACTGCAGCCCCCTCGGCCAGAAGCTCGGAGGGCATCAGCGGAACACTGTTCATCAGCTCTGTTACACTCTCCGGCTCCACGGCCAGAATGCGCGAGCGGTAGCCGACGGGTGCAAACGGGATGAACAGTGCCCGGCCAGGCCCGCCCGCACCGCGACGGATCACCGTCCCGCGGAGGAGCGTCGCGCTGCGAAGCGGTTGGATAACAATATCTCACCGATTCGCAGCGTGATAGCCCCCCTGTGTGCCCGGGCACACCTGGAGGGACTTGGACGGGCTGGAGGTGGTGAGGGGGATGAACACGACCATGCACTGCAGTGACTGTTCCACTGACATTGCAAAATCGCGGTGGGGGATCTGGAAGCCCTTCCACGGTTCTGCCTCCCACCGCTCGATGATCTTGGGGCACAAGGCCTCAAGTCCCTCCAGCGGTGGGAGGGAGAACCCCAGCAGGGCCAGAACTGCCTGCCCGAGGTCGTCCGGGAGCCAGTGGGGGACGCTGGAGACCGTCGTCTGATAGCGCCCCCCACCTTCCCCGGGGGCCTAGAGGTCCACCTCCTCGAGCATCGACGGGTTGAGTTCCACCGTGGCGAGCTCCGCCAGTCTGGCCCACAGATCCTTGGGGATGATGCGGTCATACTGGCGGTAGCCCGCCGCGGCAAAACCCTCCTCCGTGACGATGGGGTGGTTGGGGATGTCGTGGGTGGCGACAGGGTAGGAGTTGTGGAAGGAGGGGTGGGGGCAACCTATGCCAAGCATGGTGAAGGGGGCATTGGTGCTGTAGAGGGTGGGGTGGGTGATGTCCGGGATGTGGGTGCGCAGGCGACGGTTGGTGGAGAACTCCGTGGGAGCTACTGCATCCCACGCCTGCACCTTCACCGTCTGGTACCGCACGACGGCGTCAGTGGCCGTGCGGTGCGTCCAGCCACTTTTTTTGACTGGATCCACCCAGAGCCACTGCTCCTCGGGGATGAGACCCTTAGGCGGCTTCTCCTGCAGCTCGAGAACGTTGACGAACTCTTTTGACGCTGCAGCAATGCACAGCTTCAGGGTCTTGTTGAGGCCCTCAAGGGTGACTTGAGAAAGCTTCAACTCGACCGCGAGCGTCGTGGGGTACCGCCCCATCACGGCACAGCAGAACGTGCTAAGAACCACCCCTGGTCAGGGCGAAGTTGATGCGGGTGGCGTGAATTCGCCAAACCAAGTAGGGATTGCCCGGCTGGTCCCACATGCCGAAGAGGGCGGCCTCCAAGGGTTCGCGGAGGGGGGGGAGCTGGGGGAAGGATTCGGCGTCCGGGGGGGGTGAGGGTGTAGGGGATGAGAAAATAGCCCGCGGGGAAGTGCTCGGAGCCGACGTTGGCGATGTGGGCGTCGAGCACCGCCTGCACCTTGGGGTTGGCGGGGGCAGATGTGGGGTCAGTGACTGTCACCTTCTTCCCCTTGCCCTTCTTGGGTTGCTTTGCAGGCATAATAAAATGATGAGATGCCTAGAAGGCAAAGGGAATGCATGAAGGGTGTACATGAAACACGGGGTGCAAACAAACAGGAAAAATGGGGCAGTTGGCGCGCGCCAAAACCGGACTTGGCGCGCCCAACTCAAGAGTTGGCACGCCAAATTGGCGCGCCAACTCTTGAGTTGGCGCGCCAACTTTGCAGTTGGCGCGCGCCAAGTGCCAAGTTGGCGCGCCAACTTTGACTTGGCCTCCAAAAAGTTGGCTTTGACCCAAAAAACCCACATATTGCATCATAACAACAAAGCAACGCAACCAAAAGCTGTAAAATATCAATAGTTCCTCACGTTTCATGCAAAAGGCATAGCAACAACACAGTGCAAAAGTAAATGCAAGTTGAATGCTCTCGACATGGAGTTGACCAGGAGTTGGCGAATGTACAGTATCTGGGGTTGGCTTCGTAGTTACAGAGTATTTTCTAAAAAAAAAGAGAAAAGTGTTGAAAAGCTTCGGTAACCATTCGGGAAATTCTTTTTTTTCGTCAAAACTGAGCTAAGAGCCTTTTGATGCCCTATCAAAAAAGAGGCCTGGTATGAAATTTTGAGTGTCAAAACTGGCAGTTTGAGAGCTACCAGGTCTGAAAATTTGGTGCTTAAACGGGCGAAAATGGCAAAGTGCGTAAATTTAAAGCGTATGAAATTGTTTCCCCCTCTGTAGTGAACCTTGCCTTTTGTACCCACCAAGCTGTACTGAAGCACATTAAAAAGCCTTCAAGAGGTTTCATAAACAAGTTCATGTTAAATCAAGAAATACATCAAAATTGAATGAAATAAAAACCAAAACCCGAAACTACATTTTTTGTTCTTGGTGAGCATCACAACACCACCACAAATGGCGACATTGAAATGTGATTTAATTGGAGAAGAGAAAGAATGTGCTATCGAGGTGGCTCTACAACTTTCCAGAAGATCAACGGTATTGTGGCCGGCACAGCTTGTGGCTTGTGGTTAGACTAAGCGAAAAGGATGAAAACCATTATGCCTTATATAACAATTTTTCTAGTTACAATAGTATGTGCCTCTGGCCCCTTGCACACATTGCCACCAAAAGAAAACAACCGTCCTTGGTTTTTCTTTGCAGTCCGCTCTACAATACTTTTGGCAATTGTTGAGTTGTTGTTTGGGAAAATTCGCATTGATTGTTTGCAAAGATTGGTTGTGGTGTGCCATGTTGTTCACATTCAAGTCATGCTTTTAGTAACTTGTCTTGATACTCAACTTTTGTGGGCAGAGCACATGGCAAATCAGAGCTGAATAAAAAACTCTATGCAAAAATAACCCTTAGTCCCGTAAGCACAAAACGGCGGCCTATGCAAAAATAACCCTTAGTCCCGTAGCACAAAACGGCAGCCTGTTCAAATCTTGATATCCAACCGGCTGCAAAAACTTTTGGGGGTCTAGAAAAAAAGAAAGAGGTCATTGGAAAAATGGGGGAGGGGCGCTGAGACAATGCTGAGGGGAGGCTAAGGGGGTCCCAAAGGATATGAATGTAGAGAAAAGGGGGATTAGGCATCTCCAAACAGTTGTGTATGCGGCCCATGTAGCCTGACTCACGCACCACCCCTGTCCAAATAGATAAGGAGCCATCCGCTTGGGTATTTCCGGCAATGGGTACCGGAAACCTCAACTAAGAGTGTCCTAGGGCAGTCATGGGGTGAGGTTCAGAACATGGGGTTTGCGATGCACAAATGTACAGTACCTCATTATTCGTTCGCAAAAAATGCCGTTGTACCTATGGGATCTTCAATAAGCAATGTACACCGCTGAAACGAGCGCTGGGTCTGACAGCATTGTGGCCCGGCGACAAGCTTCACCCTACACCAACCACTACTCCGTGCCGGGGCTGAGCTTCGAGGGCGGTATTTTCAATGAGCAACAAACAACATTTGTGTAGCGCCTCATCTTGTACAATCTGGCGCTCAAAGCCGGTTTGAAGGAAAGGCAAATCTTTGGTGAAACGGACGTTGGGTTTGACAGTATCGCG
The DNA here is from genome assembly GCA_964036045.1 of Eutreptiella sp. 'Long Island Sound 2002'. Taxonomy (NCBI): domain Eukaryota; phylum Euglenozoa; class Euglenophyceae; order Eutreptiales; family Eutreptiaceae; genus Eutreptiella; species Eutreptiella sp. 'Long Island Sound 2002'. The sequence goes on from OZ038390.1 coordinate 42,578,570, forward strand.
GCCCGGCGACAAGTGGGGGGACAGTCAGTGTGGCTGCATCACGCCTCCTTTCTCGGGGGTCCCCATAGTGGGGATAGATCAGAGTGATTCCAACTGAGCATACTATGCACTGCTCTTGAAATCCACAATGTGATCTGAGCATTTTGAGTGTACACACATAGGGGCAACGACGGAAAAAATTCTTTGGTGCCACTAGTTTCCCCAAATATCTCAAGTTGGATAAAGGCAAGTTCAAAAACTTTGGGGAGTGTGGAGGGGGTGCGTCAAGATTTGAACCACCCACCCTGCTTGCCCACAGCACTTTCAGAGATATGCCTTGGTCAGGAAATATTTTATTTGACATTGTGTCGGGTTTTAGACAAAAATACTGCTGGGCCCACTGCACTATGACTGAGTGGAGGCATGAATTGCACAGAAGGCCACAAAATACTGAAATGGGCGGATACTTGCTGACACGGACACATAGACACACAGACGATTGCAATGATAAATCCCAAACCAGCCCCAGCACAGACAGGCACTGGGCGTGCAATGAATCTTGTCAGGCCAATCAGACAGTTCAATGAGACGGAATGAGCATGTGACCATCGGCAACTAGGCGGCTTTCTGTGGGAGAAAAGGCAAACAGCAGCATGGTTGACATCTCGACAAGGCGAAGCCTGAGATGTACAGGGTAGATCTGCACTGCCAGAATGGCAATACAGAATGATTGTTCTGGCTCCAGATCCACAGCTTCCAAGCCCCCATCTGCACCAACCCAAACCGTGCACAGGGTACCGCCCCAGACACACACACACTACACACACATAAATAAAAAGAATCCACATGCTGGTCCACACAAAGTATGGCACACAGCATGTAGTGCGCCCTGTTGCTGTTGGGATCAGCATCTGTTGAATGTGAAGCAACAGCGCCGTCGTGCCAAAAAAGACACACCTACATCAGGATCCAGCCCATTCATGGGCATGGATTTGCTATTGCTACACAAACGTCACGCAGCTGTGTCTCCGCCTTCTGTATCCCGGCTTCCGTCCATTCCGCTCTTGGCAATCCAGGGTGCGTTGTAGGGGGCAGTGGGGGCTTGGAGGGGGCGGGCTGACACGCCATGCCCAATAGTCGATGGCACTTTGACTGCGAGCCTGCAACTGGGGTTGCTAGGCAGATGAGACCTCTTTGGTGGAAGAGGTGCCGTCAGCTGTGTTGATTTTCCCTGTGCCCTCTTCTTTCTTCTTCTTGTTCTTCGGCACTTTGCTTTGGGGTGGATTCTTTCCACTTTCAGCAGGGACTTTGGCTGAAACAATGCAGTATGTGGGGCACCAGGCAAATATTCCCTGTACGAGGACACCTGTAACAACACCAGACCCCCTCCGCCTCATGACCTCGTGATCTCCTCCCCAATCCTGGGTTTGCATTTCCACGTGCAATTTGTCCATCTGCACATTGTTAACATCCTTTCCTCAAAGTAACGTTCAGGGAGTCCAGGTATCAGCAAGGAAGCGAACATTGTGGAATATTTGAGCAACAACACTCCTGCATCCCATACCTGTGTTCATGTCCCTACACTCTGTGACAAATCATCTCAGCACAAGGATTATGAACACTATGACTGGTTGGCAATCTTTGGTTGCATTCATACAGCATACGGGGCAGCCCTAATTGCTGGCCATGGGTGTTGCATGCGTCGCTCTGCTGTGATGTTTTCCCAATGCAGCATTCCCAGGCCAAGGTGGGAGTCGCCAGCCAGTGGATCGGTGGTGCTTGTGTCTAAAGGTACGATCCCCGGGGTCAGGGGGCTGGGGGGACTCTAGTGTTGCAAAAGGAGGACCCATGAGGCGAACCAACGAGGTTTGCTACACGTTCTCATGCCCCTTTGCTGTCCCGTCCTTGTCATTGAGCAACCTTCATTTTGTATACCTGAAGCTTTGGCCACATCATAGTCCTGCAAGGCACTGCCAGGGACAGGTCTACAACTGCCACCCTTACGTCAACTGTTGCAACTGCCAGGCATTCACTTTGTGGAATCAAAGACACAGACATAGGGCAACAACCATCACAAAAGAAACCGGAGGCGCCACCCAGATAGCGCGGAGGTACAGAGCAAAAAACCATGAAAAAGGGCACAGTGATGGACACAGTAGCGCAGCCTCCCAAAGGGCACTGATTTGTGCAGGCAGTTTCACAGTAACAACAAGACCATTGGTTCTGACAGGACTCCACCCATTCAGTACAAATGAGATCGATTGTGAAATGACAAACAGGAGCAGGTAGAAATGAAGGGGATCTTGGTGCAACATCTATGCCCCCCTCGGCTTTTTATCAAGAAAACCCTGTGCCTTACCAAAAACCTCCCTGGGTCACCGAAACATCCCCCAATGTAACCTTTTTTTAACCAACCCCTCTGCCCCATGTTCCTCAAAATTCGCCAACCCAATTACCACCCCCCCCCCCCCCACACCGAAGACCCCCATTCCCTCCAAACCCCCACCAAAAAAAACCCAATTCTCACTAAATACCCCCACCCCCCAACCTCGAAATGCTTGGACAGCCCTCCCATTGGCACATTCAAGTACCCTCCCATCCTCGCTAAATTGGACAACAAAGGCAAGGCACGGAAACCTGTAAAAAACAATGTTGCAGTGTTGCTGTAAGTCAAGAGTGCAAACAGACAAGCTGCATTTCAAGCCTCTGCATTGTGCCTCATGGTCTCACCATTTTGTGTGCCAAGCACAGCTTTGGGTCCTTGGCACCCATGCGCAACCCCACATGTGGCTAGACAGCTAAGGAAGGTAGGGCACTTCAGCCAACCATGCTGCTGGCAAGATTGGCAGGCAAGGTTTGTAATCTGCAAGAGATATTCCACCCAATATTGGATGGAGGCTGGGCAACAACATGCTCCTGTGCTGTCCAAGGAAATGGCCTATGCTGGGCTAGTGGCCCGTTTGTAGAAGCAAATTGCCGTCCGGATGCTGGCACACTTGTACAGGCAAATCCCATGGGGCTGGGGCCTAGCCGCCTCACCGGATTGGCGGCAAATATGCCAGGCTCCTTGAGCCGTTGGACGCGGGTCTGTTTATATAGGCAAATTCTAGCCCAAATGCCGGCCCGATTGTCCAGGCAAATCCTAATGCAGGAGGCCCATTTGGAAAACACATCGTGTGAGGGGTTATCACAAAACAAGTCACGGTGAAACAAATCTTTCGCACCTGAATTTGTATCACACAACACAACAACACATGAACGCGGCCCACTATTAGAGAAGTAATGTCACGAGATGTCACAAGGGTACCATCTGCGCGAATCAAAGACCGAGGCAGGTTTGTAGGGGAACGAGAATATTGAAAAATGGAGTTGTTTGAGTACACCAAGTTTGGAACAAACTGTCAATACTTGCAACCAGCGTCCGATACGAAACGTGGTTGTGTGGAACAGATGATGCATGCCACCGGAACGATGGTCCTATTGGTTCACATCATGTATTGTGAAGAAACTTCCAACCTTTTTTTGGTGGAACATACTTGAGACTGCAAATAACCCATGGCAAACAGGGGAAATCGGCAGCAATGACAATTTTAAATGATCCCAAATTTGAGGTCTTTATCCGGATCCGGCGAAAATGGGCTAACTTTCTAGTGAAGGACGAGGTATGGTTGGATCTGACGTACCCTAGGTCATTGTACACATTGACCACCCCAAGCTTGTGCATGATGCTAGGCCACATGCAGCAGCCAATCTGTGCACTAGAGGCCTCTAGCTGAGTGACTTTGAGGCCACTCACAAAGCCTAGAATGGGTTGTCACGGGCCGCCAAGGAGCGGCCCGCGGTCTACCCACCCCCTCATGAATTGAAAGTAGGCTCCAAAATTCAGACCTTTCCCGCCGGAGCAGCCGAGCATGATCCCAAGGCAAACCATTGGAAGGCCACTAGGGAGCCCTTTGCGGCTTAACCCACAGCATGGAGGGCCACTGCGGCTCAGAAGCTTGGACCGGGCCTCCAAACGCAGAGCGGCTTTGTTGTATCTCCGGTAAGCATCGCCTTGCACTTGTACATCTGCCCATGAGGAGCACGTGATATGCCTGATATGCCTGCAGGACCATGTCCTGAGAGTGGCTTCCAGATTATCACGCCACGGCATTGCTCCAGGGGGCCTGCAAAATGCCCAAAACCAAGCATTCAAGAGGCTGTGTCACCTTGCGTCGCTGCTGGAGACCACAACAGAGGGCCATCACGGGCCATCACTGCGTGCCACCTTCCCGCGGGTATTTCAGCGGCATCACTGCTGACTGGAGGGTGATGCCTACATTCTTGGAAATTTTTTGTATGTTTTGTGCATTTTGGGGGGTTTTGGTACATTTCAGAAATTTTTGGTTCTTTTTTGGACCGTTTCCGTACAGTGTGGGGTTTTTTTTTACAACACCTGGCCCGAAATTTCTGCCTTTCTCGCGAAGCACGGTGCGCACCTCCCAGGACAGCAGGCCATTGGAGCACAGGAGACCTTGCTCAGCGGCCAGCCTCTGGCTTAGTGAAAAACTTCACTAGCAGGCTGGGAATCTGTCATCAGAGGGCTCCCCCAGGGAGCGGCCCACGGGCCGCCCACCCCCTTATGTATTGACAAACGGGCTGGCATCAACAGCAGCAGCAGCTTTCCAGTCTGAGTCTAGTTCGGTGCATCTTGTACTCGGATGTACTAGGATGCCCGACAAGCCTGTGGGGCCCAGCGCCTGATCACCTCTGCCACCGACTTGGACAAGAACTGTCAAACTAGGCTACAGGGAGGCACAAAATTGTGTACAGGGATTATGTGTAATAGGTCTGAGTGCTAGGAATGCGCGCTGCAAAATTGCTGGACCAACGACGTGCGCACAATCCAAATGCGTTGGCAGAAAGACATATGTTTTTCAAAAGCTGTGGCTGTAGCATAATTGTAGCTGTTGTATTATTATTATTAAAACAATGCATGTTTGTGTTGCACAGAATTACATTTTTATTACGTGATGATTCCGACGTCTTTCTGTGCAACGCGGATTTGAGGTCTGGCCAGTACAGGGAAAGTAGATGCTCAACTTGTATTACAACGAGTACGGTCGGGATTATTACATTATGTCGCCAGGGAAAACTTTGTGGGGGAAAATTTTGCCTCCCTTAGAATTCCCAAAGCTCCCAAGCCTCACACACACCCTCACATGCAAGCCTACGCTCCGTTCAGAGGCAGAAAGATCTGCACATGAACTGGCCGCTGAAAGCAGTATTAGTTCACAAGATTTGGAAGAGTCTGCTGTGCCAAACACTTGCCCAAAAACTATGGACCGACAGAATGCAGTGCCGTTGGCATCTTCACTACACTGCCAATACCGATAAAATTCACCAGAGGAAATTTTGCCACCTTCATTGAAGACGAAAATTTCCCACAAAATTATCCCTGCCTGAAAATTTCCCTCCCCCTGTAGTGTGTCCTGCTTTCCATGCGGGTTGGATCTTGATGGCGAATGCTGGGTGCCTTTCCACAGCTGCAGGGAGCGGGCTTCATCCTTGCTGTCTTGGGTGACGGCCTTCTAGAGCCTGTTGAGCTTGCTGCAGCACTGTGCAGCACCCAGTGGGAGGAGGCAAGATGGCATGATTGGACAATCTAATAGCTTTCTACCCAAAATCCCCTGTTTTGTGTACCACAAAGAAACCCAAAATGTACCAAAAAACCCTCCAACTCTTACGGAAAAAAATCCAGTTCTTACTCACCCCCGCCCCCAAATGTCCTGAAACACCCTGACTGGCCACCTTGGCTGTCTGCACCAGCAATGTCTGCTGTGTGCTTGTACTGTGGACAGATGCCCAGCTGGCCCTAGCCTGAGGTACAAGGCATAGCATATGCAATAGCAGACATACTGTCGTACTTCAACAACCATTCATTGGAGATGCATTTGAAGCTGATAGGTCCAAATCCAAGTTCACGTGCCTCCTCCAAAGCACGGAATACAAGCCCCTCCCTGTGCAGAGACATGCCGCGGTGCTCCAGATGCAAAGAGGGTCACATGCAATACTGCCCGTACTCACAAGTACTATTGAGAAGTCCATGTCCAAGGACATGCATTTGTGTGTACCACTGACTATTGCACACAACGTCATCTACGTCATCTACTGCATCTACCGCGTTGCATGTATAACCTATGCAGCGCGCTCGGTGTCCCCACTGCCTCACTCATGCAACCGGCACATTGACGGGCGACACCAACTTACTACATGTGTGGTTCGGCTTTTGCGCCAAGAAAACCATCTGACTAACACCCACACCATCCATTTTTGACCCATGTTTGGTCCCAAAAAGGCCCCTTTTCAACGCATTTTGGGATTTTCCATGGGTCAAAACGCGTCACCACGGGCTCAAAATGGGCCAAAAAACATTTGTTTGAGCATCCCGAGTGGTCCAGGATGACTTTTGGAAGAATGTATTTTTGACCCATTTTTGACCCATGTTCGGTCCCAAAGCGGCCCATTTTCAAGGCATTTTGGCCTTTTCCATGGGCCAAAACGCGTCACCACGTGCTCAAAATGTGCTAAAAAACACTTGTTGGAGCATCCTGAGTGGTCCCAGATCAATCTTGGAAAAATGCATTTTTGACGCATTTTTGGTCCAAAAACGCCCCGTTTTCAAGGGATTTTGGGATTTTCCATGGGCCAAAATGCGTCACCACGGGCTCAAAATGGGCTAAAAACACTTGTTTGAGCATGCGAAGTGGTCCAGGATCACTTTTGGAAAAATGCATTTTTGACCCATTTTTGACCCATGTTTCGCCCCAAAACGGCCCATTTGCAACGAATTTTGGGATTTTCCATGGGCCACAATGCGTCACCACGGGCTCAAAATGGGCTAAAAACATTTGTTCGAGCATGCGAAGTGGTCCAGGATCAATTTTGGAAGAATGCGTTTTTGACCCATGTTTGGTCCAAAAATGGCCCATTTTCAAGGCATTTTGGGGTTTTCCATGGCCCAAAAACGCGTCACCATGGTCTCAAAATGGGCTGAAAACACTTGTTCGAGCATGCCAAATGGTCTAGCATCACTTTTCTAGAAACACCCGTTTGACCCATTTTTGACCCATTTTTGGTCCCAAAGCAGCCCATTTTCAAGGCATTTTGGGATTTTCCATGGGCCAAAACGCGTCACCACGGGCTCAAAACGGGCTAAAAACACTTGTTTGAGCATCCCAAGTGGTCTTGGAACAACTTTGGAAAAAATGATTTCTTTTCGCCCCGGGAACCTGGTTGACCCAACGTTGGCCCCCACCGTGCGCGGTCTGTGCTGCCCTCTAGCTCCACCAAGTGACTACTAGTACGGGGGTATAGACCTTTTAGTGGGCAATGCCGAGGGTTGGAAACCACAAAAAGTGTGGGGTTGCGGGTGGAATAGGTGCCCTCAAATGTCTAATTTCAGCCACGTAGCCCAAGATACGGCCCGTTCTTGGTTTTGGGGCAATTTGACACAAACAACGCACATTTAGGCCATTTTTGGGCCGTTCCTCGGACACATCGTGGAGCTAGAGGGCAACAATGGGCTCTTTGTCACCGGGCAATTGAGGTGCGCGTGGAGTGTAGCAACTGCTTCCCTTCGAGTGGGTTTGGAGGCCGTTTGGGGCGAAAAAAGGGCTGTTTTGGGGCACAAGATGCGCAGTTTTGGGAGTGTACCTGACGACTTGGCCCCCCCCGCCGTGGGGCTCCACGGGTGAGTTTTTGGCTCAGAACTTGGATTTGGCAAGGGCACCACAGAGTAGAGCCCGGAGCGATGAGGCGAAGCAATAGCCAAAACGGAAAGCAGAAGTGCTTGCTTGCTTGCTTGTTGCTTGCTTGCTTGTTGCTTGCTTGCTTGCTGCTTGTTTGCTAGATTTAAGGGGAGAGGGGTGTAATAATATATGGCCACCTCACTGCTCCATGCCGAGTGCCACGCGTGTCTTGGTAGTAGCCTTTGCAATGGGTGTAGATGAGCTACAGCTCCACGGAGTGGCATTGGAGAGTGTCTCGCCCCCAAAGACTGGTTTTGGTTTGAAACGCACAGCCCTGCCTTGCCCTGCAACCACAAACTGACTATTTGACTTCACTTTTGCTGACGCCCCCTGTGGGGTACGAGAAGGCAGCACACTGCCAAGGCCTGTGCCGACTGGTTCAAGGGGTGGCTGTTGGTCTGCAGCGCCTCAGAGACATACGTACATGAACATCAACAACAGAAGGGAGTACATTGTGCCCCCCCCCCCCTCCCTCCTTTGCCCCTCAAAACCTTAGTTTCCCCAGTAAACTTTGGTTTTGTTCTGAGACGCCAAGCCTTGCACTGCCCTGTCCTACAACCACAAAGAGACTCTCAAACTTCACTTTTGCTGGTGCCTCCGTGTGGGACCCCCCCCCCTGGGGCTGCATACAACACATACTGTTCATGCGACATACATTATGTATAGGGCATGCGACAACACATTGGCCAGGTGCAGACATCACCCAACCAAGCCCTGCCCGACTTGTCCCTATCCCCCACAGCTCCCAAGGGCGGCAGTCGCACTGTCTCATCAAACACCTGCTCTCCAGCAATGGCCTCCAGGACTACCTGCCAGGGCCCTCTTCCATCACAAGCATGGTTAAGGGGGTGAGCAGGGTTAATGTGGGATTGGATGAACTTGAGGCTCGGCGCCAGCCTGTGCAGCACTTGCAGCTGCTGCCAGTGCAGCGTGCTCGCCCTGCCCCACATCACCTCTGACAAAGCCCCCATATTGTCCAAATAAATGCTAGCCACCATAAACCCCCCGGTACGAGTCGTCATTAGCTAAGAGTGAACGCCACCCACAGCAAGGTATGTCTTGGATGGGGAAGGACATTCGCCTAGAGTCCCCACGCATTGCACTGCGCCCCTCGGCAGTCTTGGCAATGGTCCTAGCTTTGTGCCCCTCCGGCGCCTGTTGGGCAAGATCCATTGGCTTGGTCGCCCGGGGAACATGGGTGGATGCTTTACGGCAGGGCCGCGGGCATGGCTTGTGCATGGCCCCCCGTGGGCTTGAATGATCCGCCCCCAAGATCATACGTGGCCTGCTTGAGGCTATAGCACTGGTGAGCAGGGGATGGGAGCCCATGTAGCACCGGTTGGACCTGTCCCTGCATTTTTCTCACCGGTTGGACTTGTCCCCTGCATTTTTCTGGCAGCTTAGTGGTCCGCACCCCCCCCCCCCCCCGGTCATGCGCAAGGGCCGCCAAGGCCTCCAAGGATGGTAACTTAAATGGCCTAGCTTTACGTCTGCAGGCCGCAATACAACACTGCATGGCCACTATGAGCGCACATTTGTGCTGTGACTTGTATTTGATGACCATGGGGTGCCCTTCTGTGAGCTCAACCAGGCCTTTGTGGCATAGGGTAACCAACATAGCCCTGAGCTGAGGGCACATCGACTGTGGCGTGGGGGGGGGGGGGGGGGCACACTAACTTGCTTGTTGGAACTCAAGGTCAGCCTACTCCCCCGAACATCCTCAAGCACTTCGACATTACCCGCCGGGCCAAGGCCCCGTGCCGCTTGTTCCTCCGACACATCCCAGGCCCCGCCAAGTTGCCGGCTTGAACGGAGGGGCTGTGGTAGGCAATTCAGGTACCTTCCGGCCAAATATGCTTTGGGAGGGGATGGATGCATGGGGCTTTTTTTTTTGGGGGGGGGGGTTCCCCAATTGTTGCGTGATCTACGTTTCATGAGAATCCTCGTAGCAGCCCTCTGCCAATTTTGGGCATTTTGAACATCCGCAGGAGGAGCGCGGAGAAGAAGATCTCATGTTGTTGGGCATGCTGTTGGGCAAAATGAACCTCTTGTGGGTTGTTGGCCTATTGGTGCCATGGAGTGAGTGATTGCTTAGCAACGTGAAGAAAATATGCAGGCCATGGTCTCGAAAAAGATATGGAGCTTGCTGCCGGGTGTGTGGGGGGGGGGGGGGGGCGTTGTCATGGGTCGGACTGGCGTGCAGGGCCTCGTGTACCCAGTGCTCTGCCGGCCCAGTGGCCCCGCGCCAGCCGCCGAGCTCCAGCACCTCTACAACGGGATACTGCTGCGGTAAGTTGGGTGCGGTTGCGCGGCTTGGGCGGCGGCCAGGGCGCTGTTCAGGGGGGCCCATAGCCAAGTGGTGCGTTCGGGGTTTGGGGTCCGGTGTGGGCGTCAGTGAGCATTGCGCAGGGGCCGCGCTGGTGTAGGCAGGGCAGCTGGTTGTATTTGGGTTTCCAGCACATGTGGCTGTTCTGTAGGGCGATAACTGTTGTGTAGCCCGTTTGCGGCCCACCAACCACTGCTCCGTCTGGCGTCAGGCTTACAATGTATTGCTAAGGGGTACCGTCTGCATTGAGGCCAATAGACTGCCCATCACGCTGAAAGATCCCCAACCCACCACTACATATTTTGGCTGCACGAAGGTTCCCCCTTCGGCTTCTCTCCTCTCATTTCTATGGTAGCTTCTCCGCGGGTGAGATGCTCGAGGGCCACGGCAAAAAAAACAAGGGTATGCAATATCAAGACGCTGCAGCTGGCAGCTTTTTGATTTTCCTGCCCCAAATGCTTGTGTGTGAGTCATGCAAGCAAATGCGCGTTCAAAACATGCTTCATGTACGGAAGTGTTTGAGTGTGTACCCCCAAATCCCGAGCACATTGTACATCTATTGCAAGCAGTCTTTAGTTCAGAGTGTTGCACCACATGGCAGTATCCAATGGCAAGCCACTGGCGATTCAGCCTAAGGCAATTCAATTTGCCTACCCTGGACGTGGGGCCCTGACTTTGGAATGTGGAATTTTGGACAGCTAGACCCCTTTCCCCTTGTTACCAGCCCGCGGCAACATGTTTTGATAGTGACAAGGTGACAAGGGTTTCCCCATCCCGAGGTTGGACATCCACTACTATGTTGTGCAGGACTGCCTCCAACATTCCCAAGTCCGGGTTGCTTTTTGGCCTGGTCCTGTCCGGCGTGTCCAAGCACCACTTTAGCGCTTCGGCCCACCACACCTAGATGAGGGCCACTACTGCCACCACTGCCACCTGCAGCTTGTCGGGCATCCACTCCGCTACCCGCTGTAGGTGATTGCTCCACGCAACGCTGCACATGGCGCACCGGGCCCCTCCCCCCGGGTTGTAGTCTCACTGCGGCTCCCGGGGATTGGGTTCCTCTGCCGGCTGTAGCAGACTCTAACCCCCGGGGGGGGGGGGGGGTTGCAGGGGCCCAGTGCGCTCGGGCCGATTGCCCCCTTCGGCGTCGAGCCCGCGCCGGCCCGCGCCAAGGTGGTAGCACACAAGAATGGGGCAGTGCATTGTCGGCCGAGGAGCCCAGTATAATGCTGTCACGCTCGTTGGGCTGGTGCACCACGGCCGCCTCCAATGGGTCATCATGGCCAGGGCCAACATGGGGTATCGGCGCTGCAAACAGCGGCACATCCATGCCGAACGTGCCCATGGGCCACAACTCATACACGTGGATTGGGCGGAAGCATACGCCCCGCCCTCCCATTAGGCTAGGGCGCATCGTCGGGGAGGGCGAAGTGCCCTGCTAGCGAAGGGTGGCATAGGATCACGCCTCGAGCTCAGACGTCCGTCGCTTCTGTATTGCGATTGTGCGCATGGCCACCGCGAGGGCAACCATAGCCGCCGCCCCCATGCGGCGCAAGCCATGTTATGCGTACCCCTTGTAGGGTGTGCAGTCAAGCATGCAGCGCAGGGTGTACTGTAGCGATCCAGGGCCCAAAAGCGACACATGCGGGGGCTTGAGCTTAACCCGTTTGCTCTGCAGCAGCACCTTTCTCCATTCTTCCCCGCCCCCCCCAATCGGAGCGCCACCCAGTCGTTCGCGCACTTGTTGTCATAAATGGCCGCCTTGAATCTATGCTCCAGGGCGGAGCCCCGTATGTTGGTCCTCTCTCCAACGCGCAAGCAGTGAACGGTGGATCGTACCATGAGGCTGATTGCCACCAGCCCCCGCAAGGTAGCCCCCAAGGTAACCAAGGTGGCAATCCAAAGCCCCCTTTACAGGTCAACCTTGCAGCCTGTCGTGTGCTCATACATTGCGACCAGAAGCAGGGACTCATGCTCTGGCATACCCGGGGCTGCCTACTTCGCCAGTTGTGAGAGACCGTCGTCAGACAGCCCCTCGGCCTTGCAGGCACTCATGAAATCCACAGTGGCCCGGGCCTTGTCCTTGGGGCTCAGAAAGGCGAGCACTCTAGCCGCCGCCCCTTGCTTCCACTGGGCCCATGCTCTGGCCGCCGCCCGTTGCTTGCACCGGGCCCATGCCACGTACCCCGCATCGCCGCCACTTGATCCATATCCAATGGGATCTTCAAAGGCACATAGTGCATGCTTCGGCGGAGACTCCTCACACATGGCTGATCCCGATGGTCAGGATTGCTTGAGAAGCAGAACGGGCAACTATAGACCGCTGTTGGTTTGCAGCCCCCTCAAAGACATACATACATGAACGTCAAGTCTGCATGGGGAGAAGGGAGTACACTGTGCCCCCCCCCCGCCCCCCTCCCTTGCCCCTCAAAATCTCAGTTTCTCTAGTAAATTTCGGGTTTGGTGATATGGCGGTCTTGGTGGGGATGCGGCAGCTCGACGTGTCGCAAGATGATGCATTGCTAGGTGAGTGCATGACAGTGCTCGTGCTCTTGCAACAGATGGAGACATGCACGGCAAAGCAGGTCCGATTTGCTTTGGACCCCCTACATCTGATGCCCGTAGTAGAAGCTCAAGCTAGGAGAGACATCGTGGTCTTGGTGGTGGGCGGATGTCTGCAGCCCGCGGTAGTGGGTGTCGTTGCGGCGATGCTGTAGGACTACGATTGGCGGGCACTATCCGAGGGCCCCTCGCCGAGGATGACATTTTGGTGGACCCGGCACCCGAACTGTCTCGGGGGTGCCATGTGCCGCTCAGGGCCATTCACGCGGAGTGGTTGGAGTTCTTTGCTCCACGACATGCGTGACGTATGCTTGGTGGGCATGGACCAACCATCACACCCCACACTTGAGCTGCACATGCTTCTGTGGTGGGCGGTCTTGAGCTTTGGTTCGTCGATCCTCAGCCTTTGGAGAGTCTCAATGAGCGTGCGGCTGTTCGTTCGTGGTGGGAGGTGAGTGGTGGTGGCATCCGAGGGGGTAGCTTATGGGTGACAAATACGGCACTTGGGACACCGTTGGACAACCACAGCATGGAGAAGGGAGCACGCATGGTACACATGAGGGAGATGTGTGTGTGTGTGTGTGTGTGAACTAGGGTGTGCTCTGCTGCTCTTACGGCTTGAGTGGATGCACGATGATGGCCAACATGATGTGACATGTCACGTGAGCATGATACTGCGCAAAATCGCAGCTGTCGGTGTAGCACAGGCAGCATTGCATGCAGTGTTGTGCGCTGCCTTGGGTTGCCACATACTACAGTGCACTGCCACGGGACCGGTATCCCCCTAGCACTGGGGTCTATAGCGGTAGTATGGCTAGGGTGGGCATGCGCTATATGTACGGTGGGATACCCCGCCGACGATATTGCGCTGATATATGATGGACATCTTGCCCATCCTATCCACATGCTCAAAGCCCTGAGACGGTGTGGAGCCCGCCAAGGGCGGGTGGTGATCCCTCTCCCAAGGGACGTGCAAGGACCATGGAAGCTTTAAGGGAAGCGATAGTTGGTTGCGGGAGGAGTACCAAGGTGTCCCCTTGACCCCGGGAACAAACCAGCGGAAGTATCGGGGCGTCCCTTGGCCCCAAAATCAACCCAAGGAGGTACATCCCCCTGGCTCTAGGGGTATCGGGGTATCTCATGGCCCCACAAGCAACCCGCACACCGGGGTGTCCCTCTGACCGTTGGGGAGAGCCATTGGGAACCCGACGCCCCCCCCCCCTGCTCCTGTTTTGTGGAGGCACACATCCACAAAACACAACCAAGTGCGGGAAACAGGAAGTGCCATTAGCTAACCTACTCCGCCCTTTACACCCCCACACCCCGCCCACCCACCCACCCACCCGCCTCTTTGCTACCAACATAGCAGACACCCATGGGCAGCTACAAAGCAAAACTACCTGGCAACGGGTAGACAGTGTAAACCCCCCCCCCCCCGACCTATAGCCCTCCCGGGGGTTATAGTATTCTTGATGAATGCCCGAGCCGATGGGGGGTGTTATAGGTGGTGGTGGGGGGTTATAAGTCAGCCGTTTGTCCAATTTTGCGGTAGGCGCTTCGCGCCATCTGTTGTTTGTTCTGTGTTTTCAGTTTCTGCTCATTTTCCCCCCATGGATACCAGCCTCCAGCAAAAAAGAAAAGGGTACGGCCCTCTTTGATGCAGATGTGGAAGAAGTAGCTGGCAGCAAAGTATCCTGAAGTTGTGGCCCCCACGCCTTGCTGCTCCGTCCCTTGCTATAGGTCCACAGATGACTGAAAACAACGGAGGGGGGGTTATAGGGGGGGGGGGGGGTTATAGGTGGGGGGGGGCATTATAGGTGGTGGGGGGGGTTCAACTCAAGTGCTGGTCTTGACCCCCAACCCACACCCCATGTAACCCGAGTAACACCAGGTGTTGTGAAACATTCCCTGACCAAGACCAGCTGGGAGTATGAAATTGGGCATAACGCCTCTTGTGAGTATCCTTTGGGAAGACCCGAACCTCCAGGTTGTGAACCAGAGGGGGAATCATGTTGTTAGGATTGAAGGAATGACCAAGGGGCGAGTAGAGCAGACCTCGGAGCATTGGGATTCAACTGACTCTTTCCATCCGCAAGGCTCAACAGCTCCTCCAAAGAGTGTGCAAGGACCAACTCCTCGGCTACAACCGGCACCCAGCACAGTTCCAAAGTCTCTTCCACCAACGCTCTCGCCTCGCAGGAGTTGTAGAACTGCCGAGAAGTCGTGTTGTATACGTTGAAGAAGCAAATGGTATGCTGTTGTAGACGATACCTATGATCAAAAAGGACGACACTGAACTGCTGTTGCAAGGAACATGGGCTGTCTGCCGGACAAATACAACAACTCAATCCGGCGAAATGTGGGAGAGCCAAAATGCTCAAGCTTCTGAGTTCGGGTGTGCGCATAAAGGACAGTTTGAATTCGCTACAGCCCTCAGGTATCGACCCATCGACTCATTATGTTGGCTGCCTGTTGGCACACACCTGTTGGCTTGCAGGCCAGGCCCCAAGAGCTCTCCTTGCAATGCAATGTTTTGCAGGCCTGCAGCCCGGAGCTTTTGTTCAATACAGAGCGCCCTTGCAGTGCTGCAAATAAGGTGACACAACGAAAGATAGCGCAGGCAGCAGCTGAACTGCCCCCTCATGCAAATGACCAGCACGCCGAATGCACACCAAACTGTGTTTCTGGTCCAAACAGGTGCTGCAAAACCCACA
Source organism: Eutreptiella sp. 'Long Island Sound 2002' (assembly GCA_964036045.1). Lineage (NCBI taxonomy): Eukaryota > Euglenozoa > Euglenophyceae > Eutreptiales > Eutreptiaceae > Eutreptiella > Eutreptiella sp. 'Long Island Sound 2002'. The sequence goes on from OZ038390.1 coordinate 42,593,941, forward strand.
CCGAGGACAGATAAAACAGGCCGACCACACCAGACTGAGGTGCGCCCTGTGTGCAGATGCTGCAAACATTCCAGAACCCAAGCCAGTTGTCAATTTCACCACACAAAAATGCTAAGAATAAAAGCCCCCTCATATCAAAATCTCAGAAACGGCCCCGCCTACTTCTGAGACAGTGGTGCATTTCACTTACGGCATTATCCTCCTGAACAACATGGAAGCGAGGCAAACCCTTCTATGAAACACCAATCCCCCTTTCCATTTCCTGTGGGCCCGGTTGTCAGGTTATCAGAAAGGATGGCTTGCAACCGGTGTACGATGGGGTAAGCTGATACCTATTTGCTGGGTTGATAATCCTTGCCCTGACCTGATTCACCCAAGATGACTTTGTCAACATCCCAATGGACAAGCAAAACGAAGCAACGCAAATTGCACCTTGAATGAACATTATCATTGTCTGCCAACACATGATTGCGAGAGCAAACTCCAAACTGACCATCCACAAGATAACAAGTGAAAGAACTACCATCGACCTTTTCTGTAATGAAAAGCTTGATCCCTGTAGAAGCGGAAAAAGCCCAGTGTGGTTCTTGGTCAAGGTGAGTCAGCGGGTGCGCAGCTGCGCATGCAATGCAGTGTATGTGTGACCCAGGATCCGTGTGAATGTGAGTGTGTATGACCTGAAGCTACACATTGCAACAACTTGCAGCCAGTCAACCACACAACCACACATCCGGTTTGGTTGGAGTGCGTAGTTGTTGCGGTGTATTTTATGCACACAAGAGGTTGGAAAAGGTTAATAAAAGGCCTGAGAGAGGCCTGAGAGAGTAGTGCAAGGACACCAAATTGCATGGCAAAATTTGCAAGCAATAATAGGGAGCTTTTGCAAACATGTGTGTTTCTGCCTGATCTGGGGATGAAATGCATGCAATAGCGGGTGCCTATATTGAAGCGGGGTCCAGTCACACCACCCCTTGAACCAAACCATCTCCACACAAGTTGATTGCTCCACGGATTACATTTACAGTGAAACTAGCAGGCTGTGGCTGCGGCAATTTTTTTGTTCCTTTATCAGAAGTCAATTCCTTATCGATTCCTGCAGTAATTTCCAAAATCTTCGTTTAAACGGCGCGGTAATCGTCTTTTTCTGCCAAACGTCACTGCTGCCGCTGCGATCTCCAGCGTGATCGGTGGAACCTTCAGGTCGATTTGTCATGGCCCAAAAAGCCCCAGTGTTCCCCGAAATATGTCCTTGGGGTCATAGCGCATCCACTGCCGTGAAAAGTGCCATCCCTCGGGGGGGGGGGGGGGGATGGATCCCGTGCCCCCTCCGGAAGTTGCTGTTGTTGGAATCGGGTTGGAACGAGGGCAACATGAGTGGCAAACCGTGGGTGAAATGGAAAACCCTTGATGCCTACTTTACGAATATACTTAGGTTTAAGGGATTCGGGAATGATGTCACAGAAAAACGGCGAGAACTGAAAAATCTCCCACTTTGCGTCGGAATGACCCCCCCCCCCCCCGCGGGTCAAACGCCCATATATCACTACACCCCTCTCCCCTTAAATTTAGCTAACAAGCAACAAACAGGCAACAAGCAACAAGCAAGCACGTCACCGTTCTGTTTTGGCCATTGCCCCTTCCCATCGCCTCGGGCTTGACTCTACTTTAGCCATCCCAGAGCCTAGGTGGTGCCCTTGCCAAATCCAAGTTTTGAGCCAAAAACTCACCGGTGGCCGCCCGGGGCGGTGGCGCCAAGTCGGGAGGTGCCCTCCCAAATCTGCGCAGTTTTGGGCCAAAAACAGCCATTTTTCGCCCAAAATAGCCCCCAAAACCCGGGCAAAACGCCCAAACGAAGGGAAACGGTGGCTACACTGCATGTGAGGCTTGACTTCACCATGTCAAAGAGCCCTCTAGTGCCCTTCAACTCCACGATATGTCCGAGAAACGGCCCAAAAAGGCGCCAAAAAGCCCCAAAATCTGCACAATGTGCACCAACACCCCGAAACCAAGCACGGGCCGTATCTTGGGCTACGTGGCTCAAAATCCGATTCCGAGGGCACCTAGTCCACCCGCTTGTGGTTTCCAAGCATCAGAATCGCCCAACGAGCCACCTAGACCCCCGTACCAGTGGTCACTTGGTGGAGCCGGAGGGCAGCCCGGCTTGCGCACAGTTGGGGCCAACGGTGGGTCCACTAGGGTCCCCGGGGCGAAAAAAATCAGTTTTTCCAAAGTTGTTCCTAGACCACTTGGGATGCTCAAACAAGTGTTTTTAGCCCATTTTGAGCGCGTGGTGATGCGTTTTGGGCCATGAAAATCCCCAAAATGCCTAAAAGTGGGCCGTTTCAAGACCAAAAATGGGTCAAAAATGGGTCAAAAACGCGCTTTTCCAAAAGTGATCCTGGACGATTTGGGATGCTCAAACAAGTGTTTTTAGCCCGTTTTGAGCGCGTGGTGACGCGTTTTGGCCCATGGAAAATCCCAAAATGCCTTGAAAATGGGTTGTTTTTGGACCAAAAATGGATCAAAAACGCGTTTTTCCAAAAGTGATCCCGGACCATTTGGGATGCTCAAACAAGTGTTTTTAGCCCATTTTCAGCCCGTGGTGACGCATTTTGGCCCATGGAAAATCCCAAAATCCCGAAAATCCCGAGTTTAGCGCCTTCCACCACATGTATGCACCACTTTGTGCCCTTCGCACGTACCTTAGAGCCGTGTGGTGGAGCCACCTAGAGTTGGGAGAGGGGTGTAGATTGGAGGATATATATATATATATCCTC